>CM060929.1:566868546-567493546 GCA_030765085.1 Allium cepa
CCTTGTGTTTCAGGGGAGTTAGGGTGGCTCCTCGGTACGGTGATCTAGGCCACGTACTGTGACGGGCGGTACCCCAGTAGCCCTGCCATTGTATGTGATCCAATTTTCAATAAGCGCCGTACGTTTTGATTGTGCCTAACTATGTTGAAATGTGAGATGTAAGCATTTCAGCTATTTCTGTATTTTAGTTGAAAATCCTAGACACTATTGTAGTATCACTGAATTTCCTATAAAATGTTTTGGTTAGCGTAAGGTAAAAACTTACCCGTATTTATGTGTGGGAAGTCTTACGAGATACCTTTATTTCAAATGATTTTCAAAGTTAAACAACTTTAACCGTTTACTCATACCAGACCCATGTCTGACCCGGAGTTTATATTTTGTTTTCATAAACTCTGGGTGCTCAAATTTTTTTATGAGTAGCTAAGTGATAGGTATTCGGAGTATAGAGATTTCTGAAGGAGTTGGAGCAGAAGACCAGACGTATGTATCTATCTATATTGTTCCGCTGTGTTAGTTAGTTTATGATATTTGGGATGTATGTTCTGACAGATATGTATACGATAGTCATGTTCTATGATATTGTATAACTCTGATCTATGTATAACTATGTAATAGTTATGTTGATGTATTATATTTTATTTCATTCCGCTGTGAGATTCTGATATTCTTTTCTATTTCTATCCCTTTCTTTCTTATTGATGACACGTCTTTCTGGAGTTAGAAAGCCGGCCCGTCACAGCTGGTATCAGAGCGCTAGGTTGAGCGAGTACCTAGGCTCTAGAGTAATATTTATCTTAAGAGTGCGTATTTGTATTTTCGTAAAATTATATATATATATATATACCTATCTAAATTTGTTGAGTTACCTGTTCAGGTGGCCAACATGAGTTCTGGAAGAAGCGGCAGAGTTAGGGCCAGTGCTTCGATTGATAATGGTCGAAGTCAAATTGCTAGAGAGGTTGTAAATCTAGTACCGCCTCAAGTTAGGTTTGCAGCCTTATGTAAAGATTTCATCAATCTCGGAGGCCAACCATTTAAAGGTTCAGAATCGATAATTGAAGTTCAAGCCTGGTTACGCTCTTGTGAGCGCATTTTTAAGAGTATGAGATTGTCGGATGATCGGAAGAGGGAAATAGCATCGTGGCAATTGCAGGGAGGCGCAACAGCATAGTGGGATGCAACAATTGCAAATATTCCTGAGAAAGATATTTCATGGGAAATATTTAAGGAGTTATTTGAGGAGAAGTTTATGCATACGGCAGGGAAAACTCAATTGTACTAGGATTTTCTGAATTTGAAGCAGGAAAGCATGACTGTTTCTGAGTATGAGACCAAATTCAACGAACTTTCGTGTTATGGACCAGGACTCATTGATACTGCCCTCAAGAAGAATGAAAAGTTTGTGCAAGGATTGAGGTCGAATTTCACGATAAGGTGACGGTGCTCTTGAAAGGATCTTTTGTTGATTTGGTTGATATGGCTTTGAGGTATGAAAATTTGATGAGCAAGAAATCAGAGGTAGCAACAACAACAGTTTCAAGAGGAAATTTCGTTAACCCAAATAAATGGAAGTTTAATCCACTTTGGAAAAGGCAAGCTAAGGGAAAGAAATCAGGAGGAAGCAATAACAGACCCCGCAAGTGTTATAATTGTCAGCAAATTGGACATTTGGCAAATCAGTGTCCTCAAGAAGGATCTCAGCAATAGCAACGTCAGAATGGTCCAGGATTGGCAATAGTTCAGAGATCGTTGTGTTTTAATTGTCATCAGCCCGGTCATATGATTAAGAATTGTCCACTTTTGCAGAGGACACTGCAGGATAAAGTTTTTGCTCTAGAAGCCGGTCCATCTTCTTCTTCTCAAGGCAAAGGGATTTTGGAAGGTACCTTACTCTTAGATGGAAAATATATTAAAGTTTTATTTGACTCGGGTGCATCTTTGAGTTTCATATCTCTGGAATCAGTAGAAAAGTTTTCTCTTAACCCTAGTACGGTGGAACGTCCCATTATTGTATCTAATCCTATAGGTGGAGCAACCAAATTGGATACAATCTATAAGCACTTGAAGATTTCTTATTTGTCCCACAGCTTCTCTTGTGACCCGTATGTGTTAAATTTTAAGGGATTTGATCTTATTTTGGGAATGGATTGGCTCGATAAGTATAAAGCAGTTTTGAATTATGATGAGAGGACAGTTTCATTGGAGACTGATTTGGGTAGGATTGCCAAAGTGTCGTGCGATAGTTCTGGATTTCACTTGAGTAGTCTTTTGCTAGGAGTTGAAACTTCTCAAGAGAAAGTTAAGAAAATCGATGTGGTTCAAGATTTTCCTGATGTCTTTGAAGAAGTTAAGTGTCTGCCTCCACATCGAGAAATATAATTTCGTATTGATTTGGTTCCAGGAGCAGTGCCGGTGATTCAGCCCAGTAGGAGAATGCCTCCTAGAGAGAGAAGAGTTGATTAAGCAGACACAGGATCTTTTGGAAAAGGGTTTGATTAGACCCAGTTTTTCTTGTTGGGGCTCTGCTGCGGTGTTTGTCACCAAATCAGATGGTTCGCTAAGGTTTTGTGTTGATTATACAGAATTGAACAAAGTGACCATTCGAAATAAATATCCTTTTCCTCGCATCGATGATCTTTTTGACCAGTCGCATGGAGAATCTATCTTTTCTCAACTGGATCTAGCTTCAGGATTCCATCAATTGAGAGTAGCGGAAGACAGTATTCCCTTGACAGCATTTAGGGGACCGAATTGTTTTTATGAGTGGTTGGTTATGCCTTTCGGGTTAACCAACGCTTCTGCCTATTTTGTTGACCTCATGAACCGAGTCTTTAGAGATGTGTTGAATAAGTTCGTGCTGGTATTCATTGATGATATCTTAGTCTACTCCAAGTCGGAAGAGGAGCACAGGCAGCATTTGAGGATTGTACTGGAGACTCTGAGGAAGCATGTGTTGAAGGCAAAAATTTCAAAGTGCCATTTCTGGAAATCGAAAGTCAAATTTTTAGGGCACATTGTTTCTGGAAAAGGTATTTCTGTAGATCCAGCGAAGGTTGAAACTATTTTGGAATGGAAGCAGCCGGAGACACCGACTGAAGTTCGCAGTTTTCTGGGTTTGGCTGGCTATTACAGAAAATTTATCAAGGATTATTCCAAAATTTCTTCACATCCGACCAAGCTGACTAGGAAAGGAACCAAATTCAAATGGACACCTCAGTGTGAAGAAGCTTTTCAGGAATTGAAGACAAGGCTAACCAGTGCACCAGTACTTGCTATTCCGGATGGGAAGAGCAAATTTGAAGTATATACGGATGCATGTTTAGTTGGACTAGGAGCAGTTCTGATGCAGAATGGTAGAGTAATTGCGTATGCTAGTCGGCAATTGAATCCACATGAGGAGAACTATGCTACGCATGATTTAGAACTGTTAGCTATTGTTTTTTCCTTGAAGATCTGGAGGCATTATCTTTTGGGAGAAAAGTTTGAGTTATTCACGGATCACAAACCGTTGTAATATATTTTCTCTCAAAAAGATCTTAATTTGAGACAGCAAAGATGGGTCGAATTTTTGGCATCTTATAATCTGGATATTTTGTATACTTCGGGGAAAGCGAATGTTGTAGCCGATGCTCTTAGTAGAAATGTGGTCTTATCCCTTTTGGAAGTCATTCCATCTCTCCAAGAAAGGATCATTAGTAATCAAATAGAGGATAAATCTTTTGAGGAAATAATTCTTGGAACTAAGGACGGTCGATATTCGGATTTCAAGATGGACGATCAAGGTGCTTTAAGGATTAATGGTCGTTTGTGTATGCCTAATACAGATAGACTGAGGCAAGAAGTCTTAGCTGAGTGTCATCGCTCCAAATTGAATATACACCCGGGAATCTCGAATATGTATAAAGATATGAGGAGAGTTTTCTGGTGGCCGAATATGAAGAAGGATGTAGCTGCTTTGGTAAATAGTTGTGTCATCTGCCAGCAAGTGAAGAGAGATCAACAGAAGTCTACCAGACTATTGCAGCCTTTGGAAATTCCAGATTGAAAATGGGAGATGATCTCGATGGACTTCATCGACGGTCTGCCTAGAACCAGGAAAGAAAATGAAGGAATATGGGTTATTGTGGATCGTTTAACAAAGAGGCCCATTTTATTCCGGTCAAGGCAACTCGTACTGCAGTTTCCCTGGCAGAGATTTTCTTGAAGGAGATAGTCAGATTGCATGGTGTTCCTGCCAGCATAGTAAGTGATCGTGATCCTATTTTCACTAGCAAATTCTGGGAAGTTCTGCAATCAGCAATGGGAACAAGTTTGAGATTAAGTACGGCCTATCATCCTCAGACGGACAGAAAAACGGAAAGGCTTAATCGAATTCTGGAAGATATGCTGCGAGCTTGTGTATTGGATTTTGGTGGATCATGGGAAGACCATCTTCATTTAGTGGAATTTTCTTATAATAACTATTACCAAGCAAGTATTAAGATGGCTCCTTATGAAGCTCTGTATGGAAGACATGTAGATCCCCATCCTGTTGGATTGAATCGAATGATCGACTTGTACTCGGACCCGATCTAATTCGTGAAGCTTCGGCAAGGGTTGAGCTTATCAAGAAAAGGATGAAAGCTTCTCCAGATAAGCGACGAAGACCATTAGAATTTGATATCGGAGGTTTAGTTTTTATCAAAATTTCCCCGATCAAAGGTGTTATAGGATTTGGAAAAACGGGAAAACTTGCTTCGAGATATATTGGTCCATTCCGAGTGTTGGAAAGAACTGGAACTGTAGCCTACAGGATTGAATTGCCAGAACGAATGTCTGGGATTCACAATGTATTTCATGTGTCTCATTTAAGGAAATTTATTCATGACCCATCATTGGTGGTAGAACCAGTTGTTCAGGAAGATTTAGAAGTAGAATCCAACCCGACTGTGGTTAGAAATCCTGTTCAGATTGTAGATAAGGACGAGAAGCAACTCAGGAACAAAGTGGTGAAACTCGTCAAGGTGCAATGGAGTGAGGATCCCAGAGATTGTACCTGGGAAACTCTTGATAGTTTAAGAAAAGCTTATCCAAATTTATGTCCGGATAGCTAGTAATGTTGTTAGAATAGACTATTTGATTGTTTGTTTTTGTATGGAAAATATGTATGTATGGATTGTTAATATTAAGCTTTTGAATTAACTGTTGTTTAAATTTCGGGGACAAAATTCTTTTAAGGGGGAAGGAATGTGATATTTGACCCTATTATTATAATAAGTTTTTAATCTAATTTAAATAAAATACAAGATTTTCATTTATAAATAAATAAGATTTGGACATTATTAGTTATATATGTTATAAAGGAATTTTAATTTCAAAATATAAAATAGACTCTTTTAACAATATTTAAAATTAAATCTGTTTTATTTAATTATTTTAAAAGTTATGTATTAATGACATTTAATATTAGCTATATGAATGTAATTAATAATAATAATATTTACAATAACACAATTATATTCATATTAAATATAAATATAAAATACATTAATGCAAATATAGGTTACAAATCAAATATTGGAAAGATTTAACTTTAAATAAAAATAAGATTAAGAAGTGTTTCTAACCACAACTTTTATAATTAAAATAAAATAAGCTTATAAATATTTAATATAAGTATAACATAAAAATATGGTTATAAACATAAGTCTACAAACATAAGAAAACCATAATATATAAACATAAGTATAAAACTTTGATATGAATATAAAATATAAATAGAAATGTTAACTATGTAAATACAAACATATAGAATCAGTCAAAGCAAATGTTTAGATTCTTGTTTTAAGTTAAAAGATAATAAAACAAATTTTATATGCATAGGTAAGCTAAGTATTCACATCAAATAAAACATCTTGGTACAAACACAAGATCTGCAAATATCTTTATACAAATTCATGTGTCAACAAACATTAATTATGTGTTAACATAAATGAAAACATAAGCATTTAATTAGCACTACAATTTGTCAAATATAAGCTATCAGCCGAAATACAACATCACTTCAATTTACAGAAATTAAATACAAAGATTTTTGATAAATAACAGGAGAAGCTTGCCCAGATATTACCTTCCCTGTTCAAGACTGTTCTTTTCTATATAAATACCTCACCATGTACTTGTTTTAATATTTAGTTCGATCATAAAACTTAAGAAGGAAAAGCCTGAGAAAAGCAAAAGAGATACAAACAAACATCATACTCAATCAAGTTCAAAGAAAAAGGGGAGTTACAGGAATTTGATATTTCAAACTGCAGACTGCTTCCATCAACAAACATCCTCTGTTTCAACTGTAATTTTCGGTGAGTAAACAAAGATTTCTTTTAAAGTTTAAGTAAATTAAATAATTCATGATTATTTAACTAGTATAATTTGTATATTGTTTTATATCTGGATATGAAACTGTATATACATATGTTATATTGCATATTTATCTTCTCTGCTATGTACTCTTGATTGTTACAGATATTTATCCTTGTCCAAAACTTAAGTATTCTCATTAATATTGATATCTGTAATTATTTCAACTTAACAAAATGTTTAAAACTTAAATAAGATTTGTTTCTAAAAGCTAATTTAAATATGTTGAAGGGAATACTTCACTGTAACATATTATACAGGTAATTCACATATCCTTTGGTAAATTCGAATGTCATAAATTGTTAATTCAAGCTTATACCTTGAATTAATATTAAAAGTTATGATTTTTAAAATTTGAATGAAGATTTTTAACTTCATTTTCGAAGAGCAGTTCGATGTTGAACCAAAATTGAATTTCTTTCAATTTCTAGAGTTTGAATCAATAATAAAAGTTGAAACTTGAATTGATGCTAGTATTAACATCATGGATTATGAGAAAATTTCCAAAGAATTTTTCTAATGCATAAACTAAACAAACGAATACAATTTAGGGTTTATTTTCACAGTTTTATTCATGTCAGTGATGTATCGATTTCGTCACCCTCACGCGATCGAGTGGCTTGATCTTCTGGGGGTAGATGGTGTATCGTGTTGTCGACGTGTGGGCGTAATTTTGGGCACTGCAGGTGGATGGAGAGGCGGTGGCGAGGCGATCTACCGTGAGTGTGTTATAGTTTTTTTCGTCCAAACGTCTTATTTTCGAATTCGAATTTATGTTGGGAATTTGAGCTTTGATTTCGAGCTTGGGAATGGATTGTGACTTGCCGTCGATTTTAATGTTCGCCGTAGATGAGAGCCGCCGTCGTGCACGTGCACGACAGTGGCGATTGGGTGTCAGATTTTGGGCGTTGGGTTGTTGCGAGTTGCTGCTCGAGGAATTGGGTAATTCGCCTCGAGTTCGAACCCTGGTGCACTTGCGTGATCGAATAACTGCAGTTTGAATTTTAACTTAAGTTTTAAAATTTAACTACCTGTAGAAATGAAAATAGAAGGGAGGAAGAAGAAGGAGTACGGGAAGGTCTCGGGTGATATGAGGGGGTTACTCGAAGTACCTCACGAGTTTAATAAGGGAAGCCTCGGGTTATCTTCAAATCTGAAGTGTATTTTAAAGAGTAATGTTAATAAACAAATTTTCGTCAAGTTTTGGAATCCTGTAAAACTTTGTAGCGTTTAACTGTTAGGTTAAAAAAACCTAGATGCAGGTTAATTATTTTTGTTAACACTTTAAAATGCTTTAAGCTCTTAATTATCATTCTAATTGAATAATTAATGTAAGATGAGTATAAAACTTATTAACAAATAAGTTTGTAATTAGTAATAGATTGATTTCATAAGTTAAAGAAAATCACTTTTAAAATGTTAACTAAGTTGAATAATTAATATTAATTAATTATTCTAGAAAGTAATTAAGAGTAATTACTTTATAATATAATTAAAGATTGCTAAACAAATGATTAAGCGATAAGTAAACTGAAATCAACCATTTAAGCTAATTAATGAATGATCAATAGTTAATTAATTAAGTAATTTAATTAAGAATTAATAAATGATTAATTAATTAATAAGTGGATAATTAAGTTTATTTATTTAATAACTAAGGTTATTAAATTAATGGTTAAGAAATGGTTAATTAAAGCTAAATAACTTGATTAAGAAGTAATTAGTTAAATAGTGTGAAATAAGTAATTAAGTAATAAATAATAATTAAGAAATGATTTATTAATTAAAATAATTTGAAATGGAATAAGTAAATTAATTGATATTAATAATCAGTTAAACAGGATTAAGAGATAAATTCTCAAGTAATTAATTTTAAATTGAATTAATGAGAATTTAAAGATGATTGCTTTGGATTGTTATGTTTGGTTTGTGATAATTATTTGGTGATATTCTGTGATATGCTTTGATATATCTAAAATAATTGTGTATGATTTATCTGTGATAAATGTTATTTGAATTCAATTGTTGAATTTAAACTGTATAAGTTAATTAGACAACTTGGCCTTTAAAATGGCGTTTGGATTTCGATGAGACCGGGGTCGGGTATCGATTTGATAGTCCGAAAACCACATCGATCCAAATTAAACATTAGGTCATGTAATCTCAAGTGAAGACCGAGATGGTGTTTTCAGAATGCAAGGATTATTGTCGTTAACTCTGAGGGTGATTCCAAAACGAGTGTAACGAGATAATGCCTTCGGTTTCGTTTGAACCCGGAACGAACTTGTATGGATTGAATGCTTTCAACACATCGTCAGGCGGACGATGAGCATTCTAAGAGATATGTTCTATAAAGGTAAACGCAGCCTCAAGCCTCATCAACCGAGAATGGCTAAAACAGGGGATGTGCAGCAAGGTTAGGTGGGTCATGCCCAAGCAGGACGAGGTATACCCCTGTCTAGATGTCCCTTTTTATTCGGCTGTGTGGGCAGTTGGTCTGCAGCCAACTGCGGGGTTATCTTGTTCGGGACTGTTCAGTAAGGAATGGTTCCGGCCTTGTGTTGCAGGGGAGTTAGGGTGGCTCCTCGGTACGGTGATCTAGGCCACGTACTATGACGGGCGGTACCCCAGTAGCCCTGCCATTGTATGGGATCCAATTTCCAATAAGCGTCGTACGTTTTGAATGTGCCCAACTATGTTGAAATGTGAGATGTAAGCATTTCAGCTATTTCTGTATTTTACTTGAAAACCCTAGACACTATTGTAATATCACTGAATTTCCTATGAAATGTTTTGGTTAGCGTAAGGTAAAAACTTACCCGCATTTATGTGTAGGAAGTCTTACGTGATACCTTTATTTCAAATGATTTTCAAAGTTAAACAACTTTAACTGTTTACTCATACCAGACCCATGTCTGACCCGGAGTTTATATTTTATTTTCATAAACTCTTGGGTACTCAAATTTTTTTATGAGTAGCCAAGTGATAGGCATTCGGAGTATAGAGATTTCTGGAGGAGTTGGAGCAGAAGACCAGACGTATGTATCTATCTATATTGTTCCACTGTGTTAGTTAGTTTATGATATTTGGGATGTATGTTCTGACACATATGTATATGATAGTCATGTTTTATGATATTGTATAACTCTGATGTATATATAACTATGTAATAGTTATGTTGATGTATTATATTTTATTCATTCCGCTGTGAGATTCTGATGTTGTTATTCTTTCTTTTTATTCTTTTCTATTTCTATCCCTTTCTTTCTTATTGATGACACGTCTTTCTGGAGTTAGAAAGCCGGGTCGTCACAGATCGAATGGCTCGTTTTCGATTTGGTGTTTGTGTTGAAGTGTAGGTGGTCGGGATGGATGGCGCAGGTGAACGTCGACGTGCAGGAGGTATTGGTGATGGTCGGAGTGGCGTAGATCATCGAGGCACGTGCACGTCGAAGTCTGGTGCTAGTGTTTTGGGAAGAAGTCCCGTGTCTCGGGGTGGGTCATGGGGAAGAGGCGTTGTGGCTCGAGTTGGGCTTCGTGACTTTCGCGTGTGTGTTTTGTTACCTGTTTTTAAGGTATAAAGCTATAACTAAGTTTTTTTTTTAAAAAGGAGAAGTTCTTGGGGTTGGACTCGGGTAAGAATCGGGTCGAACCCGAAGTAAAATTATAGCAGTTTTAAAATTTAAATATAAGCAAGTTTTTAAATTTTAAAATAAATCTAGTTTAAACTTTTTTCATAAATAAATTTCTTTTATATAAAATACATGTTTTTATTAACATCTGGTTTAAGAAAGTTGTGAGATTCATTTTACTTTAATTTATTAAGTTAAATTCTTAAATTATTTTTAAACTTAAGATTTAATTAGGTGTTAATTATAAAGATAAAATGTTTTAAAATATGTTAATGATAATTAGGTAATTAATAAAGAATAGTTTATCTTAAAGTTAATTAAGACCTTGGATAATTAAAGACTAATTAAACTAATAAAGTAACTAAAGGGTAATTAATTAATTTTATTAATTAATGATTAAGGATTAATTAATTTTATTAATTAATGATTAAGGATTAATTAACTAATAATTAAGGGTTATAAGTTAATTAATTAGAGATTAATTAATTTGTAATTAAGGGCTATTAATTAAGTAATTAGAGATTAATTAATTAATTAATTAGAGATTAATTAATTAAGTAATTAAAGATTAATTAATTTGTAATTAAGCATTAATTAATTAAGTAATTAGAGATTAACTAATTAAGTAATTAAAGATTAATTAATTTGTAATTAAGCATTAATTAAGTAGTTAGAGGTTAATTAATTGGTAATTAAGGATTGATTAACTGATAATTAAGGATTAATTAATTTGTAATTAAGGGTTTATTAATTTGTAATTAAGAATTTATTTATTAATTAATTACAGATTAATTAATTTGAAATTAAGGTTTAATAGAACGTCTGGATTTTTTGATATTAGTGGTATGATAATCTATGATATTCTGTGATGTGATATACTTTGGATACAGCTATGATAAATGTGTGTTATTTATCTGTCATGAATGCTGCGTGAATTCAATATTCTGGATTGAACTAAATTATTTAAACCTTAAACAACTTGACCTTTAAGATGGAATTTGGATTTCGATGAGACTGGGATCGGATATCAGATTTGATTATCCGAAAACCACATCGATCTAAGTTAAACGATAGGTCACGAAATCTCAAGTGAAGATCGAGATGAAGTTCAAAGTGCAAGAGCTATTGTCGTTAACTTTGAGGGTGATTTCAAAACGAGTGTAGCAAGATAGTGCCTTCGGTTTCATTCGAACCCGGAACAAACTTGTATGGATGAATGCTATCAGATCATCGTCAATGGAGGACGATGAGCATTCCAAGGTATGTGTTCTAAAAGGTAATCATAGCCTCAAGTCTCATCAACCGGAAATGGCTAAAACAGAGGAGGTGTAAGCAAGGCTAAGTGGGTAACACCCAAGTAGGATAAGATTTTTCCCTGTCTAGAGTCCCTTTATTCGGCTGTGTGGGCGGTTGTTTGGCCACAACCGTGGGGTTGTCTTATTCGAAATATCCAATACGGGGTAGCTCCGGCTTTGTGATGTAGGGGATCATGGTGGATCCTCGGTATGGCAATCTAGACCATGTACTGTGACGGGCGGTACCCCAGTAGCCCTGCCATTGCATGGAATCCAATCTCCAATAAGTGCCTATATGGTTTTGATTGTGCCCAACTATGTTAGAACGTGAGATGTAAGCATTCCAGCTATTTCTGTATTTTATATTGAAAACCCTAGAAACTATTATAACATAACTGGATTTCCTATCAAATGTTTTGGTTGTAGTAATGGAAAAACTTGTCTGTGTTTATTTGCTGAGAGTCTTACGAGATACCTTTTATTTCAAAGGTTTTTCAAGTTAAACAACTCAACTGTTTACTCACACCAGACCCATGTCTGAACCGTAGTTTATTTTTATTTTCCTTAAAGTCTTGGGTACTCAAATTTATATGAGTAGCCAAGTGATCAGGTTTGGCTTGACAAATTTTGGAAAATCTTAGAGGTGGAGTCTTGGCGTATCTATATATCTATTTCCACGGTGTTGGAGTCTTTTGTCTGTTGTATTTTGAAATGTAATGGATAGACATGTCTTTACGACTGTCTACTGTGATGATGTTAACTGTGTAACTCTAATATGTAATAACTATGTAATAATCTATGTGAGATATTATACTTTTTTCCGTTTCCGCTGTGAGATTCTGATATTGTTTAGTTCTTTATTTCTATCTGTTCTTTTTCTATCTATTTATTTCTTATTGATGATACGTTTTTCTATGGAATGAAAGGCGGGTCGTCACAGCATTTGAGACTTACCGTTGAAGTTTGGAGCTTTGTTTGAAGATCTGTCTTTGCCTATTCAGCTTTCCAGTTATTTCAGTTGTTTCTAGTTTGTGTTCAGACTTGCCATTAGCTTATGTATTAGTGACATTTATGTACTTGAGATTCTCTATTATATTTTACTTTAAACTCCGAGGTTTATATAGTATCTTCATGAACTACTATTTACCTATTCCACTGCTTATTGTTATATTACTCCGTGTCTATGATTCTTTGATTGATTTATTTAGTGATATGCTAAGTTTTGCCAAATATAAATTAACAGTATGTTGTTTTGAGCAATCACAATCTGACATGTGTAGATGATTGTCTATCTGAACGGTTCGATATGGTAGGTCGTTATAGTGGTATCAGAGCCTAGTTTAGGCAAACTTAGCATATGAAGTAAATTTTAATTACATAATTATATTCGGTTGAGCTTGAAATTCTTAGTTGGGTTCCTCTTCTATTAGGATTTCTCTTGAATTTCGGAATTTTCCCCTTTGTTTTGAAATCCATTCTTGTCTTTCCTTATTTGTAGTCTTTTGATACTATAGCATTCCATAGATTCATTCTCTTATGTGACTAATTCCATCAGCGGTCCCACCAACCTTTGTATGATTTGTAACATGGTGAAACTCCTTTACAACAGGCGTCGATTAACCAGAGATTACTACATCCTCAATGTTAATATTGTTGCCTCTTACAAAGTCCGAACCGTTTCTCTAGTAGACGACCAGAAAATTCTCTTTTAATCAAATGATGATTGCCTTAGGACTTTGCAGGCAGTTTTATCTTTCGATTGGTGTTCAACCTAGTTATCTTGACCCCACCCCTATTGTCTGACTATTTCCGGATGTTTTGGTGAAGTCACTTCTTTCCCTTTCAAGCGGGAAATTGAATTCCGCATCGATCTTATTCCTGGAGTTCGACCTGTTGTCTTACTCCCAGACGAATGGTTTCTATAAACGGTTAGTCATGCCCTTCGGATTAACCAATGCTCCTACTTCTTCATCGATCACAAGAATCGCGTTTTCGACGATGATTCTCATTAAGTTTGCCCCCATTTTCATTGATGATATTTCCATCTTTTCTAAGTCTCGGTTGACTAGTTAATGTCGCTGTGATTTATATAAGTCTATCCACCTTTCCTCCTTTGTAATTTAATTATCTTATCATCATTTCGAGCCTATCTCCTTAGTTAGAATTCTCTTGGATTAGTGTTCCTCTAAATTTGAATCTCTATCCTTGTTCTAGAATCTACTCTTGGATCATCCTATGAGCGAATGTATATGTAATTGATATTAAAATATTTTATATTATGTTGTTTGAGTTGTTAAGTTTGAATTTTGGGTTTCGATCGATTCGTTTGGCAAACACTATCGGTAGGTATTCCAAAACACTTGAATAGGGTAAACTGACACAATATTGTTTTCGAAATTGGTAAATGAAACAATTCTATGTATGATTATATTTTAGATAAGAGTATAATTTTCTGAAGTTGGATAATTAAATGAATTGGTTGTTAGAAATGATAATACCAGATTTTCATTTATTATTTTGTCAACATTTTAAACCATTAACTATCCTAGTTTGTTATAAGAAGTTGAAATTTTAACATGGTCTACAAATCTAATTTGCAAATGAAATGAATTTAAATTTGGGATTTGAGAATTTAATCTCAGGTGCTTTTTCAAAATTTTGTTTCCAAAACTTTGAAAATAATAATATTATTTGAAAGTATTTTCAAATGGAAATTTGATTCCAAAGAAATTTAAAGGAAGTAAGTCAGTGCTCTCCTCTTTTGTCACTAGAAAATAATTTCGGTGATGACTGCAGCATCATCGACATTCATTTTTGAGTCTCGAGGTAGAGAGATCACTTAGTAGCTTTGCTACACTTTTATTTTGGAAAATGGATTTGATTTGAATTTCTTAAGTATGATTTGATTTATAAAGTGTGTATATATATGTATACGTATATATTTACTTCAAAATGCTTTGAAGTGAAACCGAAAATGTAACTCTTAAGTTTATGGTAAGTGATGGTTTTCTATTATTTAAATAAAGCAAATTTTTGGATAATTAGAGTGCTTAATATGAGAAATGGAACTGAAAAACTTGAAACAGTTGAACTAGGATAAAAATTAGTTTGTATAATACTCAATTGTATTTTAAAACATAAATAACTTATTTGAAATATTTAAAAAGTTAAAATGTTTATGTAAATATGAAATTGAAGATTATAGGAGAGAAATTTAAGTAATAAAAAAGTTCAAGCGAAATTTCTTATTAGGAATGTTGGAAATGAAAGTTAAATCTGTATTGTGTTTAATTACACTCATAAACATTATTATAACTTACGTAGAAAATTTTAAATGTTCATGAGAATATGTGTTTGAATAATACACAATATAAATATCAAGAGAAATAAATTGTATAATTAATTGAGGATGCTATTTAAGTAAATAAATATGAACTTATTAAACTAAACATGAAACAAATAATTTTCATTCGGAAACCGTTATAAATTATATTAGGTAAACTATTTTTAGTACAATGAAAAATTTACGAAGAATAGATGAAATTAAATTTGAAGCGGAATCAACTTAACTTAAGGTCGATGGAGTAAATAAATGAGTTAAATAAAATAAATTTTGTTTTGAAAGAAAACTTTGTAACAAATTTTAATAAATTGAAAGTAAATCAATCGAATGAAAATAACTTGAATTTAAATCAACTAAATAGGAATACAATGAATATTGATTTACTGATTTAAGAAAAAATTTGAAACCGAAATTGCTGAATATTAATCAATTTAAAAACTAATGAAATTTATATAGTTTTAAATTAATTGTTATATCTAATGCAGTGTATTTCAAACTGCCTGTTGCTTTTATTCTTCTATCTCATTCCTTTTCGGGGACGAAAAGATTTGAGTGGGGGAGAGTGTAATACCCCGTAATTTTTAAACAGTTTTTAAAACATAATTAATTGAATATTTCAAAATAAACGATAAAATTTTTGCAATGAAAATTTGAGATTTGAGATACGTCTAAACATAGCAAATGTCAGAATTTCATTGGAAAATATGAAAGTTAGTTCTGTTGTATAATTTTCAATTTCAATTTAAAATCAATTAATTTGATGAAAATAAAATATTTTCAAAATCTGAATATTTTTATATAATACAAATGTTTATCATTTTCTGAGAGAATTGCCATAATTCATTTCGTCAAATTTGGAATATTATAGCCCCGTTAATCTTATTTTCGGCGAATTAGCAAGAGTATGGCAGCGAAATATCGACTTTTGATAGAATGATCGTATCGTTGATATTTGTGTACCATTCGGTTCGCCTCATTATGCTGATCTCCATAGTATATTTGTTTGTGTGTTTCGACATCCGGTATACGACGAAATCTACGAAATGGTTAGCCGTCTCGGTACCCATTTTGACTCTCTAGTGTGTTTAGTGTACATTCAATTGTCCATAGGCTGAAAACAAATGGACATTAGCCTTAAGTATTCTCAGAATTTAATTTTAGCCTTTTCTATTCCCATCGTTAAATTATATTTGCTGGTTCACTTTCATTTTTGGTTCATTCGTTTCTCTCTGTCTCTTTCCTCTCTTTCCCTTCTGCTCGTATAACTTTTTTTTTAGTTTTCTGAAACCCACTATTTTCTATAACGTTAGTATATATAATTAGTTTGCATGTTGTTTAAGATATAACCATGCCAGCTCGTGCTCAAATATTTTGCTGCCTCCTCGATTATTTGCTTGGCTAAGATTTCACGTCCCCCGCCTTAGCCTCGTACACGACCCATCCAACCCATCGCCAATAACCTTCGCCTATCTCCCTGCTCCGACATCCACGAGTGCAGCCCATCGTCCAACCGTCCACTTCCCATCCTCGACCTTCATTCCAGACCCACCTTTTGCCTCAACAACCCGAACATTGACCGAACCTCTCCTCTCCTCTATTGCACCTGCTTTTCCACCACCCTTCATCTAAATGCAAGCCATTTCACTGCCATACCCCATCACCAAACAGTAGAACCTCTTCTCACAACCCTGCTGATGCCTGAAGCTTTCTTCCTTTCCACCAGAAGCAGCTCCCGCCCTAAACCCGAGTGCCCCAGCCCAAACGCCTTACCCACCAAGCTGTCGAGCCTCTGCCTCCAAGCTTCCCCCTCCCCTTTTGCCGACCGTGCCAGATCAAGTAGTCCAAACCACCACCCCTCATGAACCACAGCCACCCATCCTCTGCAAATCAGCTACCCTCCATAGATTCGAGCATGCACAACTATAGTTTTGATATTTGGTTATATATATATATATATATATATATATATATATATATATATATTTTTGTTACATCGATTCAAGTTCATCGTGCTTCACTTTGGATTTTCTTTGGAGTTTTCTTTTAAAAGCTTGGTTGTTGATATGTGATGTTGGAACTGGTTTCACTTCGATCTTGGATTTGATTTTTCATAGATCTCCACTTTGCTCTATTATTTTATCATCGCCTTCTAGCCTCGAACAGTGATCAATCATTCACGATTAATGGTCATATATTTAGTAAATTTAATTCACCTGAAACGACGATTGAAATATGCTGTTAACATTTAAATTGTTAAGTTATTTAATTGTTAAATATTCTATGCCATTACCTGCAATTGTTTATCTATGATATATGACACCATAACCTGTTGTATATATATTATATTTAAATTTGTTACTGATGATATATGCATGTTGTTAATATGTTATATTATTATCATATTTGTTCTCACTCTGCAAGTTCTGTGTTAGTTTAGAAATTCACTATGGGTTGAAATGATACATACCCGAACGATCTTATAGATTAGGAGAAAATCATTATGGGTTGAAATAATAAACCCAAGCGATTTTTTATTGATTCAAAATTTAGGGATTGCGGGTTGAAATGATATATACCCGTAAATATTAAAATTGCGGACTGAAATGATAAATATTTGTATCACATGACCATATGATAGAAATTATATACGGAAACCATTAGTCTTTTTGAAAATGATTTCAAATGGTTTGAAAGGAAATATGAATGGGTTTTACTAAATATTAATTTTAAAAATATAACATATATAGGTATTTAAATTTTTATATATGTGTAAAGGATTTAGATATTAATTATATGTTTGGAAGTTTCAAATTTATGGGTTAAGTTTTGAAACAAATATAGATTTTAAGATTTTACATATAGTTTTATTATTAATAAATATATATAAGATTTAAAATAGAATTAATAATAATAATATTTAATATAATAATAATAATTAATATAACAAAAAATTTACATGAAATTAATTTAACTAACATATATAGTATGTTTTAAATTTATTTACAATTTATCCCAATATTTTGAAATATATTTTGCATTAACTTAAATAAAATAATGCTTGGGAAGATCAATTAAGTTAATTTGTAATTAAATTTTGTTTAGGAATTTAATATAAATAAGATTTGATAAGAAACTTATTTTGAGATTTTGAAAGGTACGATTAAACCAAACTGATTTAAGCAATGGTGATTGAATGAATATTGTCAAATTTAAACAAAGTTGGATATTAAATTTTGGTTTAAATCTGTAATTGAAAATTTTATTTAAATAATTATAAAAGATTATTAAGTGAATAACTTTAAATTAAATATAATTGAAGTTAGGTATTTAATTTTGATTTAGATTGGTAATTTGAGATTTTCTTTAAATGCAGTAAAATGATTAAGTGGATGTTTTCAAATTTAAATAACTTCAAAGTTGAAACTGAAATATAAATGAAATTTATCAAATTGAGTTATTGTAAATTGTTTGAATATTTGGACTTTCGGATCTAAGTGGTTTAAATTTGAAGTTCAAAGCTGGATTTGAAATCGATATGATTAAAACGGACTAACAAAATTTGAATTGAACCTTTAACCTTTTTAACTGAAATCGTTGAACCGAGATCGATTTAAATTGAATTTTGGAACCAAAGTTGTTTTGAATTGATTCGTGAAACTAGAGGAAACAGTTCTAATTTGATCTATTTTGTTATAAATTTTCTTAGCATATAAACTCTTTTTAATATATAAACTATTATCAATTTTTAACATATTTTAAATACATAAAATATTTTTAGTTTATAACTATTTTAATATATAAATCATTTTTTAATATTTAAACTGTTTAAGTTGGAATTGTTATGATTTAGATTTAATGGATTTAAATGTGAATATTTTGATACGATGGTTTAATCTAGTTTGTGTTTAAGATTTTAGAAATAAATATGATTTTAATGTGAACACTAATTTCGAAAGTGAATATGATTTCGAAAGTGATATGAATTTGAAAAGAATATGGTATTTTGATACGAAGTATGAACTGTTTCGGTTATAAAAGTGATTCATAAAATGACCACCGTATGAAATAAGCGTTTGGTTGTTAAAGAGACCGGGATTGGTTATTGTCATACTCTCTACCAATACTGGAAACCATTCTAACAACTATGTACACCGTAGAGATTCCAGAACGAAGTACGATGGTTTGGCGATGATTTTGTATGAGGTATTAAGGCAGCCATGACTCCCGTGAGTCAGCTTGATGTGGCTAAAATCAGAGCCATTTCGAGCCAAGTGAGATCGCACCTCTGATCAGTCACCTTTCTTCGATACCATTCTATTACTTTGTGATTTGATTGAGTGCACCTTTGATTTTGGGACTGTGTCTCGAGGTGGGCGGTAGTAGCTCTATGTGCTACCACCAGTCCGGATCCGTAAAACGGTAGAATCCTACCCTGAGCATTGCCTCGCATGCCTTGTCACATGCCTTATCGCGCCTTCTATGAGTTTGGTTTGTGTCGTGCCTATGGAGTGCTCTGTGATAGCCCACTTGGCAGTGGAGTTTACAATACTGTATAAACTACGTCATTATATAAAATGTGTTAAGGGGGATATGGGTAATGCCTCAATGATATTTTAATAGTTTACTTTACTATAGACATTATATATGTAGTGTATTCTACTATGTATGTAGATAGTTCGATGGATCCTTAGAGGATGGAAATCCCATACATCCTTTAAGTTACTTGTATTTTAGTTGACATTTCACTTGAGTTGAATTTACTAGTATAAGAATGTTAATCCTGGCTCGAGTGTTTTGTATTTTGCTTTATGCTCGTGTTAGACTGAGTCTCAGTGCATTTAAGACTCATCTTTGGAGTTTGGAGCTTTGCTTAAAGAACTGTCTTTGTCTATTCATCTTTCCAGTTATTTCAGTTGTTTCCAGTTTGTGTTCAAACTTATCATTAGCTTTTGTATTAGTGACTCTTATGTACTTGAGATTCTCTGTTGTATTTTACTTTAAAATCTAAGGTTTATATAGTAGCTTCATGAACTACTATTTATCTATTCTGTTGCTTATTATTATATTACTTTGTGTCTATGATTATGTGATTAATTTATTTACTGTATATGCTAAGTTTTGCCAAATATAAATTAACAGTTTGTTGTTTTAAGCAACTCAAGTCTGACATGTGTGGATGATTGTCGATTTAAATGGTTCGAAATGGCAGGTCGTTGCAGAAGAAGCAGAACCCGAATTGATGAAGAAGCTAGACCGATGGGACAGAGAGTAGCTAAAATAAAAATTGTCGTTCAATCCCAGATCAATCCCCATATGGCCCTAATGCATGAAAAACATGTGAGAGAAAATGCTGAAGGTCAAAGGGGAAGTGCGGAAAATCTTGCCGTGTTAAAAGAATTGGCCAAGATTGAAATGGGTAGGTTTGAGATAGAGCGTTAACGTTAAGAGACCATAGTAATAGCAAAGGATATCATAGGAATGGATCCACTGACAATGCTGTATTGGATGGAATACAAACAACACATTGTTGAGGGTAGATCAGGAACGAAACATATGTAGTAGAGTTTAAGCGAAATGTATTTTCAGTTATTGTTTTCAATCATATACTGTTGTTAGGTTTAAAATATTTAATGGTTTATCGTTTTGTTCGATGCATTCTTTATTTAATATAATAGCTCTTCTTCACCAAATTAAAAGCTATTGCAAACACCATAATCATAGCATGCTACACTTCATTACATAAATAAATAGGCAAACACATAGAGTTAAACAAAGATCCTCCATCATGAACTACTGATTTCTATAGCAATTCCAAATATGATCCATTAAATCCTTTTGGAGCCTATTATGAGTAGCTGCATTACGATATACTTCATGATGATAGACATGAATTGCGTACTGTCCTTCAGTTCATAACGTGGCAGCGTGGAACAATTCTGGGGGTTGTCTAGCCCCATCATACTCGAAATCGGGATTGTCCATACCTCATTCATCTTCAATGATCATGTTATGCATAATTATACAACAGAACATAATTGTAGACATTTTTGATCTCTTCCATAATCTACATAGATTACTCACCATTGTAAAACCTTCATTGAAGGACACCAAACGCCCTTTCTATGTCCTTCCTTTGACTGTCCTACATTACAGCAAATTTTTTCTGTTTTGTCGTCATCGGGTTTGCAAAAGTCTTTACAATCATGCTCCATTTAGGATAAATTCCATCTCCTAGATAGTATCCATGATCATATATGTTATGACCAAGAGTAAATGATACAGGAGTTGATTTACCTTGTGCCAAATCATTAAACAAACGAGATCGTTCGGTAACATTTATGTCGTTAAGAGAACTGAGCATTCTAAAGAATGCATGCCAAATCCACAAATCATGAGATGCAACTGTTTCTAGGATGATAGTTTGTTTTTTCATTACCATTATATGCTCCATGAAAAGCTTTAGGACAGTCTTCTACTCCCAATCATACAATCTAGACTTCCAAGCAAGCCAAACCAGCCTCTACTTTCATGCATCTCATGCAATTGCATTACATCTGCTTCGTTTGGTGAATGAAGATATTCAGTCCCATAAATGTCCACAACGGATTAAAAGAAGTGATTTAGGTTTCCTAATGCCGTACTCTCTGTGATTCGATATGCGTCGTCAAGGGCATCCGTGGGTGTACCGTATGCTAACATCCTCAAAGCTGCTGTCGTCTTTTGATGCCCACTCAAACCTTGTTTTTTTTGCAGTGTTCTTCTTGTAAACAAATTAATTATTATTCTGTTGAATACTTTCAAGGATTATTAAAAATAATGGACGATTCATTCTGAATCGTCATCTAAACATCTCTGGACCATTAGTTGGATCACGAGCAAAGTAATTTTGCGTAAGTGTTTTGTGAAATGCTCCTTAGTTACGGTTGATGTATTTCCGACCAACGACTGAGGCATCGTGTTTCCTAGATGTTGAACCGTATGCTTCACGGTAAATCTCCATTAGTTCCTCTTCCTCTTATTGATGTGCTAATTCATACGCTTCTTCTTCAGAGTCGCTATCGCATACTATATGGCTTTTAATAAATTTCCAAACATTGTTCTTTAGCAGAGTTCTTTGATTTGTAAATGTTTGTGTTAAATTGAGTTATGCAGAAAAAGTATGAGATCCATATGGTTATAAGGGGTAATATCTTGGAGACATCTCGGCATGGTATAATCAAATCACATACTGTAGCCACGTCCATTTGCTGGACAAAACTCCTTTCTTTGTTGAGTGGAAACAAGGTGGTTCAGTGTGTAGTCTTATCATATACTGTACCCACGTTTATATGATGGCCACAAACCCTTTCTTTCTTGAGTGGAGACAAGGTGGCACAGTAGGCAGTCAAATCATACAATGTAGTCATGTTCCTCTATTGGCCACAGCTCCTTTCTTTATTGAGTGGAGACAAGGTGGCTCAGTCTGCATTCTAATCATACACTATAGCCATGTTCCTCTACTAACCACATCTCCTTTCTTTATTGAGTGGAGACAAGGTGGCTCAGTGTGCTGTCAAATCATATACTGTTGCCACGTTCCTCTACTGGCCACGGCTCCTTTCTTTATTGAGTGGAGTCAAGGTAGCTTGGTGTGAAGTCAAATCATACACTGTAGCCTCGTTACTCTTCTAGCCACAACTCCTTTCTTTATTGAGTGGAGAAAATGTGGCTTGGTATGTAGTCAAATCATACACTAGCCACATTCAATGGAACCTCTAGTATATATGTACACATTCTCATTATCTATTTAAGACAATTAAAAACTTAACATAATTTAGTGGCTCAATGTCCAACTTGACATTTTCGTTGCATGAATTGAAGCTGCTTATGCAGTACTACATAGAAACCAATGAGATGTGTGACGATTAAAAGATAATGGTAATTCATTTTTGGACACTCTAGCTCAACTTTCCAACAACGACGTGGACTGTCCAATTAGACGTACGGCTGAACAGGTGAGGACTACATATGGAAACTTTAGTAGGGCATGCATGCGTTACACAAAGGTTATTAATGAGGTTATATCAAAAAATGTGTTTGAACCTACACGTTGGAATTTTGAAGGTCAATACAATTTAAAATACCACACTCCGTTCATTGGCCATGATGCGTACATCATACATCAAATTTAGCTAAAGAGATTTGGACGGCCTTAACATAACAATACATCATATTAGTTATGTAACGGTTGGTAATGTATTGTTAATTTGGAGGTATCTCAATGTTTAGTTGCTTATGTTATATTGTGTTGTACCAAGTATCTTTTAATGTTAAGAAAGCTTATTGAATTATCATTTCAAATAGTATTGCCTGCAGTTGTTGTCATCTCAAACAGTAATGGTATCACATCAAATAAAGAGACCTGTTTGTGTATATATGCCCCTTCTGAACTCCATCTTCTTCAATCAAAATCACCTTCTTTTTCACTTATAACACAAGTTCTTCTTCAAATCAATGCCTTCTTGGCCTTCTTCAATTGATTTAGATGTAGACTACGTGCCTACGGAGCCTACATAAAGATGAAGGGTGGCTTATCAATTACCAAGACCAAGAATATGAAGACATCCGCAATCAGTTTCCGAAATTGGACCAACTAAGACTTCAGAAGGTGGTTGAACTACCATATGAGCAATAGGTTTCTCAAAATGCATATGAACAACTTGATGACCAGTTTCAAGTTGTTCAACCTCCGTATAAACATAACGTTAACCTTGTTCCACTAGTTCTGCCCCCATTGAGCAAGAAGTTAATTCATAGCCAGTTTGTTGTCACTGCAAATATAGGGTTGAAGTTGTAGTACGTGCAGATGGAGAAAATATTGGTCGTCGAATCCAGCTATGTCAATTTTGGACGAACGGTTGCAATTACACGAAATGGTTGGATGACCGTTTATGTCCAAGGGGCATAACATATGCAAATGAGTTAGAACAGAAGATAAGACGTCTTAGACTTTCTTTGCAGGAGTTTCATTTCAATCGTCACCAGTAATTTCTTTATGTTTGTGTTCTATTATTAGTGTGTTGTATTTTTAGGTTCGTTAATAAGTGTACTATGTTTGTATATCTGCAGTTGTAATCAGGTTATCTATTAATTTGATGAATTAATGGTTTAAACATTATCGTCCTAATTATAGGAAAGTGAAATTAGATTAAAAAAAATAGAATTCACATAACGCTCAAACAATAATATAAGTACATAAGTTATAAGTACTGCTACATATAATAAAACGTCCATTGTCCATAAAATAAAAGCAGTACAACTACAAGGATGCAACGTCGTCGCCGTCGTCATCATCATTATCATCACCCCCAACATCAACATCATCATCATCCCATCATCATCATCGTCCCCATCATCATCGTCCCTACCATTACCATCCTCCTTGTCGTCCTCATCCACATTATCCTCATCCACATCACCACTAGTGGCGGACCCACTAAGACCAACATCACCTTCGCTTGGTCCTCCAAAAGGCTCATATATGGCTAGTCTAGTAGATAAATGATCAATCTGCAGGTCTAGCATCTATGTATGTTGTATGGACATGTCGTGCATGGTGTGAGTATGTGCAAGCGTCATATCACAAAACATACCGAGTGAACCTCTAACCCGTTCCAATCTAGATGCATACTGCATAAAGATATAATTTGACATAGATAAAAAACTAAGTATAATATAAAAAATTGCGAACAAGAAACAAATGTATCTCATACGAAGGGTATAACCCGCCTGAAGGCACACTTGGATAGTCAGAATGCTTTGGAAAGACTAAGGGCTGCTCAATCAAGGTACCTGTGACGTTATATGCTCTAAAAGTACAATCATGCTCCAAATGCATCGGTTCTGGGAGAATTGTGACGGAGTCCGATCAAATGAAACCTGTGGTACTGAACTTTAGCGACCGCAATGTGAGGTCCTATATGATCAAAGTTGACCCTACAAACATAATCTGGTAACATGAATCTACGGGGTGCTGCTCTGGCCCAATAAGCATCGTAGTCTCCATCGATGAAGTATGTACTAATATCCACCCATCCAGCCTAAAGTTGAGCATGCAGGTACTGATCTCTAATCACTCTATGTCTACCGAACATGTCCTTACATGATAAAGGATCATATGATATATGACGATCACCCATGATCTGATAAGCACATCTCTCCTCCAAATACCATATAGGCATAATTGCATGTGTATGCAAAGCCATCCTATGTTTGGTTAATGAATATGCAACCATCAAGGGATGGTCATCTCATAAGACCTGCATATGCAATGAGTCCAATGTGAGGCCCAAGGAGTCCGTATGATATTACCCCGACCATACATGTCAAGCTGTGACCTAGCCTCCATCAAGTCATGCCGTACACCTAAAGGAGCATTTTGCACATGTTGAATAGTCTTCCATCGTCTCAACCTAGGGAAGTACTGCTCAGTAGCCTGACTAGCCATGTCCTGGATATGGGGATGCATGTTTGTTGTGTACTTGTAGTACCATAACGTCAAAATGTACCAAAAAGCATATATCTGCTTGACATCGACAAACGTAAATGAATCTAAATCGGTATAAAGGGTACCCAAAATTGTTGTACCCCAATCAATGGTATGAAACCGGTCTAACCTGGCAAGAGATGCTAGATAACCTAGTTGAACCGTATGTTTTTGGTTCGAGAAAAAGGTCGAACCAAAAAAGTACAATAGAAATGCTCTAGTAATTGCATCCATCATATCAGCTCTATCTATACATGTGGTGATGTAATGCTGTAGGTAAGTCAACCTAACAGAACCGTCGGTAATGTAGCTAACATCTATAAGTGGTAGAAATATAGTAAACAAATTGGGAGACTCGTATAAATCATCAAATGTAAATGGTCTAAGACCATGTCGTCCAATCTCAATGTTGGTGAACATGTAGAAATCAACCAGGTAATACCAAGCTTAAAATCTGAAAGTGGAATGTATGTGTCGTGTGCCACCACCTCTCAACTAATGCCTGAATAAGAGGTTGATCGAAGAACTGGAAATGCCTAATCGACAAAAACAAACCGAAAGAGCTAGCCTGTAGCCTCTCTATAATAAGACAAGGAAGATAGCCATAAAACTGGGTAATGCATTTGGCCCAACTACCACGACAATGAATGCAAGGTTCCTATAGGTAATTTATGAATTAATAATTTTAGATATACTAACGGTTATTTAATATGATTATGTGATGTACAAATAAAAATAATTAAATATATTAATGTATAAATTATACATGTACCGTGGTCAATGCGGTTTCGGCTCTATACCGGTAACCATCTGAAAGATCATGTAGTATACGTAGATCATCAGCTGATACTCCTACTGCCGGAGGAACGTGTAATGGTCCTGCTTGTTCCGTTGGATGCCAATGAACCGTCCTTGTGAAAATTTTAGTTGCACGTGGCGGTATTTCACTTCAGTTTTCTATTAAAAAAATTAAATTTTTTTGTAGGGAAATGGAGGGATTGGTAGGGGGATTTAGAAAGGAGGGTTAGGGCAGGCGCCCATTTAATGGGCGCAGGATGAATGTTCAACGTAATTGACTGGACTGGAGATGCCCTAATATATGATATCTTTCAACCTATAAATGCCATACTGTAACATTTGTAGCTGCATCCATTAGGTCACAACGAAAAGAATTGTTGTATTGCAAATTTGCTAGATATGTCATGAGATCTATCAATGTTTCGATATTATTGGGTGTAAACATTAGTTTTTGTTTGATGTCTTTCCAGATCTGGTTTGAATACCCACAAAAAAAGGATAAATACTCATTTGTTTCCTCTTCTCTTTCACATAAAGTACACTTTGTAGATTGAGTGCTACACCAGTTTTTATACTGTCTAATGTATTTAGTTTATTTTATGTTGCAAGATACAAACACATTGAATTTTTAGAGTGTTAATAGGATTCCACATATGATAAAACTGGCCTCGAGTTGGTTTCTAACTCGAATGCAATCCCATGCTGATTTAAAACTGAACTATCCATTGAGATTAAGTTTCCACCACCAAAAATTACTTTTTGAGTTATTATGAATGTCAAAACTTCCAATTTGATTGCATACATTGGAGGGAAAATTGAAGTTGTTAAGGCAACATTTTGATTCTGAAATGAGTTTAGACACTTCCTTATTAGCAGCTCCAATGTAATTCATGGATTGCAACCTACTATGCTGATTAATGTATTTCTACTAAGCCAGGGGTTAAGCCATAAACTTCTGTTTTTTCCATTAGCAATTTTCCTTTCAACTATCCCACGATGTAAAATTCTTATTTTGAGGAGTAATTTCCAAGTAAACGATGGAATACCATCTTCTTAATTAATCCAAAGATTATTCTTTTAACAGTACCTTTGCTGCACCCATTTTTCCCACATGCTTTTTTTTATTTAAGTAATTCCATGTGATTTTTAACGCAAAGATTTAGCAAGATGGCTTATATTTCTTCGTCCCATTCCCTCTTCTTGTTTAGGATTACAAACATTATTCCAATTTACTAGGTGTTTTCTCCCTTGCCATAAGAAATTTGCATATATGTTTTCAATATACATTATTTGGCATTTGGCAAATCTGTAACCAAAGCGATGGTAGAGTATATTGTTAAATTTTGGTGACACTTTATGGAGAATTGTAGACGTCGAAAGTAGCTTCGTAACGAAGAAAATGGTTCACAAATCAGAGTTCGGAGGTGGAAGTTATAAGGGAAAAGGCGAAGAGGGCTGAATTAGCAGGGTCAGACGTCTGGGGAAAATGGTCAGACGTCTGGCGCTTCAATAAATCTGCATTAGACCTATTTCAAAGAGTTAGGTCAAAAGTATGACCAAATGGATCAGATGTTTGAGTCTATGCAGAATGTTAGTCCGTGAAATGATGGTTTTGATAACAACAACCTTAGAATAGATTATAAAATATAAATACTAACATTATAAGTTTAGATACATATGTATATGTGGGATTTAACCATGCAGGTACTAAGAAAGAAGACTGTATAGTATAGAGATTCAAGATATCAAGATAGAAGACTCATGAGTATCAAGATTATCAAGAGTTCAAGATTTCAAAGTTAAGTATTTTTTATTATTAGGAATTTTGTTAAAACTCATAGAAAAGCATTGACATCTTAAAATCCAATTTATTCGTGGAATGGAATCCACTTCGAGTCTGTTAAAGGGATGGAACCCTAAGTAGGATGGAACCTACGAAAAATCTAGCGGAACATTGTTTTGTATCCGCTAACTTTTTATTCAAAATGATTTTTCAAAATTATATCCTGTTTTCAAAATGCTCTCAAAACTTTCCTTTTTAAAAGATTCAAAACCCTCTATCCTAATTTTAAATAATTTTAGCCTCAAAATTATCTTTAATTTCAAAGTCAAATTACTCCTGATTTTAAACTATCTTTTAATATAATATATTTAACTTTTAAATATTTATACTTAGATTTAAAATACAAAATTAGAGATAATTCTATATATATATTATTCTCTATATTTACTTATGAATATTAACCATATTCAAGTATATTTATAAAGTTTAAATTAGTTTTAATCTAAGATAAAGGTTATTTTCAAAGAAAACCAAAACATCAAAAAAATGCTTTAGGATGTCGACATGCCTATATACCCCATGTCGACATGGTGTCAGTTGAGTTCAAAATTTAAATTTTAAAAGAAGTGTCTATTCGCCATAACTCTTCACGAATGGACATGGTTGTTGTTCTTCTATAAATAGGGGTTAGTTTCAACGAATTTGATATCATATTTTCTAGTTTTTTACTCCTCTTCTTCCACTTTTCTTAATACATATTCTTATCATTACTCTGCCGAAATCAACATTGAATCGAACTCGATTACTTCTAGTTTGATTCTCTATCACTCTCT
Organism: Allium cepa; assembly: GCA_030765085.1. Lineage (NCBI taxonomy): Eukaryota > Viridiplantae > Streptophyta > Magnoliopsida > Asparagales > Amaryllidaceae > Allium > Allium cepa. Next base: position 566,897,158 of record CM060929.1, read on the forward strand.
ATAAGATTCTCAGTGCTATTCAGAGTTATAGACTTCTTTGTAATCTATTAAGAGAGAAAAGGTGTAATTGTAGCCTTGAAAATCAATCAAGACAGAAAAAGTGTGATTGTAGCCTTGGTAAACCAATTGGGTAAACTTGTGGCCCGGAAATCAAGTATCTCTACCCAGAGGATCGAAATTCTGGAGGGTGTACCCCATAGCCTTGAAACCGAGGGTGTAATTGTACAATTTCTTTTGAAAGGAAATCCGTACTTGTGTTGCGGGACTGGATGTAGGGTAACTCTGAACCAGTATAAAATCCGGTGTGTTCTTTCCTTTACTGCTTTTATTTTATTTCTGCATCTGTGTTTGTTTCTGTGATCATATCTGTGTCTGTATATTGCATACATCTGTGTCTAAATTAACATAAATCGAAAAAGATTTAGTAATTCTTTATTAACACTATTCACCCCCTCTAGTGTTAATCCTAGCCTTAAGATCCTTAATCTGCATTTCTCACAATTGGTATCAGAGCAAGCTTTTCAAAGTTTCATAATCTGATTTTTGAAAAATTTTCAAAATGGCTACCAACACTGGTACTGTTACTAACACTAGTATCCCTGTCACTAGTTCATTTGTAGAGGGTCAGTCTACTGTCAGACCACCACTTTTTAATGGCAGTAACTATGCATATTGGGCATGTAGGATGAAAATATATTTACAATCTATAGGATTAGACACTTGGAATATCACACAAACTAAATATTCTGAACCCACAACTAATTTTGCACAGTGGACTACTGAGCAAAAGACTGTTGCACAAAATAATTCTAAGGCAATGAATATTCTATTTTGTTCACTAGATAGAAATGAATTCAATAGAGTGTCAGTTTGTAAGTCTGCATATGAAATCTGGAAAACTTTGCAAGTTACTCACGAAGGAACAAGCAAAGTTAAACAGACCAAAATTTCCATGCTCACAAATCAGTTTCAATTATTTAGAATGAATCATAATGAGTCTATTTCAGATATGTATAGTAGATTTCAAGATATTGTGCATTCTTTAATATCTTTGGGAAAGGAATTTTATAAAGAAGATCAAGTCAGAAAAATTTTAAATTCTCTAACTCCAGAATGGGATCAAAAGACACTTGCGACCGAAGAGGCAAATGACATCAGTACTTTAAAGATAGAAGAATTAATTGAAAATCTAATGTCGTATGAAGTTCAAATGATCGGGAGAAGATAAAGTAAAGCATCTTAAAAGAAATAAATGGCATTCAATACCGATTGATCAGACTCAAACAGCGATAATGATGAAGAGATAGCCTTTATGACCAGAAATTTTAGAAAATTCCTAAAATACAGAAAGATGAATAATCTCAAGAGAAACAACTATAAGAATTCTGGAAATCAGAATGTAGTGGCAAATAATGACAAATGTTACAACTGTGATAAACCAGGCCATTTCAAAAGAGACCGTCCGCATCCAAATAGGCAAAATTCTCCTATGAACAATGATCTAGCAAACAAAACGGAAGCGTGCATTTACTGCTACTCTAGATGACTCGGACTTGTCCTCAAGTGATGATGATCAGAAAACATATAATTCGAATTTGTGTTTCACAGTTGTTCATGACTCAGACGAATTCAAAGAAATGGACTCAGAAAAAGGTACATGTTTACAATACAATTGGTTGAAATTGCTTGCTTAGAATTAATTGCTTGATTGGTTTTGAAATGGTGTGTTGTTTGAACTTTAAAATTTATTTTCTATTTTTTATTATTATTTCGTTATTTTATTATTATTTTTATTATTTTTTAATAGCATAATAATATTTTCTGAAATATACTTAAAGTTTAATAATATTTCAGATGTATATATAGGCATTAATAATAATAATAATAATATTTATATATATTAGAGAACTTAGGAAAAATCAATTCATGAAAATTCAAAGGCACATGTCGACATGGTCCCTACCATGATGTCGACATGGGTAGCCGAATTTGAATTTCAAAATTTGAATTCAAATGTTTGAATTTCCCTCCACCTTTTCACTTCATTCAATCTCTGAAAAGCTACTTTTTGACCAGAGAATATGTCCTTTGAGAATCTATTTATTCACTATCATTTATCATATCTTTTCACTCTCATTTTCAAATTCAAACTCGCTCTTCATAACTTCAAACTCTCTACTCTCAACTTTAATGGCTACTTCAAGCAACCCCTCCACCATGAGAATTTCTAGAAAAATCAAAGAGCAATTATTCAATGATCCGGAGGCAATAAAAGCATATATCAATTATGCTAACTATGCCAAAGTCCATCCCGGAAAATTTGCTATTTTTCAAGATTTTTCTTCTTATGAACTTGATTCTCTTTTTGCAAACAATGGAGTTCTTAGTCTTATTGATGCTTCTCAAAATGATTTTGTTTTCTATCCAAATCTTGTCAAAATTTTCTATGCTAATTTAAACCGTGGATTTTATCAGGGAAATGAGGATGAAATTTGGAGTAGTGTCAAAGGAACTAGAATTGTTTTGAATTGTGATCTTTTGGGTACCATTCTCAATTTCAAGTGTACGGGAATGGATCTTTCTAATTTTAAAATCGATGAAAATGATCGTGAGACATTTCATTACATTTTCGAAGGGATTGATAATTTTGAATTCAAAAATCGAAATTTTCGACCAAAGGCAAGAATTGTCAGTCTTCTTTTGCAACATACTTTGACCCCAAGATCGGGGAATTTTAAAAATCCTACTTCAAAAGGTTGCAAAGCTCTTTTTGCTATTTTCAGAAATTATGACATAAATTGGGCGCAAGTTATTTTGGATGAACTTCGTCCTAAAAATCTTGAAATGGGTGAGAATACCTTATACCATGGAATTTATCTCACTCGGATTTTTAACTATTTTGGAGTGGATTTCAAAGGCGAAGAATTTGTTTTCAGAAAAGTTTTCAACCATTCCAATGTTTCGCTTATGAAAATTCCTTTTGTTTTTCAACCTTATGAGACCCTTGCCGAAAAGGAAGAGCGTTTGGCTCATGAGGAAATGGAAGAAGAGGAAGAGGAAGAAGAAGAAGAAGGCGATGAAATGGAAATTAAAGAAGAAGAAGGTGAAACCTCTTTGGAAAACATTGACTATCCTCCTAATCCGTCCACCAAAACCCTTCTCAAAAATCAAAAGACGATTGTTGAGAATCAACGGATTCTTAAAAGATCCGTTAGTAAGAAGTTGGACAAAATTTCATCCAAGATGAACAAGTTCATTTCCAAAGTCAGCAAGAAACTTGGACTATCTTCATCTTCATCATCCTCTAACTAGTCTTGTTGTATTTGTTTTAGTTTGCTTTATTTTGAATGTTCGTGTACTTTGTTGTGTGCTTAATCGTTATATTATTGTAGTACGCAATGAAATGAAATTTCCTTTCTGTTATCTATCTTATCTTATCTCCAGATCAATAAATGTTAGTATAGTATATAAATATACACACACACACACAATTATTCACAAAATCAAATTAGTCATAATTTTTCACTGACCTTTGTCGACATTCCCAATATGACCATGTCGACATGTACTGGTCAGAAATGACAATTGAATTTGAATTTGAAATTTGAATAACTACCAAATGTCTATTCTTTTCAAACGAATTTCTACACCTATGAATACCTGTTTCTTCCAGAATTCTTCACTGAAATTCGTTTCTTATCATCTATATCCTTTATTTCTTTCATAAATTCCACTATGGCTAATCCTATTCACAATCTATCCAAAAATCTTGAAGAAACTCTTAATTTGTTCAAGAATATTCTCTCGTTTATTCTACGAAACCAGCATCACTTAGAATTGAGTCAAATGCAGATGATCAAGGAACAAGAAAGGCACTTTGATGCGATACGATGGATGATATCCTCTCTGCACAAGGATGATAACAAAGCACATCCTCCTGTCTCTCTCACCAATGACAATGATAATTGGGATGCTATTAAGGCAGACCCAATCTTTGGAAAAGAAGGATGGGTGAAAGTTCCACGTAACGTTTGATTTTTATTTGTTTGCTGTGTTTGATTTGTTTGAATTAATTTGGTTTGGATTGATACTCTATGGGCATTGATTTCTAGATATTGGTTTAAAATTTGTTGTATAAAATATATATATATATACATTGAAATGTATATAACTTTGATTAGTTATCATGTTCATAAGTATAATTATTTCTTAATCTATATATTCCGTTGTATAGTTTATCAATCCAGGTACTGAAGAATGAGGGGGAGTGAATTTTTTTGTTGATGAAAAAGGGGGAGAAATATAAAATAGGGTAGTTAGGCATAGATTAAGGGGGAGTTATTAGTTTCAGGGGGAGTTATTAGGATAGAAGTAAATTTTATAAACAAAGGTTGTCATCATCAAAAGGGGGGAGATTGTTAGTCCGTGAAATGATGGTTTTGATGACAACAACCTTAGAATATATTATAAAATATAAACACTAACATTATAAGTTTAGATATATATGTACATGCAGAATTTAACCATGCAGGTACTAAGGAAGAAGACTGCACAGTATAGAGATTCAAGATACAAAGATAGAAGACTCATGAGTATCAACATTATCAAGAGTTCAAGATTTCAAAGTTAAGTATTTTTATTATTAGGAATTTTGTTAAAACTCATAGAAAAACACTGACACCTTAAAATCCAATTTATTCGTGGAATGGAATCCACTTCGAGCCTGTCAAAGGAATGGAATCCTAAGTAGGATGGAACCTATGAAAAATCTAACGAAACATTGTTTTGTATCCGCTAACTTTTTATTCAAAAATGATTTTTCAAAATTATATCATGTTTTCAAAATGTTTTCAAAACTTTCCTTTTTAAAAGATTCAAAACCCTCTATCCCGATTTTAAATAATTGTAGCCTCAAAATTATCTTTTATTTCAAAGTCAAATTACTTCTGATTTTAAACTATCTTTTAATATAATATATTTAACTTTTAAATATTTATACTTAGATTTAAAATATAAAATTAGAGTTAAATTCTATATATATATATATATATATATATATATTATCTATATTTACTTATGAATTTTAACCATATTCAAGTATATTTATAAAGTTTAAATTAGTTTTAATATAAGATAAAGGTTATTTTCAAAGAAAATCAAAACATCAAAAAATGCTTTGGGATGTCGACGTGCCTATATACCCTATGTCGACATGGTGTTAGTTGAGTTCAAAATTTAAATTTCAAAAGAAGTGTCTATTCGTCATAACTCTTCACGAATGGACATGGTTGTTGTTCTTCTATAAATAGGGGTTAGTTTCAACGAATTTGATATCAGATTTTCTAGTTTTTCACTCCTCCTCTTCTTCCACTTTTCTTAATACATATTCTTATCATTACTCTGCCGAAATCAACATTGAATCGAACTCGATTACTTCTAGTTTGATTCTCTATCATTCTCTCTACAAGATTCTCAGTGCTATTCGGAGTTATAGACTTCTTTGTTATCTATTAAGCGAGAAAAGGTGTGATTGTAGCCTTGAAAATCAATCAAGAAAGAAAAGGTGTGATTGTAGCCTTAGTAAACCAATTGGGTAAACTTGTGGCCCGGAAATCAAGTATCTCTACCCAGAGGATCGAAATTCTGGAGGATGTAGCTCGTAGCCTTGAAACCGAGGGTGTAATTGTACAATTGCTTTTGAAAGGAAATCCGTACTTGTGTTGCGGGACTGGATGTAGGGTAACTCCGAACCAGTATAAAATCCGGTGTATTCTTTTCTTTACTGCTTTTATTTTATTTCTGCATCTGTGTTTGTTTCTGTGATCATATCTGTGTCTGTATATTGCATACATCTAAATTAACATAAATCGAAAAAGATTTAGTAATTCTTTATTAACACTATTCACCCCCCCCTCTAGTGTTAATCCTAGCCTTAAGATCCGTAATCTGCATTTCTCACACAGAATTGATTCCAGAGCCTTGAGTCAGACGTCTGACCAAATGGTCAGACGTCTGAGATGAAGCGAAACTTTTCCAAGAACTTTAGTCAGACGTCTAGCCATTTTGGCCAGATATCTGAGGCGACTTTCTCCTGTTTTTCATGTGTGGACTTGGCATGAAGATTTGTGATATCTACAGGGGGAATTTTGAAACATTTCCTAGGGTTTTTATTCTCCTATATAAGCTAGCTTCAGGTTCTAGAGCAAGCGTGCAAGAAACTACAAGAGATTAGCCTCCACCAATTAGGGTTTATCGAAACCTAATTTTCATCAATTCTCTTCTCCACAAATCAATTTATAATTAGAATTTTGATCATTGTATTCAATCTCTTGTACTCTTCTTATCAATATTAATAAAAGCTCTCTCTTAAAGTAGATGTACACTAACACAACGTTAGTGGAACCACTATAAATCGTTGTGTGATTTATTTTTCATTATTTCTTTGATTACTATATTGCTTGTTTGGGATTGTGGTTGCTTTTGGATTGGTTGAGATTGGAATCGAGTTATTGATTGGTTGTTTTTACACCTCTTACCGCGATCCTGTCTTCCACCGGGCTTATGGTGTTTCGATTTGAGTGGTCTTGAGTTGGAATCCTGACCCAACGTTTGGTATCAGAGCTTTGGTGTTGGTAGGTGGTTGTAGAAATGACTGAATCAAGTAGTAACTCAAGTAGTACCTCAATGGGTACTCCAAGTGGTGTAGCTCCTTATGTACGTGGTTCGTACGCAGCTTCAGGATCACAATTGGTAATAGACAAGTGGAATGACAATAATGATTATGAAAAATGGCACTTGAAGATGAAAGCGTTTCTAAGGAGGAATCGTGTGCATCGGGTGGTGTTTGACATACATTTACTTCTAGTGGACATCTCGGATGTTGAGAGAGAGGAAATGGAAGAGTGGGCGTTCACTACGCTTCAACTTGCTATGGGAGAGAATGTTATCTCTGAAATTAGTGGTGAGACAACCGCTAAGGGTATTTGGGACAAGTTGGAGGAGTTGTATATGAAGAAGTCACTGACAAATTGATTGATCTTATTGTGAACATTCTTCACCGATAAGGTAAAGGAAGACACTTCGCTAAAGGCACACTTGAACATTTTTGATGATTTGCTAATGAAGATGAAGGCGGTAGATTTGAAGATTGAGGAACAGCAAAATGCGATGATATTATTGTGTTCATTTCCAGATCGCTATACAGGTTACTCAAATAATTTGATCTATAGCCGGGATACATTGACTCTTTATGATGTCAAGACGGGTCTTCTTAGCGATAAGTTGCAGGATCAAATGAAGGAGTTAGGTAATGGAAGTAGTGGTGCTAGTAGTGGTCATGCTTTATTTGTGGAGAATGAGAGGTATGTGAAGAAGGAGAACCGAGGGCGTTCTAAATCAAGGAACCTCGGTTGGAGAGGAAAGTCGAAGAAAAAAAAGGCAAGTGCTATATTTATAGGAAGCCCGGTCATTGGAAGAATGAGTGTCCGGACAAGGAGAAGGCAAAGAAGGAAGTAGCATCTTCATCAGTAGCGATGAAGAGTGGAGTTGGTGATGGAGATGTAGATGTTTTATCGGTGGTAGCATTATATGTTTCGGGTAGCAATTGGGTGCTCGATTTGGAGGCGTCTTATCATATGACACCAAATAGGGCATTGGTTCCGTGCAAATTCGGATGTTTAACGGAGCGGTTCATACTCTCACTAATGTGCGCTATGTTTCGGGACTTAGGAAGTCTCTTATCTCTTTGGGGCGGTTGGATTTTTTTAGGTTTTAAGATCACTATTGGGAGTGATAGCTTGCGGGTTTCGAAGGGGGTGCTTGTGGTGATGAAGGGTGTAAGGACTCATGGTATTTATTTGCTTCAAAGAGTGACTATAGAAGGTGAAACTTGCATAGGAGTTGATAGTTCTTGTGGTTTGGATGCGACTAGGTTGTGGCATTTGAGGTTAGGTCATGTCTCGGAGAAGAGTTTAGATGTTCTTCGAAAGAGAGAGATGATCAATGGAGAAGTTTCAACAAGTTAGAGTTTTGGGAAGAATGCGTCATGGGAAAGCAAACTAAATTTTCATTCGGTGAGGGAAGACATGAATCGAGAAGGGTTCTTGAGTATGTTCACACGGATGTTTGGGGACCGGCACTATAGCTTCTTTAGGTGGAGCTCGTTATTGTATTTCCTTCACAGATAACTTTTCTCGAAAAGTTTGGGTGTATGTATGAAGGCCAAGTCGGAGGAATTTGCAAAGTTAAAAGCATTGAAGGGTCTTGTTGAGAATGAGAGTGGCAAGTCTTTGAAGGTTCTAAGGTCTGACAATGGAAGAGAGTATTATTCCAGAGAAGTTTTTGAGTTTTGCAAGCATCATGGTATTCGGAGGCATTTTACTACACATGGAGATCCGCAGTGAAATGGTGTTGCGGAAAGGATGAATCGTACTCTACTTGAGAAAGCTCGATGCTTGAGATTGACGTCGGGTTTGACGAAGGGATTTTGGGCTGAAGGTTTGTCAACCGTAGTGCATATTATTAATCGAATTCCGTGCTCAGCTATTGGTAACAAAATTTCGAAGGAAGTGTGGAAGGGAAAGAGCGTTGACTTGAGTTATCTTCGTGTGTTTGGCAGTCCTGTTTATGTGCATGATCCGAGAAATGATAAGCTTGAACCTAGAGCTTTCAAGGGGATTTAGCTTGGCTATATGAACGGAGTAAAAGGCTATCGAATTTGGAATCCCGAAACGAAGAAGGTAGTGAATTCTTGTCATGTTACTTTTGATGAGTCGGCGATATTCAAGGAGAATAAAAGCTCATCGAATGCTCTGGATTTGGTTCATGGTGAATCAAAGGGGAAGGAAATTATTTCCACATTTTGTCCAAGGAGTAGAGAGAGTAGAGTAGTTGGAGATGCTTGTGAGGAAGTAGCGGTTGATGTTACATCAGATAGTCCACATGGTTCCTCTAGTAGTGTTGGCGATGTACATGATTCTAGAGAAGATTCGGTTCAAGGTGGAGCCAAAGGGAGTTTAGGTGATGGTATTGCTACTCGGGTTGGTCGTTGTACTATAAGACCACCCGAAAGATATGGTGATTGGAACTATCTTAGCTTTTGTGAAAATTTGGACTATGCTCTTCATGTAGTCCAAGATGAGCCGATGGACCTTGATGATGTCATGGAGTCGACTGATAGCTCGAAATGGATTTGTACCATAGAGGAAGAGATGCAATCATTGTTGAATAATCAAACTTAGGATTTGGTTCTACTTTCTAAAGGAAACCGTGTTATTGGGTGCAAATGGATATACAAGGTGAAGGACGATAGGAGATACAAAGCTAGGCTAGTGACAAAGGGGTTTGCACAAAGAAAAGAATGAGTATTATGAGATATTCACACCGGTTGTGCACCGTACTTCTATCCGTATATTACTTGCTATTGTTTCTATTCACGACTTGGAGTTGGAGCAACTTGATGTGAAGACCGCCTTTTTGCATGGGGTCTTGGATCAAGACATCTACATGGAGCAACCAGAAGGTTTTATTGTGGATGGTAAGTCAAATTTGGTTTGCAAGTTGAAGAAATCACTATATGGTTTAAAGCAATCACGTAGACAATGGTACAAGAGGTTTGATCATTTTATGCTTGAAAATGGTTTTGATAGAAGCATCAAGGATGCTTATGTTTATTTCAAGAAGTTGAAAAATGATTGTTGGGTGTATTTACTCTTGCATGTGGACGACATGCTCATTGCTTCTAAGGATAAGAATGAAATTAACAAGCTAAAACTGAGTTTGAAATCGAAGTTTGAAATGAAGGATCTTGAAGAAGCAAGAAGGATATTGGGCATGGAAATTATAAGGGATCGAAAGCGTTTTGAGTTGAAGCTAACTTAAAAGGAGTATATTGAGAAGTGCTTTGTCGGTTTATCATGGAGAATGCAAAGGCATCAAATACACGTTTACCTTCGCATATGAAGCTTTCGAGTAAAGGATCACCTATCTTGGAGGAAGACAAGGCTTATATGGCAAGAGTGTCATATGCTTGTGCGGTTGGAAGTCTAATGTATGTTATGGTGTGTACAAGGCCTATTATAGCATGTGCCGTCGGGATGGTTAGTCGATACATGGCAGATTCGAGGAAATCGCATTGGGAAGCTGTGAAGCTTATATTGAGATACCTTAGAGGCACATCATCTCATGATCTTGTTTTTTGCAGTAGTAAGGCGATAGATTACAAGTTGGTTGGTTATTGTGATTCAGACTACGCCAGTGATAGGGATCGAAGAAAATCAACTTCCGGATATGTCTTCACACTTGGGGCTACAGCCATTAGTTGAAGATCTAGATTGCAGACTATAGTTGCTTTATCCACTACGGAGGAAGAATTGATAGCTACGGTGGAGACGGAAAAGGAGGCACTCTATTTGAAGCGATTGTTGTGTTACTTGGGAATCGAGCATGATAGTATCGATGTTCGATGTAATAGCCAGAGTGCTATTCACTTGGCAGAGAATTTGGGGTTTAGCTCACGGACTAAGCATATTGAGGTGAGAGAGTCGTTTCTAGTAGCTATGGATGAAGATAAACAAGTATATCTTCGGAAAATGCACACAAAGGATAACGCGGCGGACATGTTCACTAAGCCAATCCTGGTTGGGATATTCGAGAATTGCTCGGACTTGATTTGCTTGGAGAAGTGCTAGGTGGCACGGAGTGGCACGGTTAAGGGAGGATATTGGTGGTAGATTAGGAAGAGTATCAGTGAGAGATTGAGGTTCTATCTTCTTGGTAAGTACCAGTCTTTGGTGAGATAGCTTAGGATTTGGATGTTTTCAATATTTCCTTAGCGAGCGGGGGCTTTGCCTAAGCTCGTTGGTGGAGTGCAATGGGCGGTGGCTTTGTCAGAGCTTATTAGGAAAACATTCATGTTTGGTTGAAGGTAGAAGAAGTGATAGTTGGTGCTACCGGTTGTCGTTATTGGTATGGTACCATTGGAGTTGGAGATGGATACAGTGTCGAGGTGGAGTGTTAAATTTTGACGATACTATATGGAGAATTGTAAAGGTCAGAATTAGCTTCGTAACGGAGAAAACGGTTCACAAATCGAAGTTCGAAGGTGAAAGTTATAAGGGAAAAGACGAAGAGGGCTGAATTGGAAGGGTCAGACGTTTGGGGAAAATGGTCAGACGTTTGGCGCTTCAGCAAATCTACACCAGACATGTTCTAGAGAGTTAGGTTAGACATCTGACCAAATGGGTCAGACATCTAAGTCTTTGTAGAATTGATTCCAGAGCCTTGAGTCAAACGTTTGACCAAATGATCAAACGTTTGAGCTGAAGCGAAACTTTTCCAGTAACTTTAGTCAGACGTCTAGCCCATTTTGGCCAGACATCTGAGGCGACTTTCACCTGTTTTTTACATGTGGACTTGACGTGAAGATTTGTGATATCTACAGAGGCAATTTTGAAACATTGTCTAGAGTTTCTATTCTCCTATATAAGCTAGCTTCAGGTTCCAGAGCAAGCGTGCAAGCAACTGCAAGAGATTAGCCTCCACCAATTAGGGTTTATCAAAACCTAATTTTCTTCAATTATCTTCTCCACAAATCAATTTCTAATTAGAATTTTGATCATTGTATTCAATCTCTTGTACTCTTCTCATCAATATTAATAAAAGCTCTCTCTTAAAGTGGGTGTACACTAACACAACGTTAGCGAAACCACTAAAAATCGCTGTGTGATTTATTTTTCGTTATTTCTTTGATTACTATATTGCTTGTTTGGGATTATGATTGCTTTTGGATTGGTTGAGATTGGAATTTAGTTATTGATTGGTTATTTTTACACTTCTTACCACGATCCCGTCTTCCGCTGTGCTTGTGGGGTTTCGATTTGAGTGGTCTCAAGTTGGAATTCCGACCCAACATATATAGCTATTTGGATAAGTTCTAGCTTTCCACTTAACGTAAGAAGTCATTCACTCCAACCATTTAACTTATTCTTTACCTTGTCAATTTGTTTAAGTCCGATCTTCTCAACTTTGAGCTAAAGTCGGAGCGTCTCCATTTTGAGATACTAAGAGGAACACTAAGATATATTACTGGCAGCCTTGTCATTATACTGCTAGAATTTCTGAAATAATGGTTTTCTACTGAGCACCACTACTTATAAACAACTTCGATTTTTGCTCATTCATAGCTAAACCAGCATAATTTTGTAACTTGCGTATGATTTTTTAATGGTCTCAGCATTATCTTTAGTTGCTTTAGCAAACTCCAAGAGATCTTCTGCATATAGCAAGTGATTAATAATAGGTTTGATTGTTTAAACAGGGGACAAGTTATTTTTATATGCGATGGATCAAACATTGAGGTTAATTATTCCATGGCTATAGCAACCAAATACAGGGAGGGAGAGGATCTACTTGCCTTGAACCCTTGTTGTTTTTAGTGAACCCCCTAGATTGATCAATATAGAAAAGTAGGAGATGTAATACATTAATAAATTAGCAAGTTGATTCTATGCAGAAACTCCATCGATGATAAAACATGGCCAATGATTTCTTTATTAATTTTATCATATGCCTTTTGAAGACCGATTTTAAGACATAAATTGTTTGAACCTTTCCTATTAAAGATTCTCACCATCTCATAAGCCAAAGTGAATTTTGACTTATTCGTCTTCCTGGAACGTACGCATTTCAATTTCGGAAAACCAACTCATCCAAATATATTTTGATTCTGCTGCAGATGATATTAGACATGATTTCATATATTATGTTGCAACAAAAAATATGCCTATAATCTGATATGTATTGAAAATTTTCTTTTTTGGAAACAAGGGTAATAACGTTGCGATTAATTTCCTTAATAAAATAAGCCATTAGGAAAAAAAATACCTTTCTATAGCTATAAATAAGTCATTCTTAATCAAGTGTCGATAACTTGTATAAAATTTTGATTCGAAACCATCTGGGTCGGGAGCAGATCACCTAGGCCAAATGCTTTCTTCCCCGTGTGCCAAACCAATTAAAGCATAAAAGATTTTTACAAAAAAAAAAAAAAAATCGATTTTCTCTCTTAGCTAGGGGGTTTTTTGCAAAACTTTCACAAAAACAAGTGTTTTGATTGGCTGCCTCATGCGGACGGGGCATTTGGCCCAGGTGATCTGCATCCATCTGGGCCAGAGCTACTATTATCATCCATTTGGAATGTGGCAGCTTTAATATCTTCTTCAGTATTGTCAGACTCAAGTTTTTCCCTTGCTTGTATCTGTTAAGACTTTTTTACATGTAATGTGAGGAAAGTTGACATTAATTTATTCAGCATTGTACATATCAGTGAAAACCTTTATGGCAGTTTCTTCCAAAAGCTTACTGTCAGATATTGTCTGGCCATTGCTATTAAATTATTATTGTTTTTCGCCGTTGGCATGTGAGCATAGAAGAACATAGAATATTGATAACCTTCGGTTAGCCATTTAATTTTTTCTTTTTCTTTTTTTACTATTTTCTATGGCATGATTATGCATTAATCTCTCCAGTTTGAAGAGGCTATCCTTGTATTCATTAACAATATCAGAGTTTGAAGGATCTCATAACATTTTTAAGTATAAATTATTGGGGATTTTAGGCTTAAGGAAAAAGTTGCAGAAAATTTAGTTTTAGAGACAAAAGTTTGCTTTTTAGGCTGAAGGACACTTTTAGTGTAAATCACAGAATGATAGTTGTAACTATTTTCTGTTTACACTAACAAATGTCCTTCAGGCTAAAAAGCAAACTTGCTGTCCCTGAGACTAAATTTTTTCGCAATTCTTCCTTGCGCCTATTTTCCCGTAAATTATTATTCTCTTCCCTTAATTTTTCAATCATTTTTTGAAGGCTGCCTGTACATTTGTTCCACTCATTTAACTCCTCCTCAACTTGCTTTAGTTTGTTTAAGAAAATAAATAGTGGATTGCCATCTATAGAATCCATGCAGTAGATACAACGTTGTTATATCCATTTGACCGGTCCCATGAGCTATTATATCTGAAAGGAGTATATTTGACCACTTTCTCAATGCTCAGTAAATTGATAAGTATAGGACAATGATTGTGAGAGTTTGGGAATTAACCTTGGAAATCATCTTTATAAAACAACCTGTCAATCTTGCTGTGATGGGAAAATTTTTTTCCACCACACCATGTAAAGTCATCACCATAGTATTGTATTTCATGAATACCTGTTCCCAGAGTAGTAGTTTAGAAATCGTCATCAGCATTTACTCTTGTGCCACTTAGTCCAGTTCTGTCGGGGTTGTATAAACGCAGTTGAAATCTTCGGCAATCAACCAGGGCAGATTAACGCTGCTCCCTATTTGTTAGATATGTTGCCAAAGGGTTTTTCTATAAGCCTTAGTATAAAGACCATAAATACAGGTGAAACACATTTTCATTCAACCACAATTTTGTGTGATTGAAGAAATGTGTTGCTTGTCACTTGAAAAGGAATTTACTTGCCAAATGTTGGGATTCCAAAACATTAAGATTCTACTTTTGTTGCCACTTAAAGGATTGCATAAAAACTGCCACTCAGCTTTAAAACTTTTGACAAAGATTTTAGCGTCTTCTATCTTAAGTTTATGTTCTAATAAAACAACGAGAGATGGTTGCCACTTAAAGGATTTATTCCCTTAACTTTCCAAATAAGGAACGACATATAAGATTAATCATCAGAAGTTTTGCTCCCATTTTCCAAAGTGCTGCGAGCTTTGCAAACTCGACTTCTCTTTGATTTCCTTGCTTTAGTTTAAATTTGAGTGACTAAACCCGACCACGCTGTATTATCTATTACATCTGCTGTGGCTGTTGATTTGAAGACAAAGGATGTCTCTTCTGCTCTTGATCACCTAGTAACTCTGCTCGAGGAGGAGACGACAGAGTCTATTATACCTTTATTATCAGAGAGATTTTCAGATAAAGCTGTTTGAGAAATGGGAGTTTCTCCTACAGAATCCTCGCACATTGCGGTAATTTCATCAGGGTTGAGATTCATAGATGGTTCAGGTTATATATGTGGCTGTTGCCGAGGAAGATTGCCCTGATCTGGCTGTTTGGTAATGGCCTCGTTGATTTGCTTGCTACTAGCATTAAAAACATTTTCATTTAAAACCGTACTATTGTCATTAATCAAATTGTATGACTTTGAGTGCGTTTGGTCATTATTTGGTTCTCCTGTCTCGATTGGACTGTGCCAAACCATAGTTCTTTTGAAGTTGACAAAGATTGCCAGTATTACGTGTTTCCATATTTGTACATTTTTGCTGGTTATGATCAGTATTTGAGGCATTACATAAGTGACATCATTAGAATCCACTTGTATTTCACTGGAGTTTGTATTTGCGTCTGTGCATTTTTTCTGAACCAATTGCTTTGTCATACTGCAAACTTTTTCTGAATGTTCAAAACATTTCATGGAACAAATTTGTGGGTTCCATTCATATTGAATTTCCTGCCACTGTATATTATTCTCTTCGTTAATTATCGGTACTGATTAAGGGAACAACAAATTAGATTCAACCTTTGTCAGAACTCTAGCATCTGAAATTCTAGTTATAGCACTTGTAACTGGATAAGTTTAACAAGTTCCCAATCACAGATGCAATTCGTCCAATCCCTTCACCGTCCAAATTCAATGTCAAGGTTAGGAAACCTGACCTGTAAAGGAATATATTGTAGAAAATCTCTTGTCAATTTCTCTTTTGTCATAAAATATGGACCGTTTGCTAAAATCTTTTTGCAATCCTCTTGTTTTTCAAATTTGACACTATAAAACCTGTAGAGAAGATTTTGTAATCGCCTTGGGGTTTCCGCTAATGATAGTAGGATCCCATAACATAGAGGACAATGGAATGTTTTCAGTTATCTCTAACAGAGCTTCGAATTTGCCAGGTCACTTTTGCACATTTTAAGCTATTAAAATCATGAGGGGGGAAAGTAAGGGATAGGGGTAAACACTGAGACCTCATTTTCGACAACTGAACTCCTAGGATGAGTACCTATTATTGTAGAGCGATTACCTGAAGCATGGCGTGAATTTGAATTGGGGTTTGCCTCTGGTTGGTAAAGATTGGGGAATTGGTTGTAATGATCCGTCTTTTTCGGCCTCAAAAGTCGACACTAATACATCCACGATATTTGTATGTCGAGCATTCAAGTGTTGAAAAGACAAATTGTTGGGGAGAAAAAAAGAAAAGAATTAAAGACAAAACATAATATCAAATCATGACGGGTAATACATAATATACGACAAATCTTTGCAAAAAAAAACTGTAATATACATACATTAATCAGAGTAACTATCTATCATAAGCCTGGACAATTATAACAACATGTCCTCATAAATGCTGATAAATATAAATGACCAATGTACGTAATACGTCGTGGATGCATCCATCTCGTCTTCTGAACTCCAAAGCAATCCAAACCAAAATTTGAAAAACATGCTCCGGTTGATCCGAGCACTATAAAAAAATAACACCCGGATCAGCCTGGTAAACAAGTGTGAGAAATGCATATCATATGGATTTTTAATTTAATAAACCTTTCAAAAATAACTGTATCTCGTAAGACCACGCCGTACATAAACACAGATGAGTTTTACCTTAAAATAACCAAACCATTTCATAGGAAATCTGGTGATATCATAATAATATCCAGGGCATACTGTATCATAGCTGAAATTGTTACATAAATTAAATTCCAACACAATAGGTATAACTAAGTCTGAAAGGACACGTATTGGAGATTGGATTTTCATATAATGACAAAACATCGAGATACCGTCTACCACAGTACATCTGTAGAAAATGTATAGAGGGCCTTACATAGACTCCCCGCCAACACAGGACCAGCCTGCCCTTTACTGGATAGTAATAAATATTTCATCACTCGGGGTTGCTTTGCAATATTTTCCCAAAAGCTCTCACGCACAACCAAATAAATAAATAAATATACATATCGAAATTGTAACGACCCACCAATCCACACAATTTAAGCTGACAATAAATCATACATGTCCAACTCAAATTGAACGGAAATATAGATGGTTATGGCAAAGAAAGAAGAAAAGAAAATGAAAACTGAACTACATAGATTCTCACAATCGCAGCGGAACAATAATAATATAATATCAATGATCTTTATAAAAGAGAAACTGTTATTTACATACACCCATCAAGGTACAATAACAAAACACAATTATCAGCCTGTAAAGTTATAACAACCCGTCCTCGCAATTGTTGATAATTTCAACAACAAAGCAGCGGAAAATAAATATAACGTGAATACGACTTAAAGACCTCCAACTCGTTTCCTGAGCTCTAATGCATCGAAAGTAATCTGTAAATATGTTCGGTCTAATCCAAGCATTATAATAAAATAACACCTGATTCAGTTTGGAAAACCAGCGTGAAAAATATACAACTGGATTTTAAAGTTATAAAAACCTTTAAAATCAAAAGTATCTCGTATGACCACGTTGCACATAAACACGGACAGGTTTTTACCTTACGGTAACCAAAACATTTTTATAGAAAAGCCTCTGATATTATAATAATGTCTGGAATACAAATACTTATTAATAATAGCCAAAATTGTTACATTAATTAAAGTCCAGCATAATAGGTATACAATTAAAACCGTAACGCTCGCATTGAAGAATGGATCTCATACTATGACAAGGTAAGAAACTATCTTCCGTCAAAGTACATCTCTAGATAAAATGCACCGGGTATGACAAGAACAACTTGTACGCCTGCCAGACAGGACTGACCTACCACTTGACTAGTAGTATCGAATATGATCACCTCTCCATTAATGGGCCCTCAAGCATACAAATGAGACATAATACCAATCAAGATTTGGAATGACCATACCCTACTTTGGAGCGACCCACTTGGCCCTGTTGCATGACCGTTTTTGTCATTTTCCAAATAATGAGGCTTGAGGCTACGTTTTAACTTTTATATAGCATTTTCCACTTGGAATGCTAACACTGCCTTCCTGACAATACTGCACTGCCAGCATTCATTCATACAAGTTCGTTCTGGGACTGAACAAAACATTTGAGAGCTCCGTCTTCAATTCCATCATCTTCAAATGTCTTCACTTCGAACGCTTGAGTTGGATCGAAGTGGTTTTTGGATAACCTATCTGATCCCGGTCTCTTCGTAACAACTTTCGATAATTTCTGAAAAACTAACTCCGGTTCTTTAGGAAATAAACAGTCAAAGATAAGAGTAGAAATCACCTCCTAACCGTTAACGGATAGATTTTTTGTCCTAGAAAAACGAAACGAGATTTGTACGCACAACACAGCATCATTGGAGATGACTGTGTCATATAACTCACTTGTTTCTCTTAAATATTTTTAAAGTTACGTATTTGGATCCAATTCTGATAGTTGATTATTAACTATCAAATAACAAACATTCAATCAGGGATTTAATTTCATAGGGAAAAACAAACGTTGTTTAAACATATAAGTAACTACTTACCTCTTTAATTAATCTTTTCATTAATAAAATCACTTGTAAATACTTATATAAACATATCTTTACAATGATATATCCATAATCCTATATTTTCAATACTTAGAAAAATATCTATATATTTATCTTAATGCTATAAGTATACCCACAAAGCTGAGAAAGATTCCCTCTCTATACAATTCAAAGATCCTTTATAAATCTTAAAAACCATTTATAAACCATTTTATAAATCTCTGAAACTGTTTATAATCCCATAAAACCATTTACAAAACTCCTTTTATAAATCTATTAACCATTTCTAAAATTCTTTTATAAACATCCAAAACCATTTATAAAACTCTTTTTACCCTTTTACAATCTTCCTTTAAGTTTTCCAAACCATGTTATAAGATTCCTTTTATAAAACCCATATTTGTTTATAAACCCTATTTAAAAATCTTGGAAACATTTATAAATAAAATTCTAATCATTTCTTTTAAAACACTATTATATAAAAATAAATAATAATTAACTTCGAAACATCTTAAAAATAATTGTTAAAAATTTCATAACATTCTTAATAAAACAATAATGATTTATCTTCAGCATTAATATAAATAATATTAATTAATTGCCACAACCTTACTGATAAATAATTATAATTAATTTCAGACCATGTTAATAAATTAAATAATTAGCTTTCCAAAATATTAAAATATTTATAAACAACTTTTAAACAATATAAATAAATAACCTTTAAAACACACACACACACACACACACACACACACACACACACACACACACACACATATATTTCCTTTAAAACATATTCAATTTACTTAGTATGTTTTCTTTAATACTAGCACACTTAATAACCATTCCATAAGATTAATTAAGTTCATTTTAATCATTTTATACAACCCTTCTTATGTTTATTTTCACTTCATAACTTAAATTCATATTCAGTTCTATCAAACACTCCTAACATATTCACTTCGTTTTATAACACAAGTTGAATTTCATTCTACAACTCAAGTTCAAATCTATTTCACTAATTTATTCCACTAGTTCATTTCATTAATTCATTATAAATCAAATTCAATTTCATTTAAATCATTTCATTAACTCAATTTATTTAACTTTAATTTGATATCTCACTTTCAAATTTTCTTTTCTTATCTATACCATTTTCAAATTATAAGTTCAAAAACTTATTTTCATATATCTATCACATCATACTTTGGATTTTAAAATCGAAACCTGTTATACCAAAACACAACTTCAATGGTAGCAATTTATCACTTAAAACTCAGAATTAAACGCCGATGATGCTGCAATCATCATTGAAATTATTTTACATCGACTGAAGTGAGTTTAGTGCTTTCTATTTTTTTAAATCCTTTTAACAATTTTTCTAGTTAAAACATTTTCCAAAATAATACTATTATTATTTTCCAAAACCTTTGAAAACAATTTTCAAATCAACGGAATTTTTAATTCTCAAATTTCTTGTTTCAAATCCATTTTTATTTACAAATAATGTTTATAAATATACTTATACAATTTCATTTCATTTCCATTTATAAATCACATTTATAAATCATATTTATATATAATCTCACTTCTTATATAATATCATTTCACAAATGTTTATTATTTTAATCATAATCAATACTATATAATTCTGCTTATAAATTTACTTTTTTACATAACTCATTTCCCAAATGTTTATCTTTGTTTAGATTATGATAATCATAACTTTTGTTAGAACAACAAATAACAAATGATAATAATCAAATATTACCATTCACTAATAACCAAACACACAACATATAACTATAATAATTTATGAAAAAATATTCCTTTATATATAAAATATAATTTTAGGTAAAATTATTTTATTTATCAATTCTCAAAACAATACTGTGTCAGTTTGCCTTGTTTAAGCGTTTAAAAACCTCTATCGATATCGTGGCGTCCCACATACCGACCAAAATTCATAAGCCACTCAACAGATAAATTAACACAATATAAAACATATTTATAATCACTAACAAATACACTCTCATATTTATAATACACTTAAAGCTCATAATAATTTACTTCATTCTCAAACGAAGGTAGACATATGCTACGACTCAAGCTAAAGATACAAAGTTAACTTTACATAATAATTTACTTCATTTTCAACTTTGCACTAACCTTCCAAATTAGGTTACTTCAGATAAAACTAATGCAGCTATAGATTATGGTTTTTTTTTATGTGTGTATATGTGTAAGTAAGATATATATTAACAAATTTTGTGCATATTGTTTATAGATGCTCACATCCAGGAATTAATAAAAATGCTTTTTTTGTTTTCGAAATTTAAATGATAAAATATTATGTAAAGTTTAATATTAAATCTAATTTAATAGTTCAACACTATATAATATGTATATCAAATCTTTATAAAATTTAATTTAGTAAGTATGAAATTCTGCTATTAAAAAATTATTAGTTTTTTCCGGATATTGCACACACGCACATCTTTTATTTAATTCAAAATTGTTTATATATATAAGATGTGTGCATAAATATATTCATAAATAAGATAGAAATTCTAAAAAAAATCATATAAAATAAAATACAGTTTACAGTTTCGAAAATAATCTTTTTAGATTTTTTTAATTAATTTTGTATGGTAGTTAATTATGAATTTCATATAATAAATCATTTAACTAAAAAAATTAAATAATAATTAAATTTTATTTTTATTATCAAGCAAAAAGCAACATTAAAATTTAAAGTTAAATTTAAAATATATATATATATATATATATAATTATAACCAATTATATGTTTATATATATATATATATTATGTATTTAATTTATTTTAAAGTGTATATATATAATTCCAGTTCGAATTTATATTATACGTATTATAACTAATTTGACAAATTAGTTTTTAAATAATTTTACGATTTAATTATGTTTATTCATATTTATATAGATATGTATATGTATTTTAATTAATGTTTATATAAATAATTTATAACTAATATTATATTATTATATTTTCATATATGTGTGTATTTAAATAATTTTATGTATATACACACACACACGCATTTAGACAATCCATCTGTATACACGATTGGCTAACATGTTCGTTGCGGTGTAAATTTATTTAAATAGAAAATTTAGAACGGTTCTAAACAGTATAGACTGCATAGCCCAATAAAGATTTAACAATGTAATTTTTTTTAAATTTACCCATTTAGCTCACAGCGTGATGACTTAGTTCCAAAACAAACAATGTCTTTAAAGGATGCATATTACCTTATCTTTTAACCAACTTTCAAAATAGGGTATGAAATTATTTATCTATTGTGAGAATAAAGTATAAGGTTAATATATTTTATTATCACAAACGAATAAGGAAATTGATGATGTTTTCGAACAAGGGTGTTTGTGACAACAAGCGGTGAACTTCAAAGGGTGACGGTGGACTTCAACGAGGTGGGTTTAAGACCGCATGATGGTAGGACCATGGGATAAATATAGTGGGAAAATGAGAGAGAAAATGAGAGGGGTAGGGATGGAAAGATGATTACTTCCTTTATATAATGAATGAATGAATTGAATTAACCATGTATTATCATATTCCCCCCTGTAAATTATAACTTTTATTTATTTTTGCCTTTTATCTTATATTCTCCATATTCAAAATAATAGTCTCTTTAACAATTATCATTTTGCATTTTTAAACAAGTTATAGACACTGGACAGAGTTAACGATGGTGTGACATAAATTCAATAGTTTATATATACTTTATGCAACAAAGAAATGAATGCAGAGATCACTTGTTTTTTCAGTGTAAGTAATCAAAGATCGAGTTAAGAAAAAACTTCAACTTTCTTATGTCTCAAAGAAGGTAGGGGTGGAAAGTTTGATATGTAAAAGTTGCAATCAATAAAGCTTTCTTACAGATCTTATGTACATATTCATAACATGCAGCCCATACCACACGTGGCTAGAAAGGAATCTCATATGCTCTCAAAATAAACAATTGCCAAAGGAATCTAGATTAGGGGTGCATATGCAGTAAATTTTTGGCAAGTTATGACGTCTACCGTCAAAGTTGGTCAACGGTTCATTTTGCACCGTTTGAACAACGTTGTAGAAATGTACCATTGACATTAAAAGCGACTAAAGTGTTGGACGCGTTCAACACCAACAATTCATTGGTCAGCCGCCATCTCCCATCCCTATAAACCCCCTCCTCCCACTCCTCCTTCCCACCATCATCTCCCTCATCAATTTCAAGCACATCCAAGCTAGTCTGAACATTTTCAAGCACCGGTTGAGGTTTTTTCCAATGCGTTTATTTTAATTTTTTTACAATATGTATTTTTCGACTTTGTTTTGAATTTTTCTGATTTTTTTCCTTTAAGTATGTATGTCGCTTACTTTTATTCTGCCACCTCCAAAGCCATTGACGACTGCACTGGAGAACAAACGGTAGCTTTAAATTGATATGTGTGGAGATGTTCGATGGTCGGATTGTGAATGCTGGTCTTAGAAATGACCAGGTGACACTCGCTTTTGATGCCCAACAAGACATTAACTTGAATGATCGTAAATAAGGAACAATGGAATAACCTCAAGCGTCTTTGGTCTCCATGAAACAAACTGCTGCAAACTGAGGTGATGTATGGACCGTAGAAAATGACATTGTGGATGGAGACGAAGAGTGGTAGAGTACCACAACCAGAACTACAAAAAAATTCAGTCTATGATCTTCACCAAAGTTCTGAAAGTTGAACATGATGTACCGTGGTTGTATTGGGACACCACAATGCAAATACAACATCACTTCATCTACTCCAGCCAATTTCAACACTCAATTGTACGCCTATAGTCTCGGTGGGTTTGAAATAGAATTGGGTATTACAAGCCATCGTACCGTACCGCAAAGACAGCCTATTGAGATTACTTAATCATCTAGGTCGAGACGATCCAAACCGACATCCGCTCATCTAGTACACAACGTCGAGTTCGAGTAGACCATTGATTGATGTATGGTGTTGAGGAACTAAGTAACATTTATATAAGAAGGGAAATTTCGTATATTTTTACCTCCAGGAGACGGATTACGTGTCTGTCCGTAATTTATTTCGTACTATGGACATTAAGGAGTTACTGAATTTAGTAGTGAAAATTTTGTACGCTAATCGTATTCGTTATTAGTCCTTTTTATGTATATTTTTTAATTGCACTGCATTAATTTTTTATTTATTTAAATTGCAGTATTATTTTTTAATTTAGTGCTTGTTGTATTAAATCATAATTAGTTATCAATTACTAGAAATTATTCTATGATATCTAAGAAAAAGGTAAACGATGAATACAAAAGTAAAAAGTTAACAAACATTTTCCTTTTGTAATACCTCTTTTATAACAAAGAGCACTTCCCTTTCAGTTAACTTTCCCCTTTGAGAATACATTTTCGCTAAACAAAAAACACACACTAAATATACTAAGGCTGCAGCAAATAGATTGCGAGGACCTCAACGAAATTAAACTCTACTTACCGTTGTTTTCAAGTTGATTTGGAATATAATATAATTTAATTTTAAAACAAATTAAAAAGTCAATTCGATATATATGCAAGGTTATCTTTTATAGTCTCATTTGTTTTCAAAATCTGTAGTTTGTAAAAATAAAAAGCCGAATATGTTAGAGTAAAAAATATTTTATGAACATTTCAATATTTGTAAGAAGATATGCACTCAACATATGAGAAGAGAAGCGGAAGTTTTCAGTATCTGTTGGTTTTAAATTTAATTATAATATCTGCGGATCTTGGATTCCGATAAAAAAACTCATATTCGATTTCTACTATGCGCTTTTCTATCATATATAAATTTATCGAGGTATGGAGACTTGGATCAGCATACGGATTTGCTATAAACTGGTTTAAAAAAAATTAAATTATAACCAAGTTGAACAAACTTGCGGCCAAATGAAATTATTAGACATGCAAACTGTCTGTCGTTTTCGTTTTTGTTTTGTTCTGGTTACTAGTATGAATAAATTCAGACAACACATTTCTTTGTCTTATTTTAGTTGTACATGTGCTCACCATTTCTCCATTATTACACTCTATTTTAACCAGGGGATTTGGGACAAAAGCTAAAAACCCATGCAAAAGCTGCAATGCAAAATGAAAAATAACGCAAACAAAAGCTAAAAACCCATAATGCAACTTGAACTTGATTATTCCCAATCAGAGTAAAGTCGATTATTAGCCGAAGCACAAACATAACACATGAATCTAAAATACCATCACTCTGCGTCAATGTTACGCCTCTTAGGCAACAAGACAGAGCTAGCAAACGAAGCAGACCCATTGTTAGGAGCAGGACTCACCTCAAGTATATCAGCAATAACATTATAAACTTCGACGTTGACGAAAGAATCCACCTTTTTACCTCTCTCAAATCTGGGTCCATGTCCGATAAATATACTCCTCATCGAAAACAACCCATTATCATATCCATGCACACCTGCACAGTCACTCCCATCACTCCTGTTATACGCAACAGTGTACCCTTCCTCCACCAGTCCTATTATAGGCGCTATCCTATCACTCTCGTAGTAATGCAATCTCGACGGCAGCTCTTTCTTCAAATAAACCTTAATTTTATCTCCATTAACAATCTTACCAGAGCCCAACCCCTCCTTCATCTTCTCCACCACATCTTCCACTGAAACATCCGAACTCGGCTGCATTGCAAGCAGCTGCCACTGAGACTGCACCCAGCTTTTGGGTATATCGATCCATGGTTTCAGGTCCTCTAAATAAACATACTTCTTATCGCATGTAGTTACCATGCCATGATCGCCCAGAAAAATTATGGTAACCTGGTCGAATATCCTTCTCTTCTCCAGCCCAGATATCAACCTACCGATCACCGAATCAACGTGAGAAACGGCTTTGGTGATTTCCGGGTCATCTGGCCCGAGTTTATGTCCTTGGCTATCCGGATCCGATAGGTACAGGGCAGTAAATATAGGTCTTTCGTTTGTAGGAAGGTCGAAGTAGTTCAACACCTTGTCCACCCGGGTTTCGAAAGGTTCGCTGTAGTTGAACTTAGGGCAGTACTTTTCCGAACAGGTCCAGTTGCCTTTGTGGACCTCGCCTCCGGCCCAGAAGTAGACGGCTGCATTGTGGCCGTGGTTGACGACGGTCTCCCAAATGGGCTGGCCCAGCCACCATTTTGGGTCGTGGTTGCTGGTGCTGAAGCTCTCGCCTGTGGTGGGGTCCACGAAGTAGTTGTTGACGATGCCGTGGTGGCATGGGTGCAGCCCGGTGGCAATCGTGTAGTGGTTCGGGAATGTTAGGGTTGGGAATGAAGGGATTAGGCCCAGTCTGGCTTCCGTGCCGGAGGCTATCAGCCTGTCTATGTTTGGAGTTTCTGTTTTGTACTGGTAGCCGAAGCGGAAGCCGTCCGATGACACCAGGATAACGGATGGATGGCTAAGATGCTTTTCGGGTTTTTGAGAGTGGAAGATTGATTTTGCTGTTTGCATTGTTATTAGTATGATGAAGAAGATTGCGATGAGAGATGAGAGAAAGATTGGTAAGAGACATTGTTTGTATCTGGTGGGTTTCTGCACCAGAGATGTTGGGAGGGTTGATGAAGGCATGTTAGTGATGTATTATGAATTAGTTTTTCGAGTTTGATGAAGGGAGAAGACCGGTTTATATAGGTGCTTATTTTCATTTGATATTTTTAATCTCAACTACCGTTTTCAACTCTTTATTTTATTGTAGTACGACAGATTATGTCCATATCATTGCTCAAAAAATGTGCCAATCATGACAATAACAATTATCTCCGACCATCTCAGTTAAAACCGTTGAAAGAATAATAAAAAAACATAAAAATAAAATGAATATATATTCACTTGGTACAAGCAGTGTTTTACATAAACAACCCAGCCAACCTCGATTCAATCACAATTAATCTTCGATCTTAAAGAGCCACGGTTCTGAAAATGATATAATATTGCACGTGCGTGAACCAACGGACTAATCTTATAACAATGGAAATCTTCAAACGAGCACCAACGGACTAATTTTTTGTAGATTGTGCTGATAAAAAGTGAAGCACTAAAGGTATTACGACTATTATTAACGAGCGTTACGACACGCACTTCGTGCGTGATGATGGTACATGCTTTACACGAGAATTGTTTTTCTACAAATTAAATGTGTTAAACATATTTAAGAGAAATGATTTGCACAAAAGTTAAGTCATAACTTTGCGTTGAAATCATGCATAGTAAATTTTTGTTTTTATTTCTTAGTTGCAATATCTAATTTGTTGTTATTTGACTTTTTGTTTCTAATAATTTGTAAAAAAAGGTTTATTTGTTAGATTTTTTTTTGAAGTGTTATTAAGATATGATAATATTTGTGGAGGAAAAGTTTTGAATTTGTACAACGAAGTTTATTTATTAGATCCTATATTCAAGCGATATTAAAATTTGATAATATTTGCAAATGTTTATTTGTTAGATTTTATATTTAAATGATATTAAAATTTTGTAATATTTGTAGAGGGGAATTTTGAACTTGTAGAAGTTACATCTAATTTTTAAGTGATATTAAAATAGAGTGACATTTTTTTACGTTGACATAAAAAATGCGTGACACCAAATTTATTACAACTATTAATAAAGAAGATTTGAGAAAAATTCTATCGCTTCATTCTTCATTTTTGTTGCGTAATCAATTTAACGTGTACTTTTGTAACCTTGTACACCAAATTATTAGATAACTTTATCAATTTTGAACGATATGTTACATTATTAAAGTACCTATTATAAATCTTTATTGAATTGAACCTCTTTTACCTTATAAAAATATGAAATCTACACTTTTGCATTAAAAAAATTATTATAGAATTTTTTCAATTAATATTTGTTATCAAAAGTTAATATATTAAATGTAATTAGTTAAGTTTGTAAGTTAATTGAATTAATTTAACATTTAAATCAATAAAATATAAAATAGCGATTAACATGGTTTCCACGGTCCGATGGTTGAACCACCGGAACATTTGACTTTACACCAATACGGATCGACTCATGGTTCGGTCTTCAAAACTATGGATACAAACAATGTATCATGTATGTGTACCTCCAACCAACATCCAAGGTGATGTTAACTTTGTAAATAATAGAAAGCTTGAATATAGTTTATAAGCGTTATGAAGGTGAAATTAGTGTTATAGTGAAGAATTTGTGCAAAGTTGCTACTTTGATCTTTATGAAGATCACTGATTATTTATATTGCCCAATATTTCATTTGATATCTCAATTATCGTTTTCAACTCTTTACATTTTACTACAACGAACCCGTCCAACGCACACAGATCAAACAACATTAAATGAGTTCAATTATAACCTACAATGTTCAGTTGAGCATTTGATTAGTTATCATAATACAAATATTCATTGACATTGCCTACAACACTAGCTCCGGTGGTAAGATATCTGGATTATGGTTCTAGAGGTCTTGGATTCAATCCTACAGACAACAAAATGAGTGTTCTGCTTAAATTAAGTTTTGCACTTGTCATCAAAAAAAATATCCATTGACATTCACGTACAGTGTAATCATCAAAGAAGTTGACATTTGGAACATGTTAGAAAACTCCGATGAATGGTGAACTAAACATGTGCGTAAATGTTCACTGCCCAATTTATGCTTGTGCATTTAAGTTTGTTGCAATTTTGACTTCGAAATCTAATGATTATAACATATAAAATCCCACGCATGAATTTTGGGATCACAATGACACATACAATGTTTTCTATAACATGAGAAATTTAACCAAGATTGAGCTTGTTCTTGTTATCTAAATAGCTAAATTGTTATTTGTAACTATTTAAACATTGTATAACCATTTGTAGTCCTAGCTTGTACTTTATTATTCAAGCACGATCAATTTGCAGTAAGAACAGAGAAAACATTGTTGTCCTTGCTTCATCAAATAAGCTGACTGTTGCGACCAAAATTTTACATTTGTTGCTTCATTCGATTAGATAATTACTGCTACTAAAAGTTTAGTTTATAAAAGAAAAAAATAATCATATATAAAATGTATATATTTCTAAAATTATTTAAATACTACAAATAATATAATTAGGAAAATATGTCATTTTTTTATTAATTCATTACTAATGAAAATTAATAATCAAAGATTGAAAGATGAGAAACTTCCTCATCTTTAAATGTATTACAATATATCTAGGTAAAATCCAATAAAGACTGATCAAAGAGGACATGCCAATAATGTCACCTAGCATATCAATTTCGAGATTCATTAGACGGTCTTGAACAAATATTGATGTCGGATGAAATATATAAAGTAGACACGGATCCAAAGATTCATTGTAAAATAAATTATTTGTAATAACTATTTTGAACTTTTAAAGTTGAAAATTTTAGGTGAGTGGAATTAATATGTGAATTTATTTGTCATTTAATTTGGAGGGAAACTAATATGGTTTTAGTAAAAAGCTAAAATATGGTGTGGTCTAACGCAAGTAGATTTGTGTGAAATTCAACATAAAGGAAGGAGAAAAGTCAAGTAAAATGAAATAAATGGAAAAATAATATTTTGTTGCTTAGAGGAAATGATGGAATTATAAAAAAGCCACGTGACATAGGCTAGAGGGTAAAACTTATAGAGCAAGAAGAGGAGAGAATACATGAATCATCTTTAATTGTATAGCACATAATTATTTGAGCATTTCACATGGAGGAAGGTGAAAGGTATTAAGATGAAATAAATAAGGAAATAATATTTGGCTAAATTTATTAGCCTCTTGTTATTTTTCTTTCCTGTCCCAACTATAAGTATTTCACATAGAGGAAGGTGAAAAGCATTAAGATGAAATAAATAAGGAAATGATATTTGGCTAAATTTATTAGCCTCCTATTATTTTTCTTTCCCGCCCCAACTATTAATAAAAAGGTAACATTACCTGGTTTATGTTGGTGTTATTCCAAAGATACCTACACAATTAGATTTAAGAAGAGATGAGAAGTAAAGAAAAACAATAACAAACTCTTTCAAATAAAACCTTTATTAATTAAATAAAAGATTACAAGAGTAAGCCTACAAATTGAGAAGAAATCTCAATCCTAAAACCCTAGAAATATAACCTTTTTTCACACATTTTACAGTGACCCCTATACAGACCTATTTAGAGAAGTATGTGTTATGGCAATTCAAACTTGAGATCACTCAAATCAAAACCCCAAAGTACATTGGCAAACAAAATCGTGGTAAGAAGTGAAAAAACAACCAATCAATATCTCTATCCAAATCTCAATCTAATCCAAAAACAATCATAATCATCAAACAAGCAATAGAGAAACAAAGCAATAGCGATAAAATAAATCACATACCGATTTATAGTGGTTCCACTAACGTCTTGTTAGTGTACATCCACTTTAAGAGAGAGCCTTTATTAATACCAATAAGAAGAGTACAAGAGATTGATTACAATATCAATATTCAAATAGAATAAATTTGTGGAGAAAAGAATTGAAGAAAACTAGTTTTAGATAACCCTAGTTAATGGTGATAAACCCTTGATTAAAACTCTTGCAGTCCCATGCTTTGAATCCCGAAATAGCTTATATAGTGAATCATCCTTCATTGAAAAATACCAGATTTTCCCCTTGAAGCCCTACAAGCGAATACACAAATTTTGGGCCAAAAAACAAAACTACACCGCGTCAGACGTCTGTTACAACCTCTCCGACGTCTATCACAACAACAGGCTGTGGTAAGTCTGCTGTCAGACGTTTGAGAATTCCTTTCTCTTCTGGAATTTCACTAAAACAATAACCCTCACTTAACCCGGAGGAGAAGGTCTATACAACCCCTGAGCAGCCGAAAATGGACCTGAGCAGCAGAACAGGATTTTGCCTTAGCAGCCAAAGAGGACTTCACTCGCTTGAGCAGCAGAACATGACTTCAACAAATACAGAAAATAGTTTTGACCTTTGTGTGTTCTGATAACACGAATTTGTCACTTGTAGTACAGTCTTCCTATAATCTTCTCCTTGAGTATATATATATGTGTATATATAGATATATTTGTAATATATGAAGAATAGAAAGGTATAGTATTGCTTTAATGCAGAGTAATTGAAAGTATGATAGCAAATAGATTCCAGAGAATTAGATTTGAGAGGTAAGAGAATTCAGTTGTAATTCGATGATTTGGAATCAAGTTGAAGTATGTATTTATAAAGGTTAGAAATCAGCGACTGTTGGTGAAGAGTTTCGATTGAAGTGTTGCGTCCAAATCTTTTCATTAGAGGTTCGTAACTCTTCATAAAAAGCCGTGTCTTTTCAAAAAGTAGCTTTTATAGAAATTCAGTCAATTGAGCCTCTGGGTCAATTGACCGAGTATTCAAACGAATTTTTAAATATATATTTGTATATATGTGCACCTGTGCATGTTGTACAGATTTTCCAGTGTCAGTCGACTGACTTGGTAAATCTGTGCAATATGCATAGTTTACGCAGGTATAGTAATATATATAACTTTAAACACTTTTATAATTTAATATATGCTTATATATGTATAAAATATTTGGGAATAGAATGATTAAATATATAAGCTAATATATACGTAATCGAGGAGAGATTTTAACAACATTGACCTAAGACTCAAAAACAAAATAATATAATTGATGCACCAGTTTTGAAGTCTTGTCTCCTTGTAGTATATATTCTCTTTTGGTCGTAGCAGTCGTCAAATCTGTATGTCGTAGTGATAGCTTTATGTCATGAATCAAAACCAAGTCTCAACATTCTCCCCCTTTTTGATTGATGACAACCTGTAAATAAATATAGATTTCGACTGTACATATATATAATATAACTACTTACTCCCCCTGAATCTTTAATACTCTATATCCTGCATTCTTAATCTTAGTAATAATATTTCTCCCTCTTTGTCATCGACAAAAAGGAATAAAGAAAGTAAAGTATGAAGCATTGATAGATATTATGAAAGAAACTATCATTCGTACATGAAAATACCATAAACAAGAGTCTTTTCCCCCTTTGTCATCGACAAAAAGGAGAGTTTATGTGATGACAAATATTATATTCCACGTAAGTGTTAACAATATAGAACAAAATAACTACTACTTATAATGTAAGGTATCAGAAAAAATGAACATTTAAAGCATATGATACCCAAGGTTCTTGTAATTTCCTAATTTTTAGGAAACTATGCCCATTTGGGTGTGATTGAGCCTTTATAAATATAATTTTCATTATTAACTATCATATTAAAATAATCATCAACGTATTTTTCTCTATTTTTCCAATTAACAGGAACTCAAATACTTAGATAATTTTTATTCATATTTCCTGTTAATGATTTTGTACTTCTAGAGAAATCATCAACATTATAGGTCATAGCAGTATTTGAATTTCTATAAAAATTGGATTTAGACTTTACTCGAAATTTAGTACTAGTACTATCACTTTTACTATACATGAAAGCATATCTAGTGTTATTTCTACGATTAGTTTTATTATATCCTAAACCACTTTTATCATTGCGAGCTTTTGAATTCTTAGCATAACCTAATCCCTTATTATTTGAAGCAGGTTGAGAATTTTCAATAATCCTGGATAAATTTTCTCTCCCTTTATTAAAATTTGAAATATTTTTAGTAATTTCATCAAGCTTAGTTTTGAGACTAGTGTTATCTAACTCAACAATTTTAATTTTTGTTTTTAACTCATGATTCTCAGAAGCTAGAGCATTATTCTTTTCTTTTTGAGCTTCCATTTCTTGACTTAATAAAGCGAGTTGAGAATTGTCTGAATCTTGAATTTTCTCAAGTTCTTCTTCTAATATTTTCTTCTCGTCTTTAAGCATATCTCTTTCGAATTCTACTTTCTTCTGATTTTTCAGAGCTTCCTTATATTTTCTTTTAAGACTTTTTAAAGTGTCTAGAAGTTTTGAATTTATTTCTATCATATCATCAAAAGTTAGATCACTAACCTCATTATCTTTTGCCATGAAGCATTTGTTTGTTTGCTCCTTTGATTTTTCTTTATTTCTCTTCCTCTTCTTATTGCCTTGACTAGATCTCTTTGTAGCCATTTATTCTAGAATGTTATTACGATCTCTATAATACCAAGCTCTGCTACCAAATGAAAGTGTGCTATGGATCGTGTAATATGGATATATGATAATACAGAGTATAGTGATGATAGTAATACTGTAAATAGTGCGGAATATAAAAGAAGTATAGTAAAATGACACTAGAGGTTTTTATACTGGTTCGGGGCACCGTCCTACGTCTAGTCTCAGACTCCTTTTGGAATTTCACTAAAACAACGACCCATACTTAACTCGGAGGAACAGGTCTATACAACCCCTGAGCAGCCGAACAGGGACCTGAGAAGCAGAATAGGACTTCACTCGCCTCAACAGCCGAAGAGGACTTCACTCGCCTGAGCAGCAGAACATGACTTCAACAAATACATAAAATAGTTTTGACTTTTGTGTGTTCTGCTAACACAAATTTGTCATTTATAGTACATCATTCCTATAACCTTCTCCTCGAGTATGTGTGTGTGTGTGTGTATATATTTGTAGTATATGAAAATAGAAAGTTATAGTATTGCTTTAATGTAGAGTAATTGAAAGTATAATAGCAAATAGATTCCAGAGAATTAGATTTGAGAGATAAGGGAATTCAGTTGTAATTCGGTGACTTGGAATCAAGTTGAAGTATGTATTTATAAAGGTTAGAAAGTAACGACTGTTGGTGAAGAGTTTCGATTGAAGTGTTGCTTCCAAATCTTTTCGTGATGTTCGTAACTCTTCACAAAAAGTCGTGTCTTTTCAAAAAGTAGTTGTTGTAGAAATTCAGTCAACTGAGCCTCTGGGTCAATCGATTGAATATTCAAACGAATTTTTAAATATATATTTGTATATCTATGCACCCGTGCATGTTGTACAGATGTTCCAGTGTCAGTCGACTGAGCCTCTGGATCAGTCGACTGAGCTGGTAAAATCTGTGCAATATGCACAGTTTACACACGTATAGTAGTATATATATATATATATATATATATATATATATATATAACTTTAAACACTTTTATAATTTAATATATGCTTATATATGTATAAAATATTTGGGAATAGAATGATTAAATATATAAGCTAATATATACGTAATCGAGGAGTGATTTTAACAACATTGACCTAAGACTCAAAAACAAAATAATATAATTGATGCAACGGTTTTGAAGTCTTGTCTCCTTGTAGTGTATATATATTCTCTTTTTGTCGAAGCAGATGTCAAATTTGTATGTCGTTGTGATATCTTTGTGTCATGAATCAAAAGCAAGTCTCAACACTTTCAAACTCTGACAGAAATTTCTGCCTGTGCATCTTTAAATCGGGATAACTATAGCATCCGAGCTCCGATTCACACGCCGTTTTCACCGTTATCAAGCTATTCTCGACTGCTTTAATTCAGCATATAGTGTCGTCGAAATTCAACACTCTACCTTGACACTATATCCATCTCCATCACCAACAACCGATAGTGCCAAACTGTCACCACTTCTACCTTCATCCAAATAAGCTTGAATGCTTTCTCAACGAGCTCCGGCAAAGCCGCCGCCCATTGCATTCCATCAAAGAGCCCAGGAAAAGCCCTCGTCCGCTAAAGAAGTGTTGAAGACACCCAAATTCAAAAGACAAAAGCACTAAGGAGTGTAAACTAGTAATCACCGAGAAGATAGAACCACAATCTCTCACCGATACTCTTCCTCATCTATAACCATGCTCCTCTCTCAACTGTGCCACCCCGTGGCATCTAGTACTTCAACAAGAGAATCAAGTTCAAGCAATGCTCTAACTTTCCTACCAGCAATGCCTTAGTGAAAATATCCACCGCGTATCCTTTGTGTGCACTTTTCGAATATATACTTGCTTATCTTCATCCATAGCTACTAGAAATGACTCTCTCACTTCAATGTGCTTTGCCTGTGAGCTAAACATTAAATTTTTCACCAAGTGAATAGCACTCTAGTTATCAAATCGAATATCGATACTTCATGCTTGAATCCCAAGTCACATAACAATCGCCTCCAGTAAAGTGCCTCATTTGCCACCTCTACCACGGCTATCAAGTCTGTCTCCGTAGTGGATAAAACAACTATAGTTTGCAATTTCGATCTCCAACTTATGGCCGTACCATCAAGTGCAAAGACATATCCAAAAGTTGACTTTCTTTGATCCCTATCACCGGTGCAGTCCGAATCACAATGACCAACCAACTTGCAATTCATCCCCTCACCACTACCAAAAACAAGACCATGAGACGATGTACCTCTAAGGTATCTCAATATAAGCTTCACAACTTCCCAATGCGATTTTCCTGAATTAGCCATATACTGACTAACCATCCTGATGGTATTTGCAATATCGGGCCTTGTACGCACCATAGCATACATTAAACTTCTGACCGCACTAACATATAACACCTTTGCCATATAAGCCTTGTCTTTCTCTAAGATAGGAGATCCCTTACTTAAAAGCTTTGTATGCAAAGGTAAAGATGTATTTGATGCCTTTGCATTCTCTATGCTAAACCGATGAAGCACTTTATCTGTATACACCTTTTGAGTGAATTTCAACACAAAATGCTTTCGATCCCTCTCTATGTCCATGCCCAATATCCTCTTTGCTTCTCCATGATCCTTTATCTCGAACTCTGATTTCAAACTCAATTTTAACTTGTTGATTTCATTCTTATCTTTTGAAACAATGAGCATGTCGTCCACATACAAGAGTAAATACACCCAACAGTCATTTTTCAACCTCTTGAAATCTACATAAGCATCCTTGATGCTTCTATCAAAGCGATTTTCAAGCATAAAATGATCAAATCTCTTATACCATTGTCTAGGTGACTGCTTTAAACCATATAGTGATTTCTTTAACTTGCAAATCAAATTTGACTTACATCTACAACAAAACCTTATAGTTTCTCCATGTAGACGAAGATGTCCTCATCCAACTCAACATGCGAGAAGGTGATTTTCACACCAAGTTGCTCCAACTTCAAGTCGTGAATAACAACTAATATTCAGACTGAACTATGTCTCACAACCAGTAGGAATATCTCATCACACTCATTTCCCTTCCTTTTTGCAAACCCATTAGCCACTAACCTAGCTTTGTATCTCCCATCGTCCTTCACCTTGTATATCCATTTGCACCCAATAGCACGATTTCCTTTAGAAAGTGGAATCAAATCCCAAGTTTGATTCTTTAACAACGATTGTATTTCTTCCTCCATGGCATAAATCCATTTCGAGCTATCACTCGAATCCATGACAAGATCAAGGTTCGGCTCATCTTGGACTATATGAAGAGCATAGTCCAAATTATCACAAAAGCTAAGATAGTTCTAATCACCATATCTATCAGATGGCCTTATAGCACGTCGACTCACCCGAGTAGCAATACTACCACCCAAACTCTGTTCGGCTCCACCTTGAACTGAATTCTCTCTAGAATCGTGTACATCACTAACACTACTAGAGAAACCTATGGACTATATGATGATATATCAATCGCTTCCTTCTCACAAGTGTCTCCAACTACTCTAGTGCTTGGACGAAAGATGGAAATAACTTCCTTCTCCTTTAATTCACCATGAACCAAATCCGAAACATTTTATGAGCTCTCGTTCACCTTGAACAAAGTCGAATAATCAAAAGTAAGGTGACGAGAATTCACTACCTTCTTCGTTTTCGAACTCCATATCTGATAGCCTTTTACTCCATCCATATAACCAAGCAAGTCCCATTGATTGCTCTAGGCTCAAGCTTATCATTTTTCGGATCATGCACATAAATCAGACTACCAAACACATGAAGATAACTTAAGTCAATGCTCTTTTCCTTCCATACTTCCTTCGGAATTTTGTTACCTGTAGCTGAGTGTGACGATCCGAAAAATTTGAACATTTGAAATGGAATATTTAATTGATTCTAAATATTTGAAAATTAATTTAACTTGAATTTCAAAATTAACTATGAATTTGGCAATTTAATTGTTGAATTTAATTTATTGAAGTTGGATAAAAATTTGAATCTTCAGTTTTATCAGTATAAAAATTATTTTTAAAGGCTTAAAGAATTTATATTGAAAATATTAAAGATAATGGAAGCTTCAGAATTTGATTTGGAAATGTTTTGTTTAGTTTTTTATTTATATTGTTTAAATCGATATTTAAAAATAGCCTTCCGAGGCATAGTCTCGGATTTCGACGAAACTAGTTCCATTGGATCCGTAATATTGGATTATTATCGGATTTCAATTTTCGTAATGTTTGGAGTTGTCATTTGGCCGTACGATAAGCAAACGCGCTAAATTTAAATCGAAAGTTTGATATTTTAACTGGTTCAAAAAGCTATCTTCTCCATACGATCGAATTTGGACTTGAAACCTTTTCCATTATATTCGAAATACAGGTAAAACATTATATACGCCTAGCGGCACATCTCGATAGGAGGTCAAGTTTTTAAGTTGCATTTATCGGAACGGTTCGAATTTGAATTTAAATTGAATATTTATATTAGTCAATCGCAGTTAAAATTATCTCACATCAACCCTTTTTCCTTTCCATTCAAAACACTGTAGCTTGTTAACTCGAGCAAGCTAACGTCTTTTCTTGTCTCCCCCGTATTCCATTTTAATCACGTAAAGCAGATGGAATCAAAATCATTCAAAGGCCGCAGTTCTCTGTAGAAAGAAATCAATATCATAAATCAAAGAAATCGAATCTCGTTCCCATGAAATCGAGCCAGCCTCGTTTCTCTTTGAAGCATTGCGCGTGTTCATGGCTCGACAGCAATGACGAGAAGACGGGTTTTAGGCGAAGGCGTGTCGCATGAAACAGCGACGAAGGCGGCGATGGAGAATTCGACTTTTCCTCCCTCCTCTGTTGAACCGATGTCGTTCGAGCCTTCTCAATTCAACGCGCCGACGATTTCTCGCTCGAGCTCGAGGTTTCAAATGGAGGCTTCGCGACGTTCATGGCCGCCTCCTTGCTCGATTCGTATGGCTGATAATGATAATATAGGTAACCAAATGCATCCTATTCATGGTATGGAATCTAAAATTGCCACAGTTAGTGGTTATCATGGTACCGAGAGGTTTAAACTCAATAGATGCTAGATTTTGATTGCTTTGATTTACCGAGCTTGAAGTGGTTTAGTTCTTCTTTGTTAAGCAAGAATTCCTTACCCAGTTCCAGTTGAAAAAAATATAAGGGGGATTAAAGAAGATTTGAAGTTTCAAAAGACCTTTGACACCAGGGTGCAGTTTTTCTTGAACAACCTACTGGTAAACAAGCTCAAACATTTTATGGGCTAGAAGGTGATGTAGTAGTAGATGATGTTGTAGAGTTTGGTTCTAAGGCTGAGTTGTGCTTCCAGCGATGAGAGTTGGGGCTAATACAGCAGTTGGAGATGTCGAAGAGGGCTGTGAGGTATTTGTTGTTTGTTTAATTTAATTTAATAAACTGATAATCTTAATTTAATACAAAACTGGAAATAAATATACATTTGCATATCTTGATATACTAGCTTGTTTTAAATTAATGTATTTGGTGAATAAATTGCTAAATTAACTTATTTATTTATTTTAATTACCAAAAGATTTTAAAGGAAAGTTAGCTTTAATTTTTTTAGTTATTTTTTTAAATTAAATCATTAGTTAAGAATTAAAACTATTAAGTGGTAATCAATTTGTTCAATCTATTCAAATATTAATAAAAATTATAATGTTTATACAAGGTCAAAACTGTGAAGAAAACAAGTCAAGATTTGGAAACGGATTGCAAATAAAATCAAAGGTGAGATCTTCTCACTCAATCGATATTATTCTGATTTAAATTTTGAATAGTTAGATCTAAAATTGATTGACTCCGTGCTTGGATGATTGATTTATAATAATTATTCACTGGATGACATTACATATATAGTAGTATATAGTATATATTGGGTGATTGATTTCCCGCATTATATAGCGGATGAGACCCTATGCGCCGCATAATAGCGGTTGATATTTTATAAATCCAATATACCGCGATATTCCTCCTCAAAGTGGAATTGGTATTTAATTTGTTGTGCTAATGTCTGTGGATGTAGGGAAAACAGGTTGGAGGGATCCAACTGGATTCCCCAAATATTTGAATTAGTTTCAATATCGTGTGTTGATTATTTGTAATCTGTGTGTGACCATTTGTGATCGAAACTGTTGAAGGCTATAATTTAGCCAAATATATTTTTGGTATCGTAGGATACCATAAATAAATAAAATATGATTTTTGGAATTTAGTAGAAAATTTATAGTAAATTAATTTTAGAAAATTGAATAAATTTAAAAGAAGGAATTTGTTTCAAAAGATAATAAATTTGGTGTTTGAAATAAATTTGAGAATCAATTTTAAATTTGATTTGGTGTTTTCAAAATAAATTAGAAAATCAATTTGACATTGATTTGGTAAAAATAATAAATATTTGGAAAATCGATCTAAAATAGACTTGATGTTTAAAAAATAAATTTTGAGAAACCAATTCTGAAAATGGATTTGGTGTTGAAAGTGAATACTTGGGAATTGATTTGAAAATTGTATATCTGTGGATATTTGAAAATTTAAGATTCATAATGGGAATTTATAATGGAAAGGGAATTTTTTTAAGAATAAATATTGTTTTATTTTTAAAGGTGTGAAAAGAAATTTACAGATTTCGAATGTAAATTAAAATAAATCGAGAATATATATTAACTGATATAAATAGAAAGAGAATTCTTCCCTGCAAAGCCGAGTATATTTTAAGTAGCTTTCGAAGTATAAATTAAAAGTTCTAGAAATTGATATGGAAGAATATTTTTGAAGAAATTATTTTTAGGATTGTTTTAAACCTCTAAAGTAAAGATTTATTTAATTAATTATAGAAGGGATTATTTTAAAGACTAAATTGATATTTGATTTATTTGGATATTTAAATAGTTATATCCCATTTACTAATTTTATTTTAACATTAGTTTTAGACTTGAATTTTTATATGAGACATTAGTATGATATTTTCATGACTAATATTTAAGCAAGTTTTTCAAAATAGTTTTATTTTAAATATCTCTAAGTATATTTTGGATAAGCATTTTAAATTATTTTAAAGTATTTGAACTCAGTTGATTTTCAGTGGAAAGAATAAATATTTGGAAATGTTTTTCGCATAAGGAAAAAAACAATTTGAAATTTGTTTTCAAGGTATTGAAAGGTGGAAAAGTGATTTGAAATTTGTTTTCAAATGGTTGGAGTGTAAAAAAAATATATCTCGCGAAGATATATCTAAAATAATAATTGAGAAAAAGAATTATTTAAATCCTTGCGATTGTTGTGAACGTTGATTGATAGTTAAATAACCGAGTATCAATATTGGCCTTTTAATGGCATTTGAATTTCGATGCGACCGGAGGTCGGATTCCAAATGGATATTCAAAACCACATCGAACCTTTGTGATTGTGATGAATCTTTTATTTAAAAGATCAAAGTGGAAATTGTTGTGATTTGTTTGAAATCTGAATGAACACTTATTATTAAAAATAAGCGCTCATTATTCGGATTAGCCGGGAAAGGACCTTGTGTCATAAAACTCATTTCGAATAATGATACGACGAAATGAGATTGCGTTTGAAGATGGTGTTGAAGACCGGGTAATTTCGAAAGCAAAAGGATTACCTGTCGAATGTCTCTGCACCGGGTAGCTCCAGTATAGAGATTTTATCACCCTTTGTGATGGGGATTCCGGACGTGATTAGTGAATATCCAGATTTTGCAAGGGCTTTGTTTGAAGTGCCCTCGGTTCCGTCCGATCCCGGAATAGACTTGTATGGATGTGTGTCTGACATTACACTTTGAGATATAAAACTGATTTCTATCAAATACATTTCTGTTGGTGGCAGAGAATTTATTCACTTAGCTTAACACCCTTCTCTGAGACGTACGAGCTCAGAGGTTATGTAGTTGATGGTTATTAGTGATATACTCCCAATTTGGTAATGTGGCATACGAAATGCTGCTGATCATTTGTTGATTAAAGCATGAATTGTGAAAAGTCTAGCTTTGTGGACGATGTTATCTCATTTTTTGGACAAAACTGGAATATCAATGTTGTGCGCATTCCCATCACGACCGGAACAAGAAGAAGCAGCCAGCAAGCATTACCAGAGCTCATTCGGCATTCATCCCATTCGGTGTGCCACATTTCATTCGGCATTCACTCATTCGGCACCGGTCCAAGAGAAAATGAGCAAAACCTCTCCACCTCAAAGCCGGTCCAAAGCTCCTCCACAACATACCCACTCTGCCGAACCAACTCGATGCGGCACCACCGGACCAACCTCTTCCAAACCAACTGCCACCGAACCAACACACTTCGCCTACCACTGAATCACCACAACTCCATGCACTACCGGTCCATGCAATCACCGGACCAAACTCCCCTCGAACCAGATCCACTCCATAAGCCACCGAACCGTGCCACCACCGAACCAACTCCAACCACACTATACTACTGCCGTTCCAACCCACCACCGGACCAAACGACACTCCACACAACCTATAGCCGAATCAACCTCTCTCCCATTAACAACCGAACCAAGCTCCGCCGAACCAGAATTGCCAGTCCAGATTGCTTCAGCCTGGGCCCACCAGCAGCTATATACCTCCAAGACCCCTGCCCCCTACCTCATTCTATAAATAGAGGGGCAGGGGTACAACAATGGCAGACAAGTTTGAGAGCTCAAGCCTGGAAGGAACTCTCAAACAACTTTAGATACTTGTAATCAAAGCTTTGTACTTGTAATCTGAAGAAAAAAGGAGAATAACATATAAAGTGGATGTAGGCACGTTCTGGCCGAACCACTATAAATCCGTGTGTCTTTTACAGTTTAGTCCCTGCTTTTTATATATTTGCATAAATCACCCAAATCACTAAAAACAACATAAAATCAACCAACTCATACGACTTTGGGTGTTTGCGGCCATTTTTTACGCAAACATTTTGGTGCTTTCACTGAGAAGAACCAGCTCCCGCTACATCGGATAGAAGTTGAATTTGAAAATCTAAGAATTCAGATCTGAGAGTTATGACGAGACAAACAAGTAGAAGGCAAAGGCCAGAGAGAAGTGAAAACCCAGGAAGTCAAGAGGCTTCCTCAGGAGGAAATCAAGCGTCGGCCTTCATCACTAGGGAGGAGATGGAGGCCATGATGAGAAGACAGGAAGAGATGATACAGAACTTACTTCAACAAATTGGGCAAATTGGAGCACAAATCCAAGGAGCAACTAGAGTTCAGAACGGAGCAGAACCATCTGGCGCAGCACCAGAGCTAGGGGGCAACCCCCAAGCAGCAGACGACTATCAATCAGGCGTCGATCCCGCATGGGGGCACCACACTTGGAGCCAGTTAATCCAATCACAGAGAGTGAGATAGAGGCCTCTGAGCAACCAGGTAAGGAATGAACTCCCAGCCAGGGGGCAGGTAAAATTCCCTCATGAACACGGGGGCAGGTCGAAAA
The DNA here is from genome assembly GCA_030765085.1 of Allium cepa. Lineage (NCBI taxonomy): Eukaryota > Viridiplantae > Streptophyta > Magnoliopsida > Asparagales > Amaryllidaceae > Allium > Allium cepa. The sequence goes on from CM060929.1 coordinate 566,939,384, forward strand.
CGATGAACAAGTCGCAAAACTCTCACTAGCACGGTTAAATCATTTACACATGCGAGCGATCGCGCACGATCCATAGGCATGCTCTGAATGACTATAGACCGCACCATAGTAAGAGTTTACACTTTGACATCCTCGTCTTGCTCCTGCTTTGACTTTGATTTGAACGTTCCTACTGTGGAACTCGTATGACTATTGCTTTAACATTTACAATTCCATGGAAAAATTATTTACTTGTATGCCCGTTGAATCGCGAACGGTCCACGAGCACCTATTGCATGGCAACGAACTGCCGAAGTCTTTGATTCGAAAAATTCCCCCAAACATTGACTCCAACACTGATAATATTAAGTCCCCCCCGGGCACACTCATTCGCCTCGAACGGCACCCGACTTCGAACAGTCACAATTCGCCTCGAACGGCACCCGACTTCGAACAGTCACAAATCGCCTCGAACGGCACCCGATCGCGAACGATCACAACTCGCCTCGAACGGCACAACTCGCCTCGAACGGCACAACTCGCCTCGAACGGCACAACTCGCCTTACCTCAAATGGCTCGATCGCGAACGGTCGTCATTTGAGGTCCGCCACCTGATCATTGACTGCTACACATTACCTCAAATGGTTTGATCGCGAACGGTCGTCATTTGAGGACCGCCACTTGACCGCGCACTGTCGCACTTTACCTCGAATGACTCGATCCCGAACGGTCGTCATTTGAAGTTGAGCGCTTGACCTTGAACGGCCGCATTTCACCACAGATTACTCGATCCCGAACGATCGACACATGGATTTATGCATCTGACCGGACACTGTCGCACCTTACCTCGAATGACTCGATCGCGAACGGTCGTCATTTGAAGTTGGGCGCTTGACCTTGAACGGTCGTATTTCACCACAGATGACTCGATCCCGAACGATCGACACACGGATTTACGCGCTTGACCGCGCAGGGTCGCACTTTCCCTCGAATGACTCGATCGCGAACGGTCGTCATTTGAAGTTAGGCGCTTGACCATGAACGGCCGCGCTCCATCCCAAATAGCTCGATCTCGAACGATCGTCATTTGGGGCCATATAAAATATCAAGCTCTTTTCAGGTTGTCAACAGGATACGAACATCCAGCTCATGGCATTGCAAAACACGCCTTCCTACCGCGAGGACATCAACAGGATACGAACATCCAGCTCATGGCATTGCAAAACACGCCTTCCTACCGCAAGGACATCAACAGGATACGAACATCCAGCTCATGGCATTACAAAACACGCCTTCCTACCGCAAGGCATGTTTTGGGGGGCAAAGTGTTATCTCATTTTTTGGACAAAACTGGAATATCAATGTTGTGCGCATTCCCATCACGACCGGAACAAGAAGAAGCAGCCAGCAAGCATTACCAGAGCTCATTCGGCATTCATCCCATTCGGTGTGCCACATTTCATTCGGCATTCACTCATTCGGCACCGGTCCAAGAGAAAATGAGCAAAACCTCTCCACCTCAAAGCCGGTCCAAAGCTCCTCCACAACATACCCACTCTGCCGAACCAACTCGATGCGGCACCACCGGACCAACCTCTTCCAAACCAACTGCCACCGAACCAACACACTTCGCCTACCACTGAATCACCACAACTCCATGCACTACCGGTCCATGCAATCACCGGACCAAACTCCCCTCGAACCAGATCCACTCCATAAGCCACCGAACCGTGCCACCACCGAACCAACTCCAACCACACTATACTACTGCCGTTCCAACCCACCACCGGACCAAACGACACTCCACACAACCTATAGCCGAATCAACCTCTCTCCCATTAACAACCGAACCAAGCTCCGCCGAACCAGAATTGCCAGTCCAGATTGCTTCAGCCTGGGCCCACCAGCAGCTATATACCTCCAAGACCCCTGCCCCCTACCTCATTCTATAAATAGAGGGGCAGGGGTACAACAATGGCAGACAAGTTTGAGAGCTCAAGCCTGGAAGGAACTCTCAAACAACTTTAGATACTTGTAATCAAAGCTTTGTACTTGTAATCTGAAGAAAAAAGGAGAATAACATATAAAGTGGATGTAGGCACGTTCTGGCCGAACCACTATAAATCCGTGTGTCTTTTACAGTTTAGTCCCTGCTTTTTATATATTTGCATAAATCACCCAAATCACTAAAAACAACATAAAATCAACCAACTCATACGACTTTGGGTGTTTGCGGCCATTTTTTACGCAAACAGACGAGACTTAGTCGGACCTTACAACCCGGAAATGGTCAAAACAGAAAGGATGCGGCAAGATTATTTGGGGGTAGCTCCCCTTGAGGGTATGTCATTTCCTTCTGGAAAAGGGTAGTATCATGGTATGGAGCCCAGATATTTTACCTATGTTGATGCTGCAAATTTATTACTTTGTGGTTGTTGATGTTGAGGATCCTCGGATAAAGGTCGCAAACGACCGGGGGATGGCATACTCGAGTAGTAGTTACCTAGTTACAGAGGTAACCCGGCCTTGTATTGGCAGAGATCCGGGTAGGTTCTCGGGACGTCCCTACAGAGGCATACCCATGTGGCAATAGAAAGTTCCTTAGCCTGACCATTTGTTGGAAATCCAAAGAAACAATGCGAGCCCTTTACGATTGCAATTGTAAGGAGGTAGCTATAATAGGCATAATATAACGGTACCTATGCCGGCTAAGATTAATACTATACTTTCGAAATATTTTCCACACCATGCACTAATGATAATATTAAAAAAAGATTTTTGCGTATCAAGCATGTTTGACTGTCATAAGGAGAAATCTCCCCCAAGCCTGCAATTGCATTGTGTGTGTGCCGGGAGGCCTTATGGTAGTTTCATTTTCCAAAAAGCATAGCGGATTTCTTTTTATTTTTTTTGTGAAAATAACTGTTTTTAAGATCTTACACCAGTCTCATGACTGACCTAGAGTTTATTGTTCCCTTTCTAAACTCTGGGTGCCCATAATTTTTCCACACGGGCAGCCTAGAGTCAGGTTATCATTATTCTGGAGCGAAGTCGAAAAAGAGATGCTGTGGGGATCGAGGTAAGCTGGATGGCGAAGCGTATCACTAGTATATGTTATATTCTTTTTCGCTATTTGTTGTTGTAACACTCTGATAATGTAATGTGATGTGATGTAATGTAATAACCGATATAGTTCTCTATTTTAAAGATATTCATGTATCTATTATTTTTGTTCCGCTGCGATATGTGAGATTCTGTTATTGTTTTCTTTTCTTCTTCTTCTACATCCTTCTTCTTTAAACCCGAAGACTCGTACATTTGTTCCACTTTGGGTTGAATTGTTGTGAAATTTTGCCGGGCCTTTACAAGTGGTATCAGAGCATTTAGTTAAGCGACAACCCTGGCTCTGTTGGGTGTTACTCATTAAAGATAGAGTCAGTGGTACTCTAGAATGGGTTTGAGTGTAATAATAGATATGAGCGTGTATTTGTTAATGAATAAAAAAATTGTTTTATATTGTGATGATTGGTTTGTTGAGTGGTATATGGATTCTGGTCGATATAGTCTGTGGAAATCTATCGATAGGGATCTCTAAACACTCGTACAGAACGAATCGACATGATATTGTTTTAAATTAGGGTAAATGAAATAATTTTACCAAAAACTATTTTCGTAGATAAAGGAAATAATCTTTGTAAATTATTATAGTATATGGTTGCTTGATTGTTAGGAAGTGTAACAACCCGAAATTTTAGAGATTACTGTTAATATTAAATTATAATGCAAATTATAATTTAATACTATGTTTAAAAATGATTTGGATAACAAAATGAGGGATTATATTGTTTATTTTATATAAACAATATCTTGATGAATATAATTTGGGATTTGAAATTTAAATAAGTCATATTGTTTTATTTGAAGCCTTTTTCAACATTTGATGGTTGAGAAAAAAGTGTAAATGGATGAAATAAAGTTTTAAAAACTTTATTTATGGATTTGGAATGAAAATAAACAATTGTGATGGTTTGAATTTTTGTTAATGAGTAATATTGGAAATTTATTCCAATGTTAGTCTTTTATTGCAAAATAAAAGGAATAATATGAAAATAAAATAAAATTTAAAAGTGTAATTAGGTTTGGAATGATGTATTAATGTTATAAAAATGTTAAAACATTTTAATACACCTTATTAGACTTAAAAATAAATTTTTTTTTGGTTGAAGTGGATGAAAATAGTGATTTTTCACTAAAAATGGGATATTGGAAAATATTGTTAAAATTTGTGTTATATGGGAAAAATAATATTTTATTTGGAAAATTAAATTTTTGATGTCACTAATATGTTCCCTTTATTAAAACATGAACATTGCAACTTGTTTCATGTGATTTGGAAATTCTTTGCAAAAGTTATGTGTAAATTACTAACACACATATGTATATTTTCTCTAAGTATTTTAGGTTGGGCTTATAGGGTAAGGTTTGAATCCAAAACCCAACATATGGAAGCTTCTGATGAGAGAAACTAACCATACGTATTTTATTTCTTTTAGTTCTTCTTCTCAAAAGCTTTTACAGTAAATAGAAATAAGGAAAGCAATGGCCTCCTCAAACAAGAAAATTATATTTTCAATCAATTTGCTGCAAATTCAAGAAATAAATCAACCAAATAAAGATTAAAGAAGGTTATTTGAAGTACTTTCTTCCTCAAAGCTTCAATCTTCCAGCTACAAATCTGAGTTTGCCCTGCAAAATCACAAGGTGGGTATCAAAACTCACATTTTCTATCTTTGATTGAGATTTCAATGTAAGAAATCTCAATTTCGTTTATCGCATGTTCATTTGTAAATTGCTGTCAGTATATTGTACATAACTCTTTCAATTCTTAACCAAATTCGATGAATTTAGATGTTATGGAAAACTCAGATTATGAGCTACAAATTTCATGTTTTCAGTTTTTCAAAATTTTGATGTTTGTTCGCCTAAAATTATGCTTGTTTGTTGCTGTCCCGAGGGCAAATTGACAGCAACAACAATCACATGCCTAAGAAGTATTTTAGCCATAAATTACTCGTTTCTTATCCGATCTAGGTCAAAAATTTTTTTTTGCTGGAAACTAGATTCAATAAGGAATAATTCCTCTTAAGGTTACGTTTCTATATTTTAACATTTGACTGACTGAAACAAATTTGAATACAGAAGTATAGTTCTGCCTTTGATAGAATTTCCTGAGTTTGAATCTGATATTGTTTGAGCTATATCTTTCTCGTTTTAGATCGAAATTCCATGATTTTTAATGTTCTAGAAAGCATAATTCATGTGCTACAACTTTCATATTTTGTGTTGTCTGTAATTTTGACGTTATCTATGTCAAAATCCAATTTTTCTACTGCTAACCCGAGAGCAAATCCAATACTTGCTCTGTCATTGAAGCTGAAACGAATTTGATCATAACTCTTTCGTTTCCTTACCGATTTTGATAATTTTGGATGTTTCAGAAAGCATAATTCATGTACTACAACTTTTATGTTTTGTATTTTCTGTAATTTTGAGGTTAGATATGTCAAAATATAATTTTTCTACTGCTAACCCGAGAGCAAAACCAATGTTTGCTCTGTGCTTGAAGCTGAAACGAAATTGGGCATAACTTCTTCGTTTATTAACCGAATTTGATAATTTAGGATGTTTTGGAAAGCTTAGATCATGTTCTAAGAGTTTTGTTCATTGCGTTTTCTGAGATGTTGAAGATTGCTTGGTCAAAATTAAGGTTATATGTTGCTGTCCTGAGAGCAAGATGATAGCAACAAGAAACATTGACCTTAGAATTGTATTAGCCCGTTTTTACTCTTATTGTCTTTTGGTTTTGATGATGTTTTAAAGATTTTTGAGAGCTATGATGCCTATCAATAGGCTAGCTATATTTGGAGAATTTGAAATTCAAATTTAAATAGAATTTGAATTGATTTTGGGTTGAAATCATATTGAACTCAAGCTATCGGTCTTGAGTTATCTTTCTTGTTTTTCATTGTTTTCGAGTACGGTTTTACCAAACCATTTTTGAAGTGATTTTTGAAATAAATGGACATTTCAAATTATTATTATATAGTTTTTTAAAATTATTTTTCTAAAAATATATATATATTTATTCCCTATAATAAAGGAATTTCAAATATTGGTTTTATTAATCTTTTCGAGAAAATGTTTTAGAAGCTTGTTTTCTCTTGTATACTATTTTAGATATAAAACATTCACTTTTACACTATTCGAACGTATGAGAAAGAGAATTAAACGATTTAGTAAAACATGTGGTATGGGACATGTGCGTTTACTATTTCGGTTAATTCCGGACTTGTACGATCGAAGCTATTTGAGATTACTGATTCTGAGATGTTTTTCCACTTTATGACATATTTTGATTTTTATAATTCCTATTTATTGGAATTATTTAAGATGGCCAATATTTGGCAAACATTATGGTTGAAGACCTCCTATATCGAAGTATGGTCGATGAGATCCATCACGATGTTTTATTTACTTGCCAATGATATAAGGCAAGTCTTGAGTTTATGATTTCATATTTTGAGATTTATGGTTTTTGAGGAACCATCATGATGTTTTCACTTTTTGATGAGATGAGACAAGTTATGATGCCATTTAATACTTGTCGATGAAATGAGACAAATATGGTGTCTCTTTTTCACTCGCCAATATATAATTTTCTGAGTTTTATGATGTTTCTAGTCTGGCATCGACTAATGGCTAGTAAACCGCTAAGTGGGAATGTGTGGTATGTTAACCAGCCCTATTCTCCGCTTTAGTAGACGGAATTACTTATTAAATTCTCTTTACTACGGTGGGTCTCGGGGTGGGGCGTTACAGGAAGTGATAATATTATTATCATTTGAATAAGAAATTGAAATCGTAACACCAAAGTTAAGAAATAAATTCACGTACAAATGGAATTTGAGAATATAAATTGTAAATATTATTCGTAATTTGAAACGGAATTCCATAGAAGTATTTGAAAATGTTTTGAAAAGAGTTTGAAAATTTTGAAGTGGAAAGTTTAAATCCCTTTTGATTTTGAAGATGATTTTCAAAGGTTTTGGAAAAGTTTTTTTAAGGGATGAAAGCTCTAAACTCTTTTAGGTCGTTGGAAAATACTTCGGTGATGACTGCAGCATCATCGATGTTCATTTTCGAGTTTCCAAGTGAGGAATTGCTGCCAAATTATTTTAAATGGAAGTTGTATGCAAACTGGGTTTGGTTTTAGAAATTTAAAGGGATAATTTGAATTAATTTCAAAAATGGTTTTGAAATGTTGAAAAGATTCTAGAATCTTATAAAAAATAGTTATGGAATAAATAAGTTTGAAAACTTAGAAAATTCAGATTTAAACTAAAAATTAGTAAGTGAAACTAATTGACGAAATGACCAAATAGATATGGTTTGGAATGAATTGAATTCAATAATTATAAATGAAAGGAGAATTAAATTTATATGGAATTTGAAATCCAGTTTAAATACAAGTGGTTGTAAACCAAAATGGTGAATTGAAATTGAATTGTGTTTGAAAATGAACAAAAGATTAAAAGTGGAATTGAAACTGAATATTGAAAACCAATTTGAATTGTGTCAAATAAAATGAAGTTGTAAAATTAGTTCGAAGTGAACTAAAGATAATAAAGGTGAAATAAAGAAATGGTTTGAGATAAAATGAATTGGAATTTGTAATGAATTAGTAAATGAAACTAATTTAAAATAGTGATATGAATCAGTTGGGAATGAAAGATGATTGATAAAATTCAATATTCAGAAGTTAAACTGAATCCAAATAAATTGAGATTGTAAATTGAATTCAAATAAAACTGGAAATGTAAGATTGAATGAAAATGGATATATAACTTCAATAGTGAAGTAAAATTGGTATAAGAAGTATATATTAAAATTCCATAAAGGAATGTGCAAAAATGATATTTAAATGTTGTAATTGGATATTATGGCTAGCAGGATATACAGGTGCATTAAAGGAAATGAAATTGTGATTTTTAATTTCGAAGATAAAATTGAATTTCTCGACAAAAAGGTATGTATTTAAATTTCAGTATGAAATTTGATAATTTTCTTGTCCAGCCGCTTGGCCTTTTGTTTTCTTTTGAAATCTGGGGGCCTGTGGTGCCATTTTGTAGTCGTACCGAGCTAGCCGCGCAAAGGAGACGCTGGCGAAATTTTTCAAAAATTTAGAGTGTTAGAAATTTTTTGAGAAAATTTTGAAAGTTTGAAATTTGAATTTAAATTTAAATTTGAATTGTGAAGTAAACAATATTATTTGGAAACTATGGAAGATTTTGGAAAGTTAGTTGAAATGAATCTTTAATAAAAATATTTGGGTTGATAAATTGATAAAACTGTTTGGGTTGGAAAATATTAAACGGGTTGAGGATCATTCTTCCTAACCAGTAATTTCGGGATGAAATTCTTTTAAGGGGGGAAGGATGTGACGACCCAAAAAATTTAAACATTTGAAATGGAATATTTAATTGATTCTAAATATTTGAAAGTTAATTTAACTTGAATTTCAAAATTAACTATTAATTTGGCAATTTAATTGTTGAATTTAATTTATTAAAGTTGGATAAAAATTTGAATCTTCAGTTTTATCAGTATAAAAATTATTTTTAAAGGCTTAGAGAATGTATATTGATAATATTGAAGGTAATGGAAGCTTCAGAATTTGATTTGGAAATGTTTTGTTTAGTTTAGAATTTATATTGTTTAAATCGATATTTAAAAATAGCCTTCCAAGGCACAGTCTCGGATTTCGACAAAACAAGTTCCATTGGATCCGTAATATTGTATTATTATCGGATTTCAATTTTCGTAATGTTTGGAGTTGTCGTTTGGCCATACGATACGCAAACGCGCTAAATTTAAATCGAAAGTTCAATATTTTAACTTGTTCAAAAAGCTATCTTCTCCACACGATCGAATTTAGAATCGAAACCTTTTCCATTGTGTTCGGAATACGGGTAAAACATTATAAACGCCTAGCGGCACACCTCGATAGGCGATCAAGTTTTTAAGTTGCATTTATCGGAACGGTTCAAATTTGAATTTAAATTGAATATTTATATTAGTCAACCGCAGTAGAAATTATCTCACATCAACCCTTTTTCCTTTCCATTCAAAACACTGTAGCTTGTTAACTCGAGCAAGCTAACGTCTTTTCTTGTCTTCGCTGTTTTCCCTTTTAATCACGTAAAGCAGATGGAATCAAAATCATTCATAGGACGTAGTTCTCCGTAGAAAAAAAAATCGATATCATAAATCAAAGAAATCGAATCTCATTCCCATGAAATCGAGCGGCCTCCTTTCTCTTTGAAGCATCGTGCATGTTCGTGGCTCGACAGCAACGACGAAAAGACGGGTTTTAGGTGAAGGCATGCCGCGTGAAGCAGCGATGAAGGCGGCAATGGCGAATTCGACTTTTCCTCCCTCCTCTGTTGAACCGTGTCGTTCGAACCTTCTCAAATCAATGCGCCGATGATTTCTCACTCGAGCTCGAGGTTTCAAATGGAGGCTTCGCGACGTTCATGGCCGCCCTCCTTGCTCGATTCGTATGGCCGATAATGATAATATAGGTAACCAAATGCATCATATTCATGGTATGGAATCTAAAATTGTCACAGTTAGTGGTTATCATGGTACCGAGAGGTTTAAACTCAGTAGATGCAAGATTTTGATTGCTTTGAGTTACCGAGCTTGAAGAGGTTTAGCTCTTCTTTGTTAAGCAAGAATTCCTTACCCAGTTGCAGTTGAAAAAATATATAGGGGGGATTAAAAAAGATTGGAAGTTTCAGAAGACCTTTGACACCAGGGCGTAGTTTTTCTTGAACAACCTACTGGTAAACAAGCTCGAACATTTTATGAGCTAGAAGGTGATGTAGTAGTAGATGATGTTGTAGAGTTTGGTTCTAAGGCTGAGTTGTGCTTCCAGCGATGAGAGTTGGGGCTAATACAGCAGTTGGAGATGTCGAAGAGGGCTGTGAGGTATTTGTTGTTTGTTTAATTTAATTTAATAAACTGATAATCTTAATTTAATACAAAACTGGAAATAAATATACATTTACATATCTTAATATACTAGCTTGTTTTAAATTAATGTATTTAGTGAATAAATTGCTAAATTAACTTATTGATTTATTTTAATTACCAAAAGATTTTAAAGGAAAGTTAGCTTTAATTTTTTTAGTTATTTGTTTAAATTAAATCATTAGTTAAGAATTAAAACTATTAAACGGTAATTAATTTGTTCGATCTATTCAAATATTAATAAAAATTATAATGTTTATATAAGGTCAAAACTGTGAAGAAAACAAGTCAAGATCTGGAAACGGATTGCAAATAAAAATCAAAGGTAAGATCTTCTCACTCAATCAATATTATTCTGATTTAAATTTTGAATAGTTAGATTTAAAATTGATTGACTGCGTGCTTGGATGATCGATCTACAATAATTATTCACTGGATGATATTATATATATAGTAGTATATAGTATATACTGGGTGATTGATTTCTCGCATTATATAGCAGATGAGACCCTATGCGCCGCATAATAGCGGATGATATTTTATAAATCCCATATACCATGATATTCCACCTCGAAGTGGAATTGGTATTTAATTTGTTGTGCTAATGTCTGGGGATGCAGGGAAACCAGGTTGGAGGGATCCAACTGGATTCCTCAAATATTTGAATTAGTTTTAATATTGTGTGTTGATTATTTGTAATCTGTGTGCGACCATTTGTGATCGAAACTGTTGAAGGCTATAATTTAGCCGAATACATTTTTGGTATCGTAGGATACCAGAAATGAATACAATTTGATTTTTGAAATGCAGTAGAAAATTTATAGCAAATTAATTTTAGAAAATTTATTAAATTTAAAAGAAGGATTTTGTTAGAAAGATAATAAATTTGGTGTTTGAAATAAATTTGAGAATCAATTTGAAATTTGATTTGGTATTTTGAAAATAAATTAGAAAATAAATTTGATATTGATTTGGTAAAAATAATAAATATTTGGGAAATTGATCTAAAATTGACTTGGTGTTTAAAAAATAAATTTTGCGAAACCAATTCTAAAAATGGATTTGGTGTTGAAAATGAATACTTGGGAATTGATTTGAAAATCGTATATCTGTGGATATTTGAAAATTTAAGATTCATAATGGGAATTTATAAAGGAAAGGAAAATTTGTTTTAAGAATAAATATTGTTTTATTTTTAAAGGTGTGAAAAGAAATTTACAAATTTGGAATGTAAATTAAAATAAATCGAGAAGATTTATTAGTTGATATAAATAGAAAGAGAATTCTTCCCTGGAAAGCTGAGTATATTTTCAAGTAGCTTTTGAAGTATAAATTAAAAGTTCTAGAAATTGATTTGGAAGAATATTGTTGGAGAAATTATTTTTGGGGTTGTTTTAAAACTCTAAAGTAAATATATATTTAATTAATTATAGAAGGGATTATTTTAAAGACTAAATTGATATTTGATTTAGAAATTGGATATTTAAATAGTTATATCCCATTTACTAATTTTCTTTTAACATTAGTTTTGGACTTGAATTTTTAAATGAGACATTAGTATAATATTTTCAAGACTAATATTTAAGCAAGTGTTTTGAAATAGTTTTATTTTAAATATCCCTAAGTATATTTTGGATAAGCATTTTAAATTATTTTAAAGTATTTGAACTCGGCAGATTTTTAATGGAAACAAATAAATATTTGGAAATATTTTTCACATAAGGAAAGAAACGATTTGAAATTTGTTTTCAAGGTATTGAAAGGTGGAAAAGTGGTTTGAAATTTGGTTTCAAATGGTTGGAGTGAAAAAAATTATATCTCGCGAAGATATATCGAAAATAATAATTGAGGAAAAAAAATTATTTAAATCCTTGCGATTGTTGTGAACGTTGATTGGTAGTTAAATAACCGACTATCAATATTGGCCTTTTAATCGCATTTGAATTTCGCTGCGACCGGGGTCGGATTCCAAATGAATATTTGAAAACCACATCGAACCTTTGTGATTGTGATGAATCTTTTATTTAAAAGATCAAAGTGGGAATTTGTTGTGATTTGTTTGAAATCTGAATGAACACTTATTTTTAAAAATAAGCGCTCATTATTCGGATTAGCCGGGAGAGTTCCTTGTGTCATAAAACCCATTTCGAATAATGATACGACGAAATGAGATTGCATTTGAAGACGTTGTTGAAGACCAGGTATTTTCGAAAGCGAAAGTATTACCTGTCGAATGTTTCTGCACCGGGTTGCTCCGGTATAGAGATTTTATCACCCCTTGTGATGGGGATTCCGGACAAGATTAGTGAATATCCATATTTTACAAGGGCTTCTTTGAAGTGCCTTCGGTTCCGTTCGATCCCGGAACGGACCTGTATGGATGTGTGTCTGACATTACACTTTGAGATATAAAACTGATTTTTATCGAATACATTTTTGTTGGTGGCGGAGAATTTATTCTCTTAGCTTAACACCCTTCTCTAAGACGTACGAGCTCAGTGTTAGTCCGTGAGATAATGGTTTTGATGACAACAACCTTAGAATAGATTATAAAATATAAATACTAACATTATAAGCTTAGATATATATGTATATGCAGGATTTAAGCATGCAGGTACCTAGAATGAAGACTGCACAGTATAGACATTCAAGACATCGAGATAGAAGACTCATGAGTATCAAGATTATCAAGAGTTCAAGATTTCAAGCATAAGTATTTTTATTAGGAATTTTTGTTAAAACTCGTAGAAAAGCACTGGCATCTTAAAATCCAATTTATTCGTGGAATGGAATCCACTTTGAGCCTGTTAAAGGGATGGAACCCTAAGTAGGATGGAACCTACGAAAATCTAGTGGAACATTGTTTTGTATCCACTAATTTTAATTCAAATGATTTTACAAAATTATCTTGTTTTCAAAATGATTTCAAAACTTTCCTTTTAAAAACATCAAAACTCTCTATCCTGGTTTTAAATAGTTTAGCCTCAAAATTATCTTTAATTTCAAAGTCAAATTACTCCTAATTTTAAACTATCTTTTTAAATTATATATTTAACTTTTATACTTAGATTTAAATATAAAATTATAGTTAATATATATATATTATTCTCTATATTTACTTATGAATTTTAACTATAGTCAAGTATATATTTGTAAAGTTTAAAATAATTTTAATATAAGATAAAGAATATTTTCAAAGAAAATCAAATCACCAAAAATTGCTTAGGGATGTCGACATGTCTAGGGTAACCATATGGACATAGTGTCAGTTGAATTCAAAATTTAAATTTCAAAAGAAGTGTCTATTCGCCATAACTCTTCATGAATGGACATGGCTTTTGTTCTTCTATAAATAGGGGTTAGTTTCAACGAATTTTACATCAGATTTTCTTGTTTTTCACTCCTCTTCTTCTTCCATATTTCATATTCGTACCATTAATCTGCCGAAATCAACAATGAATCGAACTCAATTACTTCTAGTCTGATTCTCTATCACTATCTCTACAAGATTCTCAGTGCTATTCAGAGTTATAGACTTCTTTGTAATCTATTAAGCAAGAAAAGGTGTGATTGTAGCCTTAGAAATCAATCGAGAGAGAAAAGGTGTGATTGTAGCCTTGGTAAATCAGTTGGGTAAACTTGTGGCCCGGAAATCAAATATCTCTACCCCAGAGGATAGAAATTCTGGAGGGTGTACCTCGTAGCCTTGAAACCGGGGGTGTAATTGTACAATTGCTTTTGAAAGGAAATCCATACTTGTGTTGCGGGACTGGATGTAGGGTAACTCCGAACCAGTATAAAATCTAGTGTGTTCTTTCCTTTACTGCTTTTATTTTATTTCTGCATCTGTGTTTGTTTCTATGATCATATCTGTGTTTGTATATTGCATACATCAGTGTCTAAATTAACATAAACTCAAAAAGATTTAGTAATTCTTTATTAACACTATTCACCCCCCTCTAGTGTTAATCCTAGCCTTACGATCCGTAATCTGTATTTTCTCACAATTGGTATCACAGCAAGATTTTCAAAGTTTCATAATATGATTTTTGAAAAGTTTTCAAAATGGCTACCAACACTGGTACTGTTACTAACACTAGTATCCCTGTCACTGGTTCATTTGTAGAGGGTCAGTCTACTATCAGACCACCACTTTTTAATGGCAGTAACTATGCATATTGGGCATGTAGGATGAAAATATATTTACAATCTATAGGATTAGACACTTGGAATATCACACAAACTGAATATTCTGAACCCATAACTAATTTTGTATAGTGGACTGCTGAGCAAAAGACTGCTGCACAAAATAATTCTTAGGCTATGAATATTCTGTTTTGTTCACTAGATAGAAATGAATTCAATAGAGTGTCAGTTTGTAAGTCTACATATGAAATCTGGAAAACTTTGCAAGTTACTCACGAAGGAACAAGCAAAGTTAAACATACCAAAATTTCCATGCTCACAAATCAGTTTCAATTATTTAAAATGAATCCTAATGAGTCTATTTCGAATATCTATAGTAGATTTCAGGATATTGTGCATTCTCTTCTATCTTTGGGAAAGGAATATTATGAAGAAGATCAAGTCAGAAAGATTTTAAATTCTCTAACTCCAGAATGGGATCAAAAGACACTTGTGATCGAAGAGGAAAATGACTTCAGTACTTTAAAGATAGAAGAATTAATTGGAAGTCTAATGTCGTATGAAGTTCAAATGAATGGGAGAAGAGAAAGTAAAGCATATGAAAAGAAATCAATGGCAGTCAATGCATTGACTGATGGATCAGACTCAAACAGCGATAATGATGAAGAGATAGCCTTTATGACCAGAAATTTTAAAAAATTCCTGAAATACAGAAAGATGAATAATCTCAAGAGAAACAACTATAAAAATTCTGAAAATCAGAGTGTAGTGCCAAATAATGAAAAGTGTTACAACTATGATAAACCAGGCCATTTCAAAAGAGACTGTCTGTATCCAGATAGGCAAAATTCTCCTATGAACAATGATCCAGCAAAGAAACGGAAGCGTGCATTTACTGCTACTCTAGATGACTCAGACTCGTCCTCAAGTGATGATGATCAGAAGACAGATAATTTGAATTTTTGTTTTACAGCTGTTCAAGACTCAGACGAATTCAAAGAAACGGACTTAGAAAAAGGTACACGTTTACAATACAATTGTTTCAAATTGCTTGCTTAGAATTAGTTGCCTGATTGTTTGATTGATTGATTTTAGATTGGTGTGTTGTTTAAATTTTAAAATTTGTTTTCTATTTTTTATTATTATTTCATTATTTCATTATTATTATTATTATTTTTATTATTTTTTAATAGTATAATAATATTTTCTGAAATACACTTGAAGTTTAATAATATTTCAGATATATATATATAGGCATTAAAAATAATAGTAATATATATATATATATATATATATATATATATATATATATATATTAGAGAACTTGGGAAAAATCAATTCATGAAAATTCAAAGGCACATGTCGACATGGTCCCTACCATGATGTCGACATGGGTACCTGAATTTGAATTTCAAAATTTGAATTCAAATGTTTGAATTTACCTCCACCTTTTCACTTCATTCAATTCTCTGAAAAGCTACCTTTTGACCATAGAATATGTCCTTTGAGAATTTATTTATTCACTATCTTTTATCATATCTTTTCACTCTCATTTTCAAATTCAAACTCTCTCCTCATAACTTCAAGCTCTCTACTCTCTACTTTAATGGCTTCTTCAAGCAACCCCTCCACCATGAGAATTTCCAGAAAAATCAAAGAGCAATTATTCAATGATCCAGAGGCAATAAAAGCATACATCAATTATGCTAACTATGCAAAGTCCATCCCGGAAAATTTGCTATTTTTCAAGATTTTTCTTCTTATGAAATTTATTCTCTTTTTGCAAACAATGGAGTTCTTAGTCTTATTGATGCTTCTCAAAATGATTTTGTTTGCTATCCTAATCTTGTCAAAATTTTCTATGCGAATTTAGATCGCGAATTTTATGATGGTAATGAGAATGAAATTTGGAGTAGTGTTAAAGGCACTAGAAATGTTTTGAATTGTGATCTTTTGGGTATTATTCTCAATTGTAAGAATTCGGGAATGGATCTTTCTAACTTTAAAATCGATGAACATGATCGTGAGACATTTCATCACATTTTCGAAAGAGATGATGATTTTGAATTTAAAAATAGAAATTTTTGACCAAAAGCAAGAATTGTCAATCTTCTTTTGCAACATACTTTGACCCCAAGATCGGGGAATTTTAACAATCCTACTTCAAAAGTTTGCAAAGCACTTTTTGCTATTTTTGGAAATTATGACATAAATTAGGCGCAAGGTATTTTGGATGAACTTCGTCCTAAAAATCTTGAAATGGGTGAGAATATTTTATATCATGGAATTTATCTCATTCAGATTTTTAACTATTTTGGAGTGGATTTCAAAGGCGAAGAATTTATATCTAAAAAGGTTTTCAATCATTCCAACATTTTGCTTATGAAAATTCCATTTGTTTTTCAACCTTATGAGACCCTTACCGAAAAGGAAGAGCGTTTGGCTCATGAGGAAATGGAGGAAGAGGAAGAAGAAGAAGAAGGGGATGAAATGGAAATTGAAGAAGAAGAAGAAGGTGAAACCTCTTTGGAAAGCATTGACTATCCTACTAATCCATCCACCAAAACCCTTCTCAAAAACCAAAAGACGATTGTTGAGAATCAACGGATTCTTAAAAGATCCGTTAATAAGAAGTTGGACAAAATTTCATCCAAGGTAAACAAGTTCATTTCCAAAGTCAGCAAGAAACTTGGACTATCTTCATCATCATCCTCTAACTAGTTTTATCTTTTCGTATCTTGTTGTATTTGTTTTTTTTTTGCTTTATTTTGAATGTTCATGTAGTTTATTGTGTGCTTAATCATTGTATTATCGTAGTATGCAATGAAATGAAATTTCCTTTCTGTTATCTACCTTATCTTATCTCCAGAATAAATATTAGTATATTATATAAATATACACACACACACACACACAATTATTCACAAAATCAAATTAGTCATAATTTTTCACTAACCCATGTTGACATCCCCTATATGACCATGTCGACATGTACTGGTTAGAAATGACAATTGATTTTGAATTTGAAATTTGAATAACTATCAAATGTCTATTCATTCAAACGAATTTCTACACCTCTGAATACCTGTTTCTTCCAGAATTCTTCATTTAAATTTATTTCTTATCATTTATATCCTTTATTTCTTTTACAAATTCAACTATGGCTAATCCTATTCACAATCTATCCGAAAATCTTGAAGAAACCCTTAATTCGTTCAAGAATATTCTCTTGTTTATTCTACGTAACCAGCGTCACTTAGAATTGAGTCAAATGCAGATGATCAAGGAACAAGAAAGGCACTTCGATGCGATACGATGGTTGATCTCCTCTCTACACAAGGATGATAACGAAGCACATCCTTCTGTCTCTCTCACCAATGACAATGATAATTGGGATGCTATTAAGGCTGACCCAATCTTTGGAGAAGAAGGATGGATGAAAGTTCCTCATAACGTTTGATTTCATTACCTTGTTTGATATTTGTTTGAATTGATTTGGTTTGGATTGATACTTTGTGTGAATTGATTTCTTGATATTTATTTGAATTTTGTTGTATAAAACATATATATATATATTGAAATGTATATAGTGTTTGATTAGTTATCATGTTCATAAGTATAATTATTTCTTAATCTATATATATTCCACTGTATAGTTTATCAATGCAGGTACTGAAGTCCAAGAATGAGGGGGAGTGAGTTTTTTGTTGATGACAAAAGGGGAGAAATATAAAATAGGATAGTTAGGCATAAATTAAGGGGGAGTTTGTTAGTTTTAGGGGGAGTTATTAGGATAGAAGTAATATTTTATAAACAAAGGTTATCATCATCAAAAAGAGGGAGATTGTTAGTCCGTGAGATGATGGTTTTGATGACAACAACCTTAGAACAGATTATAAAATATAAATACCGATATTATAAGTTTAGATATATATGTATATGCAGGATATAACCATGCAGGTACCAAGAATGAAGACCGTACAGTATAGAGATTCAAGATATCGAGATAGAAGACTCATGAGTATCAAGATTATCAAGAGTTCAAGATTTTAAGCATAAGTATTTTTATTAGGAATTTTTGTTAAAACTCGTAGAAAAGCACTGGCATCTTAAAATCCAATTTATTCGTGGAATGGAATCCACTTCGAGCCTGTTAAAGGGTTGGAACCCTAAGTAGGATGGAACCTACGAAAATCTAGTGAAACATTGTTTTGTATCCACTAATTTTAATTCAAATGATTTTACAAAATTATCTTTTTTTTCAAAATGATTTCAAAACTTTCATTTTAAAACCATCAAAATTCTCTATCCTGATTTTAAATAATTTTAGCCTCAAAATTATCTTTAATTTCAAAGTCAAATTACTCCTGATTTTAAACTATCTTTTTAAATTATATTTAACTTTTATACTTAGATTTAAATATAAAATTATAGTTAAAATATATATATATATATATATATTATTCTCTATATTTAGTTATGAATTTTAACTATAGTCAAGTATATTTGTAAAGTTTAAAATAGTTTTAATATAAGATAAAGGATATTTTCAAAGAAAATCAAATCACCAAAAATTGCTTTGGGATGTCGACATGCCTAGGATAACCATGTCGACATGGTGTCAGTTGAATTCAAAATTTAAATTTCAAAAGAAGTATCTATTTGCCATAACTCTTCATGAATGGACATGGTTGTTGTTCTTCTATAAATAGTGGTTAGTTTCAATGAATTTTACATCAGATTTTCTTGTTTTTCACTCCACTTCTTCTTCCACATTTCTTAATACATATTCTTACCATTACTCTGCCGAAATCAACATTAATGAATCGAGCTCGATTACTTCTAGTTTGATTCTCTATCACTATCTCTACAAGATTCTCAGTGCTATTCAGACTTATAGACTTCTTTGTAATCTATTAAGCAAGAAAAGGTGTGATTGTAGCCTTGGAAATCAACCAAGAGAGAAAAGGTGTGATTGTAGCCTTGGTAAATCAATTGGGTAAACTTGTGGCCCGGAAATCAAGTATCTCTACCCAGAGGATAGAAATTCTGGAGGGTGTACCTCGTAGCCTTGAAACCGAGGGTGTAATTGTACAATTTCTTTTGAAAGGAAAACCGTACTTGTGTTGTGAGACTGGACGTCGGGTAACTCCGAACCAGTATAAAATCCGGTGTGTTCTTTCCTTTACTGCTTTTATTTTATTTTTGCATCTGTGTTTGTTTCTGTGATCATATCTGTGTCTGTATATTGCATACATCAGTGTCTAAATTAACATAAACTCAAAAAGATTTAGTAATTTTTTATTAGCACTATTAACCCCCCTCTAGTGTTACTCCTAGCCTTAAGATCCGTAATCTGCATTTTCTCACACTCAGAAGTTATGTAGTTGATGGTTATTAGTGATATACTCCCAATTTGGTAATGTGGCATACAAAGTGCTGCTAATCATTTGTTGATCAAAGCATGACTTTCTGAAAAGCGTAGCTTTGTGGACGAGACTTTGTCGGACCTCACAACCCGAAAATGGTCAAAACAGAAAGGATGCGCAAGGTTATTTGGGGGTAGCTCCCCCCGAGGGTATGTCATTTCCTTTTGGAAAAAGGTAGTATCATGGTATGGAGCCCGGATATTTTACCTATGTTGATGCTGCAAATTTATTATTTTGTGGTTGTTGGTGTTGAGGATCCTCGGATAAAGGTTGCAAACGGCCGGGGGATGGCATACTCGAGTAGTAGTTACCTAGTTATAGAGGTAACCGGGCCTTGTGTTGGCAGAGATCCGGGTAGGCTCTCGAGACGTCCCTTCAGAGGCGTACCCATGTGGCAATAGGAAGTTCCTTAGCTTGACCATTTGTTGGAAATCCAAAGAAAAAATACGAGCCCTTTACGATTGCAATTGTATAACCTGCCTCCTCAGGAGGTTGCTATAGCAGGCATAATATAATGGTATCTATGCTGGCTAAGATTAATATTATACTTTCGAAATGTTTTCCACACTATAAACTAATGATAATATTAAAAAATATTTTTGCGTATCAAGCATGTTTGACTGTCATAAGGAGAAATCTCCCCCAAGTCTGCGATTGCATTGTGTATGTGCCGGAAGGCCTTATGGTAGTTTCATTTTCCAAAAAGCATAGCGGATTTCTTTTTATTTTCTTTGTGAAAATAACTGTTTTTAAGATCTCACACCAGTCCCACGACTGACCTGGAGTTTATTGTTCCCTTTCTAAACTCTGGGTGCCCATAATTTTCCCTCACGGGTAGCCTAGAGTCAGGTTATCATTATTCTAGAGCGAAGTCGAAAAAGAGATGTTGTGGGGATTGGGAGCAAGCTGGATGGCGAAGCGTATCACTAGTATATGTTATATTCTTTTGCGCTATTTGTTGTTGTAACACTCTGATAATGTAATGTGATGTAATGTAATTACTGATATAGTTCTCTATTTTAAAGATATTCATTTATCTATTATATTTGTTCCGTTGTGTTATGTGAGATTCTGTTATTGTTTTCTTTTCTTCTTCTTCTACCTCCTTCTTTTTAAACTCGAAGACTAGTATATTCGTTCGACTTTGCGCTGAATTGTTGTGGAATTTTGCCTGCTCAAAAGGGGTACGGATTTGCGGGCCTTTACACCGAGCATGGAATTTGATTCACTATATGCACCTAGGTTGACAAAGCTTAGGCCCAAAATCCCTTAGACAAACCCAATGTCAATCTTAAGCATCGCTTTCTCTAGTAAAGTACGGTTCATCCTCTTCGTAACACCATTCGATGCGGATCTCTCGGTGTAGTAAAATGCATTCGAATACCATGATGCTTGCAAAAATCCAAGAACTCTTAGGAAATATACTCTCTGCCATTGTCGGACCTTAGAATTTTCAAAGACTTGCCACTCTCATTCTCAACAAGAGTTTTCCATGCTTTGAACTTTGCAAATGCCTTCGAATTGGTCTTCATTACATACACACATTCCTTTCAATAAAAGTCATCAATAGAATAAATATAATAGCGAGCTCCTTCCAAAAAAGCTACTGGTGCGAGTCCCCAAACATCCCTGTGAACATACTCTAGAACCCCTCTCAAATCATGTTTTCCTTCACCGAATGAAACTTTTGTTTGCTTCCCTATGACACATTCCTCGCAAAACTCAAGGTTGTTGAAACTCACTCCATCGATCATCTCCCTCTTTCGAAGAATATCCAAACTCCTCTCCAAGATATGTCCTAACCACAAATGCTACAACCTAGTCGAATCCAAGGCACGAGAACTATCGACTCTCACACAAGTTTCACCTTCTATAGTCACTACTTAAGGCAAATAAACACCATGAGTCCTAGAGCCCTTCATCACCCCAAGCGAACCCTTCGAAACCCGCAAGCTATCACTCCCAATAGTGATCTTACAGCCTAAAGACTCCAACTGACCCAAAGAGATAAGAGACTTCCAAAGTCCCAGAACATAACGTACATTAGTGTGATTGCGAACTACTCCATCAAACATCCGAATTTACATGGAACCAAGGCCTTTCGACTTATAAATAACACCATTACCCATAACAATTAAATTTCATTCTTTGTCAACATAAGAAGAAAGACAATTCCTATTCGGTGTCATATGATAAGACGACCCCGAATCAAGCACCAATTCGCTACCTAAAACATCTGATGCTACCGCCATCAACACATCTATGTCTCCCTCACAAACTCCACTCTCCACAACTATGGATGAAGATGCTACTTCCTTCTTTGCCTTTTCCTTTGTTCGGACACTCATTCTTCCAATGACCGAGCTTCTTACAAAAAAAGCACATGATATTTCTTTCCTTTGACTTTCCTCTCCAACCGGGCTTCCTTGATTTAGAACACCCCCGGTTCCCTTTCTTTTCATATCTCTCCTTCTCTACAAATAGATCATGACCACTACTAGCATCACCACTTCCATCATCCAACTCCTTCATTTTATTCTGCAACTTTTCGCTAAGAAGAGCTGCTTTTACATCATCAAGAGTCAAAGTTTCCGGCTATAGATCAAACTTTTTGAGAAAACCTTATAACAGTCTGCTAACGAACACAACAATATCATCATCGTTTTCTTTTCCTCAATCTTCAAATCTACCACCTTCATCTTCATTTTCAAATCATTGAAGTAATTCAAGTGCACCTTAAGCGAAATACCCTCCTTCTTTTAAATGAAGAACGTTCGCAACAAAATCAAACGATTAGTTAGTGACTTCTTCACATGCAACTCCTCCAACTTGTCTCAAATAACCTTAGCGGTAGTCTCACCACTAATTTCGAAGATTACATTCTTTCCCATAGCAAGTTGAAGTGTAGTGAATGCCCACTCTTCTATTTCCTCTCTCTCAACTTCCAAGACAACAAATGTGTATCAAACACCACCCGATTTACTCGATTCCGCCTAAGAACCGCTTTTATCTTTCATTGCCACTTTTCAAAATCATTATCATCATTCCACTTGTCTATAACCAATTGTGATCCTGAAGCTGCGTACAACCCACATACATATGGCGCTACACCACTTGGACTAACCATTGAGGGACTACCTAAGGTATTATCTGATTCTGGCATTTCCATAACCATCTACCAACACCAAAGCTCCGATCCAAATGTTTGGGAATTCTAACTCGAGATCACTCAAATCAAATCCCGAAAGTGCAGTGGAAAACAAGATCGTGGTGAGAAGTGCAAAAACAACAAACCAATCTCTTTGTCCAAATTTCAATCCAATCCAAAAATAATCGCAATCACCAAACAAGCAATGGAGAAACAAAAATTGTAGGGTGTAATTTTTTTTACTAAATACCGAGGTGGAAAAGAAGTGTTAAGGAGTGTTAATAGATGCCAGTGCAAGTGTTATTTAAAGAAAATGATGGAATTCTAAGAAAGCACGTGACATAAGAAGTAAATAAATTTTATGGGATAGGGAGAGAAGAGAATACACACATGACTCCTCTTTCTTTAGTAATAGTACTAGCATAACCAAAGTAAAAAAAGAAACAATAAATTGCAACCCTAATGGTGGCTCCACCTTTACAACTTTTGTCCTCATGAACTTCTTATCTCCCACCGCGTTTCTTCCCGATTCCCACTTACTTCTTCCAATTCTCATCCCCTGCTCTCGTTTCTCTACTTCTCTAACCTTTTCCTTGACCTTTTTTGTTCACTCTGAGTCAGCTTCTCTCAGACCCGCACCATGCTCCTATTTCTCCCTTCCTTGGCTTGTGCTACAACCTGCTCTGAGTCCTCCCCTTACCTCCTTCAAGTCTATAAGTGTATTCCCCCAAGCCCTTTGTTCTATAATCGTGCCTGGCCATTTTTATTCAGATCTACTACTTGCTTCCAGTTTTGATTTTGTTGTCTTTCATTTATGGTTGCACCTTCTCCTCCTCGACCCCTGCATGCTTTTAGAGAGAATATCAAGAGCTTTGCTTCCACAGTTTATGGCGATTCAAACACTCATTTCATCCCAAAACCACTAGCTTATTGCAAATGTAAAATGTACATTGAATTCACTGATGAAGAATTTGAAATTTTTGAAAAAGCTTTGAAATATGCACTCATAGGCAAATTTACCAAAAAGCACTCTTGGATGGTTGCTATTAGGAAAGCCTTTGATAGATTTTCTTTAAACGCTTCTATTGATATTAGTCTCATTGATAATATCCAAATGTGATGACCCACTATTATTAAAATTCAAAATCAATTACAAATGGTGTCAAAACACGCTTACAACTAATTTTTGTATGTAAATAAAAATTAAAATATTTTAAAACAATGAATAAAAAGGGAAATCTCACAGCGGAATCAAACAACAATATAAATAACTATTAACTCCATTACACGGTTGTTTTACATCATCACATCACTTATATTTTAATACAATAATTATCATCAATACCTAAATAATAGAACCATGATATAGAGGATTATGCTTATTTTACTTTTACTTTTACTAGATGTAAGATTGAAAATCCAAATTAGTATAAAAATTCTTGATGACTTCTCTTTACTTTTACTGCTTTTACTTACTGTAGATATTTCTTTCTGCTAATTGTGAATTTGATTCTACATTGATAATTTTGATAATCACAGAGTAAATTAATAATAAGTTTTAAAACACTAATCATCACTCTCTCTAGTATTACATTAGCCTTAAGATCCATTACTAAGTTAGCATATTCATTCCCCACACTTGGTATCAGAGCTATTTAGTTTTAGAAATTTCATAATCTAAGTTTTGAAAAGATTAAATGTTGGTAACATAGTATCTTATCTAATGCTTATGGAGAAGGACACTCTGTTGCTAGACCATGGTTTTTAATAGTAATATAATTATGCTTATTGGTTATATAGGATGGAAACTTTATTTATAGTCGAATACTTTAAATATATGAAATATCATACAAACCGAGTACATTGAGCTGTAGACTAATTATGCACAATGGTCTAATGTTCAAAAGACACAAGCACTTAACAATTCAAAGACGATGAATATTTTATTCTGCATCCTGTATAAAAATAAATTTAATAGAGTGTGTGTTTGCAAAAATGCATGTGAAATTTAGAGGATATTACAAGTCGCACATGAAGGCACTATTGAGGTTAAACAAACCAAAATTTTATTTTAACCAGTCAGTTTTAGTTATTTAAAATGAATTTGAATGAGTCTATTTCTGGAAAAGTATTCTATATTCAAAGATATCTTGCATGATTTAGTTTGACTAGGCAAAAATTATACTGAGGAAGACCAATTTCAAAAGAGGCTAAATTCACTTTTATGTGAACAAGATCAAAAGACTCTAGTAATAGAAGAGGCAAACGATATAAATACTATGAGCACTCATTCCATATCAAGTATATTCTTTTAGTATTTCATACAATTCTCGTTTCAAATGCCTCTTTATAAAACAGAGGTGACACATTCACTCTCTTTATTCCAATTATGCATAAGTTACATCCATTCTCGTATATTCTCTTTCTTTTCTAAATGGTCTAGCCATTCTAAAGAAAGCCTTACTACAAGACCGTAATGAACACTTTAAGAAAATGTATTCAATCATCCTTAACATTTAAAGATCTCGAATAAATTGCACTTTCCGTAAATTGATCAAACTAACATTTCAATGATCGAATTCCTGCATACATCTTGTAGCTCCTGGTTTAGAGCTACATCCAATACAACAAGATCCTTATTATAATCAATCGTAATTTAATACATGATCTCATACTATGGTTTACTTTTTTATTTCAAACGAACTAATTTCATCGAAATTTCATACATTACAACTAGTGAGTATTCGCAATATAACATTTATATATGATCAAATACAAATCAAATATCTATATTGCATTGCGTAAGAGTTCAAAACTCATAGAAGACTGTACATGGTTTTGTACAAATAAACACTTAGCGATTGAGACGCGGATGCTTTAGCGGTTGCATAAGTTGGCTCTTGCATGGGTCTTGAAATGACAATATACCAAAAGATTTATCGGTAAATATATTTTATATTTCTATGTCAATCTTAATTCAGTTAATTTTTATATTTTAACCGATAAACATTTTATCAATAATAGTGTTTACACAAATTTATGTAAGTAGATTATTTTAACTTTATATAACGTTTATTCTTACAATATTATTCATTTCATTTTTCTAATAAGCCTCCTATTAGAATTTTATATTTTTTATAATCTAGAAAAATATATAATTTTTCGATTTCTCTGTTGGATTTTAGGACTCGTTTGTTTTGGAATTCTAAGCTTGAGTTTACTGAACAAATCATAAGTCCACAAACGATGAATAAAAATTTATAAGTTGTATCATATACAACTCCTAATCGGTTATTTTTGTTCTAATCTTGATCTCGATTTTGAGGTTGCTTAACAATTTGAAAGATATTATACAATCATACCCAACATTTTGAGACGGCCTTGGTATAATGCATGTATTTTGAGTTTGCTCAATAAATACATGTTTGTATCTTACCTCATCTAATAATGCAGTAATAGTATACACATAACATCTTTCTCACACTTGTTCACAACATTCAGTGCAAAGATACCTTATATTCATCCAAATCAAGGTACTAAAGTCCGGCCGGCACGCCGGAGTTCCGGCCATCTCGGCCCGGTTCCGGCGTGGACCGGACCGGAATCTGCGAAGAAAACCGATTTCGGTTTTCTTCCCCCCCTCAAAAAAAAAAAAAAAAAAAACGAATAAAACCAACAGAAGCAAATCAACCCGTGATTGAATCAAATGAGCAAAAGATCGAAGCTTTATTCCAATCAATCAAAAAACTTGTCTGCCACTTACAAATTACAGCCAACATATTCATGTGAATGAGATTCGATTTTCCTCTATAAAAGCAGATATAATTCATAGTAAATAGACAGAACAAATTAACCTCTTGTTCGAGCTTCGCAAGAATCGCAACAGCGTCGATCTTCCTTGCAGCGTCAGGTTCTTGTTCGAGCTTCGCAACAGCGTCGATCTTCCTTGCAGCGTCTCTTGGCAACGGCGACGTCGATCTTCCTTGCAGCGTCGATTGGCAACGACGATTGATTTTTGCAGCGTCGATTGGCAACCGCGACTTAATTTTGGGCGACCGGGTAATTTTTTTCTCGTGCTAATTATTGGAGATACGTGACTTTTGAGGAAGATGTTGAGTTACTGGGTAGAATAATAGATCTGTTACTAAAGTATACGCAAATTTTATTTTTAAAGCATATGCAGTAAAATAGGGTTAAGGTATTAGCGAAGCCAAAATTGGAAAAACTGAGTCGTTGCAGGCATTTCAGCAAACTTAGGTGTTGATATCGTGAAGAACGCTTTTGTTTTTGCTGATTTCTAGTTTAGTCTAACGGTGTCTGATACTTTGCAGTAGATCATATCTACATTGTTAAGAGTATAGTTCTGAGTATGCTCTGAAAAAAAGAAACAAAAAGTTAAGATATTAGCGAAAGGAATTAGCATAAAGATAAAACAATAGTCTGCCTCATCGTTTTAAAGTATACGCAGTAAAATGAGGTTGAATAACTGATTAAACAATAAATATATGGCAAATGTAAGCAGTAAAGGTATTAAAGTATACGTAGTAAAATGTATTAAACATTAGTCTGCCTCATCGTTCATTTAGGTAGCTGATTATCGATCAACATACGCAGTGAAAGTATTAAAATGTATTAGCGTTAAGTGATTAAACGTTAAATTATTTTGTTTCTTATTTAGGTGGCTGATTATGGCAAATCGTGACATCGTTTGGAATTATTGTACGGCCGTTATTGGTGAAAAAAGAAAAAACAAATGTAATTATTGTCATAAAATAATTTCTGGTGGTGGTATAACACGTATGAAAGAACATTTAGCAGGACAAACAGGCGACGTGGCAGTATGTCCGACTGTTCCCAGAGAAGTCAGGAAACTTATACGAGAACATCTGAATAAAAAGAGAAGCGAGCGAAATCAAGGGAAGCTCGAAAAACAACGTGTGCAAGAAGAGTTAATGAGCATGCCCGAACAACAAAATGAAGATACCGACAGTGATGGAGGTGAAGATGACAGAGAGCTAAGATACGCCTTGCAAGAAAGTAAAGAAAGTTATATGAACTCGGGTGTAGGATCTAGTGGAACAGGTGTACGATCTAGCGGACTAAAGCGCAATGACCGTTCTAAATCAATCAGAATAGATGACGATTTAGCAACACGGGCAGCTGGAAGGATTGATCCCTATGTACAAAAACGAGGAGGTAGAACTCAACCTTCTATTAGAACTGCAATAAAAGGCATTAAAGATGCCAAAAAACACATAGGTCGTGCAATATCAAAATTTTTTTACTTTAATCATATCCCACACAATGCTGCTAATAGTCCTTACTATGAAACTATGGTAGAGGCAATTCAAGAAGCCGGTCCTGGAATTAAAGGACCCACAGCACATGAATTATCAAAAACATATTTAGATTTAGAGTGCACCGAAATCAAACAACACATCGACACTTACTCTAACTTTTGGGATGAGTATGGTTGTACGTTGATGTGCGACGGTTGGAGCACACAAAATAGAAGAAAAATCATAAATTTTCTTGTGTATTCTACCCAAGGAACTGTCTTTCTTAAATCTGTTGATGCTACCGACAAATTTCAAAGTGCCGAGTATATTTGTGGTCTAATGGATAATGTTGTTAATTTTATTGGAGAAGATAGAATTGTGCAAATAGTAACTGACAATGGAGCAAATTACAAAGCCGCTGGCCAACTACTGATGGAAAAAAGAAGAAAACTATATTGGACACCATGCGCAGCACATTGTATCGATTTGATTCTTGAAGATATTTCAAAAGAAACCGAGGTAAAATCGATTATTTTAAATTGTCAATCAATAACAGGATTCATATACAATCATGGTTGGTTGCTTACCATAATGAGAAAAGAAACCAATAATAAAGAGCTGATTCGGCCAGCAGTAACCAGGTTTGCTACTCACTTTATTGCATTGGAATCTATATACACACATAAAGAGAATCTAAGAAGAATGATTTCTTCGAGGGAGTGGAGCGCAAAGATTCCTAAACTCGGTCCTAAGGATAAAAAAACTGCAATTCTTATCTATAATTTGATTCACAGTGATAAATTTTGGGCCAACGTTGCTGCTATAATTCTCGTATTTGGTCCACTTGTAAAAGTTTTAAGAATGGTGGATAATGATGATAAAGCAGAGATGGGATATCTATATGAAGCAATGGATCGAGCGAAGGAATCAATTAAGAAAAATGTTGGTGTAAGACAGTGTCAAAAGTGGTGGAATATAATCGATAAAAGATGGGAAAGACAATTGCATCGACCTATTCATGCAGCAGGTAATTCTTTTTAATTATTGCACAATTATAAAAGTACATATCATGTCAATATTTCTTTGAAATATCAAATTTTTTTAGGTTATTTTCTCAATCCTCATATACAATACGGAGATAATGCAACAAACGATGATGAGGTTCTAAATGGATGGACAAATGTTCTTGAAAAAATGGTGCCTGATATTGCTATGCAAATTGAAATTTCAAAAGAGGTAATAAAAAAGTTATTAAACTTAATATTTAGCGCAAAGAATAACTTGGTTTATTATGAATGATTCGTAGGTTGAAAAATATAGAATGAAACTTGATGTATTTGGTTCTGCAAAAGCGAAACGTGCAGTTAAATCGTGTCTTCCAGCTATGTGGTGGTCAATAATTGGTAGGGAAGCTGCTCCAAATTTAACACGCATAGCTATGCGTATTCTTAGCCAAACAGTTTCTTCTTCAAATTGTGAAAGAAATTGGACAACATTTGCAATGATTCACACGAAGTTAAGAAACAGAATAAAAATGGAGAACTTAGAAAAACTGGTATTTGTACATTATAATATGCGATTAAGAGTACGACATGCTAAACGCCAACAAACAACCGACCAACTTATTGATTTAGATTACGTCTTTCATGAAGAGGATCCACTTGCAGAATGGACTAGAGAAGCTGAGAATCCACTACTTGATAATGCAAGCGATAATCCTTGGTCGGACAATGATAATGTATCTGCAGAAAATACTGAAAATGATAGTTCATCAAATGATGATTCAGGTAATGCTGGTGGTGACGGTATTGGTTCTAGTGGTTATGGTGTTGGTTCCACTTTTGATGAGTCTCAAAGACATTTCCAAAATTATGAAGCAGATGACTATAGTCGACGAAGAGATAGAAGTTCGAACGTTGTACATGAAGATCAAGGGGATTATGATGGCAGATATACTTCTAACAATGTCCCTAGTTTTAGATATTCTACGTCTGTTTATACCGGAGGTTATTCGTATTATGGATTAAATCAACCGTATGCTGCTGAGGCATCAAGTAGCCAAGATGAGCCTTCACCTTTTGATAATATGACGACGACATTTTTAAGTTCGGATCAGATACAGCAGTATGCTTTTCCGGCATATTATAATCCGACACCAGATGAAGAGAGCGATGGACAAAATTTATATGATGCTCAGAGAAATAGCTTTTGGTATTAAACTTTTATGTTGTATGTTTTGTAACTTCTATGTCACTTGAATAATTTAGTGTAATTGACTATTAGTATTGCGTATTTATTGCGTATTTATAATAAAAATGTACCGGAATTCACAAACCGGATTTAAAACGGAATTTCCGGAAATCCCGGAACGGGACCGAAATTTTGAATTTTTCAGATGACCGGAACGGAAACGGAATCCGGAACTTCGAACCTTGATCCAAATAGAAATGGTGAAACTAACATAAATCCAGAACTCGGTGTGATACATGCGGATTCAGAAAAGTTGCAGATTTGTAGATAAGGTTGGCAGTAGCAAACAACAACGTCGATTGCGGTTCACTTACTTATTATCTCAACGCCATCGTCGTTCTCACTATAAATATTTTGTCCCCTTGAAATATCACGTTGTAAGTAATTAAAAGTTTAAAATATGCATACCACGTTATTTCCATTTATGAATTTGTCCTCGTATACATAATGTGCATCTTATGAATTTGTCCTCGTATACATAATGTGCATCTTGTATAATATATGGTATTTGCATGGCGTGGATGATTACCTTGCGGTTACACATGTTGGTTCATTAAACTATCGATGCAGCCAAGGCAAAGTTCATTACAAAAAAAGGGAAAGATTATGGATTAGCATTGATATTTGTGGTCCAGAAAAGATTTGATGAGACAAACAAAATATTGCAAGGGTAAACGCTAATTGGACTGCCAACCATTTTTTCCCCTTGTTTCATTAATTAATTTAGAATACTAGTGTGTAATACGTTCTTCACAGAATAGTATTGTTAGCATTGCCATATGTGGTGTATGGCAGTAAAATCTGATGTAACTGTTTATGCAACTGTGAAGTTGACGAAGTTAGATCTTTGTGCCGTTCCTTATACTACAAGGGTCGATTCATTAAGTGTAAATTGCAGGCATTGTTTACGTAAAAATATGTTTTCTGAGGAGCCCCTACCTTTTAAAAGCAGGGATACATTAATTCTGTATTGTAGAGAATCACATTTTCAAGTTGATAAAACACAGTATATAGGAAGTAGAGAAAGGTACTGACCGGATAAAACTAGTCATCAAGCGTGTACAAAAAATTATGTAAATCACTATATATCAATGAAATTCTCTAATCTATGTTTATATCCTATTAATTATCGTGAAAAAAATTATGTGGTGATTCTTCAGATTAAAATTTTATCCTCAAAAATACACAATAATGTCACATACAATTTATCATCACATAAAATTTATAATTTAAATTGTAAGTTCAAACTTAAATTCTTCAAATTACGATGACTTATAGTGCATGTACTACTGAAAATGCAATGCAATTGTAGCAAACAGAAAGCACGTATATAATATCTTAAACAACTATTATTTTAAAACATACCGATTTTCATTCTATACAAACTTAAAAGCGACAAATCATATTATTATAAAATTTTATTATTGAGAAGAAAGAAATAAACGCCTCAGGAATTACATATACCGTGCTCCTATTTATAAACTTTTTGAAGCTGCTTATATAATTTTTTGTCAGCTAAATATTTCATCTTATAACACTACTTTTTGGACGCTTTAATATGATAATTACCTCGTTAAAATCGTGTCAATAAAATCCGAGTGAATGTTAAGAGGAACGTGTGGAAATCAGTACAATAACATAGTGAACATGTTTTGACAATACAAAATATCAAACATCATCAACTGATGTATTCAAGTCTGAAAATAATTTTGATTGTATGAATCTGGACTAAAAGTCAAAAAAGAAATATTCGTCTCGTGATACAAATTTCGATTAACTCAGACGGTGACATGGATAACTTCTTACATATATCACTTGTTGGAGTTCATCTAATAGTGGTTAAGGGATGACAGTGATCTAGTGCTTAGTCTTTGGGTATGTGCAATTAATTTAAAACAGGGTCAAAGATTACAGCAGATTATTACTCATTAATACAGTATCGTAATGCATTTATCAGTGAATAAAAAGTACAGCGTGTGCAAATTGACCTTTCTAACAAATATTTTTCATATGCTTTTCAGATGGTAGTACGTAAAGATGGGCATTATACTTCTACACAAGAATCTTGATGTTTGATTGATATACTTTTCAGATCTAGTAAATGGGTTAGAATTCATAAATGTTACCTAATAATAAAACATTAAATTAATTAGATTCGAAATCAGATAAAAACATTGCATTCATTTCATTTTTATTATAAATACAGGACAGTGAACGCTGGATGTATATATGGGATTAATAGTTTCATGAATCATGCTGTTATTTAAATTTAAATTGCTGGTTTAAATCTTCAGTTGGACCATTTCATTGTAACAAATAAGTTATGCTTTACAAGTTGCCATTGTGGTGTTCATGATAGGCTGTTGTATGTTATGAATGATCAAGTGGCTAGAAATGCAAGATTGACAAATTAATTTGAAGACATTTGAGCATTGCGTTAAGGTTACTGAACACATGCAAGCATTAGCTCTTATATTCTGATGTCGGTTAGTTTTGACAAAATTAGAGAAACAAACAAACATCAGACATAATTATTTTGTACATGAAAATTCAACCAGTGGCTACCAAAAGTCGGATGTCGAATCAATAACTCTTTCGCTTTCAGAAAGAAACGATATTTTAGACGAGAATGCGAAATGTCAAACTAGGTGCCTAAGTAAGATGGATACAAAAACACCCAACCTCCATGTCATTTAGAAATTTTTGCAAATTCAAATTCAAAATAAAGCTAACTTGAGAAATAAGTTACAAGTTAATGGAAATAAGAAGTACTTAGATCACGGCTAGAGCTTGGATGGGTAATTCAAAACATAGATCAAGGAATAAAGGTCAGTAAATCTCACTCTATCATCTCTCATTCATCTTAGTTGGAGTGTTTTGATATTTTATTTTGATAAAATAGTAATTTGTTATAGTGTTTGAATTAATCTGAATTGCTTTTGAAGTTCATTATGGTCATTTTGATAATAGTAGAAGATTTTGATGACTTATGATAAACATTTTAATTGGATTTGATCACATGATAGTTAACCGTTGATTTCAAATAAAATTGTAAAATTTGATGGTTTGTATTTCGGACAATTAAAGTTGGTTGAATTAGATAAATTTTCACATGGAACTTGCTAAATATTTGTCAAGAACGTTTATTTATGTGAACGACTAAATGTGAGCTAAAATGCGTTGAATCGGCCGCGGTTGGTTTTAATTTGTTCGCGGTTATATTGCTCAAGTTGATAACATGACCAAATAATTTTTAGTTGAATGTTTAACTTACATGTTGAAGTTCGAGTGATATTATCATATATTATTATAGTATGGGTCCATGCTTCGCACACGGGCTGTTTGTGTTATTGTATACGTTGATATTTTGTTTGAGCGTAAATATGTAAACGGAAATTAAAGGTATTTTTGGAATTTCAAAAAGACACCGAGTAAATTAGTTCGACGAATTTTCTTTATTAGTAGTAGAGATGAAGTGATGATGAAAGCGATAAAAAGTAGGTAAATCATATCTTTATCTTATATTATATCTTATACAACCTTGTATATAAAAGATGGATATCTTCTAATATTTTTTCTTTTTTCTCATAATTGTAAAACTAAAATCCATAATTCTCCTTGACTTGTGTGCATTTTCTCATTTGCCCCTCTAAATTTTCATATTTAACAAGCTTTGATATATTCAGATGTAATATCATGTCCTTTAGACTTTCCCTTTTATTAAACAGAAAATTATTGTCAAGGGCAAAATTTCTCAGCATTTTAGCCTCAAGAACAGACCTTCAGTATTTTAGTCTGAACGACAATTTTCTTTACGTATCAGTTTTTAGTTATTGATAGTAGTTTTTAAGTATCAGTTTGTAGTTATCGGTAGCAGTTTTTAGGTATCAGTTTTTAGTTCGGTAGTAGTTTTGGAAGAATGTTTGTCCTTATGAATAATTTTTAGGAAAATGTTTGTCCTTTTGGTTAAAATATTGAGGTCGTGTCCTTGAGGCTAAAAATATACAAATTTTTTTCCTTTGAATTATTTCCCTCTTTATTAAATTTACTCAGTAGGTTAAATTCTATTTTATTCTTGACAAAGTTCAAACCTTAACCAGAATTTTCTTTTTGCTCATCAAAAATAAAATATTTATTCATTTTTCTTCTTTTTTTATTTTATTTACTCTTTAATCGCAGCCTCCATGAAGACTCAAAATCGTATCACATATTCAATTGCACAATTCAACCAACAAAAAAATTGCATAATATATAGTAAAGTTTAAATTTTGATGATATTTTAACTCACTTTTCCTTTAAATTCACTAGATTTTTGCCAACTATAGTTTAATTCAATTTTTAATATTCTACCGTTATTAAAAATCTGTTTTGAATCATCGCAGATCTATAGTTTTCGTTGAAATTGCATATATTATCTCGAAAGATACATCCATACAAAATTTAAGAATCGAAACCAACATATTTAGAATTTATTTTCTTATTTATTTTACATATAAATAAGTAAGGATTATTTTCTACAATGTATTTTTATTTATTGTTTCTATAAAATTAAGTTAAGATGATTTTTAAAGTGTAATTATTAAAATTGATTTCAATTATTTATTAGTTATCATATGTTATACTATCTACATAAAAGATGGATCTCTCCTAATATTTTTCTTTTTTTTCATAATTTTAGAATTAAAATCCTTAATTCACTTTGATTCATGTGTACATTTACATATTTTTCCTTTCAAATTTTCGCATTTAGCAAGACTTAGTATACTCAAGTGTAGCAGCACGTCCCTTTAGCTTTCGGTTTAAGTAAATTTACTCATTTTTTAAAGTTCCATTATATTTCTCTGCAAATTTCAAACCTTAAGCTGAAGTTTCTTTTTGCTCATCAAAAATAAGATATTTTTTTCCCTTCTTTCATTTTTGTTCCTCTTTAATCTCATGCTCCACAAGGACTCAAAATCATATCACAAATTCAATTACACAATTCAATCAACACAAGGTCGCATAATATGCTGGTAAGGTTTGAACTTCGATGATATTCAGCTCTCTTTCCCTCTAAATTCACTAATTTTTGCTATTCCATATTTTAGATTCTATAACTATTAAAAATTTACTTTGAGTTATTGTAATCTTAAGTTTTCGCTGAAATTGCATTTATTATTTCGAAAGATACATCTGTACAATATTTAAGAATCAAAAGATTCAACATATTTAGAATTTGTTTTCTTATTCCATTTACCTATAAATGAGTAAGAATTAGTTTTTAAAATGCATTTTTAATTATTTTTCCATAAATTAAGTTAAGATCATGATTTTTGATGCGTAATTAAAATGTTGAAAGTGATCTCAATAATTTATTAGTTATTTTCCAAAGAATAATCTCAATTATACCAAACTAATTTAATTTTTTCTATTGTAATTTGCATGCTTATTTTTGGATCTTTTACTCTATAAATGTGCATAATCTAATCGTGTATTATCTACATAGAAGATGAATCTCTCCTAAACAAAATTTCTTCTTTTCTTATAAGTTTAGAATTGAAATCCTTAATTTTTCTTGATTCATTTGTATATTTTCACATTTCCACTCTAAATTTTCACATTTAACAAGCTTTAATATATTCAGGTGTAACACCATTTCGATTTGACTTTCTCTTTTACTAAATTTACTCATTATGTTAAATTCTATTTTATTTCTCGGTAAAGTTAAAACCCCAAACATAAGTTTCTTTTTTCTCATCCAAAATAAAATATTTGCTCACCCTTTTCTTCTTTCCTTTTGGTTCCTCTTTAATCTCAGGTACGAAAAGGACTCAAAATCTTATCACAAATTTGACTGCACTATTCAGTCAACGGATGACCGCATAATATGATGGTAAGGTTTAAACTTTGATGTCTTTCCCCATAAATTCACAAAAAAATAGTTTGATTCAATTTTTTTCATATTCTATAGTTATTAAAAATTTGCTTTTAATTACTGTAAATCTTTAGTTTTCGCTAAAATTGATTTAATATCTCAGAAGATACATCTATACAATATCTAAGAATCGAATAATTCAACCTATATAGAGTTTATTTTCTTATTCTTTTTACCTATAAAAAAGTAAGGATTAGTTTATACAAAGTATTTTGTTATTTTTTTATAATAAATTGAGATCACGATTTTTGATGCTTAAATAAAGTATTAAAAGTGGTTTCAATTATTTATTAGTTATCTTATACTATATATATATATATATATATATATATATATATATAAGATGGATCTTTTTTATTATCTTTCCTTTTTTCTCTTAATTTTAGAGTAAAAATCTTTAATTTTCCTTGATATATATGTATATTTTCACATTTACTCCTCTAAATTTTAACATTTAATAAACTTTAATATATTCAGTTGTAACACCATGCCCTTTTGACATTCCCTTTTATATTTACTCATTATGTTAAATTCTATTATATTTCTCTATAATGTTCAAACCCTAATTAAAAGTTTCTTTTTTTTCATCGAAAATAAAATATTTACTCTTTTTTGTTCCTCCTCTGATTTAAGTTCCTCTTTAATCTCAGGCTCCACAAAGGACTCAAAATCATATCACAAATTCAATTGCACCATTCAACCAACATAAGGTCGCATAATATGATGATAAGGTTTAAACTTTGATGATATTCAACTCTCTTACCCCTAAATTCACTAAATTTTTGCTAACTATAGTTTGTTTAAATTTTTAATATTCTATAGCTATTAAAATTTTATTTTGAATCATTGGAGATTTTTAGTTTTCGTTGAAATTGCATTTATTATCTCGAAAGATACATCTGTACAATATTTAAGAATCAAAATCAACATATCTTATACTATATCTATAATAACCCCACCGCTATACCTAGTTTAGCAAAGAACATTACAAGTAATGTTGTCTGCTAATCCGGAGAATGGGGCTGGTTAAAGGTGATCAAATGTGAATTTATATTTATACTGACAGTGACACGTCCTTTATACCTTTTTTTAATATCTGAATTGAAATTTGACGTGTACAGTATTAATACAAAGTAATAAACACATTGATAAAAATATTCAGAACAGTATATAATACAGAAATAAATATCAGAGTTATACATATCATAGTGGAATAATCTACATCATATACATCATAAAGTGTGAGTTAAAATATTTGTACTAGACCCACCATATATACATAACACTAAAATATAGTATCAGGTACAATAGACTATCCAAAGTAAAGCATCCGACTGGTCATCCTTATATATAAAAATGAGTAAACTCTAAAGTCAAAATGTCTACTCTAGTGCTAGCACAAAATATCTAATAGACCATGAGTCCCTATGCTTGTAATGTCTGTGCCTGACCCGAGTATTATAAGATAATAAACAGATTAGACTATATCCAAATGAAAGGGTGAGATACTAATAACATGAATATATGACTTATCCACATCAAAATAAGTCATATCAAATAAGTATGTTCAAATAATATATATGCATGTTAACAGTTATATGACTTAACCGAAACAAAATAAGTCATATCGAATAAACGTGTCCAAGCAGCATATTTATACCAAATTCAACTTAAAAAATAATAAGGCATAATGAACAAATTCACCATTTCAAAAATTCATTTCAAGTCATAACAGACTATCATCTAAAATATGGTGACACCAATCAAAATTCTTCAAAGCTTAAATGATAATAAAATATCCAACTACAAAATATCTGAAGAAAAATTTCAACAATAAACTAATATGGTAGTCCTCTTTAGCCCGACGTAGTACGACACAAAAGTCTACCAAGAACAATGTAAACTTGCATATTTATATAGGAGCTACCCAGAACAATGTAGAAATATCTATCCAGAACAATATAAATATGATCTCCTATATAAACTATATCCAGAACAATATAGATTAAGCGAATTTATCTATCCAGAACAATATTGATAATGTCGAAACTGCCTGATAACTAAAGAGTTGTAGTCTATCTAGAATAATATAGACCACAATGCATATAAATATCTATCCAAAACAATATAGATAATACATCATCACAAACCTACCCAGAACAACATAGGTTTGCCTATCCAAATTTAAGAACGTATCGATGCACAAATCAATGAAAATTGAGTCATCTTCTCTCAGGATCTAACGGCATAAAACAAATCCGAACACCCTATGATAATACAAATCTATTTAACAAATTCTAATAATAAGCGAAAGAATTGTATGAAATGTTGCATACCACATTGACAATTCAATCGTTTATTAAAATTCTTCGCTTCATAAAAAATGCAATATCCCCCACTTGGAGGCCCAAAACTAACGGCTACGGATGCTGCAGTCATCCATGGTTATTAATCTTTAGCGATCAAATACGGCAATGTTAGTTACATTGATACATGGAAACACATGAGTAGGGATTTTTTTTAAAAGTTCCACATTCCATTTCAAAAAAAAAATCAATTTCCATTACATAATCCTACAAACCTACCCATGTTTAGAGAAACTATACTTATTACAACATACGCCAAGAGCGACGTATGAAGATGCCCCCTTGGATGATCAGAGTGTGTGTGCGTGTATAAATGGAGTAAAAAAACTTTGCCTTTGAAACAACACCACAATGGAATCAAAATAAAAGAGAACTCTAAGTAGCTATCATGCCACATGCACGTCTCCGGAAGCTTATTTGTCTAATAAGGTATTTGAAAACCTCACTCTCGGACTACTTAAAATAAATTGAGCACCCGAGAGTTTAAGGGGAAAACATAATCTTCGAGTTAGACATAAAACCTGATATGAATAATAATCTACCATCTGAGACCATTTAGATATCTAGTGTGACCACTCTGCTTAGCGGAATAAGATTTCCTCTCCCTACTATCTTTCAAAATTTTTATAGTTCCACATACCATGCTCCTGCATCCACAATGGTTAAAATGTAGCAATTCAAAATATTGTGATGATATGCATACAAGTTCAAACATTCTAGATTTCTCGTCCCCGGTTTAATAAACTACCTATCATATTTATAGTTTCTAGGTCCACTATTAACCTATTAGTTTTCATGGGCCGACTCATAATCTGTTTAATGTTTATTGGCTCCTTGTCCTGTTTCATAGTTTTCATAGGATCACTAAAAACCTATTGGCCACTTCCAATAACTTCAGTGTTTCATGGGTTCTCCATGAACCTATTGGTATCTCTAATAACTTCCCTCCTATCCTGGTTTCCATGGGTTCAGTAGAAACCTATTGACATTTGTCAATAACTTAATCCATATATAATTTTCATGGTTCACTACAAATCTATTGGGCCCTACCAACAACTCAATCTAATCATAGTTTTCATGGGTTTACTATGAATCTATGGGCATCTGCCAATAACTTTTCTTAAACATAGTTCTCATGGGTTTACTATGAACCTGTCTCCCTGATAACTTCTTTAATCAATATTTAATCATTCTATATTCTGATCTTTCGGATTTCCTGGATGCAATTCTACTCATATAGGAGTTAACTTAATTTATATTCACTACTGGGTCAACCTAGCTGGTTATTCTGCCCTCCTCCAAAATACAGTCATGGGTCCAGTACAATGTGATTATACATATATGTGTGTGTGTGTGTGTGTGTGTGTGAAAAACCAAACATAGTAACATAATAATACAAACATTTGTGGTTTAATATCCTTGAAATCACTTTATAAAATATGGTTAATCCCTTTAGCCTATTAATCAAGGAAAACTTCTTCAAAATCTTCATGCTTAAAATCATTTCAAAACTCTTTATTTACGCCATGGTTTCCTTTAAAATGAGATTGGGTTATTTGTTTTGAAAACCAAGGCTTTCGAAACATCACAACTTCTCTTTTGAAACCCCTCGATAACCTCCTTTGAAAGCATAGAAAACTCTTTTCAAAACACTAAAAATATACCTTTCGAAGCTCTTTAATTCATCTCTTTCGAAACCAAAAATGTACCTATCGAAAGTACTGAAGCATTACTTGTTAATTCTTAAAAACATAGCTTCGAAACCAATGAAAATACCCTTTCCGAAACCATTGGCTTTACCCTTTAAAAACATCTTTTGCGTCAAAGTGAATGTATACGAAAGTATCTCTTTCAAAAACATTAATCTTTATAAAATTATTTGTTTGGGAAAATTTTTGATGGTGTCTGAATCATCCATTTGAAAGCTCAAAACCTATAAGCAAAACTTTGAAGGATAACATCGAAACCCTCTTTCGAAGCCATTGCCTTCGAAACCCTTGAACCCATTCGAAAGCGTTTAGGAAGTGGCTTAGTATGAGTTTAAAACAAAAGCTAACCTTTCTAAAGCATCGATGATTTCAATACATTCGAAAGGCCAAAAGAATGGCAGTAGGATTTCGACTAGGTCGGAACCATCATTTTCGAAAGCGTGGTTTTATCGACAAAGGATTCATTCAAAAGCATCATAATAAAAGATGGCAACCCTCTTCGAAAGGGGTTTTCTGGCAACCCTCTTCGAAAGCTATTTAGAAAATCCCTTTCGAAAGCATACATTTCAGCTACATTGAAAGCTTTCAGTAAAATAAAGAAGGCGCTTAACATTTAAAAACAAAGCAATGGTCTCAACCCCATCAGAAACTAAGGTTTCGACACTATGCCTTCCATCTTCCTCCGATCCACTATGTACCATCAGTGACACCTTGTGTTTTGATTTCGACTTAGTGGGTTTCGACATGGTTGGTTTCGACTGAGTCGAAGTGAAAGCATAAAGTTGAAAGGGCTTCTAAAAGAGACGGAACCCACTTTTCTGGGTAAAACTGATTCAATGCCAATTAAACGAAAAACTTTCTAACTGACCCACCTACTTGTAAACATGTGATTGGTTGCCTCAACTTTTCAAATAATTTTCCAAAATAACCGTCGCATAATTTCAGATCTAAATCAAGATTAATTTAACAAATAAGCCCTTCCATTAGACAAAATAATTAAATCCGTTATGTCCACCTTTCAAAATAATTTAATTCTCATAATAAATCATTTAGGAAAAATCCCCAAAAATCATAGAAATTCACTTTTAATATGTTATCTAAAATATCTAAATTTCAGACCCAAATTCTAAATATAATAAATTTTGGAACCCAATTAACTATATTTTCCTTTGAAAATTCATAATAAATTCTCCATAGCTTGGAAAATTAAGAAAATTAAAATCAAACTTTAAAATCATATTTTACATAAAAAATAAATTCCTCATGGCTTATGAAAATCATTATAATCGATTTTACCCTTAAAACATTATAAAATCATATCTAAACAATCTTGTTTAAATCAAACATGTTATGATCCAAGCATATCATCATGCAAATCATCAAAAAATGGATTTAATCTAAAATCCAAAACAAATGATCATAAAAACAAAATAGAGGTGATATAGATTATTATTCACCTTGATTATGATAAGGACTTTGAGATTTTTTGTAGATTTGTTTCCCTTAGCTTTAATCCTTAGCTTGATTTGAATTTCTCTTCCGTTTCTTCCTTAGCAATGGCCAGGTTCCCTTAGGTCACGTTTGTTTGATTTTGAGATATTGAAAAGTGAACGTGCATATGAAAGGATACGTGAGTTATAAAGTGTGGCTATTCCCTAATAAGGCCTTGTGTAATTTAATTAGCTTACAAACCATTCTTAAGCCAATTTAATTAATTTAAGCACGAAATCTAATTATTTATTCAAATCTTAATCTCCTTATCACTTTAACATTTACATTATTCTAATTTAATTTATCTAATCAAATATCCTGAATAATATTATTAAATTAAGGGTGTTACAGGCTCTCCTCCTTAAAGAATTTAGTCCTCGAAATTCAGTAAGGACTCAAACATAGCAATCATCTGTAATGACTCCTAACAACCATACGAGCCTACCTGACTAGCATCTATCTATATAAAGCTAATATAGACATACCCTCATAGGAGATCAGGATGAGTATCTCTATTCGTGTCTTCTGTCTCCTAAATACAATCCTTCTCATTGTCGCTCCACTGAACTTTCACCAACTTGACTATCTCGTTCCTCAATCTTTTCTTATCTCTCACTACAACTTGAACTGGTTGTCCAACAAAAGTCAAATTAGGCTCTACAACCAAATATTCCAACCCTGGCGGAGGAATAGTAGCATGTGGATCATGCACATACTTGTGAAGATGAGACACATGAAATACAATGTAGACACCTGCCATACTGCTCGCCAACTCTACTCTATATGCGAGCTTTCAGTTCCTCTCTGTAATCTGGAATGGACCAACATATCTTGGTGCCAGCTTCCCTAACCTTC
The DNA here is from genome assembly GCA_030765085.1 of Allium cepa. Classification (NCBI taxonomy): domain Eukaryota; kingdom Viridiplantae; phylum Streptophyta; class Magnoliopsida; order Asparagales; family Amaryllidaceae; genus Allium; species Allium cepa. The sequence goes on from CM060929.1 coordinate 566,982,043, forward strand.
CGAGCCGTACCACACCCTTCATCGGTGACACCTTAATGAAAACCTTATCTACAACGGAGAATTGTAGGTCTTTATGCCTCTTATATGTGTAACCTTTTCGTATGGACTGAGCTTCCTTCATCCTTTCTAGGATTAACTCAATTTTTTTTGATGCCTCCCTAACCAATTCTGGACCTAAGACTAACCTATCACTAGTCTACAACCAACATGCTGGCGATTTGCATCGCCTTCTGTACAAAGCGTCAAAAGGTGTCATTCCTATACTAGTTTGATAACTATTATTATAGGAAAACTCAACCAATTATAGGCGATCTTCCCAAGATCCACCAAAGTCCAATACACAAGCTCTTAGTAAATCCTCGAGTACATTATTGACTCTCTCTGTCTGCCCATCCATTTGAGGGCGATATGCATTTATCATCTTGAGGTTAATGCTTAACAAATCCTGTAGACTCTTCCAGAATTCGCTAGTAAACAAAGCGTCTCTACCGCTGGCTATAAGACTAGGAATCCCATGTAGTCTAACTATGTACTTCATGAACAACTTAGCTAAAACATGTGCCGTCCTGGTTGACTTAACTGGAATGAAATGGACACTCTTGGTCAACCTGTCCACTATTATCCATATACTTTCATTTCCCTTATTGACCTTGGCAACCCATTTATAAAATCCATGGATATTGAATCCAATTTCCAAACTAGAATCTCTAAAGGTAGAAGCAATCTACTTGGCTTCTGATGTTCGGCCTTCACTTGTTGGCAGTTTGCACACTGCCTAACCCACAAGCCAACATCCCTCTTCATACCATCCCAATAGAAGCTCCTATTCATATCTTGATACATCTTGGTCCCTCTAGGATGAATCGTAAACTTGTATCGATGACATTCCCCTAGAACTTCTTTCCTTAAATTTTCAACATTTGGAACACACAACCGTCCCTTCTTTCTCAACCATCCCCTCTGGTCAAGGCTAAAACCTTTTAGATCATCGATCTCAGTTCCAACCTCAAGCCTTCTAATCCTCTCGGCTAACTTTGGAACCTCCTTTCGCTTAGAAGCAAATTTTTTGATCAATACTGGTCGAACTTCTAAACAGGACAACATAGCAGTACTCTAACTAGAATTAGCAGTCGATCTTAACTACACACTACAAGTTGTCAAAGCTTTTAAATCTATCCATTCTATCAACATAGCTAACACCACATTCTAATGTCTTCTTCTATGAGAATCTGCTACCTTTTTTCCTTTGCTAGGGGTATACTCTATACCAAAATCATAAGCAGCCAAAAACTCGAGTCACCTCTACTGTCTCATATTCATTTCCTTCTGAGAGAATAAGTACCTTAAAGACTTATGATCTGTGTATAGCTCAAATCTCTTCCCTAAAAGATAATGTCTCCAAATCTTCAATGCGAAGATCACCGTAGCCAATTCTAAATCTTGAGTATGATATCTCACTTCGTGCGGTCTAAGCTGTCGTGAAACATAGGCAATTACTTTACCCTTCTGCATCAGCACAGCTCCTAATCCAGTTCCACATGCATCTGTATACACCACCAAACCTTGATTCCCATCTGGAACTACTAACACAAGATCATTGGTAAACAAATGCTTTAACTTAAGGAATTCTTCCTCATATTTTTCTGACCAGACAAACTTTACCTCATTCCTGGTTAACTTAGCCAAAGGCACTGCTATCTAAGAGAAATCCTTGGTTAATCTCCGGTAATAGCTAACAAGTCTAATGAAACTTTTAATCTCAATCACCATCTTTGGTCTCTTCCAATTATTAACAGCTTCGAACTAATCTAGATCGATTGACAAGCCCTTTTTTGAAACCACGAGACTAAGAAACTTAACCTATTTCTTCCAAAAATGACACTTGGAAAACTTCGCTTTTAGCTGATGTTGGCTCAGCTCTCGAGCACTACTCTAAGATGATCTTCAGCTCTTTTTCATCTTTAGAGTACACTAAAATATCATCTATAAACACCCACATGAACCTATCCAGGTATTCTCAGAAAACTCTGTTCATCAAATCCACGAAGAAAGCAGGTGCATTCGTTAATCCGAGTGGCATTACTAATCACTCATATGAACCATACCTGGTCCAAAATGCTATCATAGGAATACTATCCTCTGCCACTCTTAACTGATGGAAACCTGTCGCCAGTTCTAACCGAGAAAACACTCTGGCTCCATACAACTGATCAAATAGATCATCTATTCTCGGCAAATGATACTTATTCTCAATTTTCCTCTCGTTCAACTTACGATAGTCGATACACATCCTCAACGACCCATCCGCTGTCTTCACGAATATCACGGCCTCTCCCTAAGGCCAATTGCTTGGTCTAATAAAATTTCTCCCTTCTAGATCCACTAGTTGCACCTTCAATTCCTTCATCTCGGTCAGTGTCATCATACTAGGTGGTCTACTTACATGTTCAGCTCCTGGCACAAGATCTATCCGAAATGGAACAGCTCGCTTCGGTGGTAATCCTGTAACTAGCTCAAAGGCATCTGCAAACTCTCTTGCTACACAAACCTAAATTAACTCTTCTCCCACTTCCGTAGCACTTAACAAAGCACAACTACTCCGGTCAGAATTCTCCACGGAGAATATGATTCGGTTATAACTATCAGGGTGTCTTAGTGATATCTGCATATCTTGAAAAAATATATCCTAACCTCATACTTACTCAACCAATCCATACCGAAAATGATTCTGAAATCTACGAAATCGAAAACATACAGACTGCATGCAAACTTATGACCTAACAAATCAATTTATAACTGGTCACATCTCATCCTAGAGTTGCAAACCGTCTTATTAGATTCGCAACCTTTACGGATGGGTTCTAAGAATAACCTATCAACCAGATTCAGAGATATAAATGAATGTGATGCACCGGTATCAAATAGTATCCTAGTTGGTATACTGTGAATCAAAAATGTACTTTCCATCATAGTCTTCCCTTTATCAGCTGCAGGTTGCCTAGCAGATGATGGTCCAATGGCAAAAGTCTTTCCCTTATCTGCCCTAACTGGTTTCGGACACTGATCCTTATAATGCATAACCTGGTCATAGTTAAAGAACTTCAGATTCTTTTTATCTACAGCCTTCTTCCCTTTGCCTGACCGGCACTCATGAGCATAATGACCCTTCTTGCCACACTTGAAGCAAACCAAATAAGCCTTTACCTTCTTGGTAGCTTCTACCTTCGGGGCTCCCTTCTTTTTAAAGAACTTTCTCTTCTTTCCTCGAGAACCCTAGGTTTCAACTGGTTTCTCTCTAGCACAAATAGCATGCATCTCTTCATGGAAAATTTCCATCTCCACCACTATATTACTAGGATCACGAAGATGTGGCAGGGTCACCCTAGCAATAACGGGCTTCGGTCCCCTCACGATCCTCTCATTCCTTCTGATGACGGTGTCTATAGCATTATATCCATAATGGGAAAAATCATCGAACTTAGTGGCATACTCAACAACTGACATCTCTACTTACTCCAGATCCAAAAACTTCCTCAACAGCGCTGATTTAACAACTTCAAACATAAACCTCTGTTTAAATCTCCTTCGAAAATCAACCCAAGTCAACTCCTCCTCCGGAACTCCGACAGTAACACTGTTCCACCAATGAAGTGCAGACCCTTGCAACTGCCTAGAGGCTAACCTTCTCTTCTACTGATCATCTAAACCCAAATTAGTGAAGATACACTCACAATGCAATAACCATTTCACTACCTCTATAGCATTCTCCATTTCTATAAATGGTTTTCCACCTAGGCTGGTGTAGTCTCTGCTCACATTGACATCAACATTTTGGTTAGCATTAGCCTGTTGACATTGGTTCCTCCTGGTCTTAGGCTGAACATTTCCGTTTATTGTGGTGCTTCCTCCACCAAGATTTCCTCTTCCATTTCCTACTTCCATATCTTCTTTCCCGTAAATCTGCATACGAGCCTTAGTAAGATATAGAAGAATAGTTTAAGAGAGAGGGGAATACGTACTTATGTAAACATATATACCAATTACAAGTACATTACTATGGCCTTAATTCAAACCCCGATCTTATTTTCTAATTCATTGGATTATGTTTGAAAATCCTTTAGGTTTAAATTTCTGATAAGTTTCATAAACCTATGTTATGATATCAACTTGTAACATCCTCCGCTTAGAGGCGCAAAACTAACAGCTATGGATGCTGCAGTCATCCATATTTATTAATCTGCAGCGACCAAATATGGTAATGTTAGATACATTTATACAAAGAAACACATGGATATGGAAAAAAAATTAAAACTTCCATATTCCATTTCAAAACAATTCAATTTTTATTACATAATCCCACAAACGTAACCACGTTTAAAGAAAATATACTTATTACAACATATGCCAAGAGGGACATATGAAGATGCCCCCTTAGAAGATCAAAGTATATATATAGACAATTAAAAAACTTTTCCTTTACAATAACAACACAGTGGAATCAAAATAAAAGAGAACTCTAAGTAGCTATCATTCCTCCTGCATATCTCCAGAAGCTTATTCGTCTAATGAGATACATGAAAACCTCAACTCTCAGGCTACTCAAAAAAATTGAGCACCTGAGAGCTTAAGGGAAAAACATAAACTTTGAGTCGGACATAAAGCCGGTAGAACAATAATGTACCATCTCAAACCATTTAGATATCTAGCGAGACCATGCCATTTAGCGAAATGGGTTTTCCCCTGACTAGTACCTTTCAAAACTTTTATAAATCCACATACTGTGCTCCTGCATCTACAAGGGTTAAAACATAACAATTCAAAATATTGTGATGATATACATACAAGTTAAAACATTTTGGATTTATCATTCCCGGTTTAATAGACTACCTATCATATATATAGTCTTTATCCGTTATTAACCTATTACTTTTCATGGGCTGACAAATAAGTTGTTCAATGTTTATGGATTCCCTGTCCAATTTCGTAGTTTTCATGGGATCACTAAAAACCTATTGGCCTCTGCCAATAACTTTATTGTTTCATAGGCTTTCTCTGAACCTATTAGTATATCCAATAACTTCCCTCCTATCCGAGTTTACATGGGTCGACTAGGAACCTATTGACATCTGTCAATAACTTAATCCGGATATAGTTTTCATGGGTTCACTACAAACCTATTGGCCCCTACCAACAACTCAATCTAATCATAGTTTCATGGGTTTACTATAAACCTACGGGCATCTACCAATAACTTTTCTTAAACATAATCTTCATAGGTTTACTATGAACCTGTCTCCCTGACAACTTCTTTAATCAATATTTTAGCATCCTATATCTGATCTCTTGACCTCTTGGATGCAATTATACTCATACATGAGTTAACTTAATTTACATTCACTACTAGGTCAACCTAGCTGGTTATTCTTCCTTCTCCAAAATACAACCATAGGTCCACTATAGTGTGAATATATGTATATGTGAAGAAGCAAACATAATAATATAATAGTACCATCACCTGTGGTTTAATATCCTTGAAATCACTTTATAAAAAATGGTTGCTCCCTTTAACCTATTAATCAAGGAAAAATTCCTTAAAAACTTCATAATTAAAATCATTTCAAAACTCATTATTTATGCCATGGTTTCCTTTAAAAGGAGATTAGGTTTTTTTTTTTAAACTAAGGCTTTCGATATCTCACAACATCTCTTTCGAAACCCATGGATAACCTCCTTCGTAAGCATAGAAAACTTCTTTTCAGTACAGTAAAATATACCTATCGAAGCTCTTTAATTCATTTCTTTTGAAACTAAAAACGTACCTTTCGAAAGTACTGAAGCATTACTTATTAATTCTCAGAAACATAGCTTTGAAACCAATGAAAGTACCATTTTCGAAACCATTGGATTTACCCTTTAAAAACATCTTTTGCATTAAAGTGAATGTATATGAAAGTATATTTTTCAAAACCTATAATCTTTATAAAATTATTTGTTTGGGAAAAAATTTGATGGCGTCTGAATCATCCATTCGAAAGCTCAAAACCTTTAAGCAAAACTTTGAAGGATAACATCGAAACCCTCTTTCAAAGCCATTGCCTTCAAAACCCTTGAACCCTTTCGAAAGCGTTTAGCAAGTGGCTTAGTATGAGTTTAAAACAAAAGCTAACATTCGAAAGCATCTATGACTTCAATACATTCGAAAGGCCAAAAGAACGGCAGCAGGATTTCGACTAGGTCGGAACTATCATTTTCGAAAGCATTGTTATATAGACAAGGAATTCATTCGAAAGCATCATAATAAAAAATGGCAACCCTCTTTGAAAGCTATTTAGAAAAAACCTTTCGAAAGCATACGTTTTGGCTACATCGAAAGCTTTCAGTAAAATAAAGCAGGCGCTTAACATTTGAAAACAAAGCAAAGGTCTCGACTCCATCGGAAGCTAAGGTTTCGACACTATGCCTTCTACCTTCCTCCAATTCACTACGTAGCATCAATGTGATACCTTATGTATTGGTTTTGACTTAGTGGGTTTTGGCATGGTTGGTTTCGGCTGAGTCGAAGCGAAAATATAAGGTCGAAAGGGTTTCCAAAAGCAGCAGAACCCACTTTTCTAGGTAAAACCAATTTAATGTCAATTAAAGCAAATACTTTCTAACTAACCTTCCTACTTGTAAACATGTGATTGGTTGCCTCAACTTTTCAATTTATTTTTCGATATAACTTCCGCATAATTTCCGATCTAAATCAAGATTTATTTAACAAATAAGCCATTCTATTGAACAAAACAATTAAATCATTCATGTCTTCCATTCAAAATAATTTAATTCTCATAATAAATCACTTAGGAAAAATCCCCAAAAATCATAGAAATTCACTTTTAATATGTTATCTAACATATTTGAATTTCAAACCTAATTCTCAATATAATTTCCAAAATAAATTTCTAAGCCCAATTAACTTTATTTTCTTTTGAAAATTCATAATAAATACTCCGTGGCTTGGAAAATTTTGAAAATCAAAACCCTACTCTAAAATCATGTTTAACATAATATATAAATTCCTCATGGTGTACGCATTACCTTAAAACTATATAAAATCATATTTAAACAATCTTGTTTAAATCAAACATGTTATGATCCAAGCATATCATCAAAAAATAGAGTTAATCTAAAATCAGAAACAAATGATCATAAAAAAAATAGAGATGATATAGATTATTACTCACCTTGATTATGATAAGGATTTTGAGATTTGTTGTAGATTAGTTTCCCTTAGCTTTAATCCTTAGCTTGATTTGACTTTCTCTTCTTTTTCTTCCTTAGCAATGGTCGGGTTCCCTTAGATTTACGTTTGTTCGATTTTGAGAAATTGAAAAGTGAATGTGCATATGAAAGTATACGTGAGTTATAAAGTGCAGCTATTCCTTAATAAGGCCTTGTGCAATTTAATTAGCTTACAAACCATTCTTAACCCATTGAATTAATTCAATCACGGCCAATAATTATTTATTCAAATATCAGTCTCCTTATCACTCTAACATTTACATTATTCTATTTAATTTATCTAATTAAATCTCCTGAATAATGTTATTAAAATTAGGGTTATTACAGGCTCCCCTCCTTAAAGAATTTTGTCCTCGAAATTTACTAAGGACTAAATACTCAACATAGCAATCATCTGTAACCACTCCTAACAACCATACTATCCTATCTAACTAGCAATTATCTGTATAAAGCTAATATAGACATACCTTCATTGGAGATCAGGATGAGTATCTCTAATCCCGTCATCTGTCTCCCAAGTACAATCCTTCTCGTTGTCCCTCCACTGAACTTTCACCAACTTGACTGTCTTGTTCCTCAATATTTTCTCATCTCTCGCCTCAACCCGAACTGTTTGTCTAACAAAAGTCAAATCAGGCTCTACAACCAAATCTTCCAATCTTGTCGAAGGAATAGTAGTTTCTGGATCATGCACATACTTGCGCAGAAGAGATAAGTGAAATACATCTGCCATAATTCTCAGTAACTCTACTCTATATGCGAGCTTTCCAATCCTCTATGTAATCTAGAATGGACCAACATATCTCGGTACCAGCTTTCCTGACCTTTCGAACCATACCATACCCTTCATCGATGATACCTTAATGAAAACCTTATCTCCAACTGAGAATTCTAGGTCTTTACGCCTCTTATCTGTGTAACTTTTCTTTCTAGACTGAGCTTCCTTCATCCTTTCTCAAATCAATTCAATTTTCACTGATGCCTCCCTAACCAAACCCAGACCTAAGACTAACCTATCTCTAGTCTCCAACCAACATGCTGGTGATTTGCATGGCCTTCCATACAAGGCTTAAAAAGGCGTCATTCCTATACTAGTCTAATGACTATTATTATAGGAAAACTCAACCAAATGTAGGTGATCATACGAAGATCCACCAAAGTCCAATACATAAGCTCTTAGTAATTCCTCGAGTACCTTATTTACTTTCTCCGTCCGCACATCCGTCTAAGGGTGGTACGCAGTACTCATCTTGAGCTTACTGCCTAACACGTCCTGTAGACTCTTCCAGAATTCACTAGTAAACAAAGCATCTCTATCGCTAACTATACTACTAGGAATCCCATGTAGTCTAACTATGTTCTTGATGAACAACTCAGCTAAAAAAAACCGTCCTAGTTGACTTAACTAGAATGAAATGGACACTCTTGGTCAACCAGTCCACTATGACCCCATATACTTTCATTTCCTTTATTTGACCTTAGCAACCTGTCTATAAAATCCATGGATATCGAATCCCATTTCCAAACTGGAATCTCTAAACGTTGAAGCAATCCACTCGGCTTCTGATGTTCGACCTTCACTTGTTGACAGTTTACACATTGCCTAATCCACAAGCCAACATACCTCTTCATACCTTCCTAATAGAAGCTCCTCTTCATATCTTGATATATCTTGGTCCCTCCAGGATGAATCGTTAACTTGGATCGATGACATTCCCCAAGAACTTCTTTCCTCAAGTTCTCAACATTAGCAACACACAACTATCCCTTCTTTTTCAACCATCCCCTATGGTCAAGGCTAAAACCTTTTAGATATCGATCAGTTCCAACCTTAAGCTTTCTGATCCTCTCGGCTAACACTAGATCCTCTTTCTGCTTAGAAGCAATCTTATCAATCAATATTGGTCGAACATCTAAACAGGACAACATGGCAGTACTCTAACTAGAACTAGCAACAGATCTTACCTACACATTACAAGTAGTCAAAGCTTCTAAATCTTTCCATTCTGCCAACATAGCTAACACCACATTCTGATGTCTTCTTCTAAAAGCATCCGCTACCTTTTTTCCTTTGTCAGGGGTATACTCTATACTAAAATCATAAGCAACTAAAAACTCCAGCTACCTTTATTGTTTTATATTCAACTCATTTTGAGAGAATAAGTACCTTAAAGACTTATGATCTGTGTATAGCTCAAATCTCTCCTCTAAGAGATAATGTCTCCAAATCTTCAATGCGAAAATCGCCACAGCCAATTCCAAATAATGAGTAGGATATCTCACTACATGCGGCCTAAGCTGTCATGAAGTATAGGAAATCGCTTTACCCTTCTGCATTAGCACAACTTTTAATCCATTTCCACATGCATCGGTATACACCACCAACCCTTGGTTTCCGTCTGGAACTACTAACACAGGTGCATTGGTCAACAAATGCTTTAACTTAAGAAATGCTTCCTCAAATTTGTCGGACCAGACAAACTTCACCTCCTTCCTGGTTAACTTAGTCAAAGGAGCTGCTATTCACGAGAAATCCTTGATGAATCTTCGGTAATAGCCACAAAGTCCAAGAAAACTTCTAATCTCAGTCACCATCTCTGGTCTCTTCCAATTATTAACAGCTTCGATCTTATCTGGATTGACTAACAAGCTCTTTTTTGAATTCATATGACCAAGAAACTTGACTTCTTTCTTCCATAAATGACACTTGAAAAACTTCACTTTTAGCTGATGTTGCCTCAGCGTCTCGAGCACCACTCTAAAATGATCTTCAACCTCTTTTTCATCTTTGGAGTACACAAAAATTTCATTTATAAACACCAACACGAACCTATCCAAGTATTCTCGAAAAACTCGGTTCATCAAATCCACGAAGAAAGCATGTTTATTCGTTAACCCGAGTGGCATTACTAACCACTCGTATAAACCACATCTAGTCTGAAATATCGTCAAAGGAATACCGTCCTTTAGCACTTTTAATTGATGGAAACCTGGTGCCAATTCCAACTGAGAAAACACTCTGGTTCCACACAACTGATCAAATAGATCATCTATTCTCGACAAATGATACGTATTCTTAATCGTCCTCTTGTTCAACTTACGATAGTCAATGCACATCCTCAATGACCCATCGGGTTTCTTCATGAATATCGCGGCTGCTCCCCAAGGCGAACTGCTTGGTCTAATAAAATTTCTCCCTTCTAGACCCACTAGTAGCACATTCAATTCCTTCATCTCGATAGGTGTCATCCTACTAGGTGATCTACATACAGGTTCAACTCTTGGCACAAGATCTATCTGAAACTCAAGAGCTCGCTTCGACGGTAATCCTATCACCGGCTCAAAGACATCTGTAAACACTCTTGCTACACGAACCCGACTTAACTCTTCTCTCCCTTCCATAGCACTTAACAAAGCACAACTACTCTGGTCAGAATTCTCCACTGAGAATATGATTCAGTTATGACAATCAAGGTGTCTTAGTGATATCTCCCTGTCTTGGCAAAATATCCTAGCCTCATACTTACTTGACCAATCCATACCAAAAATGATTCTGAAACCAACGAAATCGAAAACATACAGACTGCATGAAAATTTATGACCTAACAAATCAATTTCTAACTGGTCACATTTTATCCCCAAAGTTGCAGACCGTCTTATTAGATTCGCAACCTTTAAGGAAGTAACAAGGTAGGTGGGTTCTAAGAATAACCTATCAACCAGATTCTGAGAAATAAATGAATGTGATGCACTGGTATCAAATAGTATCCTAACTGGTATACTCTGAATCAAAAAATACCTTCCATCACAATATCCCTTTATCAGCTATAGTTGGCTTAGAAGATGACGGTCCAACAACAAAAATCTTTCCCTTGTCCGCCCTAACTGGTTCTAGACACTGATTCTTATAATGCCCAAGCTGGTTATAGTTAAAGCACTTCACATTCTTCTTATCTGCAGCCTTCTTCCCCTTGCCTGACCGGCAATCATGAGCATAATGACCCTTCTTGTCACACTTGAAGCAAACCAAATCAGCCTTTACCTTCTTGGCAGCCTCTCCCTTCTAGGCTCTCTTCTTTTTAAAGAACTTTCTCTTCTTTCCCCAAGAACCCTCGATTTCAACTGGCTTCTCTCTATCACAAATAGCAAGCATCTCTTCATGGCGAATTTCCATATCCACCACTATATTACTAGAATCACAAAGATATAGAAGGGTCGCCCTAGCGATCTCGAGCCTAGGTCCTCTAATGAACCTCTCATTCCTTCTGATGACGTTGTCTATTGTATTATATCCATAACAGGAAAAATCATCAAACTTAGTGGCATACTCAACAACTGACATCTCTACCTACTCCAGATCCAAAAACCTCCTCATCAGCGCTGATTTAGCAACTTCAGACATAAACCTCTATTTAAATCTCCTTCGAAAATTAGCCCAAGTCAATTCCTCCTTCGGAACTCCAACAGCAACACTATTCCATCAATGAGGTGCGGACCCTTGAAATAGCCTAGAGGCCAACCTTCTCTTCTACTAGTTATCTAAACCCAAATCAGTGAAGAGATGCTCATAATGCAACAACAATTCTCTACCATAATAGCATTCTCCGTTTGATAAACGGTTTTTCACCTAGACTGGTGCAGTCTCTGCTCAGCTTAGCATAATTATTCCCAACTAGATCCATAGGATTAGCTCCTCCTACATTACCAGCAACACCAGCAGCAACTTCTGCTTGCATCATATTGATAAAAACCGATACATCGCCCCCATATCCTTTGGTGGATTTCCAACACCCACATTGACATCAGCATTTTGTTTAGCATTAGCCTATTGGCATTTGTTCCTCCTAGTCAAAGGTCGAATATTTCCATTTATTGTGGTGCTTCCTCCACCGAGATTTCCTCTTATGTTTCCTACTTCCATATCTTCTTTTCCGTAAATCTACATATGTGCCTTAGTAAGATACAGAAGAATGGTCTAAGAGAGAGGGGAATACACACACACACACACATATATATATATATATATATATATATATATATATACAGACACACACACATATACATATATATACCAATTACAAGTACGTTACTCTGGCGCTAACCCAAACCCCGACCTTATTTTATGATTCACTGGATTATGTTTGAAAAGCCTTTAGGTTTAAATTTCTTATATGTTTCATAAACCTATGCTATGATATCAACTTGTAACATCCCCCGCTTAGAGGCCCAAAATTAACGGCTATGGATGCTGCAGCCGTCCATATTTATTAATCTACGGCGACCAAATACGATAATGTTAGATATATTGATTCACGGAAACACATGAACATGGAAATTTTTTATAACTTCCGTATTCCATTTCAAAACAATTCATTTTTATTACATAATCCCACAGACGTAACCACATTCAAAGAAAATATACTTATTACAACATATGCCAAGAGCGACATAAGAAGATACCCCCTTGGATGATCAGAGTGTGTATATATATAGGCAATTAAACAACTTTTCCTTTACAATAACAACACAGCGGAATAAAAATAAAAGTGAACTCTGAGTAGCTATCATTCCTCTTGCATGTCTTCGAAAGCTTATTCGTCTAATGAGGTACCTGAAAACCTCAACTCATAGACTACTCAGAATAAATTGAGCACCCAAGAGTTTAAGGGGAAAACATAAACTTCGAGTCAGACATAAAGCCTAGTATGAATAATAATCTACCATCTAAAATCATTTAGGTATCTAGTGAGATCACGCTGCTTAGCGGAACAGGTTTTCTCCTCACTAGTATCTTTCAAAACTTTTATAGATCCACATACTGTGCTCTTGCATCCACAATGGTTAAAACATAGCAATTCAAAATATTGTGATGATATGCATACAAGTTAAAACATTCTAGAATTCTCATTCCCAGTTTAATAGACTACCTGCCATATTTATAGTTTGTAGGTCCACTATTGACCTATTAGTTTTCTTGGGATGACTAATAGTCTGTTTAATGTTTGTGGACTCCGTGTCCCGTTTCGTAGTTTTCATGGGATAACTAAAAACTTATTGGCCCCTGCTAATAACTTCATTTTTTCATGGGTTCTCCCTAAACCTATTGGTATCTTCAATAACTTCCCTCGTTTCCTAGTTTTCATGGGTTGATTAGGAACCTATTGACATCTCTCAATAACTTAATCCGGATATAGTTTTCATGGGTTCACTACGAACCTATTAGCCTCTGCCAACAACTCAATCTAATCATAGTTTTCCTGGATTTACTATGAACTTATGGCCATCTGCCAATAACTTTTCTTAAACATAGTCTTCATGGGTTTACTATGAACCTGTCTCCCTGATAACTTCTTTAATCGGTATTTTAGCATCCTATATTCTGATCTTCCAAACCTCCGAGATGCAATTCTACTTATACAGGAGTTAACTTAATTTATATTCACTACCGGGTCAACCTAGATGGTTATCTTTCCCTTTCCCAAAATACAGTCTTGCATCTATTAGTGTGAATATATATATATATATATATATATATATATATATTTGTGTGTGTGTGAAAAAGCAAACATAATAACATAATAATACCAACACTTGTGGTTTAATATCCTTCAAATCACTTTATAAAGTATGGTTAATCCCTTTAACTTATTAATCAAGAAAAACTTCTTCAAAAACTCCATACTTAAAATCATTTCAAAACTCTTTATCTATGCCATGGTTTCCTTTAAAATGAGATTTGGTTAATTTTTTTTGAAAATTAAGGCTTTCGAATTCTCACAACTTCTCTTTCGAAACCCCCGGATAACCTCCTTCGTAAGCATAGAAAAATTCTTTTCAAAACATTAAAAACATTCCTTTCGAAGCTCTTTAATTCATCTCTTATGAAATAAAAATGTATCTTTCGAAAGTACTAAAGCATTACTTATTAATTCTTAGAAACATAGTTTCAAAACCAATGAAAGTACCCCTTTCGAAACCATTGGGTTTACCCTTTAAAAACATCTTTTGGGTCAAAGTAATTGATACGAAAGTATTTCTTTCGAAACCTTTAATCTTTATAAAATTATCTGTTTGGAAAAAAATTGATGGCGTCTGAACCATCCATTCGAAAGCTCAAAACCTTTAAGAAAAACTTTGAAGGATAGCATCGAAACCATTGCCTTTGAAACCCTTGAACTCTTTCGAAAGCGCTTAGGAAGTGGCTTAGTAAGAGTTTAAAACTAAAGCTAACCTTTGAAAGCATTGATGACTTAAATACATTCAAAAGGCCAAAAGAACGGCAGTAGGATTTCGATTAGGTCGGAACCATCATTTTCGAAAGCATTGCTTTATAGACAAGGGAATCATTCGAAAGCATCATAATAAAAGATGCAACCCTATTCAAAAGTTATTTAGAAAACATCTTTCGAAAGCATATGTTTTGGCTACATCGAAAGCTTTCAATAAAATAAAGCAGACACTTAACATTGGAAAACAAAGCAAATATTTGGACCCCATCGGAAGCTAAGGTTTCGATACCATGCCTTCTGCCTTCCTCCAATCCATTACATGCCAACAATATGATACCTTGTGTAATGGTTTTGACTTAGTGGGTTTCGGCTTGGTTGGTTTCGACTGAGTCAAAGCTAAAGCATAAGGTAGAAAGAGCTTCTAAAATAGACGGAACCTACTTTTCTGGGCAAAACTGATTTAATGCCAATTAATGCAAACACTTTCTAACTAACCTGCCTACTTGTAAACATGGAGTTGGTTGCCTCAACTTTTCAAATTATTTTCCAAAACTGCCACATAATTTCTGATCTAAATCAAGATTAATTTGATAAATAAGCCCTTCCATTAAATAAAACAATTAAATCATTTAGGTCCATCTTTCAAAATAATTTAATTCTCATAGTAAATCACTTAAAAAAAATCCCAAATAATCACCGAAATTCACTTTTAATATGTTATCTAACATATCTAAATTTCAGATCGAAATTCTTAATATGACCCAATTGACTATACTTTCCTTTGAAAATTCATAATAAATTGTCCATAGCTTAGAAAATTATGAAAACTAAAACCTAACTCCAAAATCATGTTTTATATAACATATAAATTCCTCATGGCATACGAAAATCATTATAATCGGTTTTACCCATAAAACCATATAAAATCACATTTAAACTATCTTGTTTAAATCAAAATGTTATGTTCCAAGCATATCATCATCCAAATCATCAAAAAATAAATTTAATCTAAAATCCAAAACAAATGATCATAAAAACAAAATAGAGATGATATAGATTATTATTCACCTTGATTATGATAAGGACTTCGAGATTTGTTGTATATTAGCTTCCCTTAGCTTTAACCTTTAGTTCGATTTGAATTTCTCTTCTTTTTCTTCCTTAGCATTGGCTCGGTTCCCATAGGTTTATGTTTGTTTAATTTTGAGAAATTGTAAAGTAAATGTGCATGTGAAAGGATACGTGAGTTATAAAGTGCGGTTATTCCCTAATAAGGCCTTGTGTAATTTAATTAGCTTACAAACCATCCTTAAGCTCATTTAATTAATTTAAGCATGGCCTTTAATTTTTTATTCAAATATCAATCTCCTTATCACTCTAGCATTTACATTATTCTATTTAATATATCTAATTAAATCTCCTGAATAATGTTATTAAAATTAGGGGTGTTACCGAAAAGCATGAATTTCAATAAAAGCTTAAATCCATAATAAATAAAAGATTTTTAAAATCTTTTTATTTGTTTTAATTTAAAAGAAAAGGAAAGGAAAAAAACTTCTTTTAATTATAACTTTAAACTACTTACACATTTTATGTCGTGCTTGAAAATTTTTATTAGTTAAATTAAATAACAAGTCAAGCTAAGTTAAATGGCAAAGCAATTAAATAAAAAGCATGTATATGCATGTTTTACAGATATGGATACTAGCATGTCATATAAATTGAAAAAGGTACTTTGTAGAATCCAATTAAATGTATCAGCTCACCAATTTTGAAATGCATGACCAAGTTATATATATAGAAAATGTTTGAAAGCATATTATAAAGTTTATACAACTATCTAATATATTAGCCAACAATTGTAAAAGCAAAAATACTTAAGTGTGAACCTACCTCAAAGCAAAGTGTGTGAAATACTAAGTTGAAATTTATGAACCAGAAGCACTATACTTCAAAATTTATGAAAGCAACAATTCTTTGGTGGTTGAATAAAGGACAAGGAAAATAAAATAAAAACATGTCAGACAATTTTGGAATGGAGTTTTTTTGGGATTTGGCTTCCTTTTGCAAACTAATTACACAAACAACCCTATTTATAAACTAATATTGTTATAGCCATGTTTTGAACAGTGCATTAAAACACGCAAGTGCATTTTGAAAAGGTGCTAATGTGTTATTTTTATGTGGGAACGTGGGCGGCTTTTGAAAATTCGCTAGTGGGCGACTTATCAAAAGTCGCCAGTAGGCGACTTTTGAGAAGTCGTCCATACGTTTCTGGATAATAAACAAAACCAGCCCCTCCCTTTTTCTTCACTTTATCATTTTTTCCAAACTCTTAAAAAATGAAAACCCATTTTCCATCACACAAAAATTCATCCTCTTTGTGCTATTTTCACAAATTACTTCGTCAATTCAAAGCAGGGCTTGCTCTTCATCATAAGAACCTTCCATATGTATCGATTATACAATCAATCTCCACTTATTTAACAAATTAGGGATTTGGTAAGTATGAAAAAAATAAATGCTTGGTAGTTGTAGATGTAGTTATGTGAACATGGAATGTAGAAATTCATTGCTTTTTCACTATTGAAGTACATGTTTAACATTGTTAGATTTATAGTAGAAATAGGATTTGTGATTATCAAATATCTGTATGATGTGCAGATTACTCCGAGATATAGCTGGGCCAGATAGACGGTTGCCTATTGTATTTTCAAGAATGCCATTAAACGAGCAACGATGCTTGGATGCAGGTAATACAGTTTCATGTGTAGTAGAAATATAGATTGGTTATACGTAGCAGTTATACTTTATTGTTTTTCTAACATTTCAATACTCCAGACGGGTCTATTGATCACTTATCTAAATTGAAGTTAGTGACTTCTTCTTATCCTACCATGCTATAGATGATTGATTGAGCCGGCTTCTTGTAACGACCCCACTTCCTACTCCCAGGAAGTAGCATCGTTAATAAGAAAGAAAGAGGTGAGAAAATAGAAAAGATAGAGAAGAAAGAACAACAACATCAGAATCTCACAGCGGAACGAATAAAATATATTAATTACATAAGTATTTACATAATATATACATCAATCAGAGCTATACAGATAATACATCACATACTAGACAGTTATAAACACCTGTTTAGTTAATACAACTCAATACACAATACATCACAGAGATACCACACAGCGGAACTAAATATATCTAAAACGCTGAAGCCTCCTGCTCCATTGCTCCTCCAAACTTCGTCAAAGCTAAACCTGAATCCCTTGGCTACCCGTAAAAATTTGGGTACCCATGAAAAACAAAATAAACTTCGGGTCAGACATGGGTCTGGTATGAGTAACAGGTTAAAGTAGCTTAATTTTGAAAATCTTTTGAAAATAAAAGGTATCACGTAAGACTTCCCACACATAAACATGGAAAAGTTTTTACCTTACGCTAACCAAAACATTTTATCGGAAATTCTATGATATTATAATAGGTCTAGGGTTTTCAAGTAAATAGAAAATAGCCGAAATTGTTACATGATTAAATTCCAGCTACTAGCCACAAAAGTGGGTAATACAATCAAAACCGTGGGCACTTATTGGATTTTGAATTCCATACAATGGCAGGGCTACTGGGGTACCGCCCGTCACAGTACGGGGCCTAGATCACCGTACCGAGGATTACTCCCTTCATCCCCTGCAACACAAGGCCGGAACCATTCCTTACTGAACAGTCCCGAACAAGATACACCCCGCAGTTGGCTGCAGACCAACCGCCCACTAAGCCGAATAAAAAGGGACATCTAGACAGGGGAATATCCTTGTCCTGCTTGGGCATGACCCACCTAACCTTGCTGCACCTCCCCTGTTTTAGCCATTCCCGGTTGATGAGGCTTGAGGTTACGATTACCTTTATAGAACATATTTCTTAGAATGCTCACCGTCCGCCTGACGATGTTGAAAGCATTCAATCCATACAAGTTCGTTCCGGGTTCGAACGAAACCGAAGGCATCATCTCGTTACACTCATTTTGGAATCACCCTCAGAGTTAACGACGATAACCCTTGCATTCTGAACCTTCATCTTCACTTCAGATTCATGACCTAACGTTAATATGGAAACGATGTGGTTTTCGGATGTTCCTAATGCAGAAAACCCGATCCCGGTCTCATCGAAATCCAAAGCGTGTCTTTTAAGGCCAAGTTGTCTATTTAGTCTTAACAGTGAATTCAATATTAACAATATACACAGATAGATAATTCACATCTCATAATAGATAATCACAATATCATCATAAACAGATAATTAATATCATCATCCAAACAGATAATTAAACATTATCATAGTTAAACTATACATCCAAATCACATAGACATTATCTATCTCATTACTGAGATCACAATCAAATAATGAAATATCAACATCATCCATCAGCAATGATTTATGAATCACAAGCTAGAATTAATTTAAAATGAATTAAATTAACTACTTCTATTTTAATTTAAATTAAATAAATTACACATTCCATAAATCCTGCTCTCACAATCATTCATTAATTATAAATCAAATTAATTAACCATTCTCTAATTACAAGAATAAATTAGTCTTTAATAAATTCCTTAAAAGAATTATTCTATATCATTCATAGCAGATTAACATTTAATTATTTACCATTAATTATTCCTTAATTTACAATTCTTAATTTCATCATTAATTATATTACTTAATGATCTCCAATTATATTAAATTACTTATTTAAGTGATTAATCTTTACTTAAACACAATTATTAATCACCCCTTGATTAATAACAAACCAGTAATTAACTATCCTTAATACTTATTAACAAATTAATCATTCCATGATTAATTATTCCCATAAATAAATCCTTTGATTAACTATAAAAGAAATTACTCACATTACTTCATTTACAAATCATCTTGAATGAATCTCATCAAGTAATTATCATCCAATTACTATTCTGAGTAATTATGCTCCATTAATTACACTTATATTCACATATATCAAATCATTAAATGATTTCTTAATTTAATCTTATTATCCATTACTTATATATATATATATTCAAATTAATCATCTTTGCTTTAAATATCTTTTGCAACATCCCAGTAATTTCCTTAATTTATTTACAAAAATAAATCTTGAATAAATCCATTAATTAATTACATTTATATAGATTTATTACCTTTCTAAATATCTTGTTGATTTATTATTCTCAAATAAATCAATATCATCATTAATTATTAATTAATGATTTCTAATTACATCTTCATTTGTTAATTTATATTAAGAATACACATCTTCAAATCATAAATATTAATCCTCTTGATTAATAACAAACAGTAATTAATCATTCAATATTAATTACTTCTCAATAACACTCTAAATTAATCCCCTGATTAATTTTAAGTAATTATATTTCAATTACTTCCATTAATAACATCACCCAATTAATTACATCCCGTAATTATCCTTCAATTACTTCTCTAAGTAATTCAATTTCAAAATATCAGTTAATTAAACTAAATTAATTAACTCAAATTAATTTACACAATTAATAAGTAATTAATTTCTTAATTACTTCTCAATAAATAATTTCATTTAAATTATTGAATTAATTAATTAATCTAATTAATTTATTACAAAATCAATCATATTAATTAATTATAACAAAATCTGGTTAATGAACTTCATTAATAATTATTTAATTATCTCCTTCTAACATAATCAACTTATACTAATTATCATTATTTATAAGTTAATTAACCATTATTAATTTTAAAAAATCTAATCTATAGTTCTAAATAACATATTAGTTAATTAATTTATTAATTAACTTTAATTACTACTTTTACACTATAATTACTAAATTAATTAATATCCATCATTAATAAAGTTTAAAGTATGTTTAAACATTTACTTCAAATTACTTCTTAAACATATTCAAATTTTATCCTTAAATAAGTTTAAACTAAATTTTCAAAAACCCTTTTTAAATTCACATATTTGATGGCACTTAAAAATATAGTTGAAACAATTTATATTATAAAACTTATTTTAGTTCCAAATCTTGAAGTTCAAATCGAAGTTCTAGTTTAAGTTATGGATTTTACTTGTCTAAATCCTTTCTTAACAATTTCTATTTATTTTTGAATTTAACTCCTTTTTGAATACACTTAAACATTTAGTACTTTTAAATTATTAAAATAATTTAAATTATAGAACTTTATTATTCCCAACTTTATTTTCAAATCTAACTTAAAGTCACCATTTAAACTTGTTTTAAAACTAAGTTTAATCTTTGATCTTAAATTTTAAAACAAAAATTAAAAAAAAACTGTCAAAACCTGTAACAGTTTTGAAACAGAAAAACAACAGCCGAGCCCCCTGCGTTGCTTCGAGTAACACGCGATACTTTCCCGAGGAAATATACGAGCTGCTTCGAGTTTCCCAAGCGCACGCGCGAAATCAAGTACAGAACCTGGAAAAAAACACACTACCTCACCTCCCTCACCTGTCAATGGCACGTACGCGGCGGTCCCACCACCGGAGGCCACCAAACTCCGGTCACGTCACGGTCCATCTACCCTCTACCTCCCCTAAAAGCCTCACGTCACTCGGTGCATTCAATAGGACGAACGAATCACAGGTTCTCGACCCACTAAAGCTATGTTTTCGAGCACAAGTTGCTCAGAAAATTTGGCTCCAGAGAAAGTTTTAAGTTGTTTTATCTTATCTAAATTTTTAAACTTACTTCATAATGTTACAAACATCCTTTGTTCAAACCTTAAGTTCATTCATTAATCAGCAAAGTTGTAAATGATTTATAAAAGTAAAGTTTTGTTTCCTGAGTAACAGAGAGCAAAACATATACAAAACTTCCAGTTATGTTTTTGTTTCCAGATAAATTCTTCTTGTATTTTTTTTTTTTTAGTTAAATAAGTTTTAAACTTAAAATCTTTAAATTTAAACAAACAAGTCTTGTTAATTTCTATCAATGAACAGCCATCAGAACAAAAGAAATTAGGTTCTTTGTTTAACAGCCAAGCCTGAAACTAAAACAGGCAGAAAAAGTATAATCACATCAACCCATCCATATATACACATGCATTCTCTAATATATATACTCATACTTCACACTTCATCTCAGATAACTGACATACAACCCTATATGAATATACTTGGGTATTTTAGAAAAGAAGTTACTCAAAGTAACTAATAAAGAAAACAAAAAAAAAACAGAACAAGTTTACAAATGAAGTCAGTTGAATTTGCAGGTTGGAAATACACAGAATCTCATCACACAAACACACAGATAAAAAAAAGAAATGAATATGTATAAATATTCACACAATGCATTTAAGCAGCCAAAAATTATCATGCAACAGATTTTTAAAACTTAAGAGATTTTAGAAAAGTGTTACTCACCTGAAACAGAAAAGAACAGAGATACTTTATTGAAGCAGGCTTGAGAACAGCTGAAACTTCATTTTGCCTTGCTTCTTGACTTTTGTTTAAGTATGAGATGGTTTTATTTTCATGTTTTAGTTGAAATGAAGTTCATTTTAATTGTTACTTAGTTCGAACTAAACAAGGATGAAACTGATTTATAGAAAGAAAAGAGACAGGGAAAATATGCAGACATGCTTATTATTATGTTTCAACAATCTGAGACATATTTGTACAATATAACACTAAAATCTTGCTTGTGCAGTCTTTAAACCAGAGATATTTTAGGAATGGTGGCTGATATGAATACTTAATGTACTAAAAAAAAATTACATTAATTACTTTTGTTTGTTAGCTTAAGGATATTTAACACTATCTTCCTACACAAGCTTCATACATATATATGTAGTTTGTTTATTTTGTTTCTGTCTTTGTCTCATTTAATTAGGCCTGCACACTTATATATTTTTATCTCTTCATTTTGTTTGTGTAAAGATATTGCAGTTTTGTTTTGTACTAGACTGTTTTCAGTCATTTCATATTTGCAGATCTCTGTTTGAACATATTTACTGTTAATATGTAAGCAGAATGTTAAATGTATTCATAATGATTTATACTTAGTATGCTTACTGACCAATTTGTTTAT
Source organism: Allium cepa (assembly GCA_030765085.1). Taxonomy (NCBI): domain Eukaryota; kingdom Viridiplantae; phylum Streptophyta; class Magnoliopsida; order Asparagales; family Amaryllidaceae; genus Allium; species Allium cepa. The sequence goes on from CM060929.1 coordinate 567,004,664, forward strand.
AAAAGTTTTTGTTACTGTCTTTACTTTCAGGTTCAACTTTTGTTCTTGATGCTTAAACATATACTTATATGTATATACTGCAGTTCATATGTGATAGTTTACAAACTTAAAAACTTATTTGTTTTCTAGTTTTTATTGCTGTCTTGTTATTGTAAATTTGAAATGCATGTTGTTATTTTTGTTTTGTTATTTGCAAACTAAATGAATTTATAGTTGTTAAGTTATTATAATTTAACTTATGTACTTACTTATATTTCTATATGCATATTTTAATTTTATTTATTTTATAAAAACATATTTATCACTTTGAAATGATAGATAGAATAGATTATCTGTTTATTATAAACTACATATTTTATTATGTATGTTAATGTATTTATTGACAAAAATATATTTAAAACTCATATATCATTTTAAATTCATATTTTAACTCAAACTATACTAACAAATCTTTTTGTTAATAAATGTTAATTTTAAACTTAAGTTCAAATAAGTTTCCAATCTATATAAACATTTACTTATGTATTTAAAACCTTGTATTTATTTATTTAGCTTTTGAAAAGTTTATATTAAATAAAACACAAATTTCTAATTCACTAAAATATATATTAGTATTTAAACATAATTTATTAGTTAAACTTTAAAACAAATCTCATCTATTTACAATGTATACAAATATATACATATATAAATAGAAAACAAACAATTAATTTTTAACAGATTAAATTTATCCATTAGATATTTATTAAAAGAAAAGTATCAAATTCAGATTTAATTAATAAAAATATATCATATCAATTTAATATTTAATGCAGATTATTAAATTGATATTGCTAGAAAATTCCGGGTCGTCACATTCCTCCCCCCTTAAAAGAATTTCGTCCCCGAAATTTAAAAGCAAAGGTAATTTAATAATATATTTAAGATTTTAATTTAATTTTAAATCATAAGCATATATCAATCACATGCTAACAATCATCACAACCAATCTACTCAATCAACAAAACTAACTATCCAGACAAAATTCTGGATAGAGTTCCCTAGAGTTTCCCAGTATAATACCGGAATACTCGATCTATAGAATCCAATCAGTCTATACTCCTAATCTATAGAACTCCTCCGAAACAGAGAAAATTCATACAAAATGAAATTTCCGACTCCCAAATCCAAATTCCTCCGTCTCTTTTCCACCAAATACTTCTGACAGTCCAGAGCTACCTTCAACTTACTGATCAGCTCCACCTTCGCTGATAACTCCTACAATAATCTTAATCCGAAAACAATCCAGTAGAATAATTTTCTCAAAATCAACCAAAACCAAGAACTCAACCTCTACTATCATCAGTAGAAAACATCTTCTCATTCCCAGAAAAGAAAAACAAATGCACTCCCAACTGCTTCCGCTGCTCAACTCTGATCTAGAGTAGATGAAAATGCTAATGATGCACATAAGCATAACTGGACAACACATGACAAAAATATGATTCAGCAGATCCAAAATAGAACTCAGAAATTCCTCCGAAACTCGAGTTGCTTTACCAATTCCTTTCTCCAGAAACCATTCGATTACTAAGCTGAACCATCGGTACTACTTCTGAAATCGATACCAAACTCAACTCCTCAGATGCTAAGGCAAACCACCGACCTCTACAAAGATATTCAGAAAAATTTCTGCCATCCCAGAGAATACTTAAATATCGCAAGTCTCTTTTGCGATCAATCCAAGCTAATATCCAAAGAAAACTGTACTCTCCTACCAATTTGAACATCTTAAACTTATCTAGCCAATCCATTGAAGAAATGGATTCACAAAACTGGTTCTGGACTTCACTTCTAAAGAACTGTTGACAGATGACCTTCTCGCGTGCCGGCAGAACAATCTGAGCTGCAACACTGCTACTGATGCCAAAACTCCTTAATCCAAAACTCCTCGAAAAACTCGGGCCTCAAAGCCAAACACAACATTCAGCTGAACTCAACCTCAAACTAATGCAGACACACTTCCTTGTCCAAAGAGCCTTGAGAACTTCTTCGGAAACAATCCATCGCTACTGCATCTCAACACACAACCACTACTTCTTGAGTTACCAAGATAATATTTAAGCTTCTGCTCAACTCACAAAAATCCAAATTCTTCTCATCCAAACTTGTACAACAAAAAAAATGGACTCCAAATCTCAACAGGTTTTCCCTCCAGAGATTAGGTGAAATCCTTACACCATGAATCTATTCGAGACGGTATTAGGTCTACAGTCTCGTCAAATATACTTCCAACCGCAGGTAGTCGTGTTACACACACCACTACTCAATCTATCCTTATACTTATATTGGAAAACCCGGACAGGTAATCCAACAAATAGATAGAAAATAAATAAATATATATATATATATATATCAAATTTACAAATACGCTCTCTCAGGAAAGAAATCACTTAAGAGCCTAGGTATTCACTCAACCTAGCGCTCTGATACCACTGTAACGACCCCACTTCCTACTCCCAGGAAGTAGCATCGTTAATAAGAAAGAAAGAGGTGAGAAAATAGAAAAGATAGAGAAGAAAGAACAACAACATCAGAATCTCACAGCGGAACGAATAAAATATATTAATTACATAAGTATTTACATAATATATACATCAATCAGAGCTATACAGATAATACATCACATACTAGACAGTTATAAACACCTGTCTAGTTAATACAACTCAATACACAATACATCACAGAGATACCACACAGCGGAACTAAATATATCTAAAACGCTGAAGCCTCCTGCTCCATTGCTCCTCCAAACTTCGTCAAAGCTAAACCTGAATCCCTTGGCTACCCGTAAAAATTTGGGTACCCGAGAGTTTATGAAAAACAAAATAAACTTCGGGTCAGACATGGGTCTGGTATGAGTAATAGGTTAAAGTAGCTTAATTTTGAAAATCTTTTGAAAATAAAAGGTATCACGTAAGACTTCCCACACATAAACATGGAAAAGTTTTTACCTTACGCTAACCAAAACATTTTATCGGAAATTCTATGATATTATAATAGGTCTAGGGTTTTCAAGTAAATAGAAAATAGCCGAAATTGTTACATGATTAAATTCCAGCTACTAGCCACAAAAGTGGGTAATACAATCAAAACCGTGGGCACTTATTGGATTTTGAATTCCATACAATGGCAGGGCTACTGGGGTACCGCCCGTCACAGTACGGGGCCTAGATCACCGTACCGAGGATTACTCCCTTCATCCCCTGCAACACAAGGCCGGAACCATTCCTTACTGAACAGTCCCGAACAAGATACACCCCGCAGTTGGCTGCAGACCAACCGCTCACTAAGCCGAATAAAAAGGGACATCTAGACAGGGGAATATCCTTGTCCTGCTTGGGCATGACCCACCTAACCTTGCTGCACCTCCCCTGTTTTAGCCATTCCCGGTTGATGAGGCTTGAGGTTACGATTACCTTTATAGAACATATTTCTTAGAATGCTCACCGTCCGCCTGACGATGTGTTGAAAGCATTCAATCCATACAAGTTCGTTCCGGGTTCGAACGAAACCGAAGGCATCATCTCGTTACACTCATTTTGGAATCACCCTCAGAGTTAACGACGATAACCCTTGCATTCTGAACCTTCATCTTCACTTCAGATTCACGACCTAACGTTAATTTGGAAACGATGTGGTTTTCGGATGTTCCTAATGCGGAAAACCCGATCCCGGTCTCATCGAAATCCAAAGCGTGTCTTTTAAGGCCAAGTTGTCTATTTAGTCTTAACAGTGAATTCAATATTAACAATATACACAGATAGATAATTCACATCTCATAATAGATAATCACAATATCATCATAAACAGATAATTAATATCATCATCCAAACAGATAATTAAACATTATCATACTTAAACTATACATCCAAATCACATAGACATTATCTATCTCATTACTGAGATCACAATCAAATAATGAAATATCAACATCATCCATCAGCAATGATTTATGAATCACAAGCTAGAATTAATTTAAAATGAATTAAATTAACTACTTCTATTTTAATTTAAATTAAATAAATTACACATTCCATAAATCCTGCTCTCACAATCATTCATTAATTATAAATCAAATTAATTAACCATTCTCTAATTACAAGAATAAATTAGTCTTTAATAAATTCCTTAAAAGAATTATTCTATATCATTCATAGCAGATTAACATTTAATTATTTACCATTAATTATTCCTTAATTTACAATTCTTAATTTCATCATTAATTATATTACTTAATGATCTCCAATTATATTAAATTACTTATTTAAGTGATTAATCTTTACTTAAACACAATTATTAATCACCCCTTGATTAATAACAAACCAGTAATTAACTATCCTTAATTACTTATTAACAAATTAATCATTCCATGATTAATTATTCCCATAAATAAATCCTTTGATTAACTATAAAAGAAATTACTCACATTACTTCATTTACAAATCATCTTGAATGAATCTCATCAAGTAATTATCATCCAATTACTATTCTGAGTAATTATGCTCCATTAATTACACTTATATTCACATATATCAAATCATTAAATGATTTCTTAATTTAATCTTATTATCCATTACTTATATATATATATATTCAAATTAATCATCTTTGCTTTAAATATCTTTTGCAACATCCCAGTAATTTCCTTAATTTATTTACAAAAATAAATCTTGAATAAATCCATTAATTAATTACATTTATATAGATTTATTACCTTTCTAAATATCTTGTTGATTTATTATTCTCAAATAAATCAATATCATCATTAATTATTAATTAATGATTTCTAATTACATCTTCATTTGTTAATTTATATTAAGAATACACATCTTCAAATCATAAATATTAATCCTCTTGATTAATAACAAACAGTAATTAATCATTCAATATTAATTACTTCTCAATAACACTCTAAATTAATCCCCTGATTAATTTTAAGTAATTATATTTCAATTACTTCCATTAATAACATCACCCAATTAATTACATCCCGTAATTATCCTTCAATTACTTCTCTAAGTAATTCAATTTCAAAATATCAGTTAATTAAACTAAATTAATTAACTCAAATTAATTTACACAATTAATAAGTAATTAATTTCTTAATTACTTCTCAATAAATAATTTCATTTAAATTATTGAATTAATTAATTAATCTAATTAATTTATTACAAAATCAATCATATTAATTAATTATAACAAAATCTGGTTAATGAACTTCATTAATAATTATTTAATTATCTCCTTCTAACATAATCAACTTATACTAATTATCATTATTTATAAGTTAATTAACCATTATTAATTTTAAAAAATCTAATCTATAGTTCTAAATAACATATTAGTTAATTAATTTATTAATTAACTTTAATTACTACTTTTACACTATAATTACTAAATTAATTAATATCCATCATTAATAAAGTTTAAAGTATGTTTAAACATTTACTTCAAATTACTTCTTAAACATATTCAAATTTTATCCTTAAATAAGTTTAAACTAAATTTTCAAAAACCCTTTTTAAATTCACATATTTGATGGCACTTAAAAATATAGTTGAAACAATTTATATTATAAAACTTATTTTAGTTCCAAATCTTGAAGTTCAAATCGAAGTTCTAGTTTAAGTTATGGATTTTACTTGTCTAAATCCTTTCTTAACAATTTCTATTTATTTTTGAATTTAACTCCTTTTTGAATACACTTAAACATTTAGTACTTTTAAATTATTAAAATAATTTAAATTATAGAACTTTATTATTCCCAACTTTATTTTCAAATCTAACTTAAAGTCACCATTTAAACTTGTTTTAAAACTAAGTTTAATCTTTGATCTTAAATTTTAAAACAAAAATTAAAAAAAAACTGTCAAAACCTGTAACAGTTTTGAAACAGAAAAACAACAGCCGAGCCCCCTGCGTTGCTTCGAGTAACACGCGATACTTTCCCGAGGAAATATACGAGCTGCTTCGAGTTTCCCAAGCGCACGCGCGAAATCAAGTACAGAACCTGGAAAAAAACACACTACCTCACCTCCCTCACCTGTCAATGGCACGTACGCGGCGGTCCCACCACCGGAGGCCACCAAACTCCGGTCACGTCACGGTCCATCTACCCTCTACCTCCCCTAAAAGCCTCACGTCACTCGGTGCATTCAATAGGACGAACGAATCACAGGTTCTCGACCCACTAAAGCTATGTTTTCGAGCACAAGTTGCTCAGAAAATTTGGCTCCAGAGAAAGTTTTAAGTTGTTTTATCTTATCTAAATTTTTAAACTTACTTCATAATGTTACAAACATCCTTTGTTCAAACCTTAAGTTCATTCATTAATCAGCAAAGTTGTAAATGATTTATAAAAGTAAAGTTTTGTTTCCTGAGTAACAGAGAGCAAAACATATACAAAACTTCCAGTTATGTTTTTGTTTCCAGATAAATTCTTCTTGTATTTTTTTTTTTTAGTTAAATAAGTTTTAAACTTAAAATCTTTAAATTTAAACAAACAAGTCTTGTTAATTTCTATCAATGAACAGCCATCAGAACAAAAGAAATTAGGTTCTTTGTTTAACAGCCAAGCCTGAAACTAAAACAGGCAGAAAAAGTATAATCACATCAACCCATCCATATATACACATGCATTCTCTAATATATATACTCATACTTCACACTTCATCTCAGATAACTGACATACAACCCTATATGAATATACTTGGGTATTTTAGAAAAGAAGTTACTCACAGTAACTAATAAAGAAAACAAAAAAAAAAACAGAACAAGTTTACAAATGAAGTCAGTTGAATTTGCAGGTTGGAAATACACAGAATCTCATCACACAAACACACAGATAAAAAAAAGAAATGAATATGTATAAATATTCACACAATGCATTTAAGCAGCCAAAAATTATCATGCAACAGATTTTTAAAACTTAAGAGATTTTAGAAAAGTGTTACTCACCTGAAACAGAAAAGAACAGAGATACTTTATTGAAGCAGGCTTGAGAACAGCTGAAACTTCATTTTGCCTTGCTTCTTGACTTTTGTTTAAGTATGAGATGGTTTTATTTTCATGTTTTAGTTGAAATGAAGTTCATTTTAATTGTTACTTAGTTCGAACTAAACAAGGATGAAACTGATTTATAGAAAGAAAAGAGACAGGGAAAATATGCAGACATGCTTATTATTATGTTTCAACAATCTGAGACATATTTGTACAATATAACACTAAAATCTTGCTTGTGCAGTCTTTAAACCAGAGATATTTTAGGAATGGTGGCTGATATGAATACTTAATGTACTAAAAAAAATTTACATTAATTACTTTTGTTTGTTAGCTTAAGGATATTTAACACTATCTTCCTACACAAGCTTCATACATATATATGTAGTTTGTTTATTTTGTTTCTGTCTTTGTCTCATTTAATTAGGCCTGCACACTTATATATTTTTATCTCTTCATTTTGTTTCTGTAAAGATATTGCAGTTTTGTTTTGTACTAGACTGTTTTCAGTCATTTCATATTTGCAGATCTCTGTTTGAACATATTTACTGTTAATATGTAAGCAGAATGTTAAATGTATTCATAGTGATTTATACTTAGTATGCTTACTGACCAATTTGTTTATAAAAGTTTTTGTTACTGTCTTTACTTTCAGGTTTAACTTTTGTTCTTGATGCTTAAACATATACTTATATGTATATACTGCAGTTCATATGTGATAGTTTACAAACTTAAAAACTTATTTGTTTTCTAGTTTTTATTGCTGTCTTGTTATTGTAAATTTGAAATGCATGTTGTTATTTTTGTTTTGTTATTTGCAAACTAAATGAATTTATAGTTGTTAAGTTATTATAATTTAACTTATGTACTTACTTATATTTCTATATGCATATTTTAATTTTATTTATTTTATAAAAACATATTCATCACTTTGAAATGATAGATAGAATAGATTATCTGTTTATTATAAACTACATATTTTATTATGTATGTTAATGTATTTATTGACAAAAATATATTTAAAACTCATATATCATTTTAAATTCATATTTTAACTCAAACTATACTAAAAGAAAAGAAAACAAATCTTTTTGTTAATAAATGTTAATTTTAAACTTAAGTTCAAATAAGTTTCCAATCTATATAAACATTTACTTATGTATTTAAAACCTTGTATTTATTTATTTAGCTTTTGAAAAGTTTATATTAAATAAAACACAAATTTCTAATTCACTAAAATATATATTAGTATTTAAACATAATTTATTAGTTAAACTTTAAAACAAATCTCATCTATTTACAATGTATACAAATATATACATATATAAATAGAAAACAAACAATTAATTTTTAACAGATTAAATTTATCCATTAGATATTTATTAAAAGAAAAGTATCAAATTCAGATTTAATTAATAAAAATATATCATATCAATTTAATATTTAATGCAGATTATTAAATTGATATTGCTAGAAAATTCCGGGTCGTCACACTTCTCATTTGTCTTTCGACTCGGATACACTCAATTGGGTCATCATTTGATCACAACATTGGTGGACAGATGGAGGCCAAAGACGTCTTCATTTCACCTACAAGTAGGGGAATTGACCATCACATTAAGTGATGTTGTTGTCTTGCTTGGCTTACCCATAGATGGTGCTCCGTTGAGCAATCTAGAGCCGGTAGATTGCATGGAGTTGTACGAGCGGCTCTTAGGTATATCTCCTCCTGCTGAATAGTGGTGGGGTAACGGGATGATAGTTACTACATGATTCAGTGAGGAGCTCGCCGATGACATTCCAACAGATGCCTCGGATATTCATATTGAGAAACATGCTCGAACCATTGTACTGCATATCATCACTTCATGCCTGATATGCGATCATTTGAAGACCCATATCTAGCTCAGATGGCTTCCATTTATAGAGGACTTCGATGTGTGTGGCTAGTATTCTTGGGGTAGTACAGTCCTAGCATATACATACACGAGTTTACGAGGCTTGCTTTGCTAGAGATCATATCCATAGGTGCTTTTCTGAGTCTAGTACAAGTATTAGCATCATAACCCTCCATACGAATTTATTCGTATGTTCCTATACAGTGCAGTTATATGTGTATTCATGTTTCCAGTTATGGTGTTGGACATACATTCAGGTCAGGAGAATATCAGTGAAGAGTACAAATGTCGATTTATCTCTGTCTTATGGTGCTAGGTATGTAAATCATGTTAGTTGATTTTATACACTTTTTTGATCAAATAGTTCAAGCTATTGTCTTCTTGTTAGTGAGTAGGACCGAAGAGCACGACGAAATCTCCAAGGCACATTGTTACATTCTACCGCAACAAGTTGGATGTGTTTGATTATGATGCAGTGACATGGACCCCATATGCAATGTGCGTGGAGATCTTCCAACCCTATGCAACGTGTCTATTCAGTTGTGGATAGCACAGGTTACACTCATTTGCTTCGGTGATGTATCATGTCATCTTCCTGATAGAGTGATGCGATAATTTGGTATGGCACAACATTTTCCAAAGCAAGCACTGCACCACAGAATCGACAATACAGCTGTGGAGTATGAAATGGCGATTGAGACATGGAATCATTGTCATATGCACATGCAATAGGAACGGGACCTCACGTTAACAGCCTCTGAGTACACCATTAAAGCTTTCTGATGCATTAGTTGTCATAACATTAAATTGGCCACTATCATCCTTACACAAAGCCTAGTTTTCCTCCTTCCTTGCCAAAATTCTCTCTATCTAATAGTGCGCTCTAATATTGGCATTCTTAATTTCCTCTTAAATCATTAAGGGCTCAACCTCCTCTGAAGCACATGCTGCAGCATAAAATAAACTCGATAATAATTTGTCTCTAAATCATGTGTATCAAATTTCAGGCATAGAATCTATGCATATGTGTTAATCCCCATTTGCTCTCCAATGTTGTCGGTATTCCTTTTATTCTATCAGAAATGAAAGTATTATGGTGATTGATAACACTATCAATGAACCTTCGCATGTTACCAAAAAACAACCCCAACTATCACATGATTCTGACTCAACAATAACATAAGTCAAAGGATAATGCCAATCATTTGCATCCACTGCAGTTGCAACAAGTAATGTACCATTGTATTTTCCATATAGATGTGTGCCATCAATGTAAAGTAAAGATCGACAATGTATAAATACCTCGATACAAGGCCCAAAAGCCCAGAAAGCATGATCGAAAATTCCATACTCATCGGTTGTATCATGTCCAACACTACTAGATTCATTCTAGCAATTTTGGCAAACTATTTTCGTAGGTTGGAATATGACTCTGCCTGGTCACCATATATACGTTCTATTGCCTTGCTCAATGTTGTCCATGCTTTTAAATAACCAATTTTAATAAAAAAATTCCTCCATTAGAAGCTGAACCATTCCAGCTGTTATGTTCAATTCCACTTTCACGAAAGGCATGATCTTCGAAACTAAAAAGGTAGATATAGCTTTCCTATGATTGGAGTTAACTCTTGGGTATAACCCGCCATCCAGATTATGATTTTTTAAATCTATAGCATGTATTCTCCATGGACATTTTGAATCGACGTTGTAAATGACAGTGTATTTTGGTTTGTTTGACCTGATTGGCTTAAAAGAAACTACATGTAAAATTGACTATTTACTTAGTTGTTGTAGAAATTTTTATTTGCTCTCAAACACCATACCAACTTTGAAATCGTTTTAAACACAAGAAGATGAGAATATTTCAGCGTTGAATTGCAGATTTGCAACGGCGGATCTATCCATTGACTGTGCTTTACAAAAATAATCATCCAATTGTATCTCTATGTCCAGTTTATCATTATCCTTACATCCTTGGTCTTCGCCTCCAAAATCATAGTTAAGTGGATCATTGTTGACTTACATGTTATATATCCACGTTGTATCATTCTATGGTCTTGATATAATAGTCATGCTATCAATTGCAGCGACGTCATCAACTTGTACATGTTCATTAACATTTATATCCATATCCTCATCAACTGCATTAAGAAGCCCTAATTTAGAAGTTGGTTGAATGTTCGATTGTATATCGATGTGCTATGCCTGAGAGCTGCAATATGAATATACAACGTATTTAATATGGTTATAAAATCCAAAAATATTCATATAATTGCAAACCATAACCTACTTCTGGCTCATACGGTATAAATTAGAAGCTGTGGGCTGCAGAGGAGTAGACATATGGCTGCTCGATGGTCCGTCAATATTTTAGGTCTGATGTTGCTGTGGAATAATGCTGCACAAGAAAATTAAAATATTTTATCATATTTGTTACATAAAATAATTTTTTATGTCATCACAACTATGTGTGACCTATGACTCGTGGGTGCAAAACTATCCTAACTCGGATATGGATAGCTAAATTGTACACTTGGCTGGGTATTCATAAAAGGAGGATATTCAAATAACATTTGCTGCTGTCTATATCTGTAACAACCCTAGATTTTTGCCTATATATTTTAAATTTGACTTTATTTTATTTTATTTTTAATTATTTTTAAATTTATTTTATTTCAAATATTTCATTTTTTAAATATAAATGCTGATTATTAAGTGATCTATAGTTCAAAATAATATAAATTGGACATTTACTAAAAAGGTGAATTTCTACTCAAACTGTTCAAACTTTTACTTTTAAAATTCAAATTTAAATTATTTTAAATCTTAAATTTTATCTTTTATTATGAAAATAGATGTAATACTTGAACACTGCTTTTCGTTTCGTTGAAAACGGCGTTAAACAGTAAAAGTTATGTATATTTCAATATTGAGTGCAATTTGTTTATTCTGCAATTTTGTTATTTTAAATTTTATAAATTATATTTTCTTTATCATATTTTATTTTAATATGTATTAATATGTTATTATATGTATAGTTTTGTCTTTTAATATTTTTAAAGTAGGGTAGGAATTTTTCTAGAGTGAGTAGTATTTTTCTTGTAATTTCCATGCCCTGTTTTAAATTTTTAAACATTTTCTTTAGTTCTTTTTCTATTTTTCTCCAATTTAATTATTTATTTTATTTTGAAAATGATAAATAAATTATTTTATTTCAAATTTTCACTTCATAATATTTTTAAAATGAAGTGGATATTTTTCCAAGACTAGTAGTGATTTATTTGTAATTTCTGGACACTGTTTTGTATTTTTAAGTAATTTCTTTCATTCTTTTTATATTTTCTTTAAAATTAATTTTTTATTTTCTTATATTTTCACTTGATTTCGGTTTTTACAAGTATTTGCCGATTCACTTTTGTTTTTATTTGATCTTTAGAAAACGGAAATGCGTTTCATTTCTAGACGTTTCATTGTCCAAAAACGTTTCAAATGCCATAACCATCTCATTTATTTATTTTGGCTGCCCATTTTCAGTTTCTAGCCGTGACTTTCATCCTATTTCTCACTCAAGAAACCATTCTTTCATTTTGTTCATGGCTTCAAACATTTGGGTAATGTCTTCCTCTTATTTTCTTACTTTTCTTCCCATTTTCTTATGTATTTTTGCCTTGTGCTCTCCATAGTTTTTCTTGGCCTCCACTCCATAGCCATGGCCACCACCTCCTACACCTCTTTCCTGTCATCATCACCACCTACTCCTCGGATCTGAAACATGGCCGAACCCACCATGATGCTAAAATCCAAAAATATACAACCTATGCCTTGAAAACATGCTAGTTTGAGCCTTGTTGCTTCACCACTTCTTTTTCCACCACCACCACCTCTAACCGCCACCACCACCTCTGACTAGACCACCACACACCACTACAACATCTATCCAGATCTGAACTTGAATGGCCAAGCCAAACCCCTACATGGTCGAGCCTTTTGTTGTCCAAAAACCCACATATTTGGCATAAGCCTCTTCATATTCATGCGTAGTAACTCCTCCACCACTTCAATACCTTATAGCCATGACTTATAGGCCCCAAACCTGGACCAAAGTATGTCCAAACCTGTGCCAAAACATCCCCTAGGACATGCAATCAAATGTAGAAAGCAAGGCAAAAGACTGTGTATTCGTATCTCCTTTTATTTCAAAGTTGTTTCAATTTAATGTTGTGTTGAAATGTTAATTTATTTTGGTTTTGTTTTGGGTTGCAACACAAGTTCTAAGCTTGGATCTCTTACCACTTGAGCCTATTGTTGTGTCATCGTGCCTTCTGAAATCCGTTGTGTCATTAGGATTGCAATCTCCAGCCATAAATGTGAGTAATTCTCACCAGACTAATATGTACTTATATAACTAATAAACTGACACCATTTGAATCTGTAACTGTTTATCACCATGTTATATCTGCTATATTATTATCATATGATGTTCACACCTGTTATTACACTTGTTATATCATATGTTATTGTTATTTCATGCTATTCTGTCATTTATATCAGTTATCACCATTGCAAGTTCCCTGTAGACTAGAATCACATGGTTGAAATGATACATACCCGAACAGACTTTAGAATAGGGGAAAAACGTTATGGGCTGAAATGATAGGCCTGAGCGGTCTCCAAAATCATTCATTTTACTTGAGACTGCGGGTTTGAAATGATAGAACCCGGTTTTTCTTTGTAAACTGCGGATTGAAATGATATATATCCGTATCACTTGACCTAGGCTAGAAAACTATATACAGACCCGTGGTTTATGTAATATTTTTGAAAATGTTTTAAAATATTTTAAAATGTAAAAATTATAATATTTTGATAATATTTTGATTTAAATTTAATTAAAAAATGATTTTGTAGAAATATTAGTGATTTTCTGTAAATTAAATAATGAAATAAGTAAACGGTAAAGTAGAATTTGAACTATAAGTAAATTTTGGAATTTATGTTTTGTTTTAAAAGGGAAATTATGTAAAGTAAGAAAAATATAATATTTTGATTCAAAAATGTATTTTTAATGATTTTATGAAAATAATAATGATTTTTGAATAAGTTAAAATGTTAAACAAATGAATGTTTAAGTAAATTTTGAAATATAACTTAAATGTGAAATTTTAATTTTTGTTTTTATAAGTGAAATTTTAATCAAGTAAAATTTATGGAAATAAGTTAATTTTTTTGTAAATTTAATCCTAATTGTTAAGTTAATAATTTAATTAAAGAAATGGAATTTAATTCTTGAATTTAAATAAGAAATAATGTTAAAATTTGATTTTTGGATGAGATTTAACTTTATAAAAATCATAAAAATAAGAGTATTGAAATGATGATTTTAAAGTGTGAAATTATATTATGTTTATAAGTTAAATGATTTAAATTAAAGATTAACTGTTGGTGAAATTTGTATTTAAACCCTGAATTTGATTTTAACAGCATTTTTGAAGTGTAATGTAAAGGATATTACAACATTTTGTAAATGCTGTAATTGTTTTAAATGAACTAAAAAGTTAATTTGAAATAAAGGCTATTATAGCACATTGTAAGTGCTATAGTGGTTAAACTTAACATTTAAAGTTTATTTGAATTTAAAGAAAATCTATTACAGCACTTAAATGCTGTATTTTGTTAAATGAAGTTTTGAACTATAACTTTACGTAGCATTTTTAAGTGCTACGGAAAGTGAATTTTATTATTTTATTAAATTTTAATGAGATTAATCTTTGTAATAAGATTTAAATTTTTGGAAATTAAACATTTAACTATTAAATATAAGGAATTTGACTTTATTTTTTTATGAAAAGATTTAATCTTTAAATATAAACTCCCTTGAAATGTAAGTTTGAAATGGCGATTAATTTCTAAATAAAATAAATGGTTTTAAATGGTATTTAAATGAATTAAAAATGAATGATGTTTTGAATAATACTTTGATATTTTGAAATGATATTTGTTGATTTATTTAAGTTATTTGATAGATGGATATTTAAAAAATATATATATCATTTGAGTTTATTTAAATAATATTGGATTTATGAAATGTGAGATATTAAAGCCTTGAAATAAAATGGTTTTGGTTTTGAAGTATAAACTATCATTGAAATGACATTTTGATATATTAAAATGATTTGAAATGAAGTTCACTTGATTTGGTTTACAATGTATAAGTATGTATGTACTGACTCGAGTGTTTGTATTTTTTATTTACGCTCGGGTCAGCCTGAGTATTCACAGATTTGGATTTCCACTTTTTGAAGATTGGAATCGCTGGAGATTATCTGCTTATCTAGTCTTATCTATTTCGGTGATGTTGTTGTATTCAGCTTGTACTTAGTTATCATATTGAAACTTCTGCTGTATTTTATTTAACTCTGATATATTTATATAGTAGCTTCATGAACTACTATTTCTTTTACTTCCGCTGCATTATTAAATACTCTGTGTCTGTGATCTGTGATTTTTATTTACTGTATATTCTGAGATTTGCCAAATTTTTATTTACAACGCGGTATTTTGAGAAATTCAATTTCGGCATGAGTGTCTACCTATACACTTATAATGGATGCGAATGGTTGAAAATATCGGACTGTTACAATATCGTGCTATGTTCCTAGGCATATTACTATAACTCGGCGACGGTAGTCCTTCTGAAGTATTCATGGTCTTCAATAACCTAGAATAATCTTCAACACCAAAATTAACTACATGTGCCGGTATAGATTGTTCTATCATCGGCCTTATATTTTTTTCCAATATACAACTCTATTGATTTTGATACCCCAGAAAATATTAATTCAACATCATCATCGCCTGTAGTTTTAATTTCTTTAGACCTAGAATCAGTTAGCCAATTGCAAACTATATCAATATCATACTCCTTCGAATTTATCTTAGTTGCTTTGTACATCGACTCTTTCAATTGTTGTAGATTAGTCAGTTTGTACGAACCACCCATATATTTTCCACATATTTGATCATCAATAACCAATTCACCATCATAATAGCATATAGTTGAAGTAAAATTAGAAGCCATTATAGAAAATTAACATATACAACGTTATTTCATTTTCAATTAAAAACCTACCAAAAATCTACAGTTTACGAATTCATACCTTGAGAGATCTTCCAAGTCACTATTTTTTTATGGAATTCGATGCAACCAGTAGGAAATTTCAGAATGAATAAATTGAGATTGGTTTGGGTTTATTTAAGAAAGGTTTGATAAAGTTTAGAACGAAAGACGAGAATCAGTTGCTGGCTTTAAGTTCAGTAGATGGGCGACTTTTGAAAAGTCGCCAGTATGCGGCTTTTCAAAAGTCACCCATTAAGGCATACCACTTGGCAATTTTTGAAACATCGCTTGCTGATGACTTTTCGAAAGCCACCGATAGCATCCTACGAAAAAAGTACAACACACCGGCACTATTTGAAAATGTGCCAGTGTGTTTTGCCCAGCGAATCGGTGCACTATTCAAATTAGGGCCATAAACGATATTAGTTTGTATATAGGACTATTTGTGTAATTAGTTTGCAAAAGGAAACTAGAATGGAAAAAAAATCCATTTAAAATTTTGTTAAGGAAAGAATGATTTCTAGTATAATCATATTTTAATGCAAAGGACAAGTGTGCTTATATAAATGCAAGACCAAGTCGGTTACCAAAATATGTACAAGTTATGCATAGTTTAGGTTTCAATATATATATACACACATATATATAAGTTGTTAGGCAACTTTGGAAATTCAAAGCAAGTAAAACAAAAAAAATGAAAAATTGTGTTACACAGCCAACCACTTTCATAATAGTAAAGCTAGAATGCAAGGCAAAGGATAAATAGAATTAGAGTATCATGCTATTTAACTTTATTTTCAAAGAATGTCTCCTATTATTGTTAGGTCATTGTAGAATGCAAATTGAAAACATGTACAGGTAATGTATAGGCCACTTTGAAATTTTAAATTAGCATACAAATGGAAAAGCATGTTGTACGATATGAATTGAAAAGCATATCGTGCTAATGTATTAAATTAAACAATTTAACAAGGCAGCCATCATACTACAGAAAAAAATACACGTTCCATGTTAGGTCATTTTGAAATTTATAGGGCAAGCATATTTTTTTATGTGAACAAATTATCAAAGTAAAATGCAAACAAAGGACACTTAAAAGGACATGTCCTTGATTGATTGTCTCTATATCAACATGGGAAGGACGAATGATTCAAGGCATTTGGATGGAGTGAATTAATTCAAGGCATTTGGCTAAATTTCGAAACTTATAGTGTGTCGAGTGTATTTATGCGATTGACTTTCATTAATCAATTACAGAAATTGACTTATGTATATAAATCAGTTTCTAACTTAACAATTCAACAACAAAAAAATCATAGTCAACAATAAATCACTTAGTCTTTAGCATATAGGTGTGTGAGTTTTCACTCACCTGAAATTTGCTAAGTAGAAGAAGAGGCTGAGATGAAAGGTTGGCTAATCTACCGACAACTAAAATACTACTGTTGCTTCTTCTCCAAAATCAAAAAACTCCCCTAAAAATCCAAAACTCCACAAACATCCCCTAATCAACCAAAATTTCAGAATTTACTAACTAATCGAAACCCTAAATTGATTATATCAATAGATAAGAGAAGGAGAACAGAGTTTATACCTTACCTTCTTTTGATTTATGTTAATTTCTTTGATTTATTAAAATTTAAACCAGGGAAAACTAGGTTTTGTTGGTCTCTTTTCTTTTCTTAGTTTACTGAAGAAGATAATATAAATAATTTGTATGAGTTGGCCAAAGATGAGTTAGGAATAGAAAATTAGATTACTTGAAATTTGATAATAGGCTAGCATTTTACTAAGGCCCAAATATGAATTTAACTAAAGAATCCATTTAGCTCATTCAACTAAATTCAATTAACATAATCCTAATTTACTTAATGCAAACAACTTCTAAACCATAATCAACAACAATTAAGTTTCAAAGTAACATAAATTATTTTTTATTTTATAGTTAAAATAAATTGTTTTTAACTGAAAACTCAATTCAAACTTTTTCAATTAACAATTTATTTATCATCAAATCAAATAGTTGATTTAAATAATATTTTAACTAAATTGAAATCCATAAATTAAATCAAAACTAAATTTCAAAATTCTTGATTTAAATTAAATTATCCTAATTAACCGTAATTAATAATAGGGTTGTTACAGTATCTTATACTATATACATAAAAGATGGATTTCCCCTAATATTTTTTCCTTTTTCTCATATTTTAGAATTAAAATCCTTAATTCTCCTTAATTCGTGTGTATATGTTTACTTTTACTCTTCTAAATTTTCACATTTAATAGGCTTTAATATATTCAGTGTAACATGATGTCTCTTTAACTTCCCTTTTATTAAATTTACTCATTATGTTAATGTAACTACCCGATATTTGAGGGGAATTAATAAAAGATAATAATAATTACTTAACTGGCTAAAATGGATTTTATAAATTAAGTGTGAACAATTTGAATTTATTTTGGAATATTGGAATATTATAATAAAATATTGTTGGATCTTGAGTTTTGTTTGTTGACATGACACAATGATTCATAAATCTATGACTACTACAACAACCGGGCTCAACGACTCGAAGTATGGTTCGTATAGTATATATATTTAACTAGAGTCATGAATTACGTATATAGATTCTAGTATAGTAGCTTTGTTAAGAACTTTCCTCAAAAAATGATCACTTTGATTCATATATTCACAAACACTTGCATTCGATTTAAAACAACCACTTTCAAATTCAAATGCACACAAGCTTCACTAATATACACAGTTCAGTCGACTGAAGTATAACCCTCAGTCGACTAAACTTGCTTTTAAATTTTTCCACAATACAAGGATCGGTCGACTAACCTTGATAGTTCAGTCGATTGAATCTATGCATTTCTTATATGTTTGCATGTTTTTTAGTTCAGCCGACTGAACAACAAAGTCAATCGACTGAATCCAAAAGACACTTCCTTTTGAATGATTATCTCCTTTCTCAAGTGTTGCAACCATTAACTTTTCACAGATAACTTTTTACCAGAGGTTGTAACTTATGATTCTCTATAAATTCACCTACGTTTCAATGATCGAATCATCTAATTATCTTATTTCTCCTGATCAGACGTGCATAACATTCTCGAATCTATTGCTTACATAAATTCATACATTCATTGCTTACAATCTCACTTCCATATCTTATAAGAAAATCTAATCTTCCTATTCTTCATACACACTCAATCATACACATCATTCTTGAGGAAAAGATTATAGGAAGGGTGTACATTATTTATTTATCAGTGCTATTCAAGAGCATACTCAGTCAGAAACAACTTTACTATTTGTATTGAAAGTCCTGTTCGGTTGCTCAGGCGGTAGAAGTCCTATTCGGTTGTCTAGGTGGTAGAAGTCTTGTTCGGTTGCTAAGGCTGTGTAATACTTGTTCCTCCGGGTTAAGAGAGGGTTGATAGTTAAATTCCAGAAGGAGTTTGGGGCTGGATATAGAATGGGAGTTCAAATTAGTATAAAAATCCCCATTGCCATTTACTTTACTATTTACTTTATACTCATATTCCGCATCAGCAGATAACTTAGTTTATATTGGACTACCACTACATTTACATTGCCTAATACAGTTGGCCATTTCGATCCTACAGCATAGCCACTTTCATTTGGTATCAGAGCACAGTCTCTTTTAAATATTTAGTGATGAAATTTAATGCATTGGGGAATTATTGTTTGTTTAAAAGTTTATAAAATAATTTAATTTAGAAACTTAGTAATTGGGATTAAAAATGTGAATATTGGATATTTAAACTTAAATGAATTAAAATAAGGAAATAAATTCTAGAAAATTTTATAATGTTGGGAAAATAATTAAATGTTATAACTATAATTTTTATTTAGAATTTTATTGTGATTTGTTTTAAATAGGAAATACTTTATAAAATTGTTATCCAGCCTTTTAACCATGCAGTATTCGAACGGACTTAGACAATCGACTTGGACGAGCAAATGATGGAGAAATGGCCCAACGACTTTGGGAACATCATAAAAAACAAGGAAAATAAAATAAAAAAATGAGTGAAAAAAGTCAAAAATTAGGAAGTTCAAGTTTTTGGAAGGGTTGGCTCGAAGCAAACCCACAAAATCCTTAGGTATGACTTGAAGCAGGATAATCTTGGGAAAACTCCAAGCTCCACCTAGAGCAAATCATGCAGAAACCCCAAATTAGGGGTCGGTACCGAGTCCTACCTAGGCTCGGTACCAACTCCTAAAAACTCGAGTCAAACACTCAAAAAATCGGGTCTAACTCCAAGCAGACGAAGGAAAACTCAAAACAAGTAAATCTTAGAAAATCTCAGGCCAAGCCCCAAGTAAACGCTCAAATTTCTCAGGTCGGACTCCAAGCAAGTTCAAACAAAGACAACAAACCAAACCAAGGGGAACAATAATCCCCTAAGTAAGGGATCGGTACCGAACCCTAGGTAGGGGTCAGTACCGACTCCCAAATACTCCTTGGGTGGATCCCATCTTTTGCCCACAATCCTAACTTGACGCCGAGATCCTATTTCCAAAGTCACTTCGTTGTTTCAATGCAATTCTCCATCGATCTCCGCAAACACTCAAAACTGCAATTTTGTTACCCCACAACTCCATCGTTTGATATTAGAAATAAGCTAATATTGGTACAAATAGTTATGAAATCACGAAGCTAACTACAAGACAATCCAAGATGAAGAGTTTGTTAGTCCCTAAGGAGATGGTTTTGATGACAACAACCTCAGAATAAGATTATAAAATATAAATACTAACATTATAGTTTAGATATATATGTATATGCAGGATTTAACCATGCAGGTATCAAGAATGAAGACTGTACAGTATAGAGATTCAAGATATCAAGATTGAAGACTCATGAGTATCAAGATTATCAAGAGTTCAAGATTTCAAGATTGTAGTTTAATTAGGAATTTTGTTTATACTTCCTAGAAAAGCACTGGCATCTTAAAATCCAATTTATTCGTGGAATGGAATCCACTTCGAGTCTGTTAAAGGGATGGAACCCTAAGTAGGATGGAACCTATGAAAAATCTAGTGGAACATTGTTTTGTATCCACTAACTTTTATTCAAATATTTTTTATAAAATTATATCTTGTTTTCAAAATGATTTTTAAATCTTCCTTTTAAAAAAGAATCAAAAACATCTGTCCTGGTTTTTAAATAATTTTAGCCTCAAAATAATCATTATTTTCAAAATTAAATTATCCTTGGTTTTAAACTATCTTTTAATATATTTAAATTTTAATATTTATACTTATATTTAAATATAAAATTATAATAAAATTTTATATATACCAAAATATTATTCTTTATATTTACTTATGTATTATAACTATAGTTAAGTATATTTATAAAGTTTAAAATAGTTTTAATATAAGATAGAAGTTATTTTGAAAGAAAAAAATTACCAAAAATTGCTTTGGCATGTCGACAACCTCAAGTACCCCTTGTCGATAAGGCAGTTGATTTCAAAATTTTAAATTTGAAAAGAAGTGTCTATTCGTCATATCCTTTCATTAATGGACATGGCTGCTGCTCTACTGTAAATAGGGGCAGTTTTAAACGAATTTTCATTCATATTTTCTCTGATTTCACTACTCTTCTTCTTCCACATTTCTTTATATATATTCTTACCATTACTCTGTTGAAATCACCATTGAATCCAACTAGATCATCTCTGCTTTGATTCTCTATCACAATCTCAACAAGATCTCAATGCTATTTAGAGTTATAGGCTTCTTTGTAATAAAATAAACGAGAAAAGGTGTGATTGTAGCCTGTGAAATCAATCAAGTGAGAAAAGATGTGATTGTAGCCTAGGAAATCAATTGGTTGAACTTGTTGCCCATAAAATCAAGTATCTCTACCCAGAGGATTGTGAATCTGGAGTGGTGTACCTTGTGGCCTTGAAATCGAGGGTGTAATTGTACAATTTCTTTTGAAAGGAAATCTGTCCTTGTGTGCGGGACTGGATGTAGGGTAACTCCAAACCAGTACAAAATCCGGTGTGTTCTTTCATTTATTTCTTTTACTTTATTTCTGCATCTGTGTTTGATTTTGTGATCATGTCTGTGTCTGAATATTGCATACATTTGTGTTCAAATCAACATAAACTCAAAAAAAATTAGAAATTCCTTAAAACACTATTTACCACCCTCTAGTGTTTATTCTAGCCTTAAGATCCGTAATCCGTATTTCTCACATTTGGTATCAGAGCAAGGTTTTCAAAGTTTCATAATATGATTTTTGAAAAAGTTTTTAAAATGGCTATATTTAAAAAACTTGTTAATACTAGTTTAGAAATATTTAGATCAATATTGTCTCTTGAGTCTGCATACAATCAATATTCAAATTCAAGTTGTCTACCAAAATTGTGTGATGTGCAGGAAACATGCTTTATGGGTGTTGAGGAATCAATTCACAATGGAAAAATTGTGTAGATCAAAAAGAATAAATGGATACTCGATAGTGGATGCTCTAGACACATGACTGGTAATCCAGAGATGCTGAATGATGTAATATACAAAAACGGAGGACTGGTTAACTTTGGAGACAGCTCAAAAGGATATGTGATTGGCATCGACAAAGTCGGTAACTCTGAAACTCCTATTATTACTAACGTTTTGCTAGTTAAGAATCTGAAACATAACCTGCTAAGTATTAGTCAACTTTGCGATAAAGGATATAAAATTAAATTTGAAAAAGATAAGTGTCACATTGAAGATAATAATTCAACCATAATATTTGAGGGAATTAGGAGAAAGAATATTTATATTCTTAGTATGAAAGTTTCAAATGATAACATGTGCCTTTTGGCAAATATAAGTGACCCTTGGATTTGGCATAAGAGATTTGGACACTTGAATTTCAAACTGTTATCTAGACTGTCAAAACATGATCTAGTAAGAGGTCTCCCTAAAATGAATTTTAAAGTAAATAGTTTATGTGATGCATGTCAATTAGGAAAACTTAGAAAAAGTTCCTTTAAATTAAAAGATATGATTTCAACTTCCAAAACTCTTGAATTACTTCACCTTGATTTATTTGGTCCATCTCAAATTCTGTCAATAAATCGTAGTAAATATGTTTTTGTAATTGTAGATGATTATTCTAGATTTACATGGATAATATTTTTGAAACCTAAAAGTGATACTTTTGAATGTTTTAAGAACTTTACAAAAAGGATTCAAAATCAACTTTCTCTAAAAATTATAACCATCCGTAGTGATCACGGTGGTGAATTTGAAAATGAAAAGTTTAAGGAATTCTGCGATAAAAAGGGAATAACTCGCAATTTTTCATTTCCAAGAACTCCGCAACAAAACGGAGTAATAGAACGTAAAAATAGGACGATTCACGAGTGTGCGAGAACTATGCCTTCAGGTAGTAAATTACCAAAGTATTTTTGGGAAGAAGCAGTTGCCACCGCCTGTTATATTTTAAATAGAATTTTAATTAGACCTTTAACTGATAAGACATCTTATGAACTTCTTCACAGAAAGAAACCTAAGGTGTCTTATTTCATAATTTTTGGAAGTAAATGTTTTATTTTAAATATAAAACATAACTTAGATAAATTTGATCCTAACTCCGACAAAGGTATCTTTATCGGATATTCTAATAGAAGTAAAGCGTACAAAGTGTTTAATTTAAGAACTAACACCATGGAAAAAACAATGCATGTTTCATTCGATGAAATTCTCAAAAATTTTGAAGATACAAATGTTGAAGAGGATTTAATCACTCAAAATCAAGAGTCAACTAAAACTAATAATGAAATTAATCATCCTAATAAAAAGATTAAACTTTTAAAAGATCATCCTATAGAAAATGTACTTGGAGATATGCAATCTGTTATTAAAACTAGAAATCAACTAAGTAAAATGAGCAATGTAGCCTTTATATCAACTATTGAACCCAAAAATCCAAAAGAAGCACCAACTGATGATTCATGGACTTTGGCTATGCAAGAAGAATTAAATCAATTCACTAGAAATGATGTTTGGGAACTTGTTCCTAGACCTGAAAATATAACTATAATTGGAACTAAATGGGTTTATAGAAATAAAATGAATGGACAAGGTGAGGTTGTTAAAAATAAAGGCCGGTTAGTCACTCAAGGTTTTTGTCAAGAAGAAGGAATAGATTTTGATGAAACCTTTGCTCCCGTAGCAAGATTCGAAGCTATTAGGATTCTACTTGCTTTCGCAAATCATAATAATTTCAAATTATATCAAATGGATGTTAAAAGTGCCTTTTTAAATGGATTTGCAAAATCGGAAGTATATGTTGAACAACCGCCACTTTTTGAAAATGAAAAATTACCAAATCATGTTTACAAACTTAAGAAAGCTCTATATAGTCTAAAACAAGCTCCTAGAGCCTGGTATGATAGACTAAGATCTTACTTATTACAATCAAACTTTGAAATTTGTAAAGTAGATAATACTCTTTTTATTAAAAGAAATAAAAATGATATTCAACTAGTACAAATTTACATAGATAATATCATTTTTGGATTAACTAATTTTGAAATGAACAAAGAGTTTTCTGAAATAATGACAAAAGAGTTTGAGATGAGTCATATGGGTGAATTAAACTTCTTTCTAGGATTACAAATAAAACAATTAGATAATGATATCTTTATTAGTCAAGAAAAATATGCTAAAGACCTATTTAGTAAATTTGATTTGACTACTGCAAGTGGAAAACCCACTCCCATGGCAACCAATGAGTACCTCAGTAAAGAAGATCTCTCGAAAGATGTGGATCAAAAATTATATAGGGGAATGATTGGATCACTACTCTATATCACCGCTAGTAGACTTGATGTCGTGCATAGTGTTTGTCTCTGTCCAAGATATCAATCCCAACCTAAAGAGACCCACTTAAAAGCCGTAAAACGTATCATAAGATATGTTAAACACACCTTTGATTATGGCTTATTTTATTCTAAAAATGATTCTTTTGACTTAATATCTTACTGTGATGCTGATTATGCTGGTTGTAAATCAGACCGAAAAAGTACAAGGGGAACTTGTCACTTTTTGGGGCATTCTCTGATTTCCTGGTTTGGTAAAAAGCAAAACACAGTTTCTTTATCAACAACCGAAGCAGAGTATATTTCTGCTGCTTTGGCTTGTTCTCAAGTAATATATATGCGACAAACTTTAAAAGATTTTGATTTAAATATCTTAAAATCACCAATTTATTGTGATAATACTAGTAATTACTCTTATTTCGAACTAAACATATTGATATCAGAGATCATTTTCTCAGAGATAATGTAAGTAAGGAAGTAATTACTCTCAATTATATCAATTCCGAGAACCAAATTGCTGATATCTTAACAAAACCATTAAATGAATCTATATTTACTAAATTAAGAAGAGAATTAGGTTGTTCAATAACTGAAATATACAATATAAATAACAAAGTATAATTAAAAAATTTAAATTAAAAATCAAATAACAAAAATATCAAGTACCATGTCGACAACCCCTTTCTACCCTTGTCAACATATAACGATTTTTTAATTTTTGAAATTTTCCTACCAAAATTCAAATAAGTGGTTATATGTTCTTCTTATTTCGAAATTTTGATCATTCTCTCTAGTCTTTCTCTGTTCTAACTTCTGAAAAAATTTAAACAATGGCCTCCTCTTCCAAATCAAACAAAAATTCAACTTTTTTGTTCCCTTCTCCTTCTACTGGACCATTTCAACGAACTATGCTCGCACGAGTGATGAAAATGGAGGATTCTTTGAAGGATGCACTACAACTAATGACTGAAATTCAAGTGGTGCAACTTAGAATGGCCAAAGAACAAGAACGGTAAGGCAAAATCCTTAGAAATTTGCAAAAGTTTCTAATGGACAATCACGCTAATCCGATCTTGATTGATTAAAATCTTCAGGAGATCAAGTGCAAGAGGACAACAAGGAAGAAGAAGCCTTCATGAAAGAAGATCATGCTGAAGATGACGACAAAGTCGTTTGCGTTAGCGAAGTGTGTTTTGACAAGGATGGAAATATAGTCAAACAACGTGGAAATTTTTGTTTCCACTACCCAAATTGTTCCGTTCATAGATCTTTCATCTTCAAGGACACACATTAGTTTCTTTCTCTCTTTCCTGTTGTTATATGTTCTTTCTTTCATGTTTTACGTAAATGTAATTGTAACAATAAATAATTAATAAATGATTTGTGTTCTTCTCTTTGAATTATCACTATTATAAGTATTATCATATATGGATTCTTAGTTAGGATAGTTGGTTATTAAGGACTGAGTTTTAGTTTTAGAATTAAGTGATGATTATTTATGATAACACTATCATTATAATCACAAGTCATATAGTACTAGATTAAGGGGGAGTTACATAGTTTGGAGTTAGTTTTTGTTGATGATAAAGGGGGAGAAGTATAAAATAGGATAGTTAGGCATAGATTAAGGGGGAGTTATTAGTTTTAGGGGGGTTTATTAGGTTAGAAGTAATATTTTATAAACAAATGTTGTCATCATCAAAAAAGGGGAGATTGTTAGTCCCTGAGGAGATGGTTTTGATGACAACAACCTCAGAATAAGATTATAAAATATAAATACTAACATTATAGTTTAGATATATATGTATATGTAGGATTTAACCATGCAAGTATCAAGAATGAAGACTGTACAGTATAGAGATTCAAGATATCAAGATTGAAGACTCATGAGTATCAAGATTATCAAGAGTTCAAGATTTCAAGATTGTAACTTAATTAGGAATTTTGTTAAAACTCCTAGAAAAGCACTGGCATCTTAAATCCAATTTATTCATGGAATGGAATCCACTTCGAGCCTGTTAAAGAGATGGAACCCTAAGTAGGATGGAACCTACGAAAAATCTAGTGGAACATTGTTTTATATCCACTAACTTTTATTCAAATGTATTTTATAAAATTATATCTTATTTTCAAAATGATTTTAAAATCTTCCTTTTAAAAAAGAATCAAAAACATCTATCCTAGTTTTTAAATAAGTTTAGCCTTAAAATAATCTTTACTTTCAAAATAAATTATCCTTGGTTTTAAACTATCTTTTAGTATATTTAGATTTTAATATTTATACTTAGATTTAAATATAAAATTATAATAAAATTTTATATGTACCAAAATATTATTCTTTATATTTACTTCTGTATTATAACTATAGTTAAGTATATTTATAAAGTTTAAAATATTTTTAATATAAGATAGAAGTTATTTTCAAAGAAAAACAAATTACCAAAAATTGCTTTGGCATGTCGACAATCTCAAGTACCCCTTGTCGACAAGGTGGTAGTTGATTTCAAAATTTTGAATTTGAAAAGAAGTGTCTATTTGTCATATCTTTTCACGAATGGACATGGCTGTTACTCTACTATAAATAAGGGCAGTTTTAAATGAACTTTCATTCATATTTTCTTTGATTTCACTCCTCTTCTTCTTTTACATTTCTTTATATATATTCTTACCATTACTCTGCCGAAATCACCATTGAATCTAACTAGATCATCTCTGGTTTGATTCTCTATCACTATCTCAACAAGATCTCAGTGCTATTCGGAGTTATAGGCTTCTTTGTAATAAACTAGACGAGAAAAGGTGTGATTGTAGCCTATGAAACCAATCAAGTGAGAAAAGGTGTGATTGTAGCCTAGGAAATCAATTGGATGAACTTGTTGCCCATAAAATCAAGTATCTCTACCCATAGGATTGTGAATCTTGAGTGGTGTACCTCGTGGCCTTGAAATCGAGGGTGTAATTATACAATTGCTTTTGAAAGGAAATCCGTACTTGTGTGCGGGACCAGTATAAAATCCGGTATGTTCTTTCCTTTATTGCTTTTACTTTATTTCTGCATCTGTATTTGATTCTATGATCATATATGTGTCTGAATATTGCATACATTTGTGTTCAGATTACCATAAACTCAAAAAGATTTAGTAATTCCTTAAAACACTATTCACCTCCCCCCTCTAGTGTTTATTCTAGCCTTAAGATCCGTAACCCGCATTTCTCATAGAGTTAAAGAAGACCGATTTGGCCATCTTGGGGATCGGTACCGACTCCCAACTCATGCTGATGTGGCTTTTGTTTTCATCGAGGAATCAATCTAAATAGAGTACAACGGCTAGGAGATATTTTATGCGAGATTTCAAGCCTCTGCCTCTACGAATAGGAAGGCAGGGCTCATTTTTATTTTGTCTCAACTTCCATTGTTTCTTATATTCTTGTAGCTTAGAAATTCTAAGTGCTAGAGTTGTGCCGAGTCCCAAGAACTTCTGCCACTAAGTTGTAAATCAACGATAAAATCTTAATGTGGACGTAGGCCTTTCTTTGCCGAACCACTGTAAACGACCATGTCTCTTTTCTTTCCTTCTTTTCATTTATATTTCTATTATATTTTTTCACTTTTTTTCTCTACATAATCTTTGGGTGTTTGGCCAACTTTTGGTTCAAACATTTTGGTTCTTTCATTAAGAACTCGAATCTCTGGCTATTTGATTCTGCATCTACTATTGAATTGCCTAAAATCCAAGGATGAGATCCAGTTTCTTCTCAACTAGTTTCTTTATTAATCAGATTTTAACAAAGTCTACATGAAGGTATCTTCAATGGTCCCTAGGAAAGATAAAACCATTGCTACCTCTTCAAGAGCCGTCGATGAGGCAGAGACTACATATTTGAACATTCAGCAAGAAGGCACACAATGAGAAAGGGATCTTCAGAACCCTTTTGATGTTATCACTAGGATGGACTTAGAGCTTATGATAAAAGAGCTCCAAGATAGCCGTGCAGAGCTAAATCGACAAATCAAGAGAATAGGACCTTGATAGGCCAGTTAAATACTCACCATAGAGGAGGACTAGGAGAGAGCTATCCTCTCCATTCTCAGATTCTGGAAGTTCCTCATCATCGAATCACCACCGGAGGAATAGAAGGAAAAGGACAGATGCACACAAAAAAGTAATGTCAAGGAAGGAGCTGTTAACTGACCCTAACCAAGCCACGTGAGTAAGTATCGATCCCACCTTGGGGTCGATACCGACCCCACTTAGGGGGTTAATGTGGAACAAATTCACTAGGGTTCAGTTCCTCGACTCGGTGATGACGTGTAGCAAGCACGCACTATGATTAACCATAGCACTGGAAGTCGAGATTTTCCTACTGAATTTCCACCAACAAATGGACATGGAGTTACTAGGAAAATGATTCCTCCAAAGCCATAAGAATTTAGGCGATGAAGCACTAATCGGGATCATTTATCGGGCCTAGCACAAGGAGTAGACTATGACTACTGCAACCTGACAACCATTTAAAGATCAGACTTGATTGCAATGGTACAACGGCTTATGAGAGAAAGCAAGGACCAAACTAACAATGACTGGGGTGCTTCCACTGGTTGGAATCCTTTCATAGAAGCTATTTTATGCGAAGAATACACATGGAGATTCAACATGCCAACTATGATGTCATACTCTGGAATGATGGATCCTAGAGAACAGTCATGAAGTAAACAGTGGCATATAGATTCTGCTTGAGCACCAGATGCAATCAAGTGCAGGTCCTTTCCAATCTTCCTAGATGGAATGGAAACCACGTGGTTTACTCGACTACCACCAAGGTTCATCTCATTACTTGACCAAACAGCAACGAAATTTATTGAGCAATTCAGGATGCACACGACTCGCCCCGAGGATGCCATGCCATTATCTAACTTATTCTAAGGACCGGGGGAGTTACTCAAGGATTCTCTATAGAGATACAATACCGTAGTGATAGAGGTGAGCAACCCTTAGAAGAATATCTTGTTAATGGTTTTGATAAGGGGAATCCACCCCGACATGGATTTCAAAGATGCTTATCAGGGAAGTCTCCCTCTACCCTGGATCGCTTTTACAACAAGGCGGCTTAGTACTTGCATAATGAGGAGGCTCTAAGACCAAACAAGGAGATAGAATAGGCTATTCGATCGAAGGAATTTAGAACAACATTGACGTGAAACAGTCTAGAGTGAGTCCCGGGAACATTAACATGAATGTACGGAACAAGAACGAGAATTAGAGCAAAGGCCACAACAGGGCCCCGGATGAGAATTTAGATTCTAGGAGATTACAGAGAGTCCCAAGATTTGAAACATATAACCCTATGAATGATTCGGCTGAAAACATCTACTTAACCACTCGCAACTTTGAGTTATGCAGGAAACCAGCGCCGAGAGAATTGACTAAAAGCCAGAGGAGGTATGGAAAGTTCTGTAGATTTCATGAGACCCATGGTCATGACACAAATAAATGCAGGCACCTCCGAGATATGATCGAAGAGATGAACCGGAACAAAAGGCTCCAATAATTTATGAAAGCCCCACAGAATGGCGGGGAGGGAACATCCGACCCTCAACGAGGGCAGACCGTTCCTAGTGTTGTTGAACCTAGGTGGGCTGAAAGAAGATTGGTTATAAAACCATTGACGATGATCATCCAACCAAGAAGGGTTGGAACCGAGTGGAGTAGCAAGCATCTATGATGCTACTTCACTTGAGAATAAGACTTATTTCTATTTTTTTGAACTATTTCATAAGATAGAGTCTGTTATTTTCTATTTTCAATGAATTCTATTTCCACTTATGTTACTTTGTCTTTGCATGCCATGTGAGTTGTGAAATGCGATCAACTTGAATGAAACTTCATATAAACAATGCAGGTGTTCAGGTGCCTACCAAACCTCCATGGCCTTTGGCCTGACCTTTAGGGCTCTACCAAGATGAGCATGATTCGACCGCTCCTTAGCCAACTCATGTCCCTCACTTAGGGCAAGATCATAATCCGAGATGGATGTGTTTGACCATCGATCTCCTAGCCTTTTCCCTTGACCCGACAAGGGGAGCATAACCAATAAATGAGTGGATGTGACTAACCATCCATCTCCAAACTCTTTCCCTTGAATTGATGGGGAGAGTTCAAACCAAAATCGATGTGACTGACCATCCATCAACTTAACTCTTTCCCTTGACCGATAGGGGGAGTTTAAACATAAAAGAACGTGATCTGGCCATCCATCGTCGAACTTGGAACGGATGTGACCCGACCATCTAGCTCCTAGCCTTTTCCCTTGACCCAATAGGGGGTAGAATACTTAATCAAAGATGGATGTGACCGACCGTCCATCTCCTAGCCCTTTCTCTTAACCCAACAGGGGGCGCAAAACATAATTTGAGATGGATGTGACCGACCGTCCATCTCCTAGCCCTTTCTTGACCCTACAGAGGGGCATAAAACATAATCTGATATGGACGTGACTGACCATCCATCTCCTAGCTCTTTCCCTTGACCCAAAAAAGGGAGCATAACCAACAAATGAGTGGATATGACTGACCATCTGTCTCCAAAATCTTTCTGTTGATTCGACAAAGAGAATTCAAATAAAAATGGATGTTATTGACTATTCATCAATTAACTCTTTCCCTTGACCTGACATGGGAGTACGAGTTTCAAGATGGATGTGACCCAACTATCCATCATCAACCCTGGATCGGATATGACCCGACCGTACATCTCCTACTCCTACACTTGATCTGACAAGTGGAAGTTCAAATCCAAAACGAACGTGACATAACCGTCCAACCATGACAAATGTGATCCAACTATTCATCCATCAACTCTATTTTTCATGGCTTCACCATAATAAAAACATGGAATGAATGTGACTTGAACATTCATTCACTTACTCCTACCTTTCATTCGTCAAATGGAGCACAAACTCGAGATGGATGAGACTGGACTGCCCATTCGCCAACTCAAACCTTAGACGTGATAAAGGAGAGAATCACCATATAAGGATGAGACTTGACCATCCATGTACTAATTCCGTTGATCTCAGATAGGGGGAAAAGGAATATCATCATCTAATAGTCAAACATGATAGCTTAACGATATAGCCATGCCTAGTGTTCGATATAACTCAAGGCTACGACCGAAAGGATGCCTCATAATAGAATGATTAGAGCCGTTAGATCACTGGCATGTGACTTGAATCCACGATATCTTGGCTAGCCTCATCACAACACTTACCATTTCATCATCCTCAATATCATCTCGAGTCTCTTCTACCTCCTGACTAAGGACTAGGGGCATGGATAGAACCAAACATCTTGGAATAGGATGTTGAATTTATAACTCAAGTAGGAATTGCTTCGGTCAACAATCAAAATTAGTTACCATAACGACTGCCCTTTATCAAACTGGCCCGAAAACAACTTGTGATTAGAATCTAGCAGAACCTGGCGATGACCCATAGGCATACGAATATGCTTGGGAACCATTGACATACCTGACATATAATTTCTAGAATTGACGGAAATTTAATTATTACTTGAGAGTTTAAGAAAAGAAACCGGTTCATATAACTGAGATCTACTATCAACTAGCTCAATAAAACCAAGCACAGACAATTACCTAGAAAATACATTTCAATTTTACAAGGTTAGATATCGACCAACCATCACAATGAACAGTTAGAGATATGACTCTTTATGAAAGCCACTCGGCGAAAGGATAAAGATAATTGGAGGTACTGATTGAAGTCCATTCCTGTAATACTAACTTATCTCTATTCAAAGCATATCATGTTTGCAACAAAATGTACTTTGGAGGGAAAATGTTAAAGATAATATTCGAACATACTTAAACAATCGACTCGGACGAGCGAATAATGGAGAAATGACCCAAGGACTTTGGGAACATCATAAAAAGGAAAAAAATATAAATAAGCGAAAAAAGTCAAAAATTTGGATGTTTAAGTTTTTGGAAGGGTTGATTCGAAAAAACCAACAAAATCCTCAAGTTTGACTCAAAGCAGGATAATCTTGGGAAAACTCCAAGCGCAACCCAGAGCAAACCATGCAGAAACACCAAGTCATGGGTTGGTACCGAGTCCTACCTAAAGATCGGTACGAACTCCTGGAAACTTGAGTCGAACACTCAAAAAAAACTCGGGTTTGAATTCAAGAAGGCGAAGGAAAACCCAAAACACAAAAATATTAGAAAATCACAGGTCAAGCCCCAAGCAAGTGCTCAAATTTCTCCGATCGGACTCCAAGCAAGTTCAACCAAATCCAAAACAACCCAAACCAAGTAGAACAATAATCCCCAAGGGGATCGGTACCGAACCCCGGATAGGGATCAGTATTAACTCCCAAATCCTCCTTGGGTGGACCTCAACTTCTTCCTACAAGCCTAACTTGATGCCAAGAGCCAATTTCCAAAGTCACTTTGTTGTTTCAATGTAATTCTCCATCGATCTATGCAAACATGTAAAACTACAACTTTTCCCCAACAACTCCATCATTTGGACTCAGAAATAAGCTAATATTCATACAAACAACCGTGGAATCTCAAAGTTAACTACATGATCCAAGATGAAGAGTTGGAGAAGACCAATTTGGCTGTCTTAGGGATCGGTACCGACTCCCTCTTAGGGATCAGTACCGACTCCTAACTCACGCTAATGTGGTACCTATTTCCATCGAGGAATCGGTCTAAATTGGCTATAGTGGCTAGGAGATATTGTATGCGAGATTTCAGGCCCTCTACCTCTATAAATAGGAAGGAAGGGCTCATTTTTATTTTAGTTCTAGTTCCATTATTTCTTTAATTCTTATAACTCTAAAATTCTAAGTGCTGGAGTTGTACCGAGTCCCTAGGACTTCTGCCTCCAAGTTGTAAATCAACCATAAAATCTTAAAGTGACGTAGGCCTTGCTTTGCCGAACCATTATAAATGACCGTGTCTCTTTTCTTTCCTTCTTCTCATTTATATTTCTGTTATACTTCTTCACTTTTGTTGTCGACATAATCTTTGAGTGTTTGACCAACTTTTGGTTCAAATATAAGTAAATTAAATAATAAAATAAAAGTATGCATGTATGTATGCATAATATATACACACACACACACACACTCAAATTTAAGCCGAGCCCATATTTCCCAGGCACAAGCCCATAATCCAATATGTTGATTCATCATATATCCAGACTTTTCATTTCCAAAGATTTCTCCTTCTTTTATAAATATAGGTTATGGTGAGGATAAATTATCCTGATGATTCTTCTTCTATACTCCGCTTCTCTAAATTCCATAATTCATAACATAAATTACATAACTCCCAAACATAAATTTAAGCATTTTGACATTACTTTATATCATCAATGTTTTGGCAATGTGGTGGTGTAACAACTCACCTTTTTGGACGGTTTAAATCAACGATAAACCGCACACGTCAAACTCAAACCATTCAAAAGGGCAAATTATTATGGGATAAATAATAAAAAGCATAGAAACAATGAAAACAAATATAGAATCTAGCGGAGTGATAAAATATAATAATCAAATAAACAGTTCATGAAGCTGTTTACAAATAACCTTTGATTATACTTTTACAATACAGATTAGAGTTACATACAATAAGAATAAATAAGTAAATGCAGCGGAACAACATGATATAGTGGAATAAATATAATAAATAATAATAGTACAAAATCTTCGTCTTCATCCTCCAGAAAGCAGTCTTCGATAAAGTGAGAAGCTCAGGCTGACCCGAGCGAATTGAAAAGACAAAACACTCGAGTCAGAACTAAAAGATCTTATGTAAGCTAAATCAACAGTAAATAAATATGAGTGTAACGGCATCGGAGACGTTTACGGGGTTTGACATCTCCTATCCAGTGTCTAATGTGAGTACAATAACTTAAGAGATGTTTGGGATTACCATCCCCTAAGGATCCATTAAACTATCTAAATATATAGTACAATACGCTATTATAATAGTGTCTACGATAAAGTAAAGTATTAAAATAACGCTAAAGGCGTTACCCATATCCCCTTTAACACATTTTATATAATGTCGTAGTCTATATAGATACTTTAAACTCCACCCATATGTGGGCTATCAGGGAGCACTCCATAGATACGACACAAAACAAACTCATAGAAGGCGCGATAGGGCATGTTGGCATAGCACACAAGTCAATGCCAGGGTAGATATACCAATTGGGGATTCAGACTGGTGGTAACGCATAACAGCTACTACTGCCCACCTCGGAACACACTACCATAATCAAAATCGAGGGGCGGACACCAAATCTTTACAAAATCATAATACGGTATGGAAGAAATGCGTCCGATTGGAGGTGCGACCTCACTTGGCCTAGTGTGGCTCCTATTTTAGTCACATCTAAGCTGAGTCACGGGAGGTAGGGTCACGTAAATACCTCATACAAAATCGTTCGCCAAACCATCCTACTTTATTTCTGGAATCTACACCACGTATACAGTTGTTAAAGTAGTTTTAGGTATTGGCAGAGAGTATGACAATATCCGATCCTGGTCTCTTTACAACCAAAGCTTATTTCACACCGGATGGTTCTTTTACATTTTCAAAAGTCAATTCATATTTCATATCAAAATATCATATTCCCAAAACCATATCACTTTCAAATCATATTCACTTTCAAAATCACATTCACTTCCAAAATCATATTCACTTTTGAATTTATCGATAAGATAGGTTAATTAGATCCTTTTTTCAAAATCACCATATTTACTCAAATATGTCATTTCACAAAAAAATTCAGTTCTAAATTCCAACGTAGGTTGTATCATCATCGAGGATTTAAATATAAATACATCAACTTAACACAGTGTGAAATTTTAGAAAATAGTTTAGATGGGCATAAATAGTTTTAATAGTTTAA
This sequence comes from Allium cepa, assembly GCA_030765085.1. Lineage (NCBI taxonomy): Eukaryota > Viridiplantae > Streptophyta > Magnoliopsida > Asparagales > Amaryllidaceae > Allium > Allium cepa. The sequence continues at coordinate 567,040,529 of CM060929.1, forward strand.
ATAGATTAAATAATTTAAATAATAAAAATATTTCAAATGGATTTAAATTTGGTTTAATTAGATTTAAAATGATTAGATTTAAAATAGATTATATAGATGAAAATTATGTTAAATAGATTTTAAATACATTAAATGAATTTAAAATAGATCAAAACAGATTTAAATTATATTAAATAGATTTAAAATAGATTAAATAAATTAAAATAATTTTAAATTGATTAAAATAGTTTAAATTAATTAAAATAGTTTAAATTAGTTTAAAATAGATTTCGAAGTTATATCCAAACATTTTCAATAATTAATTTCGATAAATTCATTTATATTTGACACTTCAACTTTGAAATTCCAATTTAAATTCTTTGGACAATTCATTAAATCAATTCCAATCTCAACCTTAACGCTTGGATTTTCGAAAATAATTCAGTTTATATAACATCAATTTCTATTTCAAAATACCAGTTAAATGAATTCAAAATTTAAAGATTCTAAAAATCATTTAATTTAACCAATCCGGTGTTTGTATATAGTTTTCTACCTTATGGTCAAGTAATATGGATATTTATCATTTCAATCCGCAAGTTAAAATTGTACGGGTATATATCATTTTAACCCACAATCCCAAAATTAAATTTCAAATACATGAAATCACTAGAGTCTATGATTTCAACCCATAACGATTTCTTCCTAATCTATCAGATTATTCGGGTATGTATTATTTCAACCCATAGGAAACTTGCAGTGTTATAACAATATAAAATATAACATCCAGTCATTCAATATTAGAAATCAAACATCCATCACAATCATCATCTAAATCAACCAATAAACATCAATAGGTAACTGGTTAATTAACAGGTATTAAATTGACAATTAAATTCAATATTTAATTAAATGATAATTAAATGCAATAAAAGTAAAATTTAACTAGATTAACAATTTAACATACCAAATATCGAACAATTAATTTCTATTCACATCATAAATTTAATTTAACTAACATAAGATAGTTTAATAATTATGAGTGGGTTAAAATACTCAACTTCGATTTTAAATTGATTTAAAATAAAATTTAGGTCCAAATTAAAAAAGTCTCAGAATTCGTCCAAATCAGTTCCATGTTGTTCGAAATTTTGATACGATTGCAACGGAACAAATCGTGTGTAAATCTGACCTCGTATGCAAAAATTATGTTTTAATTAGCTTAAATGAAAAAAAATCGAAAACAATTGAAATATAATTTAATAGAAGGACGTATATATCATCTAAGAAGAACATGCATATGACCCCTAGCACAGCACATAACGCATGCCTGGAAGCTCATTAACCCATTAGAGCCCCCAAATTCACCGAGATTCTACTGCCACCATGCAAGCCTACGACTCGATCAATCATCACCAAATGAACCACCATCGCCGTGTGACCCATCCCTGGCCGAGCGGCCATCTCCAGCTCCCTTTTTCTCGACCACCACCACCGCCAATCTTTGAATCGCAGATCTGGAGAAATCATTAACTTCTAGCTCGAACGAACCATAGATGCGACCTGCTCGACAACACCTTCTCAACACCGCCTCCCGATCATCGATCAGATGAAAATCCACCATCGGATCGTCCCAAAATCTAGTTTCGATGGCCAAGGTTCATCCTCGATTTATGGTTAAATGATGCACCCAATTGAGAAACAAATTGCATCAGAGGATTACGGTTGTCGAGGGCTTCGAATCGGTATATAGTTTGATATTGTTCGGAGGAGTTTGATTTTGAAATTGATTTGGAGGTTGAATGTAGGGTTTGAATGTGACTTGATTTTCTGCCATTGGAAAGAGGGAAGCAGATAGAATTGTACGTAAAGTAATGAGGAATGAAAGGCTGCTATGGTTTGAACAGAACAATATATACAACGAAGCCCGATAAGAATTAATAACATATCGAACTGACTCGAATTGGCAATAATGACCCGAAAAATCCGTTTCGCTTCTGAAACGAAAGCGAGTCATCCCGTATATCAAAATAGATGTTTTTGATATTTTTAAATTCAGTGGAACAAGTTTTAAGTCCTAATTCCATCGTATAAAGAGGTTAGCCTTAAAATCATCTTATTACAAATTGACTCAATGGAATTTAATTAAATTGATTTTTACGCATTTCAAGTCCATACGATCAAACGACAAGTCCGATTGCTACGAAACTTGAAACCATACAATGATTTACTATTACGGATCTAATAAAACTAGTTTCATCGAAATACGAGACAGTGGCCAAAATGGCTATTTTCACATTAATTTAATAAATTAATATTAAATTAATTAAATCACTTTTTCCATAAAATTTGGTAATTAACAAATTTCATCATTTTTGATCACTTAGACATTTATAGTAATTTAAAACAAATTTACATGACAATTCGGCGTCAAATATTATACTGATTATAGTGTTTAATTTCAACCGTAATTAAATCCAATTAATTATAATTTAATTCCAATAAATTGATTTAATTTGATTTAAATCTTTTTATTCGATCAATTATTACTCTATAGACATAGTTAACATATGTTCATATCTTATTACACTAATATTACACTAATATTCTACAATTGTCATCTTTTACCATATTAGTTGCAATATTTCAATTATATTGAATTTTTGTCAATTTTATTGTAATTTAAAATCCTAATAAATTAATTTATCTTTGTTTCACTCGTTTTATTAAATCAATTATTACCTTATGAATGTAACTAACATTTTTGTACATTTTCCTGCATTCACTTTTTATAGTTATTGTCTTAACTCATTTTAAAGTAACATTTAATTCCATTTAATTGCAATTGATTTCCATTTTTAATTTAACAAACTAAATAAATAGGTAACATATAATAATTGTCACCATTAACCTTTAATCACATTTATAAGTTTATTATTTACAAACAAATGCTACAACAACTTACATAATACCGATTCTATCCAATTAAAATTTGTTACACATTTTTTTAATTAACGCAACATTTAAATTATCAATTACACTTTTAATCCAATTATCAATTAATACACACATCATCACAATTAATTTACATTTTATTGCCATTATAGCTTTTTAATCATTTTAATTAATTAGAATTACATTTAAAGCAGTTATCAATTACCTTAAATTAATACCATTACATTTTATTCTTGTTATATTCTAGTTATTAAATCACAAATTTTTATTTCTACCAACATTAAATCACCAAACCTTATTAAATTAACTATTTTAAATTATCGAAAATTACGGGTCGTTACAGGTGGAGTCCTGGAATGTGTGTAGAGAGGAATGATGAACTGGAATGTGTACATGTAAGCATACGAACTCACAAGTCTATGTTTTAAATCACATAATTCTTAACATTGATTTTGGAATTGAATTGTAGTTTGGGTATATTTGTTGTAAGCATTCAGTTAGAAGACATAACGATAAGAAAGAAGGAGGAGAATGCCAGAATCTGCGAATAGCCACACAAAAATGCGATCGACTTGTCGACCGTTGGTGGATGACAGGTGGCAGCGACCGATCGTGCATTTTTTTCTTTTTGTGACTCTGTGTTTATGATTTAATTTAATATATATTACTAATATATATAAATAAAAATATTTATAAAAGGTAAGGTGTTATATATATTTGTTTAGAGAAAAGTTCTATTTAAATTAAACATTTATTGCTTAATTATAATCAATATTTATTAAAGAAAAATAAGCTTTTTAATTTAAAGTAAATATTAAAAAATCTATAAAATAATGGGAAAATTATGAAATATTTAATTATTATTTTGTTATTTCTTCAGTGTATTTTATGAATTTTGGACTCATAAGTTTAGAGAAACACGCACTCTCTTTGAATATCATAAAATGATTTGAAAATCGTGATTAATTATAGAAATATTATAAAATGATTTTATGAGTAATATTTGATTTTATAATCCAATTTTAAAGATTTAAAGTATAAAAATGAGATTTCGGTGGCAATTTATAAATATTAAAATTCTATTTTCTTTATAAAAATTATTTGTTTTATTTATTTAAGATTTATAAATGCTTTATTAATTATGGTATTAAATTATAATTATTTACTCATACTTGATGTAAATATTTAATTAAATTGCTTTATTTTGTGTATATATATTATTATTATCTCTTTTATAATCAATTTTGAGTATACGAATGGTTCACTGTTGATATTGATTTGATTAGTGTTTTGAGATGATATGATGATGACATCCTTTTGTATGGATTCGTGATACTTCTATTCTGTGATATTTTTGTTTAGCTGATTTCAATTTTATGTAGTGAGAAATCTGAATAAACGGAGTTATAATACCGTTTCGGATGGAGCATTCGTTAATATTTCTTCGGTTATTCTTTGGACTTCTTATATAGAATATTACGAAGGTTGAGTGTAGTTTATGAATAGCGAATAAATGATCGAGTATTGCGCAGTGGTATGGGACGTTGCTGTGACATTTATTCAAATATTCAATGTAAGTAGATGACATTTATGTAATGGGAATAATACAATCATATTGTATTTTGTAAGGTGATGCTCATAGGTGTAAGCTAGGTAGGTGACCTTATATTTATTGATATTGTGTGCCATTATCATGATGTACTCCTGGTATTGGCGTTGGAGAGAATCAAATGGCTAGAATCCACCCTAGCGGCCTGATCGTGGGGTCGCGCTCCCAATCTGTGACACTTTCATTGGATATTTTATTTGATGCACATCACATGATTTTGGTTAGATAATCCACATGGTAGGTTCATTATAGCCTCATTATGTCGCATAAGTCAGTAGTCTGTTATCTATATGGGTAAAGTAGGGTCATGATCGAGGCTACGCATTGACGAGCCATTGGTGGATATGTGTCATGATATTCGTCGAGGTAACTGAAGACAATAGGCACGGATTCGATTAGGTGACCCTAGGCTCCTGGAGTTGGCATACAGCTATCAGTCTCCCTTTTGGTTCTAACGAATGGTAGATTGGCATATACTATTTGTTCATCTAACCTAATTATAAATATGGGTTAGACGATCCAGGGTTAGGTGACCCATATATTGATGTATATATCTGACTCTACTTGGGTATTCGTGTTTATCGTTCAATCGTTCATCCATTATAATTTATTCTGATTTATACATATATATGGAAATGAGATTATATTTGGATAAGTGTCCAGAGTATAGTGGATTCTCATATCTTTTATTTAGCAGCCAATCCTATCCTACATGTTGATGTTGATGCCGATGCTTTTATTATTAAGATCGAGAGATATATTTAGGCAATATCTTGAATTACTAGCCTGGTTATACTTTATGATATCTCACTTATAGATGATTTCTGGATTTTAAAGATGATTTCTAGATATGGACGATTTACCTATTTTATGTTGATTCTTCGATTTCTGATATGATGTACTTCTATATGGATGATGACATCGTTATGCATGGTTTTGTGATCTTTGATGTTAAGTGATGTATTTGTTATTGTCTATGATATTTTAATTATACACACACACACGCCATGCATACACTACCACATATTTATTGATATTATGGATGTTATCATATTATTACACCCATCATATATTGAGTTACCTATGTATATTAAATCATGATTAGACATAGACTGACTCGTGTGTTATATACGTAATACTCAGGTCAATCCGAGACTTTTCAGGTTCAAGGACGATGAGACCAGCTTGTGTTTGGTAGGCTTAATGGAGGCTAGTATTCGACATAGTAGTTATCACATTATATTGTATAGTCACTTGTATGCATATTCATGTAATGTACAGTGGACATACTTTGCAAATTTAGTAATATATATTATCGCTTCGATTTTGACTCTGTGTTCGCTGTTATTTCTTGTATATTATGTATTGTTCTATTCCAGAGGGATATGTGTTTATTTTTTTGTGTTGATACTGTGTACATTTTATGTTGAGTTAGATATGACATTTAAATACATGCAAGTGTTAGCACAAGGAATATTCACTTGTGTACCCCATATCACCTCGTTCTCCATATATCTGATAGTATTACTTAATAGTACTCTTGGATAGTATATGTATAGAGGTAGGGTGCTTATAGTTGATACCAGAGCAGGTTCATAATAATACATTGTATATTTGAGACACGAGTCAAGACATTAAATGTGCCTTAGAGTCCCTATCCCCTTGGGTGTGTTGGGTGGTTACCCTAAAATAAGGGATGGTAGGAGTATATATTGATTACTGAGGTAATATCTGGGGACATATTTGTTATTTTATATTTGTATAAGATATTTTGATTTTTTGATATTTGTATATGAAAATATAAATTGATCAACCTTAATTGGCTTAATATTGAATTGTCCTGTTTTGATTTGATTCTAGTCAGAGTATATAGTGGTAAAATTTATTCATTATTTATTTGCTGGGTTCATTGATCTTTGTTTCTTATATGTGTTTAGTTGATGATTGCTTGATAGTGTATAATGTTGATTAAAATAGTCTAAAGTTTTAATATATATATATATATATATATATATATATATATATATATTTAATGGGTGCTTGAGAATGTTTTGATAATACAAAGTATTTGTTAGAAACAAAGGCTGTTGATACGTTAGTGTGTATGAATAGGTTTGTTATTAAATGTTTTTGAAAACTAAGCAGATGTTTTGATTGGAAATTCCTTGAGTGTATATATTAACTATGATGATTGTTTATTGGGATGAGATGTCTAAAGTATTAGAAAACGTATGTAAATATTTTATAATAAAGGAGTGTTTATTATAGTAAAGATTTTGGTTTATATGTATATAGCTTGTTAGAAGATGTTTTAATTGGAAATATTATGTAACGACTCGTCAATTTGATAATTTAATTTGTTTACTTAATAGGATTTCTAATTTAAATTTTGGAAGAAACAGAAATCTTATTTATTTTTTAGGAAAGAGAATGTTGTAATTAGATGTATCAAGGGAAATTAAAATTTACAAATTGAATTATATATTGCAATTAATTGTAATAGTGGAAATTATTGCAATTGGATATAAGGTTAGAAATAAGTAAATAAAGGCAAGTATTGAATTCATCAATGAAAATAAATTTTTATTTAGTACAATAATTAATTGAAATGGAAAATTTGACAATAGATCAAATTGTATGTTGGATGATAAATTGCAATAACTAAAGTTAGTAATTAATGGGTTAAAGGGAATACCAATTTACTCATAAAGTGAATATAAGTGAATGTAACAAAATAAATAGGAAACGATAATTATTCATAAGTGATGGTTGATGTAAAAGGAATAACTAATTGGATTTAGAATCTTAATTTGTCTGTGTGCATATATTTAATGGAATATGAGAAAAACAAATGTAACGATTTGATTAATATATATGTTATTCATTCAGGGTATTGAATAAAAATTTGGAATCTAATTGTAATGAATGGTAATAATGTTGGTATTAGCTAATAAACTAAATTTTATTGCAATACCCATAAATGAATGGGATGAAATGAATGTATGTAAATGTATACTAGGTTACTTATCAAATAAAAGGAAAGAAAAGTAAATATTGAATTTGATTGATGAATAAATATGTGTTGAATAATAACTGAATGTAAAGTTAATAGTAATTGTATAAAATCAAAATAAGATAATGAATTTCAATAATTGTGGGTTGATATTAAGGTGTGAATGGGAAAGCGATTGTTATATAAATTGAATGGAATTCAAATTGATGGGAAAAGTAAATGGGTACTTAGTAATAAATTTAAACGGACTTAAAAATGGAATTTATTTAATTAATAGACAAAAACCCGACATGTTTATTTGTGGCGTGGTCTTACGAGATGCTTTTGTTTTCAAAGGATTTTTGAAACTTTAATAATCAATTAGGTGTGATTTTCTCACGTTGGTATTCCAGACTGACTCGGGTATTATTTAACTGTAATGCTCGGGTAAGACCGAGTATTATAGGATACAGGTTTTGATGATGTGGAGCTGGAGACGAGCAAGATGACGATGCATATTTCAAGTAATATTCGAATTTCTATTCAAATCTCCTTATTATCTCTCATTTTAATTTTTTTCCTTCCTCTTCAAATATTCTTCTTCTTCAAAATTTTCTTCTATTTCAAACTTTCTTCTTTCTTTTCAATCTAGATCTTCTCTTCCATTTTCAGTTCTTATTTTAATCATTTTCTTTTTCAATTCTTCTTTTTCAAATCTTTTTTTTCTTTCAACCTTTTAAAAATACATACATTCATATAATAAGAAGGAAAATTAAAGTAAATCGAAATTAAAGAAAAATTACGGAACAAAGCTAGCAATCAAGAAGAAGCATACGCGAGGGAAGAGTGGATGTGGCACGGTATTTTATTTTTGTTTTGTTTATTTTTAATTTCTATTGCAAATCGTTTAATTATGATAACTTTCACATACGAACTCCATTTCACGCGCGATTTTTTTTTGTTAGGATCGAAATTAAATTCCGGATCTGTTGACGTTGGTTTGAATGAATTTGGAGACCGTCAAATTTTTGGGTTTAAACTGGATTTGAATTCAATTTAAATCCAAAAGGTGAGTGTTTTAACCCACTCACAACTTCTAAAATTTCTTATGTTTGTTAATTTGACTTAAGATATGAGTAGAAATTTATTTATGATTGTTTGGCATGTTTATTCATCATCTCAGTTAAATCGCATTTATTTAATTTAACTGTTAATTAATTTTATTTTTTTGCATATAAATTGACAGTTAGAATTTATTTATTTGCATATAAACTGATAGTTAAGCAGTTGTTAAATTTATTACTGAATATAAACTGTTAGTTATTAACTGTCATTTATTTTTTGTTATATTGCATATACTATAAATTGATGTTTGTTTAATTTGATGATGATTGAAATAAATTAATGATGATTGAAATAAATTGGTCGATGATTGATATTGGATGAATCGATGCTGTATTTTATATTGTATAAACTGCAAGTTATCATGCATTTCATTCATTCGGGATTGCGGTTTGAAATGATATACAACCGCATTTTATTTTTAAATTGTGGATTGAAATGATAAATATCCGTATCACTTGACCATAGGATAGAAAATTTTATACAGGCACCGCGGTCTATATATAAAGATTTTTGAAATGATTTTTCTATGGTTTGGATAGGATACGGTTAATAAATACAAAATTTTCTATTATATAAATTGTATTTATATATACATCTATAGTTTAAGTATTGAATTTAAGTTATGAATGAATTTGATAAATAAAATAAATAAGTGAATAATGGAGTTGATTATTTTATATGATATGTTCAAGTACATGTTTAAGATGTTGTATATATATATAGAGTTTTAAATGATTCAACTCAATTTAAGATTTGAAATACAAATTGGAAATGTGTTTGGAATTGAGCTTAATTAAGAATTTACCTTCATAAGTTGATGTAAATTTATTAACTTGAAATTTTAAAAGTGTATAATATTTATAACTAAATTTTATTCAAGTGAATTAAATGAATATTTCTAGTGTAAATAAATTGAAGGAAATTTTCTTTTATAAGGAATATGAGTTTTACTTAAATGATTACGGGTTTATTAGGCAATTATTTCAAACTAAATAATAGGACATTAAATGGTTGAATAATAATTTCCTATCTTAAATTTTTGAAGTGTAATACTTAAAGTTTGAAATATATGTTAAATTGAAGTGGTTTGGAAATTGAAGTGAAATTTAATCTTATGGCTTAGACTTCAATTGAAGAAAATATTTGTAAAGTCATGGAAATTATTTTTCTTTACAAAGTAATCTTAAAGTTAAACCATTTAATTTATATACCGTTGAATATCCAAACCATTCAAGTTTAGAAGTTATGGTTTCAAAGCTATGAATTTCGAAGTATTATGTTTTGAAAAGTATAATTTAAATGTTGGTTTCGAGGTATTATAAATTTTAAAAGTGGTATGATTTTGGAAAGGAAATATATTTGAAATAAAATGATATCATATTGATTTGGCTTTTAAATGAAATGATATCGTATTTATGGGTTTTGAAATGGAGAATTTTATTCTGTCTTTAAAGTATAATTATTTTTAAATGACCGCGGTGTTATAATAACGTTTGGTTGTTGAAGAGACCAGGATCGGAAGTTGTCATACTCTCTGCCAACTCCGAAAACCACTTTAAAAACCGTGTACGCGGTGGAGATTCCAGAATGAAGTAGGTTGGTGGAGGAGTTTCCTGCAAGGTAAATACGTGGACCCGACTCCCGTGAGTTGGCATAAGGCGGCTAAAACAGGAGCGATTCTCGGGCCAATGAGGTCATTCCTCTGATCGGAAACTCCTCTTCGATATTATACTTTGACTTTGGATTGTTTCAGCGGCCACTTTTACTTTGATTTTTGGGGGAGTTTGTTCGAGGTGGGCGGTAGCTGCGGCTACGCGTTTCCATCAGCCCGGATAGCAATTGGTATATCTACCCTGGCATTGCCTAGTTGTGCTGTGTCACCTACCATACCGAGCCTTTACTACGAGTTTCTATTTGTGCCGTACCTATGGAGTGTCTTCTCGTAGTCTCCCGATCAGGAGATATGCAGGCACTGTATAGACTATTGGCACTATTACGTGTTAAGGTGGAAAATGTAAAGCCTTAACGCTATTTTAAAGTAAGTTTATTTTACAAATAGACACTATTATAATAGCGCAATATACTATATAATAAATAGTTTAACGGATCCTTAGGAGGTGTAAATCCCGAGCATCTCTTGAGTTACCGCACTCATATTCATTTATGTTAATTTGACTCACATAAGATCTTTTAGTTCTGACTCGAGTGTTTTTGTCTTTTCAAATTCGCTCGGGTCAGTCCGAGCATTTCAGGATTTGAAGTTTTAGCTCTGGAGGACGGAGACGAAGATTTGTATTACTATCTACTATATTATTCCACTACATTATTTAATTCCGCTGCATTGATATTTATTGGTATGTGAACTCTGATATTTATTGTATAAAGAAGAATCAAATGTTTGTAAGCAGTTTTATGAACTGTATATTTATTATTATATTTTATCCTTCCGCTGTGAGATTTTGTTTTCTTTTTATTTCATTCTTGTTTTTCTTATTTACCCCATAACAATCCGCCCTTCTATATGGTTTGAATTGGCACGTGTGTCGATTTAAAGCGTGCGAAAAGGCGGGACATTACATCTGGTAGCTTTGTGGGGGTTTGACTCTTTACTGATAGGGTAGTAATACCCTATGGGAGTCGTTGAGTGTATATATATGAGAGAGCGTATTTGTTAGTGTTATAAAAAGATTTTATATTGTGTTAATCTGTTCCGTTTTGTATTTATAAATTCTGGTTGGTGCATGGGACACTGTGACATCAATAGGGATTTCTAAACACTTAATGGGACATACCGACATAATATTTGTTTTTTATAGGTGAACGAAATAATTTTGCCTATTATATTTTCTATATATAAAATAATTTTTTCAAAAGATATCTATATTTGGCTGCAATAGATTGGTTGTTAGGTAATAAAGTGTATAAATAATAATAGAAATAAGATTGAAAAATAAAATAAATGAAATTTGGAAATTTAGAACTTAAGTTCCGGGGTTTTGAAATTTCTTTCAAATAAATTTTGGAACATAATAATATTGTTTATAAGTACTTCCTGATATAAACATTTAATATAATTTGGGAAAAATTGTTTTAAAGAAGATTTTGGAGAAAATAAGTTTTGTACTTTTCTCTCTGTCGCTGGAAAATAATTTCGGTAATGACGGCCGCATCATCGACTTTCATTTTCGAGTTTCGTAGGGAAAAGGCCACTGTAGTAGTTTTACTGCAGATTCATTTTGAACAATATATAAATTTTGAATTTTTTTAAATATAATTAGAGATATATAAGTTGTAAGAATATATTTATCTATTATTTTAAAATAATTTGAAATTTAACCCGGTATTAAATTCTTAGATTTCCATTAGTTAATTGTTTCAATTATTGTAGTGAATTGAAACGTAGGTAATTAATAAATTAAAACCTCTAAAGGAAATAAGAGATTTAATGATAGGTTATAAATGGTATTAAATGGAATTTGAAATTATAACCTACGAAATAAAGAATATTATTATTGAATTTTAAATTAATCATTGGTAATGAGAAAACTTTTATAACTTTCAAGTACATTCTTTAAAAAACATATATAACTTACCAAATATTAAAAGTTGAAATGTTTAATAGGAAATGTGATGAAAATTGTACAAGTAAAAGTAGGTAGTGTAGAATTCAATGAATTTGCTATTATCAATGAGAATTTAATGTTATCAACTTAAGTTACAATTAAAATCTTACTATAAGTGAATAAAATTAAAGGTAAGTAATTCAAATAGATGAATATCAACTTAAGTAAATAAAATGGAAATGCTAACAAATTAAACGAGGGCATGCAATAAATGAATAAATAATTATAATGAGATAAAAAGAACTAGCATGACCTGAGTTAATGAAATTGAATAATTGTAAGTAATAAGTAAAAATAAATGAAGCAAACATTTAATGAGTAAATGTAAATTAAAACGATGAATCACTGTATAAATAAAAAGATAACCAAAACAACTGATGTATGAAATAAAATTTATAATAAGTTAATTTGATTTGTTGATTGGAATTGTTATTGTTTGATTGTGGTTGTTGGGTGAGGAAACTTTAACTTTGTTGGATGGATGAATAATCCATTGGGTTTAATCTAAGACTGTTGAGTAAATGATGCACTTGATGGTTTATTCTTCATTCCGTACAATTTAAAGGTTTTGAACCCGAACAACTATTTGTTGTATGATTGTATGGTTGTGTTGAATTTGTTGTGTATGATGTTCGTTGAAATTGATGGTTGTTGTATTGATTTGTTGTTAGTGATTGAAATCCACTTAAATATTTCACTTTATGTAAATTGTTAACCCTTTAGATTTTATAAGTGAAAGGCAGGATATGAAAGCAATTGCTACTGCTTTTGGTTCCATAAATTAAGCGTAAATTGCCTGACAAATAGGTACGTTTCGGATTACGGTTTATAGCGCTATTTTATATATTTTCCCGTGTAGGGATATATTTTATTTTGGAAAGTATTTGTGTATATTTTTATATTTATATTATATTTCTTCCGAGCCTCTCCGTACAAAGGAGACTCTGCCAAAATTTTCCGTAAAATTTAGACTTGGAATATTTTGAAATGTTTACCAAACTTTAGTAATTTAAGTGTAAAAAGATATAATGATTATAAAACGGGTATATTTTATTTAAGGAAATAAATTTAGTAAATTATTGGTTATAAGTTAAATATTTTGAATAAGATGTAGTGTTATTTAATTCTTCTTTTCCCTTCTTTTCCTTTTCGGGGACGAAAAGTTTTGAGTGGGGGAGAGTGTAACGACTCGTAAATTTGATAATTTAATTTGTTTATTTAATAGGATTTATAATTTAAATTTAGGAAGAAACAGAAATCTTATTTATTTTTTAGGAAAGAGAATGTTGTATAGATGTATCAAGGGAAATTAAAATTTACAAATTGAATTATATATTGCAATTAATTGTAATAGTGGAAATTGTTGCAATTGGGTATAAGGTTAGAAATAAGTAAATAAAGGCAAGTATTGAATTCATCAATGAAAATAAATTTTTATTTAGTACAATCCCTTTTTATTAACTATTGTAAGGTGTTAATTAATTGAAATGGAAAATTTGACAATAGATCAAATTGTATGTTGGATAATAAATTGCAATAACTAAAGTTAGTAATTAATGGGTTAAAGGGAATACCAATTTACTCATAAAGTGAATATAAGTGAATGTAACAAAATAAATAGGAAACGATAATTATTCATAAGTGATGGTTGATGTAAAAGGAATAACTAATTGGATTTAGAATCTTAATTTGTATGTGTGCATATATTTAATGGAATATGAGAAAAACAAATGTAACGATTTGATTAATATATATGTTATTCATTCAGGTTATTGAATAAAAATTTGGAATCTAATTGTAATGAATGGTAATAATGTTGGTATTAGCTAATAAACTAAATTTTAATGCAATACCCATAAATGAATGGGATGAAATGAATGTATGTAAATGTATACTAGGTTATTTATCAAATAAAAGGAAAGAAAAGTAAATATTGAATTTGATTGATGAATAAATATGCGTTGAATAATAACTGAATGTAAAGTTAATGATAATTGTATAAAATCAAAATAAGATAATGAATTTCAATAATTGTGGGTTGATATTAAGGTGTGAATGGGAAAGTGATTGTTATATAAATTGAATGGAATTCAAATTGATGGGAAAAGTAAATGGGTGCTTAGTAATAAATTTAAACGGACTTAAAAATGGAATTTATTTAATTAATAGATATAACGGATAAGGATACTTATAAATGTGGGGTTGAGAGTTTTACAACAATTATTATGAGTTATATTTATATTCAGTCATTCAATTTATTTTGTAAATCATTGAAATAAATGGTACGTTTAATAAATTTAGGTAATAATGGGGAATAACGTAAATAAATTTTTCATTAAATGATGGTTCGAGTATATAAAGAATGGAGGTAAAGCTTTATAAATTGATTTGAATCTAAAATTTAATGAAAGGAGTAATTGGAATTAAATGGATCAAATGTTTGAAGTTACGAAAATTTTAATTTAGATAAAAGGGGTATGCATTTATGTAATAGAGTATGAATCTATTATTAAGTTTATTTATAAAATGGCAGTTGGGTAAATGAAAGGGTGCAAAAGTAAGCTTGTCAGTGTATTGAAGTAATGTATGATAATAGGTTTAATTGAAATAAATGAAAATTTAACATCTAAATATTACGTTAATAGGAAGTAATTGTTCTACTTATCATTTCATTCATTTAGGCCATTTTGAAACTTAATCAACGGAAATTAATGTAATTGAAAATTTTCAATTAATATGAGAGTGAATACTAATTGTAATAGGTGCAATTAAAAGCAGCTTATGTTTTGTGAAATATAAGGAAAGTTTTGATTCAAAAAAAAAACATTTACATCAATAAAATGAATGTTTCATCTGTGAATGTAGGTTTAATTTAATTTAAATAAAAAATAGAAAGATTGATTTTATAGAAAGAAATATATGTTTATTTGAACTGTATTTAGCTTACAGACTGATTACAAGAATAGGAAAATAATCTATTTATTACTCTTGTATATAAATAATTTTTCTATTTTTTTATGCATTTTGGTTATCTGTTTTAAAATTTAACCTTGTAAGTGATTGCAATTAATGTAGTTCAAATATTTCAATTAAAAGGAAAGAAAACGATGATTTCAATTAATAGATTTAATAAAAAAAACGCGTGTTCTGTGGTAAACAAAAAGGGTGTTTCAATAGTAATAAGAGATCATTTTGGGAAAAACAAATCAAATGTTTTCATTGTTAAGGTAAGTATAAAAAAATTATTATGCATAGACAAAAACCCAAATGCATAGAAATTCGAATATTACTTAAGTTAATGAAGTAATTTTGGTGTGTTTAGGATTAACAAAATTTATTAAGTAAACAATTGTTTTGAAATTTGAATTCTAAAAGTTTGTTTACAGTATAGAGTTAGTCCATTCATTCCCTTTCTAATTAATAATTGCCTCTTTTTAATACCTGCTACTTTTAAAAAGGCTGTTCATATTTACTATATTTCAAAACCAAGTTTGTTCATATTTACTTTATTTCTTTCCATTCATTTTCCAACTTCATTTTTCTGAAACGTCATTTCATTTATTTCTAATTAATAGCGGTCTCTCTTTTCAAATATCTTTGATCCTAAACCTAATTCTAACCTTATAAATAAGATATGACGCAAATGAAACCACACCCTCCATTCTAATCTTCTTCTTTTTTTCCTTTTCTTTTTTTTCTTTTCTCTTCAAATCTCATTATTATCTCTCATTTTAATTTTTCCTTCCTCTTCAAATATTCTTCTTCTTCAAAATTTTCTTCTATTTCAAACTTTCTTCTTTCTTTTCAAATCTAGATCTTCTCTTCCATTTTCAGTCCTTATATTAATCATTTTCTTTTCCAATTCTTCTTTTTCAAATCTTTTTTTTTCATTCGACCTTTTAAAAATACATACATTCATATAATAAGGAGGAAAATGAAAGTAAATTGAAATAAAAGAAAAATTACGGAACAAAGCTAGCAATCAAGAAGAAGCATACGCGAGGGAAGAGTGGATGTGGCACGGTATTTTATTTTTGTTTTGTTTATTTTTAATTTCTATTGCAAATCATTTAATTATGATAACTTTCACATACGAACTCCGTTTCATGCGCGATTTTTTTTGTTAGGATCGTAATTAAATTCCGGATCTGTTGACGCTGGTTTGAATGAATTTGGAGACCGTAAAATTTTTGGGCTTAAATTGGATTTGAATTCAATTTAAATCCAAAAGGTGAGTGTTTTAACCCACTCACAACTTCTAAAATTTCTTATGTTTGTTAATTTGACTTAAGATATGAGTAAAAATTTATTTATGATTGTTTGGCATGTTTATTCATCATCTCAGTTAAATCGCATTTATTTAATTTAACTGTTAATTAATTTAACTGTTAATTAATTTTATTTATTGCATATAAATTGATAGTTAGAATTTATTTATTTGCATATAAACTAATAGTTAAGCAGTTGTTAAATTTATTACTGAATATAAACTGTTAGTTAATAACTGACATTTATTTCCTGTTATATTGCATATACTGTAAATTGATGTTTGTTTAAATTGATGATGATTGAAATAAATTAATGATGATTGAAATAAATTGGTCGATGATTGATATTGGATGAATGGATGCTGTATTTTATATTGTATAAACTGCAAGTTATCATGCATTTCATTCATTCGGGATTGCGGTTTGAAATGATATACAACCGCATTTTATTTTTAAATTGCGGATTGAAATGATAAATATCTGTATCACTTGACCATAAGATAAAAAAATTTATACAGGCACGACGGTCTATATATAAAGATTTTTGAAATGATTTTTCTATGGTTTGGATAGGATACGGTTAATAAATACAAAATTTTCTATTATATAAATTGTATTTATATATACATCTATAGTTTAAGTATTGAATTTAAGTTATGAATGAATTTGATAAATAAAATAAATAAGTGAATAATGGAGTTGATTATTTTATATGATATGTTCAAGTACATGTTTAAGATGTTGTGTGTATATATATATATAGAGTTTTAAATGATTCAACTCAATTTAAG
Organism: Allium cepa; assembly: GCA_030765085.1. Lineage (NCBI taxonomy): Eukaryota > Viridiplantae > Streptophyta > Magnoliopsida > Asparagales > Amaryllidaceae > Allium > Allium cepa. The sequence goes on from CM060929.1 coordinate 567,057,871, forward strand.
ATTTGAAATATAAATTGGAAATGTATTTGGAATTGAGCTTAATTAAGAATTTACCTTCATAAGTTGATGTAAATTTATTAACTTGAAATTTTAAAAGTGTATAATATTTATAACTAAATTTTATTCAAGTGAATTAAATGAATATTTCTAGTATAAATAAATTGAAGGAAATTTTCTTTTATAAGGAATTTAAGTTTTACTTAAATGATTACGGGTTTATTAGGCAATTATTTCAAACTAAATAATAAGACATTAAATGGTTAAATAATAATTTCCTATCTTAAATTTTTGAAGTGTAATACTTAAAGTTTGAAATATATGTTAAATTGAAGTGGTTTGGAAATTGAAGTGAAATTTAATCTTATGGCTTAGACTTCAATTAAAGAAAATATTTGTAAAGTCATGGAAATTATTTTTCTTTACAAAGTAATCTTAAAGTTAAACCATTTAATTTATATACCGTTGAATATCCAAACCATTCAAGTTTAGAAGTAATGGTTTTAAAGCTATGAATTTCGAAGTATTATGTTTTGAAAAGTATAATTTAAATGTTGGTTTCGAGGTATTATAAATTTTAAAAGTGGTATGATTTTGGAAAGGAAATATATTTGAAATAAAATGATATCATATTGATTTGGGTTTTAAAGGAAATGATATCGTATTTATGGGTTTTGAAATGGAGAATTTTATTCTGTCTTTAAAGTATAAATATTTTTAAATGACCGCGGTGTTATAATAACGTTTGGTTGTTGAAGAGACCGGGATCGAAAGTTGTCATACTCTCCGCCAACTCCGAAAACCACTTTAACAACCGTGTACGCAGTGGAGATTCCAGAATGAAGTAGGTTGGTGGAGGCGTTTCCTGCAAGGTAAATACGTGGACCCGACTCCCGTGAGTTGGCATAAGGTGGCTAAAACAGGAGCGATTATCGGGCCAATGAGGTCATTCCTCTGATCGGACACTCCTCTTTGATATTATACTTTGACTTTGGATTGTTTCAGTAGCCACTTTTACTTTGATTTTTGGGGGAGTTTGTTCGAGGTGGGCGGTAGCTGCGGCTACGCGTTTCCATCAGCCCGGATAGCAATTGGTATATCTACCCTGGCATTGCCTAGTTGTGCCGTGTCACCTACCATACCGAGCCTTTACTACGAGTTTCTATTTGTGTCGTACCTATGGAGTGTCTTCTCGTAGTCTCCCGATCGGGAGATATGCAGGCGATGTATAGACTATTGGTACTATTACGTGTTAAGGTGGAAAATGTAAAGCCTTAACGCTATTTTGAAGTAAGTTTATTTTACAAATAGACACTATTATAATAGCGCAATATACCACATAGTAAATAGTTTAACGGATCCTTAGGAGGTGTAAATCCCGAGCATCTCTTGAGTTACCGCACTCATATTTATTTATGTTAATTTGACTCACATAAGATCTTTTAGTTCTGACTCGAGTGTTTTTGTCTTTTCAAATTCGCTCGAGTCAGTCCGAGCATTTCAGGATTTGAAGTTTTAGCTCTGGAGGACAAAGACGAAGATTTGTATTACTATCTACTATATTATCCCACTACACTATTTAATTCCGCTGCATTGATATTTATTGGTATGTGAACTCTGATATTTATTGTATAAAGAAGAATAAAATGTTTGTAAACAGTTTTGTAACGACCCGCAAATCCGTACCCCTTGAGTCAACACTATTCTACAACAATCAACTCAAGCTGTACAGAAATACGAACCATTTGGGTTAAAGAAGAAGAGGTAGAAGAAGAGAAAAATAGAAAACAACAACAGAATCTTACCATCGCAGCGGAATAAAATATAATAGATAATAAATGATCTTTACTCAAAATCAAATATAGCTGTTTATATATTACATCATCAGAATACATCAATCACGGCTCAACATCAACAACATACAAATGGGTACACAGCAACTCAATACAGCGGAATATATATACATAAACAAGTACAGAAATATGCATCGTCATCTTGCTCGTCTCCAGCTCCACATCATCAAAACCTGTATCCTATAATACTCGGTCTAACCCGAGCATTACAGTTAAATAATACCCGAGTCAGTATGGAATAACAGCGTGAGAAAATCACACCTAATTGATAATTAAAGTTTCAAAAATCCTTTGAAAACAAAAGCATCTCGTAAGACCACGCCACAAATAAACATGTCGGGTTTTTACCTTACGATAGCTAAAACAATTTTTTATAAAAATCCTCTGATATTATAATAGGGTCTATACACAAATACTTATAAAATAGCCGAAATTGTTACATTCATTAAATTCCAGCTACTAGCCACAGAGTGGGTAATACAAACAAAACTCGTACAAGGCTCGTAGGGAGAATGGATTTCCAACCAATGACTAGGCACTGGGGTACCACCTATCACAGTACGGGGCATCGATCACCGTACCAAGGAGTACGCCCGCTCCCCTGCAACACAAGGCCGGGACTACCCCTTACTGGATAATCCCGAGTGAGATCACCCCGCGGTTGGGATCAGCAACCGCCCACTAAGCCGAAATAAAAAGGGACATCTAGACTGGAATGACCTCACCCTCCTTGGGTGCTACCTACCTAGCCTTGCTGCATAACCCCTGATTTTCAGTCATTCCCATTTGATGAGGCTTGAGGCTAAGCGTTACCTTTTATAGAACATATCCCTTAGAATGCTCATCGTCCACCTGACGATGTTTCGCAAGCATTCATCCATACAAGTCCGTTCCGGGTTCGAACGGAACCGAAGGCACTATTCCTACTACATCCATTTTGGAAATATCCTCAGGATTAGTAGCGACTAGCCCTTGCACTTCACTGCTCCATCTTCGCATCCAAAATCGTTTTCACGAAAACGTATAAACCGGATCGAAGTGGTTTTCGAGAAATAAATCTCGATCCCGGTCTCTTCGAAACGATCAACGTATTTGTCCAATATTGATAGTCGGTTATTTAACTATCAATCTATATTCACAAACATCCATCAAACAATAAATAATTTCCCAAATTATTTATTTATCTCAAAAAAAATATCTTCACAAGATATATTTTCACTTTCAAATTCCTTTGGAAATAGTTTTCAAAACTACCTGCGTTTCTCATAATAAATTCCAAGTATTTCTATTTCCACTGGAATTGCCAAGCACAAATCTTAAGATTTTTAAAATAATTTTAAAAACACTTTATTGTAAATATATTTAACATTCAATTTAGAAAAATTTACTTTAATACTAAATTTATAATGATACTTAAAACAAAAGACCAAATCATTCTTTAAATAATTATTATGATAATAGATTAAACAAAAATACTTACTTTGGAATTTACTTTTAAACACTTAAGTAAAAACTACTATAATAATTTACTAAAACACATACTAATTAAACATTTGAAAATAAAGTTACTTAATAAAATATAAAAACTAGATTTCTACTTTTAATAAAACGAAATACTAGTTATTTCTTAATAATTACTGCTAAAATAAATTAGAAGAAGATACTTATTTTAGACAATGTTAGAAATAACAAATTTTACAAAACTTGCTTTCTTCAAAAGCAACATTAAACATTTAATTTATATTTACAATTTTACTTTAAAAACGTACTTGGTTATCCATAGAAAAATTCTACTTCAATCACTTAAATCAATTTTCCAAATTGATTTCCGATTTATTCCATTTGAAATAAATCTCTTTACAAACTTAGTTCATTTCAAAATTCATTAATTATAGGTTTTATTATTATTGTTATCATCCTCCGTTTGATTGTAAATCCTTTAACAGAAATATACAAATTCCAGATTTTTCCAATTTCTTCCTTATTCTTTTCAATAATTTAAATCTTAAATTTTAAATAAATGTTTTGTTCTCCTAAATAATAACACTACTGTTTAAAATTCATTTAACTTCCTGTTATTCAAAATTTCCTTTTTCTACTCTAGTTTTATTTATTGAAACTTCACAGTCACTTTATTTCTTCCCAATGCATTCTTAAATTTATTCTATAATTATTTTACTTGCAATTTCACTTCTTATATTTTCATTTCCAAAATCAAATTTATATTTTTGGTAATTCATTATACCCAATTATATCCAATCAAACCACAGCATTCAATATTCCATTATAATTCATCATAGAATATCAATATAATCACAACTGAGGGAATTAAATAATTTAAATAAATGTTGAGGGGTCCAGTTGGATCCCTCCAACCTGTTTTCCCTGCATCCACAGATGTTAGCATCACATAAAATGCCAATTTCAAATTATATCATACTATATCACATCAATCAATTCAAGCATCCAAACAATTATTTAAATTTAATCATTTAAATTTAAATTTAAACTGGGTGAGATTAACTCACCTTTTCCTTTAAATCCGCAATCCACCTCATTCTCGATTTGATTCCACGATTTCAGACCTTGTAAAAATATTAGATGGTTTTTATTAACATTCGAATAAATCGACCGCTAAATTTTCATATATAAATTTAATTATCCAATGCTTTAATCCTAGGCTAATAATTTAATTTTAAGTTGATTCCCTTTTATAAAATATTTTAGTACCTAAAGGATTCAATAAGTTAATAGCTTCATCATACATTATTAACAATAAACTAGTTAGTGAAGACATGTGTGTATATATTTTAAATAGATAAGTTTATATATATCTTTAAACTCATTCATTTAAAAAAAACGCATTTATATGAATCTAAAATCTAATTTATATAACTTCTTTTCAATATTCAAAATTCCTATTTATTTTAAAACTTACCTACTGTAATACATATTCAAATTTATTTTCACATTTAAATTGAATTTAAATAAATCGTATACCTTCGAGTAGATCGAACTTCCATCAATCTCAGTCCCAAACCCATCACCGTGCACGTTCATGAACTGATACCCCTCCCAAATTCATGCCAGAGATGCCACCGCTACCAATACTCCCTCTTCACTTCGTCATCCAAGAGCACACCATTAATCGAGTGGCCGAACCCTAAAATGAAACGTGACCACCTTCTAGAACGCGACAAAGAACACGTCATGCTTCCATCGGCCGCTGCGATCAATAAAGATTCCAGACCTCGCCTACAAACCTACGCGCGTGTCTGCGCTCTTCAATCTCCTCACCTAGTCTGTACAGTACATCGCTCCATCCCAACAACAGTCGCACCTCCAACATCGAATTGTTCGATTTCACGACGTCGCGACCTCCCAGATAACCCAAGCTACTCGCGACGCCACCCATCCCCTTAGAGCTGCCGCGAAACCCTAATTCACCCATCACCCATCGCGACGTCGAGCTCGTTATTGAAGTCGCCATTGATTGACTCGTCTAGAGTTCGATTGAATTGCGAACGATTGAAGGAAGGCGCCATTCGATTCACTTGATTTTGAAAAAAGGGGCTCCGGCCGATAATATTTCCTTATGCAAATGATTTTTTTTTTAAAGTGAGGAGGGGTCTCGAGAGTTCAGAAGATTTGACGTTGATAGGGAGAAAGGAGACACGATTTGAAAGAATGTGGGCTGATGTTTTGGCCTGATTAGATTTTGATTTTATATATGTGTGTAGAATATAAACCAAAATATCTTGAATTCAATATAGACTTCAACGCATCCATATGTCGTATTCTCACGTCACAACTCCGATCAATACGAAATTTGAAATCCGATAATAATACAATACTACGGACCCAAGGGAACTGGTTTCATCGAATTCCGAGACTGTGCCTCGGAAGGCTATTTTTAAATTCAATTTAAAAGATAAAATTTTCAAAACTGAACAATTCACTGTTAAATTCAATTTTAAAACTTCTATTATCCTTAGTGTTATCAATATAATTTTTCCAAGCCTTCAAATTATCTTTAACAGGTTTAAAACTCCAAATTCAATAATTTACCCAATTTCCGATAATTAAATTCAAAAATTAATCATCCAATAAATGTTTATATTTGAAATTCAAGTTCGAAATTAACTTTTAAATATTTCAAATAATTTAAATATTTCAATTTTAAATGCTTAAAAATTCCGGGTCGTCACATACCTCCCCCCTTAAAAGAATTTCGTCCCCGAAATTACCAGTTAGGAAGAATGATCCAATACCCGTTTATTATTTTTCCATAAAACCAAACAGTTTCTAACATTTCAACATCTTACCAACTATTTTCTTATAAAAGACTCATTATTATTCTTATCAACTTTTCAAATTTTTCCAAAACCTTCTATAGTTTTCAAATAACTTACTTGTTCAACAATTCAAATAATAATTCAAAACTAAATTTTGAATTATCAAATTTTTTCAAAATTTTTCTAACTCCCTAAATTTCCGAAAAATTTCGCCAACGTCTCCTTTGCGCGGCTGACTCGGTACAACTACAAAATGGCTCTACGGACTCCTAAATCCAAAAAGAAAACAAAAATCCAAGTGGCTCAATCCAAAATCCCAATCAAATTTCACAGAAATTAAACACATACCTTTTTGGTCAGGCAACTCAATTTTTATCCTTATGAAGTCAATGCAAATTCACTTTCCTTTATATCACCTGCATATCCTGCTTAGCACTAATATCCAAACACAATATTCCAAAACATTTTATCGACTTTTCCACAAAATGCCAATATCTCTTCATCCAAATATTAACTTGGAATATATTTATATTATCAATTTCCAATTAAGAAATTCACTGTTCCTTACTTAAGTTAACATAAGCATTTTATATGTTTCTTACATTTATTTTCACTTTACCACTTTAATTTATATCCATTTCTATTCAAATCGATTCTTTCATTTCCATATGAATTCAATTTATCTTTGACTCTGAATATATAAATTTTATTTGTCATTTATTACTAATTCATGTCATTACTTCAAATTGGTTTCATTTACTAACTTATTTTAGTTTCCAATTTGAATTTGTTTGTCGTTAACAAAATTCTCCAAAAAATTTCAAAAAATTTCTAACTCCCAAAATTTTCGAAAATTTTTGACAGAGTCCCCTTTGTACGGAGGAGCTTTTGCAATTTGACAAAAGAGATAAATATATATACATCGACCCACACGGTCGGAAAAACCAAAAACAGTTCATATTTCCTATTTTTATTGCATAGGCGTACCTTATTTAGCATTTTTAAGCAAGTAGCTTATTATTTAGCAGTTAATGCAACCCAAATCCAGCCATACGGCTTCCAGGTACCTGTACTTACTCAATTTAAACATGTAAGTGCCAAATATATGAAGTTTAACAGCATACCACTTATTTGCAATAGTTAAAACATATGAATTCTAAAATAAATGCATATCAAACATTTCCCGTAAGCAATTTATACAAATTTCATACTAATTCAATTGTTTCAATTTATTTATAAACCATTTTAAAACTCGATCACTTACATTTAATTTACTTTTAAGCAAACTGAACTCATATTTAATTCGATTGCTCTCAAATTCAATTCATTTTACTTCTATCAATTAATAGAATTTTAATTACTTCCATTTATATCAAATGACAATTTATTATACGCAATTTGACGAGATCTATGTGAATAAATAAGTACTTATGTTTTATAACCAATTTAAATTGATTTCAACTCCATTTATACTGAATTCTATTCCATTTTTAAATTCATTCACAATCCATATATTCTCATTTTCATTGCATTTTAAATTTGAATACCATTCACTTTGCATCTCATTTTATTGACCAAACCAGTTCATTCAAAACCATTTACAATTTAGGTTCATTTTCATTACCAATTAAATTTTCTTCGATTTCAATTCATTCATGATCATTTATTTAGCTCGACCCGTTCCAAGCTAGCTCATTACTAACCATTCCCGAATTAATTCAAACTAAGCTTCATTTTATGGTCTTCCAATTTTTACTCTTAGTCGAGCTTCTACTTATTCTCAACTTAAGTTAATTTACTCAATTTACTCCACTTCAAACTTAAGTTCACTTCCATTTGATTCTTATTTATTCCATCCATTTATTTATTCAATATAATTAGTTTATCCACTCAATCCATTTTTCATTTCCTTAAATATTATTTATTACTCACCGAATTCTATTTCGATTTAAAATTATTTTCACTTGATTTAAATCCAACCCAATATCATTACACTTTGTTTTAAGTTGAATTCAATTCAACTCTCTTCCATTTGTTTAGTTTTAAGTTAATTCACTTCAATTTATTCAAATCTATTTTTTTATACTAAAGCTCATTTCATTTTGCAAATAAATTTCTCTTTCAATTTAACTTGATTCTATTTTAATCCAATCACATTTTCATTCGATACATTTCCAATTATATTAATATGATAACACTTCACATTAAATTTTAATTTATAACTCAAGTTATGAATCCACTATCCATTTCAATTTACCACCCAATTTTATGAACTCACAGTTCAACTTCATTCTCAATTACTTTTACTTCATCAACAATTTAAGTCGAATTTAATTTTATAACTTGAGTTTTATTTCCAATCTTCATTATTATCTCACAGTTCAGCTTTTATTTTTTTTCTTATAATAGTTTTGATTTTTATTTTATTTTCAATTCATCAAAAATATTTATTTTGGGTTTCTATCCCACTTTTTTCAATTTATAAGTCACAACATATTATTTTACACATTTCCATTCATTATAGGCTTGAATATATTCATCTTTTATTTTTACTCAAGCCTTATGCTTATTTATAACCCAAGCATATTTTATTCATGCATTTTAATTCTTTTATGGTTTATTTATTTCAATCAAATTCTTATTCAATTTATTTCTTATCCAACTTATTTTCTAGTTATCCAGGTAAGAATCAATTCCAATTCAATTTATTCAATTGAATTTTTATGCCAGTTCAATTCTATTTTAAACTCAGATTTATTTGACTCAATTCGATTTTAACTTAATTCGAATACAACTGGATATTATTTCTAGCCTATCCAGTTAATGTCAATCCAGTTAAATTTTTATTTCCTCAATCCAAGCTTATTTCATTTTTAACCCTTCCCTTTAAATTTAAATTCCAACATTCAAATCTTATGTTCTTCCTGATTTAAAAATCATCTCAATTTATAAGCTTACAACCTATCTCATTGGGATTTTTTTTTAAACTCCCGGCTTTGGTTTCAAATCATTTGAAATCTTCAACATCTCAAATCAAAATTCTCAAAAGTTAAACCGATCCTGGTTTTATTCCCAACAAATTTCCTTTGAGATTTTCAAAAACAACAAGCTTTTCTGAACAAAACAGTTTTTGGCAGCAATCTGTCACTCAGAAATTCGAAAATTAATACTGATGATGCGGCCGTCATCATCAGAATTATTTTCCAATAATCCAAGTGATTTCAATGCTATATTACTTCCAAAATCCCTTTTAAAACAAATTTCCTTTCAAAAATACCTCTAAAACAACAATGCTATCATTTATCTTCAAAATACTTCCAATTTTCCGGGATTTAAATTTCCAAATCCTGCTTAAATCAATTTTAACTATAATTCATTTGCATAGCTTATGCTCATACAAATACTCATTTGGTTTTATTTCAAATTATAAATTACATTTATAATTCACATTTATAAATTTCATTTCATAATTGAATTTATCTCCTTAATCTTTGGTAATATTTACAATTTCTAGTTAAATTTTCACTTAACTATGATAATGCTTTAATATTATTCTTCCTAACATCCAAGCAACCATATATTAGCCAAATAGTTTACAAAAACTTTCTTTATATCGAAAATATATTTTTGGGTAAAATTATTTCATTTACCCACATTTAAAACAATACCGTGTCGATTGTTCTATTCAAGTGTTTAGAAACCCCTTCAATACAGTTGCGCAGACTGTGTCGACGAAGGTTCATATGCCACTCAATAAATCAATCAACGCAATATTAAATCAATTTATATTCACTAACAAATACGCGCTCATATCTGTTAATACGCTCAAACTCATTTTAGAGTACTATAGACTCTATTTTATGAGTAATTCCCACCAGAGCCAAAGTTATCTCCAACCTAAGCTCTGATACCAACTGTAACGACCCGCAAATCCGTACCCCTTGAGTCAACACAATTCTACAACAATCAACTCAAGCTGTACAGAAATACGAACCATTTGGGTTAAAGAAGAAGAGGTAGAAGAAGAGAAAAACAGAAAACAACAACAGAATCTTACCATCGCAGCGGAATAAAATATAATAGATAATAAATAATCTTTACTCAAAATCAAATATAGCTGTTTATATATTACATCATCAGAGTACATCAATCACAGCTCAACATCAACAACATACAAATGGATACACAGCAACTCAATACAGCGGAATATATACACATAAACAAGTACGGAAATACGCATCGTCATCTTGCTCGTCTCCAGCTCCACATCATCAAAACCTATATCCTATAATACTCGGTCTGTAACAGCCCGCAAATCCGTACCCCTTGAGTCAACACTATTCTACAATACTCAACTCAAGTTGTATAGAAATACGAACCATTTGGGTTAAAGAAAAAAATGTAGAAGAAGAAAATAGAAAACAATATCAGAATCTAACCATCGCAGCGGACTAAAATATAATAGAAAATAAATGATCTTTACTCAAAATCAAATATATCTGTTTATATATTACATCATCAGAGTACATCGATCAACGACTCAACAACAACATACAAATGGATACACAGCAACTCAATCATAGCGGAATATATATATAACAAATACGGATATACGTATCGTCCTCCAGCTCGTCTCCTGAGCTCCACAGCATCACATCCTGTATTCTACAATACTCGGTCTGACCCGAGCATTACAGTTAAATAACACCCGAGTCAGTCTGGAATACCAGCGTGAGAAAATCACATCCAATTGATTGTTAAAGTTTCAAAATCCTTTGAAAATAAAAGCATCTCGTAAGACCACGCCACAAATAAACATGTCGGGTTTTTACCTTACGATAGCTAAAACAATTTTTATAGAAATCCTTTGATATTATAATAGGGTCTATATACAAATACTTATAAAGTAGCCGAAATTGTTACATCTATTAAATTCCAGCTACTAGCCACAAAGTGGGTAATACAAACAAAACTCGTACAAGGCTCGTAGGGAGAATGGATTTCCAACTAATGACTAGGCACTGGGGTACCACCTGTCACAGTACGGGGCCTAGATCACCGTACCGAGGATTACTCCCTTCATCCCCTGCAACACAAGGCCGGAACCATTCCTTACTGAACAGTCCCGAACAAGATAAACCCCGTGGTTGGCGCGACCAACCACCCACTAAGCCGAAATAAAAAGAAAGGGACATCTAGACAGGAGAAATATCTTGTCCTACTTGGGCATGACCCACCTAACCTTGCTGCATATCCCTTGATTTTCAGTCATTCCCGGTTGATGAGGCTTGAGGCTAAGCGTTACCTTTAGAACGTTTTCACTTAGAATGCCCATCGTTCACCTGACGATGTTTCGCAAGCATTCGTCCATACAAGTCCGTCCCGGGTTCGAACGGAACCGAAGGCACTATTCCTACTACATCCATTTTGAAAATATCCTCAGGATTAGTAGTGACTAGCCCTTGCACTTCACTGCTCCATCTTCGAATCCACAATCGTTTACACGAAATGTACAAACCGGATCGAAGTGGTTTTCGAGAAATAAATCTCGATCCCCGTCTCTTCGAAACGATCAGCGTATTTGTCCAATATTGATAGTCGGTGATTTAACTATCAATTAATGTTCACAACATCCATCACACAATAAATAATTTTCCAAATTGTTTATTAACCTCAAAATATCTTCACAAGATATATTTCTATTTTCAATCCTTTGAAAACAGTTTCAAAACCATCATTCTTTTCAGAATCAACTTTTCCATATATTTTATATCTCCTCTGAAATCACCAAGCACAAAACTAGATTTTAAAATAATTTAAAACACTTTATTTTGAAACATTTAAGTTAAAATTACTTTAATAATTTGTTAAAAATACATACTATATGAATGTTTGAAATAAAGTTATAAAACTAGATTTCTACTTTTAAAACAAAATACTAAGTTGCTTCTTAATAATTACTGCTAGAATAGATTAAAGAAAATACTTACTTTAAACTTTAAATAATAGAAATAATAAATTTTTCAAAACTTGCTTTCTTCAAAAACAGCTTTAAAACATTTAATTTATATTTACAATTTTAACTTTTAAAACATGTACTTGGCCATCCAGAGAAAGTTCCAACTCAATCACTTAAATCAATTTCCCCGAAATTGATTTCCAATTTATTTTATTTGAAGTAAGTTTCTTTAATTACTCAATTCATTTCAAAAATTTATTAGTTACAGACTTATTACTATTATTGTTATTTTCCGTTTGATTTTAAAACTTTTAACTAAAATATACGAATGTCAGGCTTTTTCCCATTTCTTCTTTATTCCTTAAGTTAAATCTTAAATATTAAATAAATGTTTGTTTTTATTAAATAATATCATTGAAGTTTCAAACTTCATTAACCTTCTGCTTATTCAAAAATTCCTTTCCATATGCAGAATTTTATTAATTAAAAAGTGATACAAAAGAAAGTTATCACATTCTTCCAGCAGTTTCCAAAACTTTAAAAATTATAGGATTTGGATAAGAAAAGCAAAAGTTATGCACAAAATACTAGCTCAGGTTTGCATAAAACAACAGGACAGCGAGTTTGCAAGAGGTTTTTCAACATTTTAATCAACTAATTTCAGAAAATGATACAAAAAAATTTTATAAGACTTTCCGTTAGCTTTCCGTAATGACCAAGATCGTCGAATTTGGATCAACGGTTCAAAAGTTATGACCATTTTACTAAAAACATTAAACTTAGCCTGAACTTATGCATTTGCAGGACAGCGACCAACAATTTCAATTTTAGCATAGAAAACATCGAAATCAGGCAAAATGAATAAAGCAATAGTTTTAGCTTAGTTCCTAAGTTTTCCATAACATTGAAAATTTCCAAATTCCGATAAGAATTGTAAAAGTTATGAATAAAACAATTCTAAGATTTGAATTTCACAACTTATGTCATTTTGTCTCGGGACAGCGATAAACAATTACAATTTTGGCCAAGATAACATCGAAATTTTGGAAAACTCAAAACATAAAAGTTTTAGAACAAAGTCTAAGCTTTCTGGAACATCTAAATTTATCGAAATCGGTTGAGGAACGAAGAAGGTATGGCCAATTTAGTTTCAGTCTTAAGCACAGAGCTAATATTGGTTTTGCTCTCGGGATTACAGTAGAAAGGTTCAATTTTGACATAGCTAACATCCAAATTACAGAAAACACAAAACATAAAAGTTATAGCACATGAAATAAGATTTCCAGAACATCCAACAAATCTAAATTTCATTAAGGATTGAGAAAGTTATGGTTAAATTACTAAGCCGCGTTTTTGATAGAACCGAGTCATTTTTACTTATAACTATCATCTCTTCAAGAATAATATGAATACTAGAAATTAAATAGTTTTTTTCACCTTAAGCTTGTGTATTTGACTTGACTCTTTTTACCTAGCTTTCTCCAAGCTTTTTCACTTTATCTTACTTTTGTTTTTGTTTTTTGAAAGTATCAAAATAAGTGAACATTTCCACCCTTTATATATTAATTTTCAAGGCTAGTTTGGTAATTTTAGTTTTGGACACTTGTCTTCTTCTCTTTGCACAAGCTTTAGAATGTTGACACATGTCTACTTAGGTGTCTTAAGATGTTTCTACACATGGACACCTAATGGGGTTATGTGTCTACTTATGTGTCTTAAGATGTTTCTACACATGGACACCTAATGGGGTTATGTGTCTACTTAGGTGTCTTAAGATGTTTCTACACATGGACACATGTCCTTCATTTTTTTTATGCAAACTTTATTTCATGACACAGACCTTATTTAGTAATCATTTAAGGTGTTCTAGAAGTGTACACCTAAGTGATATATGTGTCATAATTCTATTTCATCTTAAGATAGGTGTATGGTCTATATTATACCACTTGTCTTCACCATGTCATGCCACTTATCCTATACTTATACATACTTATACCTTTTGTATTATTATAAATATAAATACAATAGAGATGGTGTATACAAGAAGCTTGACTAATTAAATTATTATCAATTAAATTTTTAGCGTGTTTATATATCGTACACTCACACACTAACTCTGATCACAACGAAATTTGAAATCCGATAATAATTCAATATTACGGACCCAATGGAACTGGTTTCGTCGAATTCCGAGACTGTGCCTCGGAAGGTTATTTTTAAATTCAATTTAAACGATTAAATTTCAAAACTGACCAATTCAATGTTAGATTCCATTTTAACACTTTTATTATATTCAATGTTATCAATGTAAATTTATAAGCATTCAAATTATATTTTTAACAGGCTTAAAATCTCAGGTTTCATATTTTATCCAATTCAAATTATTTAATTCAACAATCTAATTGTCAAATAAATTATGATATTCGTAATTTAAGTTGAGAATTAACCTTTAAATACTTAAAATCAATTAAATATTCCGATTTTAAATGCTCGAAAATTCCGGGTCGTCACATTCCTCCCCCCTAAAAGAATTTTGTCCCCGAAATTACTAACTAGGAAGAATGGCTCAAAACCCGTTACTTTTCCAAAACCAAACAGTTTCTAACAACTCAACAACTTACCAACTATCTCTTATAAAAGATCCATTATCTTCCTTATTAACTTCTCAACTTTCCCATAGTTTCAAACTTTACTACTTGTTTAACCACTCAAGTTCAATTTAAAACCAAATTTTGAATTATCAAAATTTTCTCAAAATTTTTCTAACTCCCTAAATTTCCGAATTTTTTTTGCCAGCGTCTCCTTTGCGCGGCTAACTCGGTACTACCACAAAAATGGCTCTACGGCCCCCCAAATCCAAAAAAAGAAATCAAAAAGCCAAGTGGTTCATTCCAAATCCCAATCAAATTTCATACCAAATTTAAAATACATACCTTTTTGTCGAGTATTTCAAATTTATCTTCTTGAAATCAAAAACCAATTCTCTTTTCCATTTAGATTACCTGCATATCCTGCTTAGCACTAATATCCAATCACAATATTCCCAAAACATTTTATCGGCTCTCACAAAATGTCAATATCTATTCATTCAAATATTGACTTAAATTATATTAGTAGTATCAATTTTCATTTTAGAATTCACTATTCCCTCTTAAGTTAGTATAAGTATGAAATATGTTCCTTATACTTATTTCCATCTTACCACTTCAGTTTATATTTATTCCCATTCAAATCGATTCTTTCATTTTAATATGAATCCAATTTATCTTTACCTATAAATATTGAATTTTATTTTCCATTTATAACTAATTCATGTTATTATTTAGTTAGTTTCATTCACTAATTAATTTTAGTTGCCAATTTAAATTCGTTTTGTCAATTAACAAAATTTCTCCAACAATTTTCAAAAAAATTCTAACTCCCAAAATTTTTCGAAATTTTTTGGCAGAGTCCCCTTTGTACGGAGGAGCTTTTGCGATCTGACAAAAGAGATAAATATATATACATTGACCCACACGGTCGGAAAAACCAAAAACAGTTCATATTTCCTATTTTTATTGCGTAGGCGTACCTTATTTAGTATTTTAAGCAAGCAGCTTATTATTTTTAGCAAATAGCACAACCAAATCCAGCCACACGGCTCCCAGGTACCTGTACTTACTCAATTTAAACATGTAAGTACCAAATATATGCAGTTTAACTATATTTCACCTAGTTGCAATGGTTAAAACATATGAATTCTAAAAGAAATTCACCCCAAACATTTTCTCGTAAACAACTTATATAGTTTCCATGCTAATTCAACTGTTTCAATTAATTTATAAACCATTCTCATCCTATGTGAATGTTTTTCAATCCATTCGTATAAAACCTCATTAATTTGAGTGGTTTAAAACTCAATTGCTTACATTTAGTTTAGTATTAAGCAAACTGAACTCATATTTAATTCAATTGCTTTCAAACCAATTTATTTTACTCCTATCCATCCAAGGCATTTTAATAACTTCTATTTACATTCAATAACAATGTATTCCTTGCAATTTGACGAGATTTATGTGGATAAATAAGCACTTGAGTTTTATAATCAATTTAAATTGACCCCAACTCAACTTACGCTTAATTCTATCCCATTTCGGATTTATTCATAATCCATGTATTCTTATTTCATTGCATTTCAATTTCATTAACCAAACTAGTCCATTCAAAACCATTAACAACTTAGGTTCCATCTCCATTACCAATTAAATTTCCTTTTTATTTTAATTCATCCACAGTCATTTATTTAGCTCGACACATTCCATTTAAATTTCATTTACAATCCATTTATTTACATTTCATTCCATGTTAGTTTATTCCAAACTATTTTATTTGGCTCGGAAACAATCCAAGCTATTTCATTCCATAACCATTTCTCAACCTATTTAAACTACATTTCATTTGATACTTATTTATTCCATCATTTATTTATTCAATATAATTAGTTATTATAAAATTTAATTTTCCAAATTTAACTCATTCGATTTATTTCCTGGCTATTTCCAAGTTATATTCACTTATGGATTTTATTTGCACATTCAAATCATTGCTATTTTAATCCATTTATATTTCTATCCAATACACTTCAATTATATTTAATTTGTTAACACTTCAAGCTAAATTTTCCATTTAATAACTCAAGTTCTGATTCTATTATTCACTTGTAAATTACCATCCAATTTTATTAACTTACATTGCAATTTCATTCATAATCAATTAATTAATTTCAAGGCCACTTTTAATTATACTTCCTTCACTAATGATTCATGTCGAAATCAATTTATAACTTGAGTTTTATTTCCAATCTTCATTATTAGCTTATAATTCAACTTCTATATAACTACATTGAACTCCATTCACACATTTCATTAACTAATTTATTATCAATTAGTTCTTCCCTTATTTATAATCCAACTCTTAAATTGTAATCCCAAATATCACTACATTTAATTTTCTTAGTTCAATTTAGTTTATAATTCAAGTTTTGATTTTTATTTTATTCTCTAATTCATTAAAAATATTTATTTTGGAGTTTTATATCTCACTTTTCAAATTTAATAAGTCACAACTTATTATTTACATAATCCCATTCATTATAGGCTTGAATATATTTTCATTTATTTTTTTTCAACTCAAGCCTTATGCTTCTTTATAACCCAAGCATATTTTATTCATGCATTTTAATTCTTTTATAAGTTATTCTAGTTTATCTATTTCAATTCAATCCTTACCCAACTTATTTAATTTAAAGCTCATATTGCTCATTTCAATCCATCTACATCTTATAGTCACAATTTCAGAATTTACATATATGTGCATCACTGAATTCTTAAGGATATAAATTTTCCTTCACCTTAATCCTTTGCAAAAATTCAAATCCTCAATTCCAGATTATAAGTATAACACTTAATAGCTTATGGGTACAATCCATTACACAATGACCCACAATTTCAAGTCATCTTACATTTCAATTTAACCCAAGCCAAATTTAATTCTAAACCCAATTTATTTAACATATCCAAGTTAAATTCAACTTTCCATTCATTTCAATAATTTCATTTACTTCCATTCACTTACGTTAAATTTAATTTCAAGATTAAATTTTTCATTCTTTCCTTCTTATTATTATCAACTTCACTTAATTAATTCAATAGTTAATTTATTTTAATTTTACACATTATTTAAATATAATTTTCCAGAATTTAAATTTACCCGGTTTTATTTCAAAACCATTTTGAAATATATCAAATATATACCTATGTGGTATATCAAATCAAAACTCAAGATTTTCCAAAACAACTTGTTTATACCAAAAACAAATTTCTCATTTTGACATCTCCAAAACAACTGTTATACCCAACAAGTCTGAACAATATCATAACCAAGTACTAGGGAAGCAATCCATCAATAAAGAAACTCGAAAATGAATTCTAATGATGTGGCCAGCATCATCAGGATTATTTTCCAGCGACTGAAGTGAGTTCAATGCTTCTTACTTTCCCAAATTTATTTCAAAACAGTTGCCATTCGAAAATACTTCCCAAATCAACATTTCATTATCGCCTTCAACCACATGGGAAAAATATTACCAAACATTTCCAAGATTTTAAATTTCCCACCCTTATTCTTAATGCATTTAAACACCTTTCTAAAACTCCCGGGTTTAAATTCTGGTTTAATTTAAATTTAGTTATTCTCTTTTGTATAAGTTATACTTACAGAATTTATTCGGTTATAACCATTTCAAATTTAAGATTAACTTTAGATTCTTATTTGATTTTTTTAATATTAGCAACCAAACATCCAAATATATATACTGTCAGAAAATTATTCCTTTTATATCAAAATATAATTTTGGGTAAAATTATTTCATTTACCCACTTTAAAAACAATACTATGTCAGTTTATCTTGTTCAAGAGTTTAGCAACCCCTATCGATACGGTTGTACTTCCCGTACCGACCAGAATTCATAAACACTCAACCGATAAGTCAACACAGTATAAAAACAATTTTATATTCACTAACAAGTACGCTCCCATATCTATTAATACGCTCAACTCATTTTAGAGTACTATCGACTCTGTTTAATGAGTAATTTCCCCACCAAAGCCTAGGTTGTCGCCAACCTAAGCTCTGATACCAACTGTAACAGCCCGCAAATCCGTACCCCTTGAGTCAACACTATTCTACAATACTCAACTCAAGTTGTACAGAAATACGAACCATTTGGGTTAAAGAAAAAGAGGTAGAAGAAGCAAATAGAAAACAATATCAGAATCTAACCATCGCAGCGGACTAAAATATAATAGAAAATAAATGATCTTTACTCAAAATCAAATATATCTGTTTATATATTACATCATCAGAGTACATGATCAACGACTCAACAACAACATACAAATGGATACACAGCAACTCAATCATAGCGGAATATATATATAACAAATACGGATATACGTATCGTCCTCCAGCTCGTCTCCTGAGCTCCACAGCATCACATCCTGTATTCTATAATACTCGGTCTGACCCGAGCATTACAGTTAAATAACACCCGAGTCAGTCTGGAATACCAGCGTGAGAAAATCACATCCAATTGATTGTTAAAGTTTCAAAATCCTTTGAAAACAAAAGCATCTCGTAAGACCAAGCCACAAATAAACATGTCGGGTTTTTACCTTACGATAGCTAAAACAATTTTTATAGAAATCCTCTGATATTATAATAGGGTCTATATACAAATACTTATAAAATAGCCGAAATTGTTACATCTATTAAATTCCAGCTACTAGCCACAAAGTGGGTAATACAAACAAAACTCGTACAAGGCTCGTAGGGAGAATGGATTTCAAACTAATGACTAGGCACTGGGGTACCACCTGTCACAGTACGCGGCCTAGATCACCGTACCGACGATTACTCCCTTCATCCCCTGCAACACAAGGCCGGAACCATTCCTTACTGAACAGTCCCGAACAAGATAAACCCCGTGGTTGGCGCGACCAACCACCCATTAAGCCGAAATAAAAAGAAAGGGACATCTAGACAGGAGAAATATCTTGTCCTGCTTGGGCATGACCCACCTAACCTTGCTGCATATCCCCTGATTTTCAGTCATTCCCGGTTGATGAGGCTTGAGGCTAAGCGTTACCTTTAGAACGTTTTCACTTAGAATGCCCATCGTCCACCTGATGATGTTTCGCAAGCATTCGTCCATACAAGTCCGTCCCGGGTTCGAACGGAACCGAAGGCACTATTCCTACTACATCCATTTTGGAAATATCCTCAGGATTAGTAGCGACTAGCCCTTGCACTTCACTGCTCCATCTTCGAATCCAAAATCGTTTACACGAAACGTACAAACCGGATCGAAGTGGTTTTCGAGAAATAAATCTCGATCCCGGTCTCTTCGAAACGATCAGCGCATTTGTCCAATATTGATAGTCGGTGATTTAACTATCAATTAATGTTCACAACATCCATCACACAATAAATAATTTTCCAAATTATTTATTAACCTCAAAATATCTTCACAAGATATATTTCTATTTTCAATCCTTTGAAAACAGTTTCAAAACCATTATTCTTTTCAGAATCAACTTTTCCAAATATTTTATATCTCCTCTGAAATCACAAAGCACAAAACTAGATTTTAAAATAATTTAAAACACTTTATTTTGAAACATTTAAGTTAAAATTACTTTAATAATTTGTTAAAAATACATACTATATGAATGTTTGAAATAAGGTTATAAAACTAGATTTCTACTTTTAAAACAAAATACTAAGTTACTTCTTAATAATTACTGCTAGAATAGATTAAAGAAAATACTTACTTTAAACTTTAAATAATAGAAATAATAAATTTTTCAAAACTTGCTTTCTTTAAAAACAGCTTTAAAATATTTAATTTATATTTACAATTTTACCTTTTAAAACATGTACTTGGCCATCCAAAGAAAGTTCCAACTCAATCACTTAAATCAATTTCCCCGAAATTGATTTCCAAATTATTTTATTTGAAGTAAGTTTCTTTAATTACTCAATTCATTTCAAAAATTCATTAGTTACGGACTTATTATTATTATTGTTATTTTCCGTTTGATTTTAAAACTTTTAACTAAAATATACGAATGTCAGAATTTTTCCCATTTCTTCTTTGTTCCTTAAGTTAAATCTTAAATATTAAATAAATGTTTGTTTTTATTAAATAATATCATTGAAGTTTCAAACTTCATTAACCTTCTTCTTATTCAAAAATTCCTTTCCATATGCAGAATTTTATTAATTAAAAAGTGATACAAATGAAAGTTATCACATTTTTCCTGCAGTTTCCAAAACTTTAAAAATTATAGGATTTGGATAAGAAACGCAAAAGTTATTCACAAAATACTAGCTCAGGTTTGCATAAAACAACAGGACAACGAGTTTGCAAGAGGTTTTTCAACATTTTAATCAACTAATTTCAAAAAATGATACAAATAAAAGTTATAGGACTTTCCGTTATCTTTCCGGAATGACCAAGATCGTCGAATTTGGATCAGCGGTTCAAAAGTTATGACCATTTTACTAAAAACATTAAACTTAGCCTGAACTTATGCATTTACAGGACAGCGACCAACAATTTCAATTTTAGCATAGAAAACATTGAAATCAGGCAAAATTAATAAAGCAATAGTTTTATTTTAGTTCCTAAGCTTTTCAGAACATTAAAAATTTTCAAATTCCGATAAGAATTGTAAAAGTTATGGATAAAACAATTCTAAGATTTGAATTTCACAACTTATGTCATTTTGTCTCGGGACAACGATAAGCAACTACAATTTTGGCCAAGATAACATCGAAATTTTGGAAAACTCAAAACATAAAAGTTTTAGAACAAAGTCTAAGCTTTCTGGAACATCTAAATTTATCGAAATCGGTTGAGGAACGAAGAAGGTATGGTCAATTTAGTTTCAGCCTTAAGCACAGAGCTAATATTGGTTTTGCTCTCGGGATTACAGTAGAAAGGTTCAATTTTGACATAGCTAACATCCAAATTACAGAAAACACAAAACATAAAAGTTATAGCACATGAAATAAGACTTCCATAACATCCAACAAATCTAAATTTCATTAAGGATTGAGAAAGTTATGGTTAAATTACTAAGCCGCGTTTTTGATAGAACCGAGTCATTTTTACTTATAACTATCATCTCTTCAAGAATAATATGAATACTAGAAATTAAATAGTTTTTTTCACCTTAAGCTTGTGTATTTGACTTGACTCTTTTTCCCTAGCTTTCTCCAAGCTTTTTCACTTTATCTTACTTTTGTTTTTTGAAAGTATCAAAATAAGTGAACATTTCCACCCTTTATATATTAATTTTCAAGGCTAGTTTGGTAATTTTAGTTTTGGACACTTGTCTTCTTCTCTTTGCACAAGCTTTAGAATGTTGACACATGTCTACTTAGGTGTCTTAAGATATTTCTACACATGGACACCTAATGGGGTTATGTGTCTACTTAGGTGTCTTAAGATGTTTCTACACATGGACACATGTCCTTCATTTTTTTTATGCAAGCTTTATTTCATGACACATACCTTATTTAGTAATCATTTAAGGTATTCTAGAAGTGTACACCTAAGTGATATATGTGTCATGATTCTATTTCATCTTAAGATAGGTGTATGGTCTATATTATGCCACTTGTCTTCACCATGTCATGCCACTTATCCTATACTTATACATACTTATACCTTTTGTATTATTATAAATATAAATACAATAGAGATGGTGTATACAAGAAGCTTGACTAATTAAATTATTATCGATTAAATTTTTAGCGTGTTTACATATCGTACACTCACACACTAACTCTGATCACAACGAAATTTGAAATCCGATAATAATTCAATATTACGGACCCAATGGAACTGGTTTCGTCGAATTCCGAGACTGTGCCTCGGAAGGTTATTTTTAAATTCAATTTAAACGATTAAATTTCAAAACTGACCAATTCAATGTTAGATTCCATTTTAACACTTTTATTATATTCAATGTTATCAATATAAATTTATAAGCATTCTAATTATATTTTTAACAGGCTTAAAATCTCAGGTTTCATATTTTATCCAATTCAAATTATTTAATTCAACAATCTAATTGTCAAATAAATTATGATATTCGTAATTTAAGTTGAGAATTAACCTTTAAATACTTAAAATCAATTAAATATTCCGATTTTAAATGCTCGAAAATTCCGGGTCGTCACACGGTCTGACCCGAGCATTACAGTTAAATAATACCCGAGTCAGTCTGGAATACCAGCGTGAGAAAATCACACCCAATTAATTATTAAAGTTTCAAAAATCCTTTGAAAACAAAAGCATCTCGTAAGACCACGCCACAAATTAACATGTCGGGTTTTTACCTTACGATAGCTAAAACAATTTTTATAGAAATCCTCTGATATTATAATAGGGTCTATATACAAATACTTATAAAATAGCCGAAATTGTTACATTCATTAAATTCCAGCTACTAGCCACAGAGTGGGTAATACAAACAAAACTCGTACAAGGCTCGTAGGGAGAATGGATTTCCAACCAATGACTAGGCACTGGGGTACCACCTGTCACAGTACGGGGCCTAGATCACCGTACCGAGGAGTACGCCCGCTACCCTGCAACACAAGGCCGGGACTACCCCTTACTGGATAATCCCGAGTGAGATCACCCCGCGGTTGGGATCAGCAACCGCCCACTAAGCCGAAATAAAAAGGGACATCTAGACTGGAATGACCTCACCCTGCTTGGGTGCTACCCACCTAGCCTTGCTACATAACCCCTGATTTTCAGTCATTCCCATTTGATGAGGCTTGAGGCTAAGTGTTACCTTTTATAGACCATATCCCTTAGAATGCTCATCGTCCACCTGACGATGTTTCGCATGCATTCATCCATACAAGTCCGTCCCGGGTTCGAACGGAACCGAAGGCACTATTCCTACTACATCCATTTTGGAAATATCCTCAGGATTAGTAGCGACTAGCCCTTGCACTTCACTGCTCCATCTTCGCATCCAAAATCGTTTTTCACGAAAACGTACAAACTGGATCGAAGTGGTTTTCGAGAAATAAATCTCGATCCTGGTCTCTTCAAAACGATCAACGTATTTGTTCAATATTGATAGTCGGTTATTTAATTATCAATCTATATTCACAAACATCTATCAAACAATAAATAATTTCCCAAATTATTTATTTATCTCAAAAAAAATATCTTCACAAGATATATTTTCACTTTCAAATTCCTTTGGAAACAGTTTTCAAAACTACCTGCGTTTCTCATAATAAATTCCAAGCATTTCTATTTCCACTGGAATCGCCAAGCACAAAACTTAAGATTTTTAAAATAATTTTAAAAACACTTTATTGTAAATATATTTAACATTCAATTTAGAAAAATTTACTTTAATACTAAATTTATAATAATACTTAAAACAAAAGACCAAATCATTCTTTAAATAATTATTATGATAATAGATTAAACAAAAATACTTACTTTCGAATTTACTTTTAAACACTTAAGTAAAAAAAACTATAATAATTTACTAAAACACATACTAATTAAACATTTGAAAATAAAGTTACTTAATAAAATATAAAAACTAGATTTGTACTTTTAATAAAACGAAATACTAGTTATTTCTTAATAATTACTGCTAAAATAAATTAGAAGAAGATACTTATTTTAGACAATGTTAGAAATAACAAATTTTACAAAACATGCTTTCTTCAAAAACAACATTAAACATTTAATTTATATTTACAATTTTACTTTAAAACCGTACTTGGTTATCCAGAGAAAAATTCTACTTCAATCACTTAAATCAATTTTCCAAATTGATTTCCGATTTATTCCATTTGAAATAAATCTCTTTACAAACTTATTTCATTTCAAAATTCATTAATTATAGGTTTTATTATTATTGTTATTATCCTCCGTTTGATTGTAAATCCTTTAACAGAAATATACAAATTCCAGATTTTTCCAATTTCTTCCTTATTCTTTTCAATAATTTAAATCTTAAATTTTAAATAAATGTTTTGTACTCCTAAATAATAACACTACAGTTTAAAATTCATTTGACTTCCTGTTATTCAATTTTTTTTTTCTACTCTAGTTTTATTTATTAAAACTTCACAGTAGCTTTATTTCTTCCCAATGCATTCCTAAATTTATTCTATAATTATTTTACATGCAATTTCTCTTCTTATATTTTCATTTCCAAAATCAAATTTATATTTTTGGTAATTCATTATACCCAATTATATCCAATCAAACCATAGCATTCAATATTCCATTATAATTCATCATAGAATATCAATATAATCACAACTGAGGGAATTAAATAATTTAAACAAATGTTGAGGGGTTCAGTTGGATCCCTCGAACCTGTTTTCCTGCATCCACAGATGTTAGCATCACATAAAATGCCAATTTCAAATTATATCATACTATATCACATCAATCAATTCAAGCATTCGAACAATTATTTAAATTTAATCATTTAAATTTAAATTTAAACTGAGTGAGATTAACTCACCTTTTCCTTTAAATTCGCAATCCACCTCATTCTCGGTTTGATTCCATGATTTCAGACCTTGTAAAAATATTAGATGGTTTTTATTAACATTCGAATAAATCGACCGCTAAATTTTCGTATATAAATTTAATTATCCAATGCTTTAATCCTAGGCTAATAATTTAATTTTAAGCCGATTCCCTTTTATAAAATATTTTAGTACCTAAAGGATTCAATAAGTTAATAGCTTCATCATACATTATTAATAATAAACTAGTTAGTGAAGACGTGTGTATATATTTTAAATGGATAAGTTTATATATATCTTTAAACTCATTCATTTAAAAAAAAGGCGTTTATATGAATCTAAAATCTAATATAACTTCTTTTCAATATTCAAAATTCCTATTTATTTTAAAACTTACCTACTGTAATACATATTCAAATTTATTTTCACATTTAAATTGAATTTAAATAAATCGTATACCTTCGAGTAGATCGAACTTCCATTAATCTCAGTCCCAAACCCATCACCGTGCACGTTCATGAACTAATACCCCTCCCAAATTCATGACCAGAGATGCCACCGCTACCAATACTCCCTCTTCACTTCGTCATCCAAGAGCACACCATTAATCGAGTGGCTGAACCCTAAAATGAAACGTGACCACCTTCTAGAACGCGACAAAGCACACGTCATGCTTCCATCGGCCGCTGCGATCAATAAAGATTCCAGACCTCACCTGCAAACCTACGCGCGTGTCTGCGCTCTTCAACCTCCTCACCTAGTCTGTACAGTACATCGCTCCATCCCAACAACAGTCGCACCTCCAACATCGAATTGTTCGATTTCACGACGCCGCGACCTCCCAGATAACCCAAGCTACTCGCGACGCCACCCATCCCCTTAGAGCTACCGCGAAACCCTAATTCACCCATCACCCATCGCGACGTCGAGCTCGTTATTGAAGTCGCCATTGATTGACTCGTCTAGAGTTCGATTAAATTGCGAACGATTGAAGGAAGGCGCCATTCGATTCACTTGATTTTGAAAAAAAGGGGCTCCGGCCGATAATATTTCCTTAAGAAAATGATTTTTTTTTTAAAGTGAGGAGGGGTCTCGAGAGTTCAGAAGATTTGACGTTGATAGGGAGAAAGGAGACACGATTTGAAAGAATGTGGGCTAATGTTTTGGCCTGATTAGATTTTGATTTTATATATGTGTGTAGAATATAAACCAAAATATCTTGAATTCAATATAGACTTCAACACATTCATATGTCGTATTCTCACGTCACAACTCCGATCAATACGAAATTTGAAATCCGATAATAATACAATACTACGGACCCAAGGGAACTAGTTTCATCAAATTCCGAGACTGTGCCTCGGAAGGCTATTTTTAAATTCAATTTAAAAGATAAAATTTTCAAAACTGAACAATTCACTGTTAAATTCAATTTTAAAACTTCTATTATCCTTAGTGTTATCAATATAATTTTTTCAAGCCTTCAAATTATCTTTAACAGGTTTAAAACTCCAAATTCAATAATTTACCCAATTTCCGATAATTAAATTCAAAAATTAATCATCCAATAAATGTTTATATTTGAAATTCAAGTTCAAAATTAACTTTTAAATATTTCAAATAATTTAAATATTTCAATTTTAAATGCTTAAAAATTCCGGGTCGTCACAAGTTTTATGAACTGTATATTTATTATTACATTTTATCCTTCCGCTGTGAGATTCTGTTTTATTTTTATTTCTTTCTTGTTTTTCTTGTTTACCCCATAACAATCCGCCCTTCTGTATGGTTTGAATTGGCACGTGTGTCGATTTAAAGCGTGCGAAAAGGCGGGACGTTACATATTATGATAAAGTATGGCATTCACATAAGTTTAACATAAGCTAATATTTATTCTATAAAGGCAAATATGTTAAAGGATTTGCATAAATTATGTTTTAGAAATTTTTTGAATGAATCGTGTTAATATTTTTATTGAGTGCTTTAAGAAATTTAGTTGATGCGAGTTCATACGTATTCGATAGGGATTCCTAAACACTAGAACGAGACATTTAGACACAATGTTTTAAGAAGATATAAATATTTTGAGAAAATTAAAGTATTTTCAAATGATCAAATAGTTTAAATAAGACTTTAAGGAAAATTTATTATATTGAAAAAGTGATGTTTGAAATCAATATTTGTAATGGTTTTGGAAATATAAGAGTTTATAATTTTAAGAATATATGTTATAAAAGATCTTTTATAAGTTTGGATATATTTTAAGTGATGTCTGCAGCCAAATTATATTAGCGAGCAGGTGAGGTCACTGGCAAGGCAGTATTGATTACATGGCCTATATTGCTGTTGCCAATCGATATTAGTAAATCACTAAAATGTTTGGCGAGACAACATCATTATATTTTATAGTATTTGTGATTTTGGAAGACTATGTACCGAAATTATATATTTAACTAATGATATTGAATAGTGTATTTTGAATATAAAGAAAGCTTTTTGACTATGAATATAACTAATTATTAGAAAGTGAAGTCTGTGAGATTTTATTTTCAAAATAAAAATTTAATTTGGAAAAGATTTGTTATATAGAAATAAGAAAAGTATTTCTTTTACATATAAAAAGTATTTTTGTAGTTTCGTGTTAATTAAGGAAAGTATTTTGAAAAGAATCTATGTAAGGTAAAGTGTTTTCAAATTATTATAATATTTTGAAATTTAGTTTAAAGTGGAAAAGATTTTGTAATTGAAGTTGAGTAAAATTACTCATATATTTTAGAATTTTCTATTAAAAGGTTAACACTTTTAACTGAGAAATTTTTGAAATGGATTTTATACTTAATGCACTACAAGAGAGAACAGTCCCTAGCCATCACAACAAGAAAGATACTGAAGTGATATTTTTCATTGGCCATCGAAAATAGCCGTTAAAATATCAGTTGTCCAGCAACTGCTTATCGATAGACTTTTCGATGGCTTCGTCGGCATCGTTTCAACGGCTTGTATATAACTCTCATACCACCTCACAACATCAAAATGCATATATATTTAATATCTCAGCATAAAAAAATCGTACCTACTTATCATCGCATCTAGATCCCTGTGATGAAGAAAATCTACCATGTTGTTTCATATACGCAGCAATACGCTCATCCAGCATCTTGTACATCTTCGCAGTACGATGCTTGTTTCAATCATCAAGATCGGAAATTCGAGCTCTCGAGTCTACTATCTCCTGATTATCCTGAGCTCTTTTATGGGTTGCTTACCTTCGTCTAGCCTGTAACATTTTTTTTACCAAAGTATATGAGTTTCATATAGTGTGATTAGTAAAATCAATGTGTTATACGTTATTTATAAATATATTATACATAAACATTACCTCTTAGTTCTCAAATCATAGTGCCTATTCCACGTTGGCAGTTCCATGATAACATTATAAATCATGTCCTCCTTCTCTGTAGTTAGCTCGTATCGACCAGTTTCCTCAAGCAATTTGTCTCATTCTTTCATGAATTTATCCTGCGATTAAAAATAGAATTATGATTAAAATTCTTATTGCATTATTTTAATTATACATAGCTGATGATGTAAAGTGATTATTAATAACTTATAATTTAAAATATACTTATCAAGACCTCTTGTGATTTTGTGTCATGACATATGTATGTTTTTGAACCAACTTCATTGACATGTTCGATGGCGTGAGTACGAGCAAACACATCCAAGTAGTAGACGATCAATGACCATGCTCTCTTTCCTAGAATAATAATTATGTATTATTATATATATAAGATTGTACAATGTTATAAGTATTTCTAATCGCAACTAAATTTACCAGTTCTTGATGGTAATGTTGGAATGACTTTGAACCCCCACGATGTGATAGGATTTGTATTCATATTCACGAAATTCCACTCAAATTCTACTTATAAATTTAACATGAATGTTGTATTTCACATTTGTAAATTGATGTAATTATTATACTAATTCTATTCAATTATTAACAAATATAGGAGACTAGTAAACCTACCATTGCTTTTGGACTTTTCTAGTTTGCATTTAAAGCTTCCCATATGGTTACACTCATCCAACCAGTCTTTTTTCTCCTTTTTTAATGCCTAACCTTGTATCATGGAAAGTTTTCTGCATTTTTTCAATCCAGTAATTTTTTCAAACGGAACAGTTGGCTTCATGTAAATCCACTGCCCCTTGTAGATTGAAAAAAAACAAGTTATACATTTATACATAGTCAACAAATTGCACGGTTGTTATATATAAAATGAAATACACACGTAAACTTACGTAGAAATCATGCTAAATGCACTCTACAACGTGGAGTGAGATATTCTCCCACTAAGGCCAGCAACCAGTCATTATGCTCTTATAAGCAACCTTAGAAATATCAAGAACAATATCCAAGGGCTCCAATTCAAAGCTCCTGTATTAATTATGATATAGACATTTAACAAATGATGAATAATATATCATACACAAATTTTTTGTGATGTTGCAGTAAATTTGATACTTACCCACTCGCTTTACTTGCTAATCTAACTATGGGACAATCTACATGTGATAGGCCGCTACCATCACCTCCTATGCCAATCCCTCTTTGACTAGAAGAGGGGTAATCTGATGTGAAAAGATCTTCGATATGGAGATATAATATCCATCATAGACTTATCATTTATTATCGAAGAACATATCATTTTATTATGGAAAATTATATCATTTTTACGAGAAAACGTTTAACATTAATAATCATATAAATTACCTTTTATCAAACATACAATAATAATCAGTCTTCGTCGTTTTTTGATTCGGACTCATTCTCGTACTCTACATCATTTTCCCCTGTAGTATCAAATGTGTCTACTAAAATATTTGATTCATTGTTTAGATGTCCAAAATCAGAGTGATCATCGGTTATATTTCTTAAGATCTGCCAGATAAGCTTATTCATTTGGAATACCAATCCATGAAAAGTAAATCTCAAGATCTGCCTGATAAGCCTGATTTGCCTAAAGTTTAATCCATTGTCGAAGAATATTGGATATGTCTTGACGTTTCTTTTTAGTCCCATCGCAAGATGTTTCAGTCCTTTGTCGACTACGCAATTTCTCAGATCATAAACATAGTTTGAAAACTAATCAATTTTTTTCTTCTGAGATGTCACATGGATGTTGTGATTCGTAAATACTACAAATATTACATATTGCACATATTTTTTAAGTATGATTGAAATAAATATAAACTTCAAAATCCATATATCGACAATTATAAAGTAATAATACCTAATAAATGGTGCAGCTTCAGCATAATTAAGAAGTACATATGTTTTTGCCACATGGTAATCTCTTTCATCTAACCATGTTTCCATATGTTTTCTTGCAGTTCGACCATGTTGTCTAAAAATAGACAACATTACTTGAGAAGAGTCATGTTCAATGCCTTCACATTATGCGGAACACTTTCAAATTATAAGTTTACATGGTCACTAAAATAATGAGAGAAAAAGAAATAAGCTTCTTCTTCTATATTTGATTTGCAAATTGAATCTTCAACTCATGCTCTTTGTCTAACTTTTTTGTTCAGATGATTCAAGTACCCATCACAAAATTATTTCAAATTGAATTTAATTATGTAATTTTTAATTTGAAATTAAACTAATATTTAACATACAAATAATATTATCTTTCAGATCGATACATCCATCAATATTGCATAGGACCTCGAAGAAGTGCTTTAGATGGAAGATGAACAAGTAAATACTCCATTACATTAAAGAAACCTGGACGAAAGATTTTCTCCAGTTTGTAGAGCAATTTAGGAATATCTACTTTAAATTTACGTAGACGTTCAATTTTAACGCAGTAAAACAAAGCTCTTTTATAAAAAAAATTTTTTTGTTACAACCTTTCAAACTTTATGGGTTTCGGTTCTTTGAAAACTATGGGTAACAAATTTTTCATCATTACATGGCAATCTTGTCTTTTCATCCCACTCAGTTTATTGTTTTTAAAGTCAATACATCTGCAAAGATTAGAAGAAATCCCATATGAAATCTTAATCCTTTCACCCATTTTAACACAAGTATTATTTGGTTATTGTTTAACTCATAGCATGCTTTGGGTCTTTTAGTGCTATTTGGCTTGATATGAAGCTTGGGATGTTTACATAATTCTTCTATATCACGGCTTGATTTCAATCATCCTCGGTCTTCTCCTTAACATTCAAAATAGTATTAAACACATTATCAAACACGATTTTTTCATTATGCAACATGTCAATATTATGATAAAGTAAGAGATCTTTCCAATCAGGTAACTCCTAAAATATACTTTGTTTATAACAATTATAAATCACCGATTTACTCGGAATTTCAATTTGTACTCCAGGTTGGATATTCCTTTACGAGTTCATATATTTTTTTCGCTTGACCAAATTATTTGTGGTTGTCTAGTCTATACTATATTAGCTAGAATGATTTTTCTCTTCTAAAAGTGTGATTAAAATGGAAAACACAGATTACAATCAAACCATGTAATTTTATTCCCACGCGAGAAAGAAAATCTCGTGCTTCATCCATGCAATAAGAACAAGCTAGAAGACCAGTCATACTTCAACTAAAAGCATTGCATAAGCAGAAAATATCAATAGTCCATAATAAAGAAGCGAACATGCAAAATTTCTTTTTTTTGAAACGTCATATGTTTCAACTCCTTCATGCCACGGTATTTTTAACTCTTCAATTGATGAAAATAAACATGGATTCCTTGTGTTGGATCATTAGGACCGAGGATTACAATAGCGAGAAACATATATGGAGTTTCATACACATCTACGGACGCAAATTATAAGGTGTAATGATAATAGACCAAAATGAATATTTAGAACCAAATTGAGAGAATGCTGAGAATCCATCCGTACACAAACCAAGTCTAATACTCTCTCCAATAAAAGTGGGATAAGTCTTATCAAAATATTTACATGCATCTCCATCAGCTAGGTTTATTAAGGAATCTTCTTATTACGTTCTCACATGTGTTATCGCATACGAGGTGCGGTAATAGAAGATGCATAAAATCTTTGAAGTGTAGGAGTGATGGGTAAGAAATGCATTCTCTTATATTAAACCTCATTTCCCTTCTTTTTTCTTGATTTGTATCTTTTCTCGTTACATATTATACACTTCCTAAGATTGATATTCTCTTTTAAGAACAACATGCAACCATTTAAACATGTATCTATCTTTTAGTATGACAAACCAAAAGCAGCATACTTTTTTAATTTTGTAATGATTTTCGCACATTAAATTATTGGATGGCATATGTCATTTTGTAGCTTATATAATTGTGTAAAATTGACTTCTGCGAAGTTGAATTTGGATTACATAGTAATGTATTCGACAGTTACTGATAATCATATGTTGTTCTTACAACAATCCTAAATGGATTTCTCATCAGCATCACCAATAAATCGTAGATTTTCTTTGCTCCAATATTTGTTTTTTCTTTGACATTTACATCTTCATCATCAATTTGAACCATTGGGAACATTGATCATGTTGCATCTTCAATCATATCTTATATAGGAATCATCGTAACACTGTCATTATCCACCTCCACATTTGACACTACAAGGTTAGGGGCAAAAAGTTCTCTGTGATATCCCATACATAATAATCTAGCACAAAACCGTTTTTTGACACAAACGTACTAACCATATCTGATTTCCAATGCTTCAAGTGTTCGCAGTTGCTATAAGGGCAATGAACTTTTTCGTCATTTCCATTATTACTTAAAGAGAATTTAATAAATTCATGTACACCATTATTAATTTGTTCCTTTATTGAGTCTTTCATTCCTTTTTATTCATATATCTAACTCCTTCGATCGACAAAATAATTGACCATTTTTTTTTCTATTTTAATAAATATGATAGAAATTTAAAAAATTATAGAAAGAATCGAAAAATCATGATTTTTTTTGGATTAACATTTTCTTTTTCAATTCATATGTACATTTTAATATTTTATTAATTGTAACATATATTACTCTTTTTACTTTTTTTATAAAATCTTTATTTAAATTTTAACAAATTATAAATATAATATTATATTATCACATCACTATTTTTTTCTTTTGATGGTCGGCCATCCTACTACCCATTACAAACACAATAATAAACAAATTTCGTAAATCATTTTATTATAAACGATTCAACAAAATTTCGGCAGCGCTTCCCATTTATTCCCCGTATTGTACACAAATGCGCATACATAGGGAACAAAAAGAAAGTGTTGTCGAAATTTTATGAATCGTTTAAGATTAAATGATTTACGAAATGTAATTATTATATTATCTTTGTAACTTGTCCAATGCAGTGACAAATCCAACAAATACTGTATTACATGAATATTGATGTTCGTTTTTGTAGTAAAAACGAATATGTATATAATGATCATATACAATACTTGTTAGACGAGACCAAAAAATATAAGGGATTTAAAAAATGAAGTACATTATGCAATAATTTGTTTGTATTAACATTATACACTAACTCATTATTTGGATTTCTTAATAATTAAAAACTAATGAAATATTGTTTTTTTAGCCTTTTAGCCAACATTAATTTGAACTTATTACACATTAATAAAAAACTAACATTATACGCTAATTTATTTATTATACCACATATATGTAAACTAAATTTATATAAAATTAGCAGTATAAATTAATAAAGGGATTATGTAAATAAATTGTTTTCGTCGACATTTTAGCTAACACATACATAAGTTAACATCAAGTTAGGTTAACCTAATAATCGCATACACTAATCAACTCAAATTAGCCCTAATTATACACTAATTTTCTGATTTAAACACTAATAATTCTAATTAACATTTCCAAATCAACAAATATCAATTATTACCAAGAAATGTGTTATTATCAGTAAATCTAAGCATAAAATTAAAACTAGTTTTACCATATGCCGAATAAATAGTTTAGGAGAAGAATACACCTAATTTTTGATGGATTGAAGGCATAGAAGCTTGAAGATTCCAATTTGATGAAGAACGCAATGGATTTTGGCAGATTACAATGGCTAGGGATAGATTTTGGTAGGCTGGGGGTTAAGAAATTTGTGTTTGAGGATTTTTGGAGAGTATGAGATGATGAAGAAATTGTCTCGTTTCAAGCCATTTTCGCGATATTCCGATGGCTATAGGCGGCCGCCCACAACTATTTTTCAACGGCTTTCAGTGACAAATTAAAATATTAAATTAAATTTTCTCCTTGTTTAAAATAAATTTAGTTTAATTTAATTTGTCATAAAAATTTAGAAAGTTTACAATAACCCACTTTTGTTTCTAAACATTAAAAAGGTTATTTTTTCATATACAATGCTTTTTCAACGATTTATTAATTGATTATGAATTTCAAATGTATTCATGACAATAAATTCGTATAAAATATAATATTTGATACAAAAAATAAATTTGTCGAATCTTATGTCGATCCAACTTATTTTGGGCATACGGTCAAAATATGAAAGGAAAATAAACAAGTTTATGTTATCAATCTTGATTTTCAAATTTATAGTCTTTCGTCGATATTCAGACTTAAACCGTTCGTTCGAAGGTCAAGTGAGACAAAATCAAACATATATACTATATTATATATTTATCCAATCCATATGGTTAGATTTTAAAAAAAAGATAGAAAAAATTTAGACTTATTAGTTGTCCTATGTAATGACCCGATTTTTCGATCCCCAAAAATCGACATCAGTACGTCCATTGTATTAAATGCCAAACAATCGAATGCCGAAAAACCAAATCGTTAGGGTTAAAGAAGAAGAAGGTAGAAGAAAAGATAGAAACAATATCAGAATCTCACAATCGCAGAGGAACAATATATTATAGATAAATGACTAATCTTTAAACAAAAAAACTATATCTGTCTATACATTACATTATCAGAGTCATATACAACATAACAGCGGAAAAGTGACATCATATACGAGTAATACGTCTAGCCATCCAGCTTGTCTCCTGATCTCCACAACATATTTACTGACTTCACTCTAGAACAACGATAACCTGAGTCTAGGCTGCCCATGTGGAAAATTCGAGGTACCCAGAGTTTAGAAAAGGGAACAATAAACTCCGAGTCAGTCATGGGACTGGTGTGAGACCTAAAAACAGTTATTTGTACCAAAAGGAAAGAAAAAGAAATCCGTTTATGCTTTTGGAAAATGAAACTACCATAAGGTCTCCCGGAACACACACAATGCAATCGCACACTTGGGGAAGGTTTCTCCTTATGATAGTCAAACATGATTGATACGCAAAAATCCTTTTGATATTATTATTAGTGCATAGTGTGGAAAACATTTCGAAAGTATAATATAAATTTTAGCCAGCATACGTACCATTATAGTATGCCTACTATAGCTACCATGTTAAATGGAAGGTTCTACAATTAAAACGTTACAGGGCTCGTATTAAGTAATTGGATTTCCAACAAATGGTCAAGGCTAAGGAACTTCTTTATCCGAAGGGTACGCCTCTGGAGGGATGCCCCGAGAACCTAACTGGGTCTCTGCCAACACAAGACTGGGTAACCTCTATAACTAGGTAACTAACTGTCACGAGTATGCCATCCCCCGGTCGTAACCGACCTTTACCGAGGCGGCTCAATTCCAGCAACCACTTAAGTAAATATCTGGGCTCCATACCAGAATACCACTTTTATATCCACACAAGTTAAATATCTGGGCTCCATACCAGAATACCACTTTCTATCCAGAAGGAAATGCACATACCCTGAGGGGCGTGACCCTCAAAACCTCGCTGCATCCTTTCCTGTTTTGACCATTTCCGAGGTGTGAGGCACTATGAAGTCTCGTCCCACAAAGCTATGCTTTTCACAAAAGTCGTGCTTCGATCAACCAATGATTAGCACTTAGCATGCCACATTACCAAATTGGGAGTATATCACTAGTAACAATCAACTACATAACCTCCGAGCTCATACATCTCAGAGAAGGGTGTTAAGCTAAGAGAATAAATTCTCTGTCACCAAACAGAAAAGTATTTGATATAAACCAGCTTTATATCTCAAAGTGTAATGTCAGATATACATCCATACAAGTCCATCCTGGGTTTGAATGGAACCGAAGGTAGTTCGTCCAATTACGGAAAAAGTCCTTATAAATCCGGATATCCCCAATCCCGACCGGACTCCCCACTACATAGCGAAATCTCTACACTGGAGCAACTCGGTGCAAAGACAATCGATGGGTAATCCTTTCGTTTTCGAAAATACCCGGTCTTCAACCACCGTCTTCAAATGCAATCCTATTTCATCGTATCATTATTCGGAATGGGTTTTATGACTCAACGTCCCTCCCGGCTAATCCGAATAATGAGTGCTTATTTCAAAAACAAGGGGATACATTTAGATCTAAATTAAGTCACAACAAATTTCCATTTCTGATCCTTTGAACAAAAGATCCAACATTAAGATTCGATATGGTTTTCGGATAACCATTGGGAATCCGACCCCCGGTCGCATCAAAATTCAAATGCCGTCTTAAAGGCCAATATTGATAGTTGGTTATTTAACTATCAATTCACATCCATAAACAACCATCAAATTTGAATAATTTCCCCAAATTATTTATTTATTTATAAATATATTAGCAAGATATATTTCCACACTTCAACCCTTTTTGAAAAAGATTTTTTTTTGATATCATGGGGAACCTTAAGATCATGGTATTCATTGATACTCACTTAAGTAAAACCCACGCCGTGTGTCTACCCCGCTTTTATTTAGTCGTCGCACACGGATGCATAACTTTGAAACTCCCACTGGTGGTTATGGCACTGGGATTCGAACCTCTCCGGACACAGTCCTTTGGTTCCCATCTCCCAACTTCCTAACCAGTCGAGCTACGAACGACGGGTTTTTTGAAAACGATTTTCAAACTACTTTTCTCTCGCGGAATAAGTTTCCAAACATTGTTTATTTCCATTGAAAATTTGCCAAGTCCGAATATTTTAAAATAATTTAAATCACTTATCCAAAAATATATACTTGGAAACACTTGAAATAAAAACTATTCTAAACATTTCATTTAAAATATTAATTATGGAATTTTATACTAATATCTCATGTAAAACTTAAGCCTAAAATAATTTTTAAAATAATTTTTTTGGATAGAGTATAATTATTTAAATAACCATCTTCTAAATCAAATACTAGTTAAATATTTAAAATAATCACTTATATAATTAACTCAGTAAATATTTATTTTAAAATTTTAAAAACAATTTAAGAAAATAATTTCTCTAAAAACATTCTTTTTAAAACCAACTTTAGAACTTTTAATCTATACTTAAAGCCACTTTGAAAACATACTCGGCTTTCCAGGGAAAATACACTTTTCATTCCAAAATAGTCCATTTAAGTCAATTAATAAATCCTTCTTGATTTATCTCAATTTACATCCCAAATTCGTAAATTTTCTTTCCACACTTTTAAAAATAAACCAATATTTATTTTTAAAACAAATTACCCATTCCATTATAAATTCCCACCGTGAATTTGCCCTTTCAAATTATCCTCTGAAAAATATTTC
The DNA here is from genome assembly GCA_030765085.1 of Allium cepa. NCBI lineage: Eukaryota > Viridiplantae > Streptophyta > Magnoliopsida > Asparagales > Amaryllidaceae > Allium > Allium cepa. Next base: position 567,095,758 of record CM060929.1, read on the forward strand.
ACTTTATTTATAAACCCCTTTTATAAATTTCACAGTCTCATTCTTCTTTCTTAAAACATAGTTTCAAATACTAAACTAATTTTCAAATCAATTTCCAAAATTTATTATCTTTTAAAATAAATTCCTTTATTTCTCCCAAACCATTTAAAATCCGAATTCTAAATAAATTCTTCAACTTTTAACAATACTACTTAAGTTCTCAAAATCCATTTATTAAAAAATCTTTTTCCCCATACTTGGAATTTATTCAATAGGATTTCAAAAACCAACCTTTATCCTTTCTAAATTTCCTCTTTTAATTTATCAAATTCTCTAAAATTATTTTACTTAAAATTCTCTACTTAAATTTCCTTCCAAAAATTCAATTTTTATATTTCTGGTATTTTAAAATACCAAAATACATTTGGCCAAACCATAGCCTTCAATAATTTCAATTACCAATGTAATCAATCAAAGATTATAAATAAATCATATCACGGCATATGAAATAAATTCTAACATTTGAGGAATCCAGTTGGATCCCTCCAACTTGTTTCCCTGCATCCACAGATATTAGCACAATAATTTAAAATACCAATCCCACTTCACGGCGGGATATCGCGGTATAAAGGGTCATCCGCTATTATGCAGGGCGCATAGAGTCTCATCCGCTGTATAATGCGAGAAATCAATCACTCCAATATATATATATATATATGTATATGTATATAATGCTACAATATATAATATCACCCAATAGATAAATTATCAAATTCATCCAAGCACATCCAATAATTTAAATTTATTCATTTAAATGAACTAGGCAAATCAAGTGAGTGAGAAGATCTCACCTTTGCTTTTGTTTTGCAATCCATTTCCATTCCAGCTTGTTTTCACGATTTTTGACCTTGTATAACAATTATATGATTTTATTAATATTGAACTAATCATACAGTTAATTTCCTTTTTAATAATTTAATCAACTAATAATTTAGTTTAAACCAATTTTCCCTTTGGAATATCTTTTAGTAACTAAATAATTTAAATAAGTTTATTAACCACATAAGTTACCTTAATAAATTATTTTAATCTAAATTGGTAGATTTAAAATGTGTATTTATTTATTTCCAAACTGTAAGGAACCGATTCTTCGACTTCCGAAAATAGACATTAATACGTCCACTGTATCAATTGCCGAACAATCGAATGCTGGAAAACCGAATCCATAGGGTTTTAAGAAGAAGAAAAAGATAGAAGAGGTAAGAAAGAAAGAATAACAGAATCTCATAATCACAGCGGAACAACATATAATAGATAAATGAATAATCTTTAAAACAAAGCACTATATCAGTTATTACATTACATCGCATTACATTATCGGAGTGTACAACAACGAACAGCGGATCTCTGCCAACACAAGGCCGGGTTACCCTTAGAAGGGTAACTACTGACATGAGTATGCCATCCCCCGGTCGTAACCGACCTATATCCCGGGATTCACCAACAACCACAAAATAATAAGTTTGCAGCAACAACATAGGTTAAGTATCTGGGCTCCATACCATGATACCAAATCTATCCAGAAGGAAATGACATACATAAGGGGGCGCTATCCCCTAATAACCTTGCCGCATCTTTCCTATTTTGGCCATTACCGGAATGTGAGGTCCGACGAAGTCTCGTCCACAAAGCTACGCTTTATACAAAAGTTGTGCTTTGATCAACAAATGATCAGCAGCACTTCGTATGCCACATTACCAAATTGGGAATGTATCACTAGTAACCGTCAATTACATAACCTCTTAGCTCATACGTCTCAGAGAAGGGTGTTAAGCTAAGAGAATAAATTCTCCGCCACCAACAGAAATGTATTTGATAGAAACCAGCTTTACATCTCAAATTGTAACGTCAGACACACATCCATACAAGTCCGTTCCGGGATCGAACGGAACCAAAGGCACTTCCAAAGAAGCCCTTGTAATCCGGGTATTCACAATCCCGATCGAACTTTCCATCACAAAGGAAATCTCTATACCGTAGCTATCGGTGCAGAGACAATCGATAGGTCATCCTATCGCTCTCGCAAATACCCGGTCTTCATCACCGGTCTTCAATGCTATCCAATACGTCGTATCACTATTCAGAATGGGTTATATGACATAAAGGTCCTCCCCCGGCTAAACCGAATAACGAGCGCTTATTTTAAAATAATGTAGCATTCAAATTCAAGCAAATCACAACAAATACCCATTTAAAGATAAATATTGTAGTCGGTTATTTAACTATCAATAGATATGCATAACATCACCATATTCCAAATAATTTCTCAAATTAGTTATTTTTCAAAAATATCTTTACAAGATATATTTTTTTTTCCACACTTCAACCATTTGAAAATAAATTTCAAATCATTTTCCACATTAAATAAATCCTTACGATTTACTTTAAATTTGCGTTCCAAATCCGTAAATTTATTTCCACGCTTCAAAAATAAATCAATGTTTATTTTTAAACAAATTTCCCTTTCCTTTATAAATTTCATGGTGAATTTAAATTTCCAAATTATCCACTGATATACGATTTTCAAATCGATTTCAAATATCCACTTTCAATTTATCTTTAAAAGATATAATCACAAAACTTTCACTTCATATTGGAAAACATTTCCATACTTATTTAATAATAAGTAATTCACAAATCTATTTATTTTCAACATTTGGAAAATATTCAATATACTTAAATCACAATTAAGTATATATATTTTATTCTTTAAGGAAAACTTTCTCTTAAATACATTTATTTGAGTCAAAATGAATGTCGCGTAAAACATCGTTACGACAACCCAAAATCACTAGTATAGGGATTCGAAATTAAGATAGATATATAAATCCCAATACTATATAAAACATTTCCGTTCGAAAATCATTTACTATAACAACAGTGTTATAGTCCACCATTTCCTTTTATTTCTCGAAAACGTCTATTTCAACAATGAATGTTGAAATCTATGGTTTGGATACTTAATACATTTTAAAACATCTTTAAATCGTTTTATTCTATTTAAAATATCACTTCCCCAAAACATTTCTTTAATATATTATTCACTGTCCAAAATCGTGAATATACTTCGTCAACCAAATTCAACATTTCTACACATTTTATTTAAAGGATTATCCACTGTCCAAAATCGTGGATATATCTCCTTTAATAAGCTATAATAATTAACATATCAAAATAAGTCGTTTTCGGGTTTATAAAAGAATGTTTTTAAATTCCATTTATATTTTATAACAACTTCAACTTATAAAAGCACTTTATTAACAGATTCTATCCATATCCCATTTACACGCCAAAATCCAAATTATAAGCAATTTACTTATAATTCTCTATTTACAAATTTATTCATTTTATAACTTCACAAATTCTAGATTCTATTCTTTTATAAAATCCATTTATAACATCATTTTAAAACATCTTCAAAACTCTTTTATAATTTCATCACTTTGATATATAAAAATCCAATTTTATAAATCTTATATATAAAGCTTTTATAATAAATTCAAAAATCTCTTTTTAATTATTTTTATAAAATCATTAAATCCATATTTCAAAAATCACATTTCAACTATATGTCTCAAAAATCATATTTTTTATAATATTAAAATTATAATGTTTATTTATTTAAGATGAATCAATTCCAAAATTTAAATAAAACGTATACTTTCAAAAATCACTTTAAAAACCTTTTAAATTTGAAAATCATCACTTTAACACTTTTAATTTTCCAAAATAGGCCCAATGCTTCAACAGCATTAAATATAACAATCACGACATCCAAAACATCATATATCATATGATAACAGAATATATCACAATATCTGTAAATAAATCAATACGGGTAAGGAATCCAGTTGGATCCCTCCAACCTGTTTCCCTGCATCCACAGATGTTAGCACAATACCAATCCCGTTCCAATGCGGGATATCGCGGTATATGGGTTTATATAAAATATTATCCGCTATTATGCAGCGCAATAGGGTCTTATCCGCTATATAATGCGGGAAAATCAACTCCAAGTACATATATAATACCAATTCCACTTCAAGGTGGAATATCACGGTATATGTATTTAATAAATAACCTCTGCTTAATATTAAGCGTATAGGGTCTATTTCAATACAATAGATAACAATTTATCATCTAAGCATACAATCAACACAATCAAGAAATTTTAAATCTAACTATTTAAAATTTAAATCGAAACAAATTCGATTGAGTGAGAAGTTCTCACCTTGCATTCAATAACAGTCGCAGCGTTTTATTTCGAATAAAATTAAACGCGCGTTTAATTTTACCTAAAATTTTCACTAGCTCCAATCAACTCCAATTCAGCTCCATCGCGTAGTGTTCGACAATACGATTCCAACGCAAGTCGTTTCGTCAAATTCCGACCTCGTATAAACAAGTTATGACGTTGCAAAGTTTGAACGAATTTATATAATATAAATTTACAATTTTCTTTTATTTTTAACCCTCACTCAAATCAGGGCCGTTGATTTTCACATGCCCTAGATCTGAACCGTGCGCTCCTTCTTCCTCCTTCCAGGTTATTCACGTGAAAAAAAAACCCATATAGCCGCCTCCATCTCGTAATTATCGAGCCACCATCGTCGACTTCCACTACTTGTTTTGCCTCCTGTATCCTTGCATATATCATACTTCCTCTTGCAACTTACGTCTCCAGCCTTTTTTTTCTTTTTTTCATTCATCTACTATACGTACACATGCATGCACACGCTCTTCCTTCTCACGCACACAACACCAACGGGATTTTCTGCTGCTCATGAATGGTTGTTCCTACCCGATAGAGCACCGACGTCGAAACTAGACTAGGCGGTTGCTGCACTAGAATGTAAGCGTGGCTGAAGCAAGGAGCTGCTGCACTTTAGGTATGTGGGCTGTCGAAAGAGACTGGAGCGAATGGGAAACTACAGGAGTTCAGAGGGGATTTTGTTGGGGTTTGGGTGTTTTACCTGGAGGAGGAGGCTATGGGCTGTCCGAGTTTGGGTGCAGAGGCTGGAGGAGAATTGCAGATTCAGGGTTTATAGCAGAGGGTGGCGTCGGAGTTGCTGGAGTAGGAGGGGGAACTGTCGGGGGATATGGAGCAGAAAGAAATATAGTTGAAGAAGAGAGATGCATTGGAACCCTTCATTCTCAGGAAGAATGATATATGGTACTGTGTATAACATTTGCAAAGTTGGATAAAAGAAATGGAGTATGGAAAAGAAAAGGAAATTTGGTTTTCTCCTCAAATGGAAAGAGAGGTACCCCCTCTTCTCTGTCGTGTGTGTATGTATATATATAGGCTAATTAACATAGTAGCAAAGGAATGAACGTACAAACCATTTAATGCAAACATTCCATCTATTTAATGCAAATACGGTTGCATTAAATGCAAAGTAAGGAGGAAGGACAATGACGTGGATGCTTGTGTAGAATAAGAAAGATATTTTCTTGTTTAAAGTTTTAATATTATAGTTTTTTCGGTACTCCGTTATATCGTGCTGTGCTTATTTCGAACCCAAATCAATAAAACAAGTATACGATCGCAGTAAGTATGACGAGGTGATCCTAAAACACTAATAATATAGATCGGTTATTGAGTTCTGTTAATATCACAAAACACCGCTATACGCTAATTATACGTCAACGAAAAATGTTAATATTTTCCAAATTAAAAATTATGGAAAAATCCTATAAAATAAACTAAAATGACGTCATCAAAAATCAAGTCTTAATTCGAAACACATATTTTATTATAATTTAATTCAAATCCGAATATTTAAACTAAATTAAATATTGAAATTTGAATACCCAAAATTGCGGGTCGTTACAGACTCCCCCACTTAAAAGGATTTCATCCCCGAAATCACCAGGACGGAGAAATATAACGAAAACAAACAATCAACGAAAGCTAACCACTCCAAAAATAGAAATATCACCCATAACCATGGTCGGAGGTACAGTGCCTTACCCTATCCATTTTATTTATCAAATTAAGGCAGTTTCATTTTAAAATTCTAGGTTGATTTACTAACCTATATGAATTTTGCTTTGGCACCTAACCAAAGCTCTGATACCAAATGTGACGACCTGGATTTTCGACCCTCAAAATCGCTGGAAAATCCGTCCGTTCCAAAACAACTAATGAAAACTACCAATTTAATATACAATCTTATTTGATAAATATACAATACTGCTAAATGTATAGGATACAAATTCAATTTAGACAACATAATCAGAGTAAATAAATTAATCTACAAGGTGTGCATACCTAACTTAAACATTATACAACTACTGTTGCGCACTCTGATGAGAGAGACAGCAATATCCAATCCTGCGAACTCAATAAACAATGTAAATGCGGAATAATATAGTAAGCAGGAGAAATACAACAACAAGTCACCAATAAACAGTTAAACAGGAAAAAGGCTATGATATTTTAGGTGCTGCATCACTACCACTTGTGACTACCTACATACCCCTATCTAATTGGGTACCCAATTAGATACAGGATCAAGCCAACATAGTTCTTCCTATCACAAATAGAACTCATCGAGCCTACGATGCAACAAACAATATGCGATTCCCACTACATAGCATATATCATGCAAATGTAGATACTAAGTCTACCCACTTAGCTTAATCCTTACCTTTATATTTGCAAATCTAATTATCTTTACGAAGATTATCTCTTGGATTTTATTCCCGAATCTTTATTTCAAAGCATTTGATATACTTATCTCTTTTATATCAAATTATACTTTCACTTCGGGATTTAAAAACAAATCACTTTTGAAAAGATTATTTGGAAATCCCAAATACTGTAATAAAACATATCAAATCATATGCAACCAGATCGGGAGGTTTCTCCCAATAACAAGGCAACTGGGTCACAGCCTTAATACAATCGACAAATAAGTATATCCCTCTATTCTAAGAGCGGACTATACCAAAAACACATGCCCACCTTTTTAGTTATGGGTTACCCGAATCATTGGTAACATAACAAATCTTTTTATATCCCGAAGCGATAAATCATTTCACACTGATACTCACAAGTACTTTCAAATCTATAATAATTTTCATTTCCCAAATCTTTTCAAAAATCATCTTAAAACCATCGGGTTTAGCCCTCGAAAATTCTTTCCATTTTATAAAACACTTTTGTAAAACCATTCATTATATAAATCAGTTTTATATAATATAACTTCAAAATACACATTACCAAACATTTCTATTTCTATTAAAGAGAAAACTTTTCATAACAATTCCATTTGAAAACCAATTTTCAAAACAATTCATTAATTGAAGTGAACCAAATATTACCGCTAGACACCTTATAGTCAAATTGTGAAATAAATCATAAGGTGTTAGCCTACAATTATTTTCTACCCAGCCCATGCATATGGATAATAAATTGCTCATAAACTGGTTGATCAAAGTCAACAATCAGTAATAATTATCAGTGCTCATTAACTAGCCGAGCGCAATCCAAACAACCAAATAATCAATCAACAACAATAAACAGCGACACATCTATTTATTAAATAATAATTAATCAACAGATTAATTAACTTCAAAACAATTGTTTTACTTGCAAGCACAGAATGGTGTTTTATTCTACTCAATGGATGTCATAATGAAGTTTACTTATTTAACTACGTTAACCGTAATTAAATTTAACGACTAATAATTTATCAATAAATTATACTTAACCCAAGGTGTCAATATTCTATACTAGTGCGTTCTATTCGTTGCTACGAATCTAACGTCGAAATTAAACCTCGGGTTAAACGGACTTTGTATGGGTAGTTATTCAATTTTATAGTTAAACTAAATTAATTAGCTAACTAATTTATAAACTAAACAAGTAAACTAATTAACTAAATTAAATCTCACCCCACTTCCATATATTAGCAAAGCTTAATGCATCCCTGCAAAACCACATCACTGCATGACTCGCCCGAACACTCCATTCGTGACTACTAATATAGTTACGCCCCTGCTCGTCATTCCCCACCTGTTCACGTTTTATGACTAAGCTCACATGCGTGCGAATTCCCCTGCATACATACAAATTGAACCACACTTCCTCTCTCTTCATTTCTTTCCTTTTTTACTTCCACTACTTGTTTTGCCTCTTGTATCCTTGCATATATCTCACTTCCTCTTGCAACTTACGTCTCCAGCCTTTTTTTTCTTTTTTTTTCATTCATCTACTATACGTACACATGCATGCACTAGCACTCCACTCTAATTCATGCATTCACACGCTCTTCCTTCTCACGCACACAACACCAACGGGATTTTCCGCTGCTCATGAATGGTTGTTGCTACCCGATAGAGCACCGACGTCGAAACTAGACTAGGCGGTTGCTGCACTAGAATGTAAGCATGGCTGAAGCAAGGAGCTGCTGCACTTTAGGTATGTGGGCTGTCGAAAGAGACTAGAGCGAATGGGAAAACTACAGGAGTTCAGAGGGGATTTTGTTGGGGTTTGGGTGTTTTACCTGGAGGAGGAGGCTATGGGCTGTCCGAGTTTGGGTGCAGAGGCTGGAGGAGAATTGCAGATTCAGGGTTTATACCAGAGGGTGGCGTCGGAGTTGTTGGAGTAGGAGGGGGAACTGTCGGGGGATGTGGAGCGGAAAGAAATATAGTTGAAGAAGAGAGATGCATTGGAACCCTTCATTTTCAGGAAGAATGATAAATGGTACCGTGTATAACATTTGCAAAGTTGGATAAAAGAAATGGAGTATGGAAAAGAAAAGGAAATTTGGTTCTCTCCTCAAATGGAAAGAGAGGTACCCCCTCTTCTCTGTCGCGTGTGTATGTATATGTATATATATATATATATAGGCTAATTAACTTAGTATCAAAGGAATGAACGTACAAACCATTTAATGCAAACATTCCATCTATTTAATGCAAATACGGTTGCATTAAATGCAAAGTAAAGAGGAAGGACAATGACGCAGATGCTTGTGTAGAATAAGAAAGATAATTTCTCGTTTAAAGTTTTAATATTATAGTTTTTTGGTACTCCGTTATATCGTGCTTTGCTTATTTTGAACCCAAATCAATAAAAAAAAGTATACGATCGCAATAAGTATGACGAGGTGATCCTAAAACACTAATAATATAGATCGGTTATTGAGTTCTGTTAATATCACAAAACACCGCTATACGCTAATTATACGTCAATGAAAAATGTTAATATTTTCCAAATTAAAAATTATGGAAAAATTCTATAAAATAAACTACAATGACGTCATCAAAAATTAAGTCTTAATTCGAAACACATATTTTATTATAATTTAATTCAAATCCGAATATTTAAACTAAATTAAATATTGAAATTTGAATACCCAAAATTGCAGGTCGTTACACAAACTATATATATGTACTTATAAAAGAACTTATATTCAAAAAAATCCAATTTTTAAATAAATTCTTATACTCCCAAAATCTAATATACATATACATACATACATACATATATATATATATATATAACACACCGTGTGTTGTTTTCTACATGCATGTATATTTATTTTTCAAATTGAAACTAAAAATAATTTCTCGGTTTCAGAAACTAATTTTACATTAACTTCTAATATTTTGAAATTTCTATTTATTTATCTTTTTCAAACTTAACTATATATAGTTATTTCCTGTTCAACATATATATTTTAAATTTATAACAGGTTGATAAATATATTTTCTATAGTTTATTTATATACACATATATATAAAGAAAAATCTGTGTATATATACTTCTTTGAATAAAAAGGTTTTCTGTTTATATATATATATATATATATATATATATATATATATTTCTATATATATTTATATGACAAATTTAAAATTTAAACTGCAAAGAATAAATGGAATATACCTCCCAGCACTGCTCGAGGCCGCCACCACTTCCCATCTTGACGAGTTCGAAATTGGCAAAGTATCTCGAGGTCAAGCTCGACACTGGCTATCGTCGTCAGCAACCTCCAAAGTTGAACACTTCGACCTTGCAACCCTAGCCGCACGCGTTGCCTGATCGCGTCGCGACCCAGACATGCCATCTTCCCATACCTTCCTCGCGAGCCTCCACAAGCCCAGTGTCGTCGCTCGCCGTTCGCGATCCATAAATCAACGTCGCGGCCTTGCTGCTTTCGATTTGGGAATTCGATTCGGACCCTTTTTAGTCCGAATGTAGACTGACAATAAATTCGAGAACCAAGATAGGCACCCTAAATTTATTTATTTTTTTATCATATCTTGGAAGAATGTCTAGATACTTTCGATTAACATAAGGTTCAAAAAAATTATTTTTATGTCGAATATTTTCTTTTATATGAATTTATATGTTCAATATGTTTATAAATTGATAGTTAGTTACACAATAGTTAAAAAATATATTTAAATTCATAAAACTATTACGCATCATAAATTTCACCAACGTTGTATAATGGATGGATTAAAGGAAACAATTATTGATCGTTTGAGCTCGATTTTCAATAAAGTTAAATACGAAGTACACAACAAAAGATTTTCGAAAATACTAATTTAACTAATCACAAACCATCGTAAAATTGAAGAGTTGGATAAAAATATCTTCTTTAATTTTGAGAATTAAATTAGTATTTGTAAACAAAATTTAAATTTCTACAATCAATAAGTTATAATAATGTGATAAATTAAAATACTTAAAATAATCAACCGTTAAAAGCCGTCGAAATAGTCATAATGGATCCTTTGGCAGTCGTCGGAACTATACGTTGCTATTTTAGCCTTTCTAGTAGTGATATATTTGAATCAAAGTAAGAATTATATTATGATGTTCACTTTAAAGAGTAAAGATTTACAATTTGGCATTTTAATATTCCGTAAATTATTGAGAAGTTTTAATTTTATGATAAGCCACCAATGAAAGGTCTAATCATTGACTTTGTGTAACTTTATTTGATATTTGATGATTCATTGTTGATTTCTATAATAAAGACCGAATATTATGGATTTATATTGATATAGAATTACTAGCCTTGTTATAGATTCTTCCTAAGGAATCGTGAGGATGCAATTTTGTTAGAGGGGTGTTTGTAACAACCCGATATTTGAGGGAAATTAATAAAAGATAATAATAACTGTTTAATTTACTAAAATGGATTTTATAAATTAAATATGAATAATTGGATTTATTTTGGAATTTTGGAATTTTATAATAAAATATTTCGTGATGAAATTAAATGATTTAGGAAATTATTGTTTGTCTAAAAGATTATGGAATGAATTAATTTGGAAATTATTTAGTAAATGGGCTTAAAAATGTGAATATTGGATATTTAAATTTAAATGAATTAAAATAAGGAAATAAATTTGAACTGTTGGACATGCATTAACATATAGTAAGTTGTATAGCATAGACTTGTAGTACTAATATCTAGTTTCAAAAAAAAGTCGAAAATGTAGCTGAAGTAGGACATTACAAAGTCATGTTACTGAAGTTGTAACTAGTTGAACATCATGTAGCTTTGTATGGTGCATTACCATACGTTATTTAATATCCTAAAAGAGGAGGGACAGGGATGCAGCAGTGGGTAAGGTTCGTGGGTATCGAGAAGTGGGCAGGCTGCTGGACAAAGAACTATGCAAGAATGTGTTTGCCTCAAGATATAGATAGCAAGCTTGCAAGATATTTGCAAGCAGGAAGAACAGAGGTAATCAAGCTGGACAGAGAGGTACTCAGCTTCAGGAAGGTATTGGCATTGTGTTTGCAGGTCAGATAATGTAGATTGCACGGTGCATTATGTTTGCAGCAGCTACAACTATTGAGTGAATGAGCGGCATGCTTACAGGATGCGAAAAGAATGGTGGCAGTCTGGAAAATGATTGGTTGTAGTAGCTATAGCATGTTTGTAGGCTACATTAGGATTGTAGAAGCAAGAAAACCACTATTGCATGAGACAGAGATGACATGGATATAGAGCGCGGTAATATATTTGCCTGCTTATTTTGTGTAAAATTTTAGATTCTTATACAACTTAGTGGATAGAGTAACAACCCATTGGCTTCTTTCTAAAATTTGAATCACATGGATAACAAATATCAATATATATATGAAATTGGTGTTAAAATGAAATGTATCAAAAATTAAAGTTATCAACATACTTGAATATATTTATCTAATTTTGGTGACGATATTTTGGATCGTTATAGATGCTTTTCTGCTAGATATCAATATTTTGTTGAAACTATATTTTCGGACTTAGTTTTGTGTTTGGATCTTTCTGGGTATTTGATTCAAGCTGATTATGTGTTATTTAACGATTACTAGATCTATATTTAGAGTATGACAATCAAATAATTCGACGAAAAAGGGTGCGATTATGCACTTCAACTAAGAATTGGTTGGTCTAAAATTTAATTGGTTGGTTAGAATTCAGGTTTCAACAAGGATAAATCCCAATTCAAAAATCAAAAATTCATCTAGTGTAAAGAATTGTTCATTTGATGTGATGATTTTTCAGTGTTGAATTAAAGGATAATATGAAGTTTCCAGATATTATTTCAAAGAATCGATGATTACAAATGTTTTTCTACGCTGATACATTACATTTCTATTGGCTTGTATAAAGCACTATTGATATCAGTTGGGCTGGTATTGGTGCGGCCCATTAGTACATATTCTCTTACCCAAAAGGCTAAGTTCTATACGTTACGGTATAATGTTTAGCTTGATCGTTCACTTCTCATTTCTAACACCCCCTCAAACCGATATTAGGGTTAGGGTTCGGCGATTCCCAAATCCATCCGTCGTCTTATATTTTCTTTGAATTTTATCAAATTGAAGAGATTTCTCCAGCTTACAAATCCTTCTTAGCTTGATTCTTTGTATGTTTACCAAGCTTGTTGATGACTTTGCTTTGTTATTGAGATGTCAACGATTTTACTCTTTGAGCTTCAGTGGCTTCAGCAGATTCTTTTGTATTTGCTTGGATCTCTTCTACCTTTAAGTTGCTTTTGAATCTAGTGAAGTTTCGTCTTGACAGTGCCTTGGTAAGTGCATCGGATTGCTGGTAGGCAGCTGGTATGTAATTAACTTGCAAGTTTCCTTTTTGAATTTGTTCTCTAACAAAGTAGAGATCTATTTCGATGTGCTTTGTTCTTGAATGTAGTATTGGGTTTGCTGACATGTACACTGTACTCTGATTGTCACACCATAATGTCGGTTTGGTCTCTAATTTGATGTTTAGTTCATAAAGACATGACTGTATCCACATTATTTCCGATGTTGCACTTGCGACACTGCTGTATTCAGCCTTAATGCTGGATCTTGAGATAGTTGATTGTTTCTTTAAGCACCATGATACAGGTTATCACCAATAAATGCAGTATCCAGTTATTAATTTCCTGTCATCTGGGTCAGTACTCCAGTCAGCATCAGAATAACCTATTATGTTGAGATTGTTGCACTTCTTTATTGATAAGCCATAGTTTTTTGTTCCTTTTATATACCTCAATACTCATTTAACTGCCTTCAAGTGATCATCTGGTGGTTTCTGCATGAATTGACACACTTTGTTAACACAAAATGAGATTTTTGGTCTAGTAATTGTTAGATATTGTAAAGCACCAACAATACTTCTGTATTGTTTAGTGTTTGTTATGTGTTCTCCACTATTTTCAGTCAGGTGTTGATGACTTATAAGTTAGTTATGGCTTTTCATTATCTATTTTAGTCTTGATCAACAACTCTGAGATATATTTCATTTGACTGAGAATTATTTTTGATTTTGATTTCCTTCTGACTTCTATGCCCAGGAAAGAGTTTAAGTCACCTAGGTCCTTAATTAAGGACTCTCTGTCTAGAAACTGAGCAAGTTGGCTGATTTCAGCTTCATCATTCCCTGTAATAACTAAATCATCAACGTATATTAGAATGTAAATACTTGATTTTTTTTTACTCTGATAGATTAAATTATCTGATTTGGTAGATTGATAGCCCAAGTGAGAAGGAGTGGTTTTAAATTTATCAAACCAAACTCTTGGTGCTTGTTTAAGGCCATATATTGCCTTTTTAATTTGCACATAAGGTTTGAATTTTGTTTGTATCCTTATGGTTGTTCCATGTATATTTCTTCATGCTGTATACCATTCAGAAATGCATTATTGAGATCAAGTTGTCTGATATTCCACTGATTGTGCAAGGCAATACTTAGAATAATTCTTATAGTGGTTGGTTTGGCAACTAGAGAAAATGTTTCATTAAAGTCAAACCCATATTGTTGAGTGTACCCTTAGCTAACAGTCTAGCTTTGTATCTAGCCACAGTTCCAACTGGATTCTTCTTTATTTTGTAAGTCCACTTGTAAACAACCACATTTATGTTGTCTAGTGGACACACTAAATCCCAGGTTTTGTTCTTTATTAGTGCATTATATTCCTAATCCATTGCTACTTTCCAGTGTCTATCTTTTGCAACTTGTTCAAATGTTTCAGGCTCCTATGAGACAGATATTGTTTTGTATAGCTTAAATTTAAAGATCCCACTTTTCGATCTTGTGACCATTGGGTGTCCTGTTCTAACTTGTGGTGATACTTTTGTACTTACTTAATCATCATTGTTTTCTGGTTGCATTTGTGAACTAACTGAACTTTCTTCACAAATTGATTGTGTTTGATCATTTATATGTATAGGATATTGAATGTGATAGCTGGGCAGTTCTGGTGATTCATAACTTGGTTGATTTGACATTTTAAGTTGTGGATTATGAACTCCAATAGTCCTTTCAGATTCCTTTGGTTGTAGAACATCAATATACACAGATATATTAGGTATTGATACCTTTGAATTATAATTTTTTGAGTTGTTTTTGTACCTGCATTGCTGAAAGGAAAAACAAGTTTATTAAATAAAACATGCCTACTTATGAAGATTTTTCCACCGTCATCAAGGCATTTATAACCCTTCTTATTTGTCCCATATCCTATAAAGGTGCAAGGACTTGACCTAAAGCTCAGTTGGTTAGTATTGTGTGGTCTTGCGAAGGGAAAACATAGACATCCAAATGTTCTTAAACTCTAATAATCTGGTTTAATTCCACATAGTTTTTCTAGTGGACTAATTCCTTTAAGAACCTTTTTTGGTAATCTATTGATTAGATATACAGCAGTGTTAAAGGAATCAGGCCAAAACTATAATGGTAGAGATGCTTGTGCTAATAATATTAAGCCTGTCTCCACCAAATGTCTATGTTTTCTCTCAATCAAACCATTTGCTCTGATGTGTAGGGACATGTAGTTCTATGAACCATTCCTCTTTTATTGAAAAAACTATTAAGTGTCTTGTACTCGGTACCACCATCAGACTGTATAATTTTGACTTAGTGACCAATTTGCTTTTCAGCTAAAGATATGAAATGCATTACTGCATTGTAAGTTTTAGAATTTGTTTAATGAAAGTATATCCATGTATATCTAGAATATTCATCTATAAA
Source organism: Allium cepa (assembly GCA_030765085.1). Lineage (NCBI taxonomy): Eukaryota > Viridiplantae > Streptophyta > Magnoliopsida > Asparagales > Amaryllidaceae > Allium > Allium cepa. Next base: position 567,111,294 of record CM060929.1, read on the forward strand.
AGATATATAATATCTATATCCATAATCTGAGAAAATTGGAGCTGGTCCCCACAGATCAGTGGCAACTAATTCTAAATGTTTTGAATACTTGGTTAATGAATCATTAAATACTAGTTTATGATTTTTTTTCTCATTTGACAGTAGGTGAAAACAAATGGTAAAGAAATATCATCAGACACAATTTTATTTTCACGAAGTACTTATTTAACTACACTTATATTTGATGGCCACGTTTATAGTGCCATAGATCAAAAACACTTCTATTTCTTTCCGGAGGAGAAATTTCAACCATGTTACATCATTTTTGTTTTCTTCCAGGATTGCTATAGTTTGTTAGATTGAATCTGTATAATCCTCTGACTGCATCACCTTGCAAGAAAATTTCCTTAGTTAGTATGTCTCTAACTAAACAATAATTTGGATAGAATTCAAAGTAGACGTTATTGTCTTTTGAAAATTGTGATACACACATGAGATTTTTTTTCTTACCCTTGGCACTCTAATAAATTGTTTAAGAATAGTTATCTTGCACCATTAATAAATGCATTACCGGTATGTGTGTTATTAATTGGCTCACCATTTTCCATGCATATTGACTATTTACCTCTGTACTCTTCGTTGCCAAGGTTTAAATTGTCAAGATTGCTTTTTAGTAATTAGTTGCTCCTAAATCTGGATACCAACCCTCATCCTGAATGTGTTTTGGTCTTGTAATGATACTCGGATTGATTACACCATTTTCATCTGACTGAGTACATGATTCTTGTTGTGTCTGAGCCGTGTTGACATTGACGTTTCCACCTCTTTGGTTGTTTGAATTCTGATTAGGCACATAACTAGCATTAAATCTAAATAGCACTTCATTGCAGTATAACCAAGTTTCTCACATATCTGACATTTTTGTTTGTTCTTGCTGTTATTCCATCTCCCTCTACCCCTTGATCTATTGGTATAACTACCTCTTTGATATGATTGACCTTGTTTATTGGAGTTTTGACCTTTGTTTTTGGAATTGAATGTGCAATTAATTGATAAATCTATATCTTGTGACTTCTTGGGATCAATTCTTGCCTCATGTGCAAGTGGAGTTGCATGAAAATATTGTATGGGTGGCAGAGTTAGTTGAGATGTTACAACTACAAAAACTACTTCATATTCTTCATTAAGTCCATTCAAAATACTTATTTCTTGTTCAGTTTCAAACACTTTATGCCCTGCAGCTTCCATCAAGTTGCATATGTTGTTGACTTATGATAAGTAATCCCTCATAGTCTGATTACCTTTATTGATATTTTGTAATTGTCGTTTGTAATGCATAACCTTTGCAGCAGATTGAGTATTGAAAATTCTTTTCACTGTAGTCCAGATATCATTAGCATATTTGCAACCTATTATTTGAGACAGTAGGTTTGTGTTGATAGATGATAACATAGTAGCTAAGGCGCAAGGCTTAAGCCTTGGGCTTTTTTGAGCCATGGGCTTTTTGTGTGACTTTATACAAGTGTGGGAAAATTTGGTGGAAAAAATTGCAATATAAAATACTACTAAAAATGATAAATTTGGTGTTGATAACTATTTTATGCAAATAAAAAAAATAGTTTAGTAGGTATGCAGTCACAAATGGTAATTCCAAACTAAAACGATCACAAATTCAAGTTTCAACTTTCAAGCAATACAAAAGACATAGAAGTCATAAGTCACAACAAACAATAATAACAAAAGGCTAGAAATGATAAAGTAATTCAGGTTCAACAATTCGACTTCTACTAATCACAAATCCCAACTATAATCATCATCCTCCGAACCATCCTTCAATTCTAAGTCATAGATTTCCTCCTCCTTCGAATCATATTCAAAATTCTCATCCACCAAATTATCATCAATATTAGCTTCTTCTCCATTTTCAACATAACTAGGTTGCACTGTAGAAGTTGAAGCCTTTTCTTTTCCTTTTGATTTAGCAATGGCATGGTACCTAGTCATGTGCAACCTTTGTCCCACTCCAGAAGTACGTGTTACATCTCCCCATGTCAATGTATCTCCTTCGAAAACCAACTCATCCTCAACATCTGAATTATCTCCTTCCATGTGGCCAGTCATCTGTCTTCTACTCATTTGAAGCATCAATATCTTCCAAAGTAATTGGATCAATCAAATTCCTTGGTCTAAAGCGGTTCTTTAAATTTTGATTGTACTTGATAAACACTAGCTTTTGTAGTCTTTCATGCTCATGTCTATTACGCTTCTTGCTATGGATCTAATTAAAAAATACAAAGAAATACGTTTAAAACTTAAAGATACGAACATGTAGAATTAGTATGGTGTGTTATGCAAAAAAACTTACATGCTCATAAATGCTCTAATTTCTCTTACAACCGGATGCACTACAAGTCAAACTTAAATTTTTTATCGCAAACATTTTAAGTACAAGGGTTGAATTTCCATGTAAGCTCCACCACCCGGAAAAGGAAAAAATTATAAACTAATCAATATTACTTATCTAAAACCTTACTGATGTAATTTATGAATTATGATGTGTAAAATACTAAAATGTAAACGTAAACTAACGCTTACCAGTGGATTTTGTGTCTCTTGATTTGATTGCAAAGTTAGTACCAAATTGTCCTTTCGATTTCTTATATAAAGTCAGTTCATCCACCACCTTCTCTTGCTTATCTTCGGAAAGAAGTCTCTTGATACATTTGTATAATCCACACGTTGCTTCTTTATCATGCTTAATGGAAGGATCTTTGTAGAAGAATTATGGATTGAGAAAGTGGCAAGCCACATGCAATGGATGATGAAGTTGACATTCCCATCTTCTATCAATTATGGTAAAAATATCTTTGTACTTCTCTTCATTTCCTTTAAAAGATTTTTCAATGGATTCTTTAGCTCTATCCATTGCTTCATATATGTATCCCATAGCCGGTCTTTTCTCACCATCAACTAATCAAGAACATGAACAAGAGGGCCCATCACTCTAAGAATATAAGAGATGCTACTCCAAAAATGTGCATTCAAAACCACATCACAAGCTTTCTTCCTTTTCATTTCTTTTGCCCACTTGCTTCTAACCCAGTCTTCGGAAGTGAACATAGTACGTAGAGAATTTTGGGACTTGTGCAAATTTTGCAAACATAGGATACTAGTCGCAAAACGTGTAACTCCAAATCTCACCAATTCCTTGTTTCCATTGAACATCCTCATCATGTTCAAGACACCACTATGGTTATAAATAAATCCCAAAAGAGCAACTCCTTTTTTAATTAGGTTTCCCACTATATTTATTTTTCCAATATCCTCAAGAATAAGGTCAATGCAATAAGCCGCACAAGGAGTTTAATATAAAAAATTTCCTTACTGACATCAACAATTCACCTAAATAAGAAAAAAATAAAAATATGAATTTAATTAGTTTCTAATTTCAAAAAAATTTAGTGATTATAATTTTATAAATAGATATTTAAATGTAGAAATCACGGCCTAATTTAAAATTACTTTTATTATCCTTTATAACTTTAACAACATTCTCCTTGCCAATTCTTTCAAAAAACTTGTCAAGCAACTCAAATATCCTCTCTTTCGATTTGACTCACGAGGATGCATCTACGAATTCCACAAACATTTTCCCTAAAGAATAATTTATTAAAAAATTAATCAATGTTCTTCCCTTTCGATCCGTCCACCCATGCGACATAATGGAGCAACCATATTTCACACATTTGTCTTTATGCCCCTTCATTAATTGATTTATATAATACAACTCTTTCTTTAGCAATGGAACTCTCAATTCATGATAACTTGGAGGCTTTAGATTAGGTCCATATCTACCAATTGCTTTAACCATATCCTTAAATAAATCCAAATGAGCAACATTAAACGCAATAACGGCTTGATAAAAAAAGAGCAATATATTGATTGGTTCTAGCTCTCAATTCTTTATCACATGCATCATTTACACATGATTGCCTCAACTTAGACGATCCTAAAATTTTATCTTCTTGTTCACTTTTCTTTGATGCCTTGTTACTCATATACAAATCAATCAGGCCTTTTGCATTACCCCTTGACGATCTTGCCTTCTTTCCAACATTCCTTCCACCAATGTTCAATCTCTTATTAGTTAGTACAACTTCTTCAACCTCATCATCTTCCAAATCCAAACTATAGTTATCTAACTCATTGCTCGCACGATCTTCAAAAGCATATGTCTTCTACGTTGTTTACTAGCCATAGCTTCCAATAAAATATTTCTCACTTTGGGTGGACATTTAGGACAAGCGCTTGCATTTCTAAAGCCTCCGATTTGGTGTTGTTTTGCTCTATTTATTCCCCTCGAAGTCATTTTCAACCAATATATGCAAGTCATGCCATTAGGGTTGATTTTATCCACAAAAAATTATAATTCCATCTAACATCTACTTTATGATTTTTAGGTGCGGTGGAAGAACCTGTTGAAGTATGTGTGTTTGGATCCATATCAACTTGAAATGAAAAATTGAATTAAAATTATTAAACTACTTTACTAACTAAAATTCTAACTTTAAATTTTTAACCATTAAAATAACTCTTTAAATTTTAGAAAATAACTCGTTGAATTTTAAAACATAACTAAATTTTAAATTAAAACATAATAAAACATAACTATTCAAATTTTAAAACATAACTCTTTAAATTTAAAAGTCAAAACATTACTAGATTTTAAATTAACGTTTAAAACATAAGTAAATTTTAAATTAAAAGATAACTGAAATTTTAAATTAAAACATAATCTTTAAATTTTAGAACGCAACTCATTAAATTTTAAAATAAATCATAACTAAAACATAACTCTTTAAATTTTACAACATAACACTTTAATTTTTGAAACATAACTAAAAATTTAATTAAAACAGAACTCTTTAAATTTTAAAACATAACTTATTTACTTTTAAGACAACTAAATCTCTAATTAAAATATAATTAAATACGAAATTAAAAACATATCTCTTTAAATTTTAAATCATAACTCATTAAATTTAGAAACGTAACTAAATTTTAAATTAATACATAACTAAATTTAAAATTTAAAACATAATATAATTAAAATTTGAAACTAAAACATAATTAAAACATAACCTTTTAAATTTTAAAACATAACTCATTAATTTAAAAAAAAAACTAAATTTTAGAATTAAGTTGACATAACCAAATTTAGAATTTAAAACATAACTAAAATTAAAACATAACTCATTAAATTTTAAAATATAACTCATTAAATTTTAAAACATAACTAAATTTTAAATTAAAACAGAATCGAATTTTTTTATATATAAATTATAGCATAATTCATTAAATTTCAAACTAACTTAATCAAGTTAACTTAAAAGTGTAAATTAAATTTTAAAGTTTTAAACTAAATAAAATTAACTTTATAATTTATATCTTCAATTAATTATAAACTATGATCTAACTTAAAATTTATAGTAAAAAACCTAATTAATAACTTAACAGCAAACACAAGTGCAATTAAAAAAATTACCTGTGATGGAGGCGGTGGAGGGTAGGAGGCGGCGGCGGTAGAGTTCGGGTGTAATTTTTTGTTCGAAAGTCGTATTTCGAAGTCGGTAGGCAATAATTTGAAATCCTAGAAAGCCTCGTCAATAAGTTGATTTCACAATAAGCAAGCAAATTTCAGGTCGATTGAAGTAGGCCTGCAAAAATAATTATGATTGGTCGAGGCACGTCTTCCTGGGCCTCTGCGCCTCAAATAAAACGCGCTTTATGCACTTTTGTTGCACCTCCGCTAAAGGAGGCGCCTCATTAACTGGCGAGGTGCAGGGGCTGCACCTTAGTCGCGTCTAGGCGCGCGCCCTAACTATTATGGATGATAGTAGCCAAAAAATATTAGTCTATGTTGCCTGTAATACTTTTCATATTCTTCATAACTGACCATCTTGTTTTGTGAATTAGTGATAAATCTTCGTGGGATTTGAATAGTTCCAAGGATGAATCTTTCAAGGCCATATCCTTGCATTGTTGTTTCAACTTGAAGTTTCCATAGAGCATAATTGTCTTCTTAAAGATGTATGGTGCTTAACCTACTTTGTGGACCGACGACAGCCTTGATCAGTTTTTCTGTGGCTTCATTGGTCTGCTGTTGAGAGTTGGCAGTATTTTCAGAGGTTGTTGAAGTGTTTTCCCCTTCATCCATGATGATACAACAAAATGACAATCAAACTCGATAATTCAGATACTTGCTGATCCTAGATTGCTTCAATAGTAGTATGGATAGGTTAGTTGCAGCCAAACTCAAACGATGAATGGGTTTTGATGAGTTCTTTGTAAGGCAATTACTTTCCTTCTGCATTTGATTGCTTTCTTGATTTTAGTTTTTAGTTTTTTTGAACTTTCTTGTTTGAGAATTTACTTAGTTCTTTGTTGAAAACTTGTCGCAACCAAAAATTAGATTGATTTCTTTGTTATGGAACCGTTTTTCATAAGCAAATTCAATAACAACCCAAATGATGAGTGTGCACCTGATGGGTTATCAAAATTTCAGATGATGACAATGTTCTGATGATGTCTTGACTTGAATGCCTCTTTAGGATGAGACCCTGAATTTGATGCAGATATTGTTAGGCTTAATACTGCTCTGATACCATGTAAAGAATTTTTGATTTGATGAGATGATTTTCTAGAGTTGAATTGAAGGATAACATGAAGCTTTCAAAATTATTCTAAAGAACTGATAATTACAAATGTTTTTCTACACTAATACATTACATTTATGTTGGCTTTTGTAAAGCACTATTGATATCAGTTGGGCTGGTATTGGTGTGGCCCATGAGTATATATTATCATACCCGAAAGACTAAGTTCTATACATTATGGCATAATGTTTAGCTCGACCATTCACTTCTCACTTCTAACATCCAGGTATCTAGGGGTGGGTATTTAACTGAGTTAACCGACATAACCAACGTCGACCGAACTACATTAACCGATATAATTGATTACCAAACTTTAGGTTAACCGACCGACCTTAACCGATCAACTTCGGGTCGGTTAATGGTCAACACACTGGTTAACCGCGGTTAACCATTAACCGAACCAATAATTTTTCAAGTTTGTTCGACTATAAACCTAACTGGCCCACTAATGCACTACATATCCTATTATTCTCAAATCCTTGTAATTGCATATCGCCGCTTCCTCGTTCAGTTAAAAAACCCTAGATTCACTCCATTCTACTACCAATTTTGCAAAATCAATAGCCAATCCCACGAATTTTGATTCGATCGATAGGTCGTCTCCTTAAAGGCTTAAAATCTTTCAATTCATCAATGTGTTGTAAGCTTGCGAGTTGCGATTCCAATTTCACATCGATTTGAGGCTTTAAGATACAGTGAATACAAGCCGAAAGAGGAATAATATGAGTTTTTTCTAACTTTTACATATTATATTTGATTATCTATTTAATTATTAGATTAGAATCGCAATTTGTTGTTAAACTCTTTAAACTATCTATTAACCTAGAGATGCGAAAATTTATTGTTATCTGTTTAAATATTATAAAATTAAACAGTAAATTAAAATATATTACTGAGTTAAACAAGTCTTAAGTATCTGATATGTTTTATGTTTTTAAGTAATTTCAGTTTAAGTATATGCTTAAAGTTTAAACAGATACTCAGTTTACAAAATTATATGTTTCAGTATTTACAGTTTGAATTGTGTTATCGGATTTAACTTGATATTTTTTACAGATATTTACAGTTAAATATTCTTATAATAACTTTAGAATATAATAACAAGTTAAATATTTATAGTTTGATATTTGATAATAACACAAGTTTTGTAAAAATATGTGTGTAACATGGTATAACATAAATAAAGAAACTGTAAATGTTCTGTATTGGACATAAATAACGTCCTAAAGTAAAGGATGTTTAATTGAAACATACTAGGTCAAACACAACTTTGTTATGCTTCATCAGCTAACATCACAACTGTAGCTGTTTATTGAAACATTGTTTTTTTTACAGCATCCTAGTTTATATTTATTAACCATTCATGCAAAAGAAGATGTTAGATTTGTCATTTTAGTTGTTATGAGATCGAGTTTTTACTGATACTAAAAATGCTTTGCTTTGTTGTTATTCAAAATGGGTTTTAGAATATATTTGTTAATTAAAATTAATGCAACTCTTTAAATTATAATATTTATTCCTATTTTGAATATTTCTAAACGAAAATTAATATAAGAGGAAAACAAAGTTGAAAAATGGAAAACAAGTCAAAATAGCCAAGAACACTTGGGTTTTAAGTCAAGTTTTCGGAACAAAAATAAATCAAAAACAGATTCACAAAACTTAAGCTAAACGTGTTTTCTAAGTATTTTAAAAATAAAATTTCTAATTAATTAGACTTCAAATTGTGTAATGTTGTGTTTTCATTTTGAAAATTGATTTTCAAATGACTTGAACCAAGTTCGATTCAAAAAATTTGAAATACCTCATGACTTCATCTTAACATTTCCTTTTAACGGATGTACTCTCTACTGAATAGGCCTACATTCTTAGCATATTGGTTTTCAGCATATGAATGTGTAGCTTCAAGTGCATCTGCCATTTGAAAGAATACAGATTTCAAATATGTATGTGGTATTGAACATGCATTCAGGTTCAGTATATATATAAAATTTGATCATATGGTTGTTTTTAGTACAAAGGTTTATGAATTTTTGAAATGTATATGAATAGTTTCAAAGGCATATATGTTTTAATCCATTGCAGTTTCAATGTATTGACTTTTGATATACATATGAGTGAGCTTTTAAATACATATACAGATTTAATACATACTATATTTCGATGTCGTTTATAGTACCAGTTTTTGAACAAGTTTTAGTTTTTATATACTCATACTTAGTTGGTTTTGGATACATGAATGTGCTATTTTAGGAACTCAAGATTCTTAGATGATTATCAGTTTCATATATGAGTCCATTTTCAGATATATTAATGTGCTATATTTGTGTTTATTGTTAAGAGCATGAAGCTCTAAATATGTATGGTAAGTTTTAGAGTATTGGATTGCACATAAACATCAGTACCAGGTTTCAAAAGCATTAAGATATCGTATATCGCTAACCTTAAGATATATTTTAGTTTTTAAATGTATATTAGCTTTAAATATATATAATATGGATATGTAATTTGGTGAATAAAGATTTCAAATGTACACACATCCAAGTTTTGAGGCATACATAACATTAATACCGCATATTACCTTTTGATACATAACAGTACACACATCCAAGTTTTGTGGTTTGAAGTAGTTAATAACAGTTCTAATTGACAGTTCCAAATGCCATAAATTCTGAAATATGGCATTGTTAGAAAATTTATTGTTATTATTCGATGAAATTCTTTTTTTTTAACCTTAAACAGTTCTAGTTGACAGTTACTGCCCGGATGATCTTCATTTTGGTGTAACCATGGTCAATGCTATCGCACTATGATGATTGTTAGTTGCTGCAGTGCAATCTAGACTCTAGTTGTGATCAACAGTTCAGCTCAGGCTGAATTTTCATTACATTTTGCAATTGAAAATGAATATAATTGTATGTACTATGTAGTATTGTAGTTTATATAATTTATAACTATGAACTATGGACTGTTTTCGATTGTAAAATGTGAACTTAGTTGAGAACTTGTGGTCTTTTTTTATGATTTGGACTGTTTATGTGATTATGGACTATTTATGTGATTGTGGACTGTTTATGTGATTGTTTATGTTCATGATGCTATAGTGAATTATGTGATCTTTATAGTACATGATCCTCCAACGAATTATGTTCTCTAGTGAACTTAGCTGGGCTAATCTCATGTACTATATATGAAGTTATGAAGTATGACCTGACCTATATTGTATACATGCCATAAATTAACATTGCAATATATATGTATGGTTAACCATCGGTTAACCATCGGTTAACCAGACAACGGTTAACCATTTGGATTAGACGGTTCATCGTGCACCAGTTAACCGCTTGCTCGATCTATTAACTGAACTGTTAAATTTAACCGGCTAACCACGGTTAAATTTAACCGGTTCGGTCGGTATGCTTGGCCCATTTTAACCCATGAAACAGCTAACCAAACCGTTAGTTTTCACCGGTTAACCTTTCAAATAAACCGATCAGTTCGGACCAACCATGCCCACCCCTACAGGTCTAGTTCATTCAGGTTTTAACCGGCAAATGTTTCTGGCTTGCAAAGTGATGCTAATATCACACATTTGTAATCTGTGTCCATCTTAATTTCCTTGTTTAATAACTTTATAACAGAGTTAACTTGCTTTGAATTTTCCTCAAACTATTTGTTATATTGCTACACAAATTTATATTAAACTGAATGATTCACCCATTAACTGTCTGAAAATACTAATATGTTGTTCTACAATGAAGTAAAATTGATAAACGATCCGTTTCAATAAATGAAAAAGGATAGTTGATTTCAAATTTGAAAAGTTATATTTAAGGTTGTATACTAAATTAGTGATTTCATGGATCGATTAGGGCAAGGATGTGGGCACATAATACTGATCAAGAATTTACTACTTCAATGATGTATAACAAAATGCAGCAAAAGAATCGCTTGAAGCTAAGCAATATGAAGTGGATGGATCAAAGATTTTAACAAAGATTCTTCCAGCCAAAATTTTATCAGGTTGAAAAATTGCATCAGCAATACTTGGAAAATGGAGGTGGCTATGGTAAAAAGATGCTGAATTTTGGTGACACTATATGGAGAAATCGAAGTGGTCGGAAGTAGCCAGTGACGGAGAAAACAATTTGCAAATCGAAGCTCGAAGGAGGAAGATATGGCGAGAAAAAGGAGTGTTGTGGACAGCAATAGGAGACAGACATCTGTCAATGGGTGACAGACGTCTATAACTACTGGGTTTGTAACCCGAGAGTTTTGACAGACGTCTGTCACCCCATGACAGATGTTTGTGGCTTTACGAAAGTTTTTCCAGAGCTTTATGACAGACGTTTGTCAATTATGATAGACGTTCTACGTATTTTTGGGTTCGGACTGGGCGTGAAGATTTGTGATATTCGAAGGGCAATTCTAGAATTTGCCTAGGTTTTCTATTCTCCTATATATGCTATCTTCAGGTTTAAGAGATTAGTGGGATCTACGTGATTGAAAAGCGACTGCTAATGTTTTAGCCTCCATCAATTACGGTTTTATCTAAACCTAATTTTCTTCAATTCTCTTCTCCACAGATCAATTCTAATAGAATTATTGATCATTTGCAATCAATCTCTTGTACTTTTCTCAGTGGTATTAATAAAAGCCCTCTCTCAAAGTGGATGTACCATAACAAGACGTTAGTGGAACCGCTATAAAACGGTGTGTGATATATTTTTCGTTATTGCTTCGATTTCTATATTTCTTGTTTGGGTATTGTGATCAGATTTGGATTGGTTGAGTTTTATATTGAGTTACTGATTGGTTTTTTTACACTTTTGACCATGATCTCGCTTTTCCCCACTGCATTGGGGTTTTGATTTTAGTGGTCTCGAGTTATAATTTCCCATAACACTTGGTATTGGAGCATTGGTTTTGGTAGACGGTTGTAGAAATGCGGGAACTAGATAATACCTCAGGTAGTTCCTCAATGGGTAATCCAAGTAGAGTAGCGCCTTATGCATGTGAGTCGTATGCAGCTTCGAGATCACAATTAGTTATAGACGAGTGGAATGGCTATAATGATTTTGAAAAATGGCAATGGAAGATAAAAGCAGTTCAAAGGAGGAATCGAGTGCATCGGGTAGTGTTTGACACACATTTGTTGCCAGTGGACATCTCGGATGTTGAGAGAGAGGAAATGGAAGAGTGGGCATTCGCTACACTTCAACTTGCTATGAAGGAGAATGTTATCTCCGAAATTAGTGGTGAGACTACCGCGAAGGGTATTTGGACAAGTTAAAAGAGTTGTATATAAGGAAGCCACTAACTAAACGCTTGATCTTATTGCGAACATTCTTCACCTATTAAATGGAGGAACATACTTTGCTAAAAGTGCACTTGGATACTTTTAATGATTTGCTAATGAAGATGAAGGCGGTAGATTTGAAGATTGAGGAAGAGCAAAAGACAATGATATTGTTGTGTTCATTGCCAGACTATTATACTGATTTCTCAAATAGTTTGATCTATAACCGAGATACTTTGACTCTAGATGATGTCAAAACAGGCCTTCTTAGCTAGAAGTTGCGGGATCAAATTAAGGAGTTAGGTGATGGAAGTAGTGGTGTTAGTAGCGGTCATGGTTTATTTATGGAGAAGGAGAGATATACAAAGAAGGAGAACCAAGGGCATTCTAAATCAAGGAACCCCTGTTGGAGAGGATCAAAGAAAAGAAAAGGCATGTGCTATATTTGTAAAAATCCCGGCCATTGGATGAATGATTGTTCGAACAAGGAGAAGGAAAAGAAGGAAGTAGCATCTTCATTGGTAGCGGTGGAGAGTGGAGTTGATGAGGGAGACGTAGATGTGTTGTCGGCGGTAGCATCAGATGTTTTCAGTAGCAAATGGGTGCTCAATTCAGGGGCATCTTATCATATAACGCCGAATAGGAATTGTTTTTCTTCTTATGTCAACAAAGAATTAAATTCAATTATTATGGGCAGTGGTGCTATTTGTAAGTCAAAAGTCATTGGTTCCGTGCAAATTCGGATGTTTGACAGAGTGGTTCGTACTCTCACTAATGTACACTATGTTTCGGGACTTGGGAAGCTTCTTATCTCTATAGGGCGGCTAGATTCTTTAGGTTGTAAGATCACTATTGAGAGTGATAGGTTACAGGTTTCGAAGGGTGCGCTTGTTGTGATGAAGGATGCTAGGACTCATGGTATTTATTTGCTTCAAGGAGTGACTGTATTAGGTGAAACTTATGTGGGAGTTGATAGTTCTCATGGCTTGGATGCGACTACGTTATGGCATTTGAGGTTAGTCATGTCTCGAAGAGGAGTTTAGATATTCTTCGGAAGGGGAAGATGATCGATGGAGAGAGTTTCAACAAGCTAGAGTTTTACGAGGAATGTGTCATAAGGAAGAATAATAAAGTGTCATTCGATGAGGGAAAACATGATTCGAGAAGGGTTCTTGAGTATGTTCATGTGGATGTTTGGGGACGGGCACCGGTAGCGTCTTTGGATGGAGCTCGCTATTATATTTCTTTTATTGATTACTTTTTTTGAAAGGTATGGTGCATGTAATGAAGGAAAAGTTGGAGGCATTTGCAAAGTTCAAAGGATGAAAGCTATAGTTGAGAACGACAGTAGCAAGTCTTTAAAGATCTTAAGGCCCAACAATGGCGGAGAGTATGTTTTCGGAGAGTTCTTGGAGTTTTGCAAGCATCATGGTATTCGGAGGCATTTTACTACACTGGGAGATCCGCAGTCGAATAGTGTTGCACAGAGGATGAATCATAGTCTATTTGAGAAAGCCCGACGCTTGAGATTAACACCGGGTTTGTCTAAGGGATTTTGGGACGATCCTTTGTCAACCGCAGTGCATATTATTAATCGAATTCTGTGCTCGGCTATTGGTAAAACATTCCGTAGGAAATGTGGAAGGGAAAGAGCATTGACTTGAGCTATCTTCGTGTGTTTAGTAATTCAGTTTAGGTGCATGATCTAAGAAATGTTAATCTTGAGCCTAGAATTTTCAAGGGGATTTTTCTTGGCTATATGGACAGAGTAAAAGGCTATCGGATATGGAATCCAGAAATGAAGAAGGTTATTAATTCTCGTCAAGTAACTTTTGATGAGTCAGCATTGTTCAAGGGGAATAAAAGCTCATCGGATATTCCAGATTTGATTCAAAGAGAAAGAATTTATTCCCACATTTTATCCAAGGAGTAGAGAGAGTAGATTAGTTGGAGATGATTGCGAGGATGTAGCGGTTAATGTAACATTACATAGTCCACAGGGTTCCTCTACTAGTGTTGGTGATGTGCATGATTCTAGAGAGGATTCGGTTCAAGGTGGAGTCAAAAGGAGTTTGGGTGATGGTATTGCTACTCGGGTTGGTCGTCGTGCTATAAGGCTACCGGATAGATACGGTGATTGGAACTATCTTAGCTTTTGTGATAATATGGACTATGCTCTTCAGGTGTCCAAGATGAGCCGATGGACCTTGATGACGTCATGGAGGCGAGTGATAGCTCAAAGTGGATTTGTACCATGGAGGAAGAGATGCAATCGTTGTTGAAGAATCAAATTTGGTATTTGGTTCCACTTCCTAAAGGAAATCGTGCTATTGGGTGCAAATGGATATATAAGGTGAAGGATGATGGGAGATACAAATCTAGGCTAGTAGTTAAGGGTTTGTACAAAGGAAGGGGAAGCAGTACAATGACATATTCGCACCAGTTGTGCACCATACCTCTATCTAGATATTACTTTCCGTAGTTGCTATTCACTACTTGGAGTTGGAGCAACTTGATGTGAAAACCGCCTTTTTACAAGGTGACTTAGATGAAGGCATCTACATGGAGCAACACGAAGGTTTTGTCGTGGATGGTAAGTCAAATTTGGTTTGCAAGTTAAAGAAATCACTATATGGTCTAAAGCAATTACCTAGACAATAGTTAAGAGATTTGATCATTTTATGCTTGAAAAAGGTTTTGATAGAAGAATCAAGGATGCTTGTGTATATTTTAAAAAGTTGAAAAATGATTGTTGGGTGTATTTACTTTTGTATGTGGACGACATGCTCATTGCTTCTAAAGATAAGAATGAAATCAATAAGTTAAAACTGAGTTTGAAATTGGAGTTCGAATAAAGGATCTTGGAGAAGCACGAAGGATATTGGGCATGGAAATAGAAAGGGATCGAAAGATTTTTGAGTTGAAATTGACTCAAAAGGAGTATATTGAGAAAGTGCTTTGCCAATTTAGCATAGAGAATGCAAAGGCGTCAAATACACCCTTACCTTTACATATAAAGCTTTCAAGTAAGGGATCACCTATCTTGAAGAAAGACAAGGCTTATATAGCAAAGGTGCCATACACTAGTGCGGTTGGAAGTTTAATGTATGCTATGGTGTGTACAAGGCCCGATGTTGCAAATGCCATTGGGATGGTTAGTCGGTATATGGCTAATCTCGGAATTGCATTGGGAAGTAGTGAAGCTTATATTGAGATACCTTAGAGTACATCATCTTATGGTCTTGTTTTTTGCGGTAGTGGTAGGATGAATTGCAAGTTGGTTGGTTATTATGATTTGGACTACGTCGGTGATAGGTATAGACGAAAATCAACTTCTGGATATGTCTTCACACTTGGTGGTACAGTTATAAGCTAGAGATCGAGATTGTAGATGGTGGTTGCTTTATCCATTATGGAGGTGGAGTTAATAGCCGCGGTGGAGGCGGCAAAGGAGGCACTTTACCTAAGGCGTTTGTTGTGCGACTTGGATTACGAGCATGATAGTGTGATGTTTGATGTGATAGCCAGAGTGCTATTCACTTGGCATAGAATTTGATGTTTAGCTCACGGACTAAGCATATTAAAGTGAGAGAGTAATTTTTAGTAGCCGTGGATGAGGATAAGCAAGTATATCTTCGGAAAGTGCAAACAAAGGTAACACGACATATATGTTCACTAAATCATTGCCGATTGAGGAGTTTGAGCATTGCTCGAACTTGATTCGCTTGTTAAGGTGGCACGGTTGAGGGAGGAGCTTAGTTGGAGATGAGGAAGAGTATCAGTGAGAGATTGAGGTTCTATCTTCTTGGTAAGTGCTAGTCTTTAGTGCGATAGTTTAGGATTTGGATAATTTTCAACACTTTATTAGGGAGCGGGGCTTTGCCTGAGCTCGTTGGAGGAGTGCAATGGGTGGTGGCTTTGTCGGAGCTCATTGGGAAAGCGTTCATATTTGGTTGAAGGTAGAAGTGGTGATAGTTAGTGCCATCGGTTGTTGATGACGGTATGGTATCATTGGAGTTGGAGATGGATATAGTGTCGAGGTGGAGTGTTGAATTTTTGTGACACTATATGGAGAAATTAAAATGGTCGGAAGTAGCTAGGTGACGGAGTAAACGGTTTGCAAATCAGACCTCGAAGGAGGAAGATATGGTGAGAAAGAGGAGTGTTATGGACAGCAACAGGAGACAGATGTCTATCAATGGGTGATAGACGTCTATAACTATTGGGTTTGTGACCCGAGAGTTTGGACCAACATCTGTCACCTATGACAGATGTTTGTGCTTCAGGAAAGTTTTTCCAGAGCCTTATGATAGACATCTGTCTATTGTGACAAACATCTGTGATGGTTTTCTGCGTATTTTTGGGCTCCGGCTGGGCGTGAAGATTTGTGATATTCGAAGGGGAAATTCTAGAATTTGCCAAGGTTTTATATTCTCGTATATATGCTCTCTTCAGGTTTCATAGATTAGTGGGATCTACGCGAATGAAAAGCGATTGCTAGGGTTTTAGCCTCCATCAATTAGGGATTTATCTAAACCTAATTTTCTTTAATTCTCTTCTCCACAAATCAATTCTACTAGAATTATTGATCATTTGTAATTAATCTCTTGTACTCTTCTCAGTGGTATTAATAAAAGCACTCTCTCAAAGTGGATGTACACTAACAAGATGTTAGTGGAACCACTATAAATCGGTGTGTGATTTATTTTTCGTTATTGCTTCGATTTCTATATTGCTATTTTGGGGATTGTGATTGAATTTGGTGGGTTGGGTTTAGATTGAGTTATTGATTGGTTGTTTTTTCATTTCTTACCATGATCTCGCTTTTCCCCTACGCATTTGATTTGAGTGGTCTTGAGTTAGAATTTCCCACAACACAAGCAATTTGCTGCAAAGGGATGTATTGATACTGAGCATGACCTTCAACATGACTTGGAGCCATTGAGTTGGATTCATACAGAACAAAATGAACTTCCTCAACTATCTCCACTAGTATGCTTTTATTTATATATATTTCAAATCATGCGTTTATTGCATGTTTAATAAATTTTATATGACATTGTAATGTCTTTATTTTCAGTAAAAAGTTGAAATATAGCATATATTTTTATTCTTATGTGTTATTTGTTTCCCTTTTCTAATAGTAAAATATGGATATATTTAAAAATGATGATTTATGGTTAACCCATCAAAGTTAATGAAATATATTTATATTTTGTATGTGAAGTGATTGTTTCTAGTTTGACATGGTTATTTTCGGTATATGATAGAATGTTATAACTCATGCTCAAGTTCTCAAGAACAATAATAATCGAGATGAAGGAGAAATTCATCGTCTTAACATGCAGTTTCACTCTAGGATCATGTTCTATAATTGCATATAAGCTTATGCCAACCGATTATGAATGGGCACATGCTAATAAAGACATAGGAAGAAATCCAGATGGTTACCTTCTAATTCACCATGAGAAGGTTCAAATGCTACTTAGCGATCACTTCTTAGGCTTCTATATGGTAATCTTTTTGCATCTAATTCTCAAATCTACCATTCTATTTGTGCATTATTACCATGTTTGAGCAATAAATGCTTAACCTATTCATAGGAACATGTGATTTTGTTGCTAATTCGCAACTATCAATATATTACATAAATCAACAAATTATTTCCATTCTGTCATATGCTCAATTTACTTTAGTATGTGTTATGAAAGCCATGTAAATGCAAGCAAACATAAGATAGCTAGTAAGATCCTTTTTACGAACTTTGCTTTATTCTATATGAGCACGTGCAGTCTAGCTACTGGATCCTTTCTAGTTGTAATTTGCTTAACCAGCCAATCACATTGAAGAAATTTTCATATTTTTAATTCTCTTTCTATCAACCAAAGTTGAAATGTAACAGTGCGGTAATGGGTTTAATATAAATTGTTGCTTCCATTTAACTCTGGTTTAATATAAATTGTTGCTTCCATTTAACTCTGTTAAATAAATATTTCTCTTCCAATAAAATTGATATGATTTGTAATTGGTATTGGGTGATACCAGATAAGCTACAATTTTATCAGGGCAAAGCATACAGTGAGCAAGGGATATGGTGCAAAGGTTGGTATGTTAATTTATTTATTATGTGGTCTATGTTATTATTATTGTTCACTAATTTTTTTTAAGAATTAATGAGAAGATATCTGAATTTTGAGGGAAAAATTCATATTTCTATTAATAATTATATTTGTCCCGAATGTTGTCTCAGAATATATATAGACCCCTTCTCTATTTGGATCGTTGACTAAAATTAAAATCTTATTCTACCCATTTTGTACTTAAAGGATCATTTCTTAAACGTGTTTTAAGTCCAATAAGTTTATAAAAGAAAGAGAAAAAAGAAAAGTAAAACGCAAAAGGGTCTTCATCATCAGACATGAGGAAAACCATTGAAGATTAGTGTTAACGCTTCTACCTAAAGTTGTCTTCACTTCAGACTGTAAGATTTGAATTCCTTTGCCATTTTATTTTTAATTTAAGGATCTGGATTTCATTGTGTTATAACTATAAAACATATCACGATCTTATTAATCTCTTGCATATGGTACCAGAGCCATCATAAATTCATATAAGATGCATTATTTTTATGAAATTGATTTTCAATGGTTCGTATAAAAGCTATACAGATTCGACTAATTTATGTATAAATAGTTTCTTTTAATTTTGGACAAAAGATGTAAAAGAACTTTTATTCTCTATTATGTATGTCCATAGTTGTTAATCAATGTATTTTCTATGAAGATATAATGTTGAAGACCTTTTACTAAGATGCATCATGTCATGAATCACATGAGCACTCTCCTTCTGATATGTAGGATCTAATACAACAAGTTCGTATGAAATTTTGGTTCAAACTAGATCATGACGAGGAGTTTTGATATGTCTATGTATGTTGCATTTTGAATCTATTATTGTTCTCTGCATATTTTTTATAAATAAGTTAAACCATATAGCATTTTTTTAATAATTGACTGTTGCTTATTTCTATCAACTTTGAATTGTAACTACCACTTTATTAAAATTGATTTTATGATTTAAAGTCATAATTATGTTTTACATTTAATAAATTATGAATGGTAATTTTACTAACTTTAATTTCCATTATGATTTATTAAATGAATTTATTTGTTTTTATGGGTTCAGCTTGTTTTTGCTTAACGGTGATACAAATTGATTTTCATGAAATTATGTTTTACATTTAATAAGTTATGAATGGTAGTTTTACCAACTTTGATTTCCATTATGATTTATTATGTGAATTTATTTATTTTAGTGGTTAAGTTTTTTTTTTGTCCAATGGTGATACAAAGTGATTTTCATGAAATTTTGATTTTACTTTTAATACATTACGAGCATTAATTTTATCAACTTCAATTTCCATTATGATTTATTATGTGAAATTGTTTGTTTTAATGGGTCAGTTTTTTTTTTGCCTAATGATGATACAAATTATAATGAAATTACATTTTTACATTTAATAAATAATGAATGGTAATTTTACCAAGTGAATTTATTTATTTTAATGATTCAGTTTGCTTCTGCCTAACAGTTATACAAATTAAATTTTATGTCATTGATTTTTTATGTTTAATAGATTATGAATGGTAATTTTACCAACTTTAATTTCCATTATGATTTATCAAGTGAATTATCTATTTTAACAATTCAATTTGTTTCTACCCAACGGTAATATGAACTGTATTTTACGCCAACAACTATTATAATAGGACTGAAATATAATTTGACATTTTATTATTTATTTTAGTATAATTACTATTAGTCCCTCTATATACAGTTGATTTAATGTTATATTATTTGTGGATTTATAGTTGATAATAAGCATTTCGTTTTTTTAATCTAATGCAGCATTGAATAATGTTCATACTCAAATCTCTAGAATAGTATCATTGAATGGAACTAATTTTTACACTTGGAAAGAGCAAATTGGGATTTGTCTTGGTGTTATGGATGTTGACCAGGCATTACGAATGGACAAACCTACTATTATAGCAATAAGCACCAATGATGAAAGGCTAATTTTGCAAAATGGAAGTGGTAAAACCGCATGTCTCTCATGATTATAAAAAATACTATTACAACTACTATAACATAAGGTATTCCTACGAAGAATCATGCAAATAATATTTTCACTGCAAAATAGTATATAACTTCTGTTGAAGAGCAATTTAAAAGCACTTCTAAGGCTAATGCAAGTACTCTCATAATGAAAATGCTCATCACCAAGTATAACAGGACAGCGGTGTACGTGAACATATCATGATGATGAATGATATGGCTGTAAAATTAAACACGTGGATATGACAATTTCTGAAGGTTTTTGGTTGATTTCATTAGCAATTCTCTTTATGCATAATTTAGTCCTTTCAAGATCAATTATAATACATAGAAAAAAGTGAAAAATGAGAAAATTAATTGCTATGTGTGTTAAAGAAGAAAGGATTAAAGCTGAGAAACCTGACTATGCACATATTCTTGTTTAAAAATCCAAAATGAAAAAATAAGGATATTGGTAAAGGTGAAAATAAAATGAATATGGCTACTGGTATTTACAAGCCAAGTGTATCTAGTACAAAACTCGTGCATGCTCCTAAGTGTCATCACTGTAAAAAGCATGGACACATGAGGAAGGACTGTTTGAAGTTCAAAGATAGTCTGGAGTTTAAAGATTGGTTCGCTAAAAAGGGTAATGATTTAAATTTCATGATATGTGAAACCTTTTTAGTTGATGTTCCCCTAAATACGTGATGAGTTGACATTGGTGCCTATGTGAACTCATACAGAGATTCCATTCCGTGAGGATGCTTCAAAGGGGAGAAATGAAACTTAAAATCTAATAGATTAGAGGCTGAAGTCGAGGCTATTGGAAAACTTAGTTTAGTTTTGAAGAGTGGATCTATTCTAGATTTACATGATGTAGTTTATATTCCTAGTGTGATTAGGAATTTGATTTTTGATTTTTAGACTTGATGCATGTGGTTTTATGTTTCAGTTTGGAAATAATGAGTTGAAAATATATCAAGACTCTAAGTTTGTTGGTTTTGGATTATTATTTTCATTTACGATTATTCTCGCTATGGTTATGTATCCGATTGCTGAAGCACTGGATAAATTCAAAAGTTTTAAGGCTGAAGTTTAGAATCAACAAAGCCTTAATGGTAAAATAGTACGATCAAATAGAGGTGGTGAATATTTTTGTAGACCCACCGACTTTGGTCAAAGTCTAGGCCCATTTGCTTTATTTCTTCAAGAAAAATGTATTGTTCATCAGTACTCGATGTCAGGAGATCCTCGACGGAATGGAGTTGCTAAAAGACATAATCGTACACTAATTGTGATGACCCAGAATTTCTAGATATTTGAAATTGAAATATTTAATAAATTTTAAATATTTGAAAGTTAGTTTAACTTGAATTTCAGAAATCATTGTTTATTGGCAATTAAATTATTAAATTTAATAAGTTGAATTGGGTAAAATTGTTATCTGGAAGTTATAGGCTTGTTAAAATATTGTAAAGCCTTAGAAAATTTGAATTAACAATATTGAAGATAATAGAAGTTTTAAATCCGAATTAGAAAGTATTTTGTTCAGTTAAAAAAATAGTTTAAATTGAATTTAAAAATAGCCTTTCGAGGTACAGTCTCGGAATTCGATGAAAACAGTTCCATTACATCAGTAATATTGTATTATTATTGGATTTCAATTTTCGTGATGTTCGGAGTGATCATGTGATCGTATGATTAATAAACGCGCTGAAATCTATCGAAAATTTAATATAATAACTGAGTCTAAAAAGCTATCTTCTCCATACAATCGAATTAGGACTCGAAACCTTTTCAATTGTGTTCGAAATAGGGGTTTAACATTATAAACACCTACCTGCACGTCTTGATAGGATGTTAGAATTTTAAGCATTAATTTTAAGACAATTTAAAATTTGAATTTTATATTTAGATATAAATATATTAATTCATCGAAGTACTGTAGCACCTGACACGTAGAGAAAATTCAAAACACGTGTTGGTCGGGTTAATATGCGTCCTTCATGCATCAGTCTTTTTTTTACCTTTCTGATAAATCAAGTCATTCGATAATTAAATATAGAAGTTTTTCTCCTCTTCGTCTTTTTGTTTTCTCTCATCTTTTGTTAGAATTGTATCGAAAAAAAAGAAGGGCTGTCGTTTCTTCTTTTGAACCTATTTCCCTCATTCCTTTTCTCCAAAATCGAAATTAGTCTCAGTAAAATCGAAAATAATTTCGATTCAAGCTTAGGGCCGAGGCATGGAGGGGGAGTTCGATCGACTTGGGTACAGGAAGGGCAGAGCGGCACGCGACCGTGGCATGGGCGCTTCAGTGGAAAATGAGTCGAGCGTGTAAAGGCAAGGGCAACATGATTTGACGCGTCTTGGTGAGGCTGTGCGTAGTGGCGGCACGCGGTGAGTTAGTGGGAAGACGTGCTTGTAATCTTGGTTGTGACGTTAAATTATGTTGTTGCAATGGTTGAAGTGGGCTTGAGCGAGTTGTTGCTGGTATGTGCTCATGTCACTGAGGGCAGTTAAGGGTGGGAGTTACAATTTTATTTGGTTGTTTAAGGATTGTCTGATTTTGGAATTGTTTTGGCCGCTTTCAGGGTTGCAGATGCTTTGAGTGTGCAGTCTATTCATGTTATTTCTACAGATGGTTTAAAGGAAATCACCTTGGCAGTATAGGTGCTGGAAGATGTTTAGACACTGAGATATGGAATTCACCCATAGAGTGCTTTGGAGCCTTGAGAATCTGTAGTTATCGCATTGTAACTACTTATATTGGAACGGATGCAGTTTCCACCCACGATTTGGACTGGTCTTACCCAACTGCAATAGTAGTGGAAATAAGGAATTGGGTATGAGTGATACGGCTTTGGAACTTTTTGACTTGCATTGCAGCATTCCTATGAAAGGGATGGTGGACTCTTTCAATGTTTTTGCAGCTGCAGACATATTGATGCACCATGCTGTGTGATAGACTTGCTAGCTTGGTTTATAGTCGGGAAACCAAGTCGAAACTGAAGTGGATGGGAAAACTTGGGCCAAAGGTGAGTTAATCTCACTCTTCTGGGGTTATTAAAATTTAAATAGATTAAATTTAAATTTTGGTTGAATGATTGGATATGGTATATTACACACACACACACACACACACACACACACACACACACACACACACATATATATATATATATATATCGGAGTGATTGATTTCCCGCATTATATAGCGGATGAGACCCTATGCGCCTCATAATAGCGGAGGATATTATATAAACCCATATACCGCGATATTCCACCCCGAAGTGAAATAGGTATTTTATATTGTGCTAACATCTGTGGATGCAGGGAAACAGGTTGGAGGGATCCAACTGGATTCCTTAAAATATTTAGATTTGTTAAATATTCCGTGTTATGATTTATTGAATAATCTGTGATAGATTATATTGATAATTGGAAATAATGTGTGCTATGGTTTGATTAAATATTTGAGTATACTGAGAATATATATATATATATATTGTATTTTTATTAAAAGAAGAGAATTTGTAAGTAAAATAATTATAGTGAATTTGAATAAATTAAAGAATGAATTGGAAAGAATAAAAGTGATTTTAAATTCCTAATAGATAAAATTCCGAATATGGGAAAGGAGATTTTGATTAAAGGGAAATAATGAATTTTAAAACTTAAGTGATATTATTTAAAAGAATAAAGATTTTATTTTAAAAAAATTGTGGGTTTAAATTTATTGGAAAGAATAAAGAAGGAATTTGGTAAAGTATGAAATTGGTATTTTCATTTAAATAAGATTTTAAATCTTAATTAAGAAGTAAAATAAAAAGTAATGGGTTTTTGTAATAAATCGTGCAAGTAAAGAAATTTATTTCTTTAAATGGAGTTAATTCTGAAAATCAATTTGAAAATTGATTAAATGATTGAAACTGTGTTTTTTAGAGGAATATGAGACTATGAAATTTATAAACTGGGTTTATAAAGTGCAATGGATATCAATGGATATTTGGAAGTATAAATTTCGATGGGAATTTATAAAGGAATGGGAATTTGTTTTAAAAATAAATAGGGATTTGTTTTTAAAGGTATGAGAGAGAAGTGTATTTTCCTGAAAAGCCAAGCACGTTTTCAAAGGCAGATTTTAAGTATAAGTTAAAAAGTTTTAAATTTTGTTTAAAGGGATATTTTTAAAAAAAATTATTATTTAAGTTTTCTAATTTTTATAAGTAAACATTTATCTAAATTTATTTTAGTAGTAATTATTTGAAAGGTTGACTAGTATTATGATTTTAAAGATAATTATAAATATTTTTATTTTATAAAATAGTTTATTTTAAAGATTGTTTAGTTAAAGTTTTATTTAAAAACTTGTATAGAATTTCGTAACTCTTATTTTAAAATTTAGTTTTGGCTTAACCATTATTTTTAAAATTAGTTCTATATTTTATAAAGTAGTTTTATTGTAATTATTTTTAAAGCTTATATTTTTGAATAAAGTATTTAAGCAGTTTAATTTAAATGTTTTAAAGTATATTTTTTTATAAAATGTTTTACATTATTTTAAAATCTAAAGTATTTTGTAATTGGTGATTTCAGTGGGAATCGAGAATATTTGGGGAATTTATTCCATGACAGAAAAATGGTTTGAAACTTTTTACAAAAGGGTTGAATAGTGGAAAAATATCTTGCAAAGATATTTGGAGGATTTTAAATAATTTGGGAGAAATTATTATGGCTTAATGATTTTTTGTGAATGTTAATTGGTAGTTAAATAACCGACTATCAATATTAGCCAATGCGTTGATCATTTCGAAGAGACCGGGATTGGGTTTGCTACATTACAACTTGATAGAGGTTCTCACTTTGCGTTAGGTAGCGAACGAGAGACTCTTACCCCTACATGTCCCCTGGGGTAGTATAAGGCCATGAGGGGGTGGTTGCGAGTCGAGAGGCTGGCCGTAAAAGCAAACCCGAGGTACCAATGTAAGCAACGGCGGGGCTGGGTTGGCTGAAAAGCCTACCAGTCGAGAGTGGCCGCTGGTTGAAAAGCTTAGACCATTACATTTTGTATCAGAGCTGAAGGTTAAGCGAGAACCTTAGCTCTGGTGGGAATTGCTCATTAGTATAGATTCCATAGTACTCTAGAATGAGTTTGAGTGTAATAATACATATGAGCGCGTATTTGTTAGTGAATATAAAAAAATGTTTTATATTGTATTGACTTATCGGTTAAGTGTTTATGAATTCTGGTCGATATGTGGGACGCCATGTCATCGACAGGGATTTCTAAACTCTTAAACATGATAAACCGACAGTATGGTTTTAAAAATAGGGTAAAAGAAATAATTTTACCCAAAATACTTTTGTATATAAAAAAAATAATTTTCCGTAAATTATTATAGTTATATATGGTTGCTTGGTTGCTAGAAAGTGATTATATTAAATTATTATCATTTAAGCGTGAATTTGAATAAGAAGTTAAGATAATAATTAAAGGTTAAGGAAATGAATTCATTAATAGAATTTGAAACATAAATTATGAATGTGATTGATAATTGAAAGTGAAACAAAATTCCAGAGTAATTTTTGAATATGAGTTGAAAGGATTTGAAATTTGAAATTAAATTCCTTTGATTTGAAAATGGCTTTCAAAGGTTTTGGAGAAATAATAGTGATATTATTTTGAAAATATTTTTGAATTTGATATGAAATTTGGCAAGATTTGAAATTTAAAAATATTTGAAATTGTCTTGGGGAGATAAAAGCATTTAACTCTTTTCGGTCACTAGAAAATAACTTCGATGATGACTGCAGCGTTATTGATGTTTATTTTTGAGTTTCCAAGAGAGGATTGCTACCCGAATGATTTAATTTGGAGTTGTTTACAAAGAAACTGGGTTGGTTTTAAAAATTCAAAGAATAATTGGATATGCAATTGAATTATGGATTTCAAAAATGAGTTTTGAAATGTTGAAGAATTGATTAAAAGAGACTCTAGAATCTTATTAAAAATGAAATTGGAATAAATAAGCTGGGAAACTTATAGAAGTTAAAAAAAGAATTCGAGTTAAAATGGAATGTTATTGAATCTAGTAAACAAAAGTAAAAATATATTTATTGGAAGTAAATTTGTGGGAGAACAAATTTATTTAAATATGTAAGTAATAGAACTAGAATTAAAATTTGATAACGGAATCAATTTGAATGGTGTCAAGAAAAGTGAATTGTAAATTTGTTCGAAGGAACTAAAAGAAGTAAAAGTTTATAAATAAACCTTTTATTTGAAATTTGAAATTTGAAATTTGAAATTGTGGAATAAGATTCAACTTGAAAGGGTCAAATAAGGGCAAGTGTGACTAGAGAACAATGTTAGAACGATAAGCCAATTAAAGCTGGTTGGCAAATGGAATGGAAATAAAATTGTGGATAGATAAATAAATGTGCATTTGTAAGTAAATAGAATTGGAAACTGAATATTGGAAATAAATTTGAGTTTTGTGCAATGGAAGTTAGTCAAGATTTGGCTAAATAAATTTAATGAGTAAACTAATTGATTTAAGTAGGTAAGAAAATGATTTGGAATGAGATTTTATTTGAATCTTGTTGTGTAAAATGAAGTATTAAATTCGCTGGGAATAAATGGGTGGAAGAATGGGAAATTTAATTCAAGTGGAATTGAAAATGGAAATTTGAATAAAGGTAATGAGATTTGGAAATTTATTTGGTTGAAACTGAATAAAATTGAGAACCGAATATTAAAATTTAAAATTTAATTGAGTAGAGAGAAGTTATAGAACTAGTTCTAAGTGAACTAAAATAATAAAAGTTTGGAAATAAGAAATTGTTTGAGATTAGAGGTAAATTAGTAGTGAGACTAATTAAAGAAATGATTAATTAAAGAAATGGTTAATTTATTATAGATTGAGATAAAGGTAAATTGAATTCATAGGAAATTGGAGATTCAATTTGAATAGAAGTAGATATAAACTAAAGTGGAGAGATAAAAATAAATATTTAAAGTGTGTAAGATGCTTATATTAAACTTAAGAAATGAATGGTGAAATTCTTAAGTAAATTTATTATTAAAAGTATATTAAGTTAATAATTGAATGAAATTTAATCTGGAAGTTGGAAAATGGATGGTTGTAAATAAGTGAATAGAAATCAAAATAATGTGAATAAAAGAGAATTGATATAGTAAATAATCAACAGATATAAATACATAGGATGTACGTATATTATTTTATTCGCATAGTGATTTGATCCAGATTCGAGCACAAAATTTCGAGGTAGTTATACCGATCCAAGTTGAGATTATTCACTCGATTTTCGACGGCGAACCCTGGATATGAATTTTTGATTTATTTTGAAAATTCTCTATCATAGTTTATGGCTATGCAAGGAGAATGACGGTTTCTGATAAGAAACCAGATCTGAGTCCGTACTAGGAAGTCGGGTGGACGATACTAGTTCGGAAGTGAAATTGTGTGATCGAGCAAACGATAGAATTGTGTATTGCGTACGGATGATATATGAAAACTTTTGTAAAGAAATGTGTAAAACGATTTTGAATGTTGTAATTGAACATTATTGATTAGTAGGATACAAATGTTTTAAAGGCAATGGATAAATTGGGATTTTTGATTTTTGAAGAAAATTGAAATTGCTCGGCAAAGGTATGTATTGAAATTTCTGTATGAAATTTGATGGCTTTCTGGTCTAGCCACTTGGCCTATTGTTTTCTTTTGAAATTTGGGGGTCCGTAGAGGCATTTTGTAGTTGTACCGAGCGAGCCACGCAAAGGAGACGCTGGCGAAATTTTTTGAAAATTTAGAGAGTTAGAAAATTTTTGAGAAATTTTGAAAATTTAAATTTGGGTTTTAAGTTTAAATTTGAATGGTTGGGTAAGAGATATTGGTTAGAACTAATGAAAGAAGTTTGGAAAGTTAGTAGGGTTGATAATGTCTTTATTAGAAAGATGGTTTTGGGTATTGCTAGAGACTGTTTGGTTTTGGGAAATTTAAAAAAACCAATGGTTGGGAAATAGTGAACAGGTTGTGGACCATTCATCTTAACTAGAAATTTCAGGGACGAAATTCTTTTAAGGGGAGAGGAATGTGACGATTCAGAATTTCTAGATATCAAATTGAAATATTTAATTAATTTTAAATATTTCAAAGTTAGTTTAACCTGAATTTCAGATATCATTGTTTATTGGCAATTAAATTATTAAATTTAATAAGTTGAATTGGGTAAAATTGTTTTTGGAAGTTATGGGCTTGTTAAAATATTATAAAGCCTTAGAAAATTTGAATTAACAATATTGAAGATAATAGAAGTTTTAAATTTGAATTTGAAAGTATTTTGTTCAGTTTTAAAAAAATAGTTTAAATTGAATTTAAAAATAGCCTTTCGAGGCATAGTCTCGGAATTCGACGAAACCAGTTTCATTGCATCCGCAATATTGTATTATTATCGGATTTCAATTTTCGTGATGTTTGGAGTGATCGTGTGATCGTACGATTAATAAACGCGATGAAATCTATCGAAAATTAATATAATAACCGAGTTCAAAAAACTATCTTCTCCATACGATCGAATTAGGAGTCGAAACCTTTTCCATTGTGTTCGGAATAGGGGTTTAACACTATAAACGCCTAGCTGCACGCCTTGATAGGATGTTAGAATTTTAAGCATTGATTTCAAGACAATTTAAAATTTGAATTTTAAATATAAATATAAATATATTAATTCACCGAAGTACTGTAGCATCTGACACATAGAGAAAATTCAAAAAACATTCTTCGTCTTTTTATTTTCTTTCACCTTTTGTTAGAATTACATCGGAAAAAAAGAAGGGCGGCTGTTTCTTCTTTCGAACCTATTTGCCTCGTTCTTTTTCCCCAAAATCGAAATTAGTCTCAGTAAAATCGAAAACAATTTCGATTCAAGCTTAGGGCCGAGGCATGGTGGGGGAGTTCGATCGACTTGAGTACGGAAAGGGCAGAGCGGCACGTGACAGTGGTGTGGGCGCCTCATCGGAAAATGAATCGAGCGTGTAGAGGCAAGGACGACCTGATTTGATGCGTCTTGGTGAGGCTGTGCGTAGTGGTGGCATGCGGTGAGTTAGTGGGAAAACGTGCTTGTAATCTTGGCAGTGACGTTGAATTGTGTTGTTGCAATGGTTGAAGTGGGCTTGAGCGAGTTGTTGCTGGTATGTGCTCGTGTCACTGAGGGCAGTTAAGGATGGGTGTCACTAAGTTATTTGGTTGTTTAAGGATTGTCTGATTTTGTGATTGTTTCGGCCGCTTTCAGGGTTGCAGATGCTTTGAGTGTGTAGTATGTTCATGTTATTTCTACAGATGGTTTAAAGGAAATCACCTTGGCAGTAAGGGTGCTGAAAGATGGTTAGACGCTGAGATATGGAATTCACCCGTAGAGTGCTTTGGAGCCTTGAGAATATGTAGTTATCGCATTGTAACTACTCATATTAGAACGGATGTAGTTTCCACCCACGATTTAGACTGGTCTTACCCAACTGCAATAGTAGTGGAAATAAGGAACTGGGCATGAGTGATAAGGCTTTGGAAATTTTTGCTTTCATTGCATCATTCCTATGAAACGGATGGTGGACTCTTTCAATGTTTCTGTAGCTGTAGACATATTGATGCACCATGCTGTGTGATAGACTTGCTAGCTTGGTTTATAGTCAGGAACCAAGTCGAAACTGAAGTGGATGGGAAAACTTGGGCCAAAGGTGAGTTAATCTCACTCTTCTGGGTTTATTTAAATTTAAATAGATTAAATTTAAATTTTGCTTGAATGATTGCATTGATTGGATATGGTATATTATATATATGTATATATATATATATATATATATATATATATATATATATATTGGAGTGATTGATTTCCTGCATTATATAGCAGATGAGACCCTATGCGCCGCATAATAGCGGAGGATATTATATAAACCCATATACCGCGATATCGCACCTCGAAGTGGAATAGGTATTTTATATTGTGCTAACATTTGTGGATGCAGGGTGGAGGGATCCAACTGGATTCCTCAAAATATTTAGATTTGTTAAATATTATTTGTTATGATTTATTGAATAATCTGTGATAGATTACATTGATAATTGGAAATAATGTATGTTATGGTTTGATTAAATATTTGGGTATACTGAGAACATATATATATATATTGGATTTTTATTAAAAGAAGAGAATTTGTAAGTAAAATAATTATAGGGAATTTGAATAAATTAAAGAATGAATTGGAAAGAATAAAAGTGATTTTAAATTCCTGATAGATAAAATTCCGAATATGGGAAAGGAGATTTTGATTAAAGGGAAATAATGAATTTTAAAACTTAAGTGATATTATTTAAAAGAATAAAGATTTTATTTTAAAAAAATTGTGGGTTTAAATTTATTGGAAAGAATAAAGAAGGAATTTGGAAATGTATAAAATTGGTATTTTCATTTAAATAAGATTTCAAATCTTAGTTAAGAAGTAAAATCAAAATTAATAGGCTTTTGAAATAAATCGTGTAAGTAAAGAAATTTATTTCTTTAAATGGAGTTAATTCTGAAAATCAATTTGAAAATTGATTAAATGTTTGAAACTGTGTTTTTTTAAGAGGGAGATGAGACTATGAAATTTATAAACTGGGTTTATAAAGTGGAATGGATATCAATGGATATTTGGAAGTATAAATTTTGGTGGGAATTTATAAAGGAATGGGATTTTGTTTTAGAAATAAATAGGGATTTATTTTTAAAGGTATGAGAGAGAAGTGTATTTTCCTGAAAAGCCAAGCACGTTTTCAAAGGCAGATTTTTAAGTATAAGTTAAAAAGTTTTAAATTTTGTTTGAAGGAATATTTTTAAAAAATAATAATTTATTATTTAAGTTGTTTAATTTTTATAAGTAAACATTTATCTAAATTTACTTTAGTAGTAATTATTTGAAATGTTGACTAGTGTTATGATTTTAAAGATAATTATAAATGTTTTTATTTTATAAAATAGTTTATTTTAAAGATAATTAGTTAAAGCTTTATTTAAAAACTTGTATAGAAATTTGTAACTCTTATTTTAAAATTTAGTTTTGGCTTAACTATTATTTTTAAATTAGTTCTATATTTTATAAAGTAGTTTTATTGTAATTATTTTTAAAGCATATATTTTTTAATAAAGTATTTAAGTAGTTTAATTTAAATGTTTTAAAGTATATTTTATAATAAAGTGTTTTAAATTATTTTAAAATCTAAAATATTTTGTACTTGGTGATATCAGTGGGAATCGAGAATATTTGGGGATTTATTCCGTGAGAGAAAAATGGTTTGAAACTGTTTTCAAAAGGGTTGAAAAGTGGAAAAATATCTTGCGAATATACGAGTATTATAAATAATTTGGAAGAAATTATTATGGCTTGATGATTGTTTGTGAATGTTAATTGTAGTTAAATAACCGACTATCAATATTGGCCAATGCGCTAATCGTTTCGAAGAGACCGGGATCGGGATTTATTTCTCGAAAACCACTTCGATCCGGTTTGAATGTTTTCGTGAGAAAGACAAGAGCTGGGAGTCGAAGATGGTGCAATGAAGTGCAAGGGCTAATCGCTACTAACACTGAGGGTGATTCCAAAATGGATGTATTAAGAGTAGTGCCTTCGGTTCCGTTCGAACCCGGGACGGACTTGTATGGATGAATGCTTTCAGAATATCGTCAGGAGGACGGTGAGCATTCTAAGTGAAATGATCTAAAAAGGTAACGCTTAGCCTCGAGCCTCATCAACCGGGAATGACTGAAAATCAGGGGTTATGCAACAAGGCTAAGTGGGTAGCGCCCATTAGGGTAAAGTCATCCCTGTCTAGATGTCCCTTTTATTTCGGCTGTGTGGTGCGGTTGCTGATCCCAACAGTGGGGTGATCTTACTCAAGATTATCCAATAAGGGTTAGTCCTGGTATTGTGTTGCAGGGGATCGGGAGGGATCCTCATTACGGTGATCTAGGCCACATACTGTGACAGGTGGTACCCTAGTGCCTAGTCATTAGTTGGAAATCCATTCGCCCTACGTGCCTTTACGATTTTTTTTGTAGAACCCACTTTATGGCTAATATGTTGGAATTTAATCATGTAACAATTTCATCTATTTGAATAAGTATTTGTATAAAGACCCTATTATAATATCAGAGGATTTTATAAGAAATGTTTTAGCTATCGTAAGGTAAAAACCCGACATGTTTATTTGTGGCGTGGTCTTACGAGATGCTTTTGATTTTCAAAGGATTTTGAAAATTTAATAATCCGATTGAGTTTATTTTCTCACGCTGGTTTTCAGACTGGCTCGGATATTATTTAACTATAATGCTCGGGCCAAACCGAGTATTATAGAGTGCAGATTCTAGATGAACTGCTGTGGAGCTCAGGAGACGAGCTGGATGGCAAGACATATCCTATGTATATGATGTATATTCCAATGTGTATTCAGATTTGGAAGGATGGAATATTATAACCGTCCTGAGTGTGTTGTTGATTATATTGAACTCTGATGTTATATTCTGATGATATACGCATAAAACAGATATATTTTTCTTTTGTGTAAAGATCAATTATTGTCTATTATATTTTATTCCGCTGCGATGGTAAGATTCTGTGTTATTTGTTTTCTCTTCTTCTATCTCCTTCTTCTTTTTACCCTAATGGTTCGGTTTTTCGGGCGTCGAAAAATCGAGTTGTTACACTAATGGATATGACATGAAGCATGATATGCAATACCACATTGCCGAATTTTTTGTGGACATATGCTTTAAAACAGTCTCACATATTCTAGATCGTGTCCATAGTAAATATGTTCCAAAAACACCTTATGAACCATAAACTGATAGAAAATCGTAAATAGGGTACTTACATGTGTGGGGCTATCTTGCTAAAGCAAAATTTTATAATTTTCAATTAAAGAAACTTGATTCCAGAACCATTAGTTGTTATTTTATGGGTAATCCAAAGAGATTTAAAGGTTTCAAATTTTATTGCCAATCACATGCCACTATAATAGTAGAGACTAGACATGCTATAGTTTTTGAAGATGGCAACGTAAGTGGAAGTAGTGTAAATAGGACAGTAAACCTGGAAGATAGTCCGACTTATGTTCCAATTCCGATAATTCGAGAGGTTACAAATTATATACCTCTTATTCAAGAGGTTGATGAAGAAACTTATGTTCAAGATGTTCCTAATGTTGATGAAGCTCCTACATTTCCACAAAAACCCTTATGAAGATCACAAATAAAGAGATGATCTAGCATACCCGATGATTGTATCGTATAGCATACTAAGGAAGGATGTGATATAGGTAATGGAGATGACCTGTCTCATTTAAGCAAGCTATTATGAGCGATAAATCATGTAAATGGTTAGAAGCCATGAAAGACGAGATGAAATTTATGGAAATTAACAAAGTTTAGGATCTTATTGAGTTACCAGTCGAGGTTCAAGTTATAGGTTGTAACTGAGTCTATAAAACTTAAATTGACTCCAATGTAACATTGAAAGATTTAAAGCTAGACTAGTCGCTAAAGGTTTTACACAACAAGAAGGTGTACCATTTATAATACATTTTCTCCTATCTCAAAGAAAGATTCATTAAGAATTGTTTTGGCCTGCTTATTATGATTTAGAACTACGTCAAATGGATGTGAAACTGCATTTCTCATTGATAACTTGCATAAAGATGATTTTATGAAACAATATGTAGGATTTATTGTAGAAGGCAATGAGCATATGGCATGTAGGTTAAATCATTCAATATATGGGTTAAAACAAGCTTCACGACAATGATATCTCAAGTTTGATGAGTTTATAACCGAATTTGGATTTAAAGAAAATACCATAGATCAATGCATACACCTTAAGATTAATGGGAGTAAACTTATCTTTCTCAGTTTGTACGTGGATGATATTTTTCTTGGCAAGTAGCAATTTAGACATGTTATATGAGATGGAACGTTTTCTATCAACTAGGTTTGAAATGAAGGATCTTGGTGAAGCCACTTATGCTGTAAGAATTGAAACTTACCGAGATCAGTCTCGAGGGATCTTAGGCTTATCTCAAAAAGCATACATTGAGAAAATGCTTAAAAGATATAAAATGCACAATTGCTCTCCTAGCGTTGCTCCTATTATCAAGGGTGACAAATTCCACAAGTTTTTAATGTCCTGACAATGAAATAGAATGTGTTCAAATGAAACAAATTCCTTATGCTTCGGCAGTAGGGAGTCCTATGTATGCCCAAGTTTGTACACACCATGATATTGCATTTGCAGTTGGTATGCTTGGTCAATATCAAACTAATCCAAGAATGGGACATTGGAATGCTACCAAGAAAGTTTTATGCTATTTGAAAGGGACAAAAATATAATATGCTTACTTACAGGAGGTCAAATAACCTTGAAGTTATTAGTTATTCTGATTCAAATTTTTGTGGATGCGTCGATAATAAGAAATCCAAACCAGGTTACATATTTATGCTTGCAAGGGGACCGATTTCATGAAAGAGTGCTAAGTAGCCTATAATGGCATCTTCCACTAGCAAGCAGAATTTGTGGTATATTATCATGCTATTGGTCAAGCAATTAGGTTAAAGAATTTTATACCACAACTTCAAGTAATTGACAGTGTTGCGAGGCCACTCACTTTATTTTGTGATAACAAAACTGTTATTTGTAGGATCTAGATTAACCCTAGAGGGGGGGGGGGGTGAATAGGGTTATAGAAAATTTTCTCGATTTAAACACAGAAACAAACTGCAGAAATAAATATGCTGAAAAGTAAATCACACACAAAATTTACCCAGCTTCGGCAACCCCTGCCTACTGCTGCATTCCCAGATTTCTATTAGAATTAAACAGTATCCCGCTTACAAACACTCTAACAGACTCGCAAACCCTTGCTCCCGCTCACAAACACTCTACTAGACTCGCACCCCCTGCTCCGCCTATAGAGCTTTGCAAACTCGCAAACTCTGCTCCCGCCTATAGAGTTTTGAAAACTCGCACATCCTACTCACTGAACTAATTCTAACTAGACAATCTGACACTACCTACAACCTAGGTGGTGATTTACCAATAATTTGACTCGAAAAGAAAAAAACAGACTTCAAAAATAAATGCAGGAGCAAAAATTAGAATATAAACTTGAATCCATAATTTTTACTCAAATAAAAAAACCCCCCTTTAATAAAATAAACCCTAAATAAAACAAAATACCCTTTGTAATAATAAAGGCCGGCTCTTTTGTTTTCTTCCACCCGATCCACTTCTCTCTTGCTTTTGAAATAATTATGGCCGATCTACTATCTGAAATTAGGGCTTCGGCTCTTGCGATCCAAATTGGGACTTTTTCCAAATCAATTCTCTGGTTTGCTCGCGCTCGTTCTCTGATGATCAATTCTCTGAAGATAGGCTGCTTGGATGACTTCGAGATTGCGTTGCTCCTTTGTTGATCGAGTTCGTTGTTTGATTCGGTGTGTAATTTCTTTTGTTGCTGTTTTTTTTTTGATTTCTTCAATTTAACTCGATGCAGATGATGAGTTTTGGGTTTAGTATTTATATGAATTCGAGACACTTGTTTGCTCGTTTCAATTCGATACTTTCCAAAACTTCAATTGCCTGATGCGCACGGCTTTCCTGATATAATTTTTGTCTTGTTACTCACGGCTTTGATTTTCAAACGTTTGATTTATCCTTGATTGTTACGGCAAAAACTTTCCTTTTTCACTTTCTGACTTTTTCAAAGATGTGCACCTGAATTTTGACTTCGGTTTGATTTGTATTTTTATACTGCGTTGATTTCTTGTATACCACTCCACGACTCTGCATTATTTTCGGCCATCACTATTTTCATTCCTGTGAGCTTCGTCTCTGATCATTGTTACATTTAATCTTGATCACCTTGATGTTGTAACCATACTTTTGGCATGATTATTCTGGTCATTGCTTGGTCATTGTTCTGGTCATTGCTTGGTCTCTGTTCTTTGTTCATTGGTCATTGTTCTGGTCATTGCTTGGTCATTGTTCTGGTCATTGCTTGTTCTGGTCATTGTTCATGTTGTAGCCTGGACTGGTGCACATTGTTTGCTGTCTTTGATCTTTTTGAAGCTCGAGTTGCACACTGCTCTGCACTGTGTCTTGTTTCATGTTTGAACATAGCATTCATATTGTTGTGTTGGTGGCAATCTTGTTCTGCACTGTGTCTTTGTTTGGTCTGTGTAGTTGTAACTGAACATGTCCACTGCAGTTTCTTCACTGATGCATTTGGACTTTACTGTGTTGATCCAATTCATCATGCATTGTTTCATTTCTTCAAATCTGCATGTTTCATTTGAGTTGTGTCTGCATTGTGCATTGTGCATTGAACACTGTTCAGTTTCACAGTTGCTTCATACTGCTACTTGGTCTGACTTGTATCACTTGTGTCACTGGTGTACTTGAGCTTCTGGCCAGTATTTTGATGTTGCCACTTTGTTTCATTTGAATAGCTCAGTGGTGCACTTGTTTGGTTATTTTGTACTTCTGGATGCACTTGTCTGATTGAGTTGCATTGTTCCATGTATTTGTGCTTTGATGCATTTTTGATTTGTCAAAGCTTTGCATTCTTCATGTAGCCTTGTGTTGAACCCAGTTTTAAAAACTCGGGTTTGACCTTGTGCTCGTGTCGTGATTTTAGATATATTGCACGTGAGTTGAACCCGGCTTTTCATTTGGGTTTGACCTGTGCTCACCTGTCCCTGTA
Organism: Allium cepa; assembly: GCA_030765085.1. Lineage (NCBI taxonomy): Eukaryota > Viridiplantae > Streptophyta > Magnoliopsida > Asparagales > Amaryllidaceae > Allium > Allium cepa. Next base: position 567,148,199 of record CM060929.1, read on the forward strand.
GCATTATCAAGTGTATATCGATGTGCACGGCCTTGTGGCATGTATAGTGATACACTGTGCATGTCACATTGTTCGTGTATGATGAATTCAAATGTAAATGATGACGAACAACCCAAATAACAGAGGCAAATCATATTTTCAAAAATCATATTTCATTTTATATTGCAAAAATATTTCTTTTTCAATTTTACTGCGTTAGTGAATATTTTTGCAGATTGCTCAGATGCTGGATTCTAACTGGAATGAAGTTGAAGATAAACTACGAGTGTGAGTGATATGTAGTGAGGACAATTGTAAATATGAATGAGTGATGTAATTACAATCAAAATTGTATATGTATAGTGAAAGCTTGAATTTGTACTATTCAAGATTGTAATAAATATTTGTTTGAATAAAATATCCGTTTGAATTCAAATTCTGTGTAATTTATTTTATTCAACAAATATTTATTTAACCTATGAAAAACAAGATAGTACATTAACAAATACATTTAAATGAATATATATATATATATATGTTTATTATCATCAAACAAAAATCATATAAGCGCAAAGCGCATATTCATACAATCTCCCCCTTTTGATGATAACAAACATATATTTAAGATTTTGAATGTGTTAAATGTATTTGCTCTATAGATATCTCCTAATTGCTCCCCATATTTAAATGCTTCCTCTCTACACGATGCTCCCCCTACATATATGCATACAAATAGAAATATACAAATGAGCCTAGATGCAAATGGAAAATTATTTGACCTTTGCTTGATTCTATTTGACAAAATCTTAACTTTTCTCTCCCCCTTTTGTTATCAGCAAAAGAATAATAGTGTTAGAGAAAATAGAGATAGAGTGGTCGATATTAATCCAACATTAAACTCAACTTGAATATAAATATTAAACTTCAATACAAATCAAACAAAAATCATAACTACCCTTGTTAGGCGCATATTCCACTTTTAGAAATAATGGAAATGATGTTCTAATATAAAATCATACAATTGTATCAACTTGTGGTACATTTATATCACGAATTTGAATATCTACTAATCATGCATAACCGTTAGGACTTTTAAATGAGATTAGTAGTATTCCAATTTATTTATTTTTTTAAAAATGAAATCAAGTATCTTCTAACCACGCATGACCGCGAGGACTTTTAAATGGGATTAGAATCAACTTGTCTATTTAGTCAATTAATTTTGATATGCGTTCCATATATGCATAACTGTGAGGACTTTTAAATGAGCATGGTAGCACATAATCAAAATCCAAGTAATTCACCCATGCATAACCGTGAGGACTTTTAAACGAGAGTGAATACTTTGGATATTTATTTATTTTTACAAAAAAATGTGAAATGAAAAACAAATGATCCCTGATTATAGTACCACATATCGACAAACTATATTTAAGATTTGATAAACAATGGTCGATAGAAATATGATAGATATAGAAATGTCATGGAATCTTTACCCAACAAAAAGTTTTATAACTCTTGTTTTGAATTCCTAAAGAAATTTTTCAAATATACTCTCTTGAGTAATGTATGTTAAATATCAACACTTATCATCTTTTCAATCACTATTTATCTTTTTGACAATTAGTAGGGAGTCGGATTAGTCAAAATTTGTCATTTAAAATCAAATAAAAATGACTAATCTGAAAAAATGGTTAAAACATGATTTTCTCGAAGGGGTTATATGAGGAAAAAAAAATTCTGCTGTTTGAAAATTATTTGTAATGAAAAATATGCAGATATTTTCTTTGAAAAAACGATGCAGTTACTAAATGTCTCAAAATCACGTTCAACTAGTAATTTTTCTATCAACTAGATTACCAGTGTAATCTGCATCTGAATTTCTCTTTCACTCCAAAATATCACTAACTAAATTTAATAGACCAGACCATGAAGTGTGCATGAAAACTCAAACTCACTTTTAACAATAATTTAAATGACATTTTTTGAATTTGAATTTGATTTGAAGCCATGTAAATAATCAGAAAACCGTGAATATAGAGTTAGCCATGACCAAAAGTATTATCATCCAACAAAACACTATTTTTAATCCAAACTAATATATATGAAGTAAATCAAAGAATAGTGTTTTTGACATAAATATAATTGGCCAACTATATTGAGCAAGTCAGAATCAAAAAATCATCATCACATCATTATCACAATTTTGGCTGATTTAATTCAGAATATGGTGCAGATTATCACATTTAATATACCTTCACCTGTTTTACCTTTACGATAATTTTTCATGGTTGCCCACTGTGATCCTGTCACCTTTGTACTAGGCTAAGGAACTTTGCTTTGTTGCCCGTTGTGTTTCTGGAACAGCCAAAAATCCAGAAAACACTGTCGTTGTTCCTTAGCCTGCCACCACACCTACATGGGAAAAGATTTATGTGACCTATTTGTTTTTATAGGTCCATGGTTGTTAGTGGCAGAAGATTCAGACAAATAATTTTGTGGAGACCCAAAACTGTTTATATATGTTCCTTTTGGCACCCAAATTTGTTTAACTTTGAGAGATTTTATATTTGTGCCTTTTGGAACCCAAATTGGTATGGTTTTCACATGTTTGGGTCTATACCAACAATTATTGTGATCGTGTCCATAATTTCTACAAATTGTGCACATGGAATTTTCTTGATTAATATCGCTTTCAACATTTTCAGATTTATTATATCCAAGTCCTTGTCTAACCGTATTAACAGTTTGCTTTCCTAATAGCATATTCAATGATTTTTCACTTTTTGAGAATTTATCTAAAGTCGTTGACAATTGTTGGACTTGTGTTTTGAGAGATTCATTTTCATTTATCAATTGTGTGCACTTTTTAATAGAATTCTCTCTCCTAATATTTTCATTCTCTTTTAAAATCAGAATTTCATTTTCAAGTGATTTTATATTGATTTCTGATTTTTTAATTTCCTTTTCGAACGTTGGACACTTATCACACTTAGGGATCTTACTTTGATAGGTTTTAACTAATTTTTCGAGTTGTTCATTTAATTCTATCAAAGTTTCTTTTCGTGATTCAAGTTTGGCATACTTCTCCCTAAGTCGTTCAAAACAGCCATTCACTTCGTGGAAATAAATAAGTAACTCAGAGTGAGTGAGTTTTGATACCTCGCTTGGCTTCATATTTGCTCTCTGTTTTTTTAATTTTTGATTAAGAGCTGGATTTCCGTATCTGCGGTTCCTCCTTTTGAATTTCTTCATTAGTAATGCCAGCTCGGCTACTCCATCATCATCATCCTCATCACAACTGCTATTTACCAATCCTGTTAAGCACATTTCTTAACTAAGTCAGTTGTGAAGGACATCTCATTGCTGTTGACTTTTGCTCCATATATCGCATTGAAAGTATTCCAGATTTTCTGTGCATTTTCACAATGAGAAACGAAATAAAAATTATCACGATTAATATGAGAATATAATATATGCATAGCAAGAGCATTAATCGAGATAATTTCCTTATTTGTTATATCACACCCATTTTCAATAATATCCCAACATTTAATATTAACAGATTTTAAATAAAATTCCATTTTCAATTTCCAGTTCAAAAAATCTGTTCCATCGAAAATAGAAGGAATAATATTGGAACGACCCTCAACAAAAGTATTATTTGGTGGATTCATGACTCTAGAGTTAAAGAAAAAATACCGGGCTCTGATACCACTTATAGGATCTAGATTAACCCCAGAGGGGGGGTGAATAGGGTTATAGAAAATTTTCTCGATTTAAACACAGAAACAAACTGCAGAAATAAATATGCTGAAAAGTAAACACACACAAAATTTACCCAGCTTCGGCAACCCCTGCCTACTGCTGCATTCCTAGATTTCTATTAGAGTTAAACAGTATCCCGCTTACAAACACTCTAACAGACTCGCAAACTCTTGCTCCCGCTCACAAACACTCTACTAGACTTGCACCCCCTGCTCCGCCTATAGAGCTTTGCAAACTCGCAAATTCTGCTCCCGCCTATAGAGTTTTGCAAACTCGCATACCCTGCTCACTGAACTAATTCTAACTAGACAATCTGACACTACCTACAACCTAGGTGGTGATTTACCAATACTTTGACTCGAAAAGAAAAAACTAGACTTCAAAAATAAATGCAGGAGCAAAAATTAAAATACAAACTTGAATCCATAATTTTTGCTCAAATAAAAAAAAACCCCTTTAATAAAATAAACCCTAAATAAAACAAAATCCCCTTTGTAATAATAAAGGCCAGCTCTTTTGTTTTCTTCTACCCGATCCACTTCTCTTGCTTGTGAAATAATTACGGCCGATCTACTATATGAAATTAGTGCTTCGGCTCTTGCGATCCAAATTGGGACTTTTTCCAAATCAATTCTCTGGTTTGCTCGCGCTCGTTCTCTGATGATCAATTCTCTGAAGATAGGCTGCTTGGTTGACTTCGAGATTGCGTTGCTTCTCTGTTGATCGAGTTCGTTGTTTGATTCGGTGTGTAATTTCTTTTGTTGCTATTTTTTTTTAAATTTCTTCAATTTAACTCGATGCAGATGATGAGTTTTGGGTTTAGTATTTATATGAATTCGAGACACTTGTTTGCTCGTTTCAATTCGATACTTTCCAAAACTTCAATTTCCTGATGCGCACGGCTTTCCTGATATAATTTTTGTCTTGTTACTCACGGCTTTGATTTTCAAACGTTTGATTTATCCTTGATTGATACGGCAAAAACTTTCCTTTTTCACTTTCTGACTTTTTCAAAGATATGCACCTGAATTTTGACTTCGGTTTGATTTGTATTTTTATACCGCGTTGATTTCTTGTACACCACTCCACGACTCTGCATTATTTTTGGCCATCACTGTTTTCATTCCTGTGAGCTTCGTCTCTGATCATTGTTACATTTAATGTTGATCACCTTGATGTTGTAACCATACTTTTGGCATGATTGTTCTGGTCATTGCTTGGTCTCTGTTCTTTATTCATTGGTCATTGTTATGGTCATTGCTTGGTCATTGTTCTGGTCATTGCTTGTTCTGGTCATTGTTCATGTTGTAGCCTGGACTGGTGCACATTGTTTGCTGTCTTTGATCTTTCTGAAGCTTGAGTTGCACACTGCTCTGCACTATGTCTTATTTCATGTTTGAACATAGCATTCATATTGTTGTGTTGGTGGCAATCTTGTTCAGCACTGTGTCTTTGTTTGGTATGTGTAGTCGTAACTGAACATGTCCACTGCAGTTTCTTCACTAATGCATTTGGACTTGACTGAGTTGATCCAATTCATCATGCACTGTTTCATTTCTTCAAATCTGCCTGTTTCATTTGAGTTGTGTCTGCATTGTGCATTGAACACTGTTCAGTTTCACAGTTGCTTCATACTGCTACTTGGTCTGACTTGTATCACTTGTGTCACTGGTGTACTTGAGCTTTTGGCCTGTATTTTGATGTTGCCACTTTGTTTCATTTGAATAGCTCAGTGGTGCACTTGTTTGGTCATTTTGTACTTCTGGATGCACTTGTCTGATTGAGTTGCATTGTTCCATGTATTTGTGCTTTGATGCATTTTTGATTTGTCAAAGCTTTGCATTCTTCATGTAGCCTTGTGTTGAACCCAGTTTTAAAAACTGGGGTTTGACCTTGTGCTCGTGTCGTGATTTTAAATATATTGCACGTGAGTTGAACCCGGCTTTTCATTTGGGTTTGACCTGTGCTCACCTGTCCCTGTAGCATTATCAAGTGTATATCGATGTGCACGGCCTTGTGGCATGTACAGTGATACACTGTGCATGTCACATTGTTCGTGTATGATGAATTCAAATGTAAATGATGACGAACAACCCAAATAACTGAGGCAAATCATATTTTCAAAAATCATATTTCATTTTATATTGCAAAAATATTTCTTTTTCAATTTTACTGCGTTAGTGAATATTTTTGCAGATTGCTCAGATGCTAGATTCTAACTGGAATGAAGTTGAAGATAAACTATGAGTGTGAGTGATATGTAGTGAGGACAACTGTAAATATGAACGAGTGATGTAATTACAATCAAAATTGTATATGTATAGTGAGAGCTTGAATTTGTACTATTCAAGATTGTAATAAATATTTGTTTGAATAAAATATTTGTTTGAATTCAAATTCTGTGTAATTTATTTTATTCAACAAATATTTATTTAATCTATGAAAAACAAGATAGTACATTAACAAATACATTTAAATGAATATATATATGTTTATTATCATCAAACAAAAATCATATAAGCGCAAAGCGCATATTCATACATTATTTTCTTCTCTAAGAATAACAAACCAAGTGGTTCATTTAAATGGATTAACATCAAATATCTTTTTGTTAGAGACAAAGTCAAAGATGATACTATAATGATACAACGTATTATTAGAAGAGCTATGTCAGATGATTCTCTAACATAAGCGCTTCCATCCACTCCTAAAAAAGAGTATGTTGCCGGCATGGGTTTTGTTAATGTATTATAATTTTGGTGTTGCAAACTACATATACACACACACACACACATATAAAGCAATGTGCTAAGTCTTTAAGTATGCATTGGCTTTGATTTTATAATTTTTTTAATATGACATACATAATTTTATTTAACCTAAGCAAATTACTTATGAGGACCGAGTAAAGAATATTAACCATTGTTGGAAAGAGTACCAATATTATAATCAATAGGGATCAAATAATGACATTTGTTATTTTGATTACATTAGTTTGGTTTGGTATTTCTAACTGAACAGGTTTAGGATTAATGAAAACTATATCGATCGATTTTGAATGTATGCTTTATTGTTTCAATCAAAAACGGCACAAAAACCTAAGAAAAGTAAGAAGAGAATAAAAAGTTATGAAAATAAATGGAAAATAAGAATAAAAGAGCACACAATAGTTTATAGTGGTTCGCACAATCTTGGCATATGTCCACTAAATGAATTTATTGCTTATATTCTGACTTAGGGGCATAAGTTCTTGTGGGTCAGTACAAATCTGAAAGAGATTACAAGAAATTAGGAAAAAAAGACAAGTGCAAAAGATTCTGAAAAATGAGCCATGCCCTTCTATTTAGTGTTAAGCCTAGTCAATCACCTTTGTCAAAACTTTTATATATATATATATAATACTTTTTAAATGCTTGTGAATAGGTTTTAAATATCTATGCAAAATATTATTTGAACATAACTAATTTAGGAGTTTGATTAAAAATATGTTTTACATTCTGTAGTACTTTACTTTCAAAATTGTAAATAATTATTAAAACAATATTTAAACTTCTATTTTTTTTCATATGCAAGTACATTTCATAATAACTTCCATAAAAGGTTTTATAAAGAAAATAATTTAAAAACCAATTAACTCATGAAAAACTAGTCAAAAAGTCGCATTTTAAACACTTAAAACAATAAGTGGCTTACTATAGCATTTATAAATGTTGTTAAAAGTCCTTACTAAGACAACATTGAGAAGCACAATCTTTCCGACTAGTTTTAACCACTTAAAAAAATAATTTAACATATGAAATTTTTACAGTAAATACTATCCTTAGAGTACTTAAAAAATATGGAAATAAATTTCTAAAATATCTTTCCATTTATTTAAAAAAATTGCTGAGAACAAGGGATTTTGAAGTCCACTTATAACGACTATTCTTGCTTCGAACACTTTCAAACTTTCTTCAATTTAACACACAAGTTAAACAACCATTTAAACATTAAATCAAGGCCACACCACATGTTTAAGAGGGTAATAAAAGTTATGTTATATAATATAAAGTTATCATTTGCTTTCAAAAGCAAGAAGGGTCCAAAGTTTATAACTTTACTTAATCAATGTCGCTTTATCTTATAACTCAAACACACATACACACACACACACACACACACACAATATATATACTTATAAGATAGTAAAATAACTCACATAGATCCATTCCAAACCCAAGCACAAAACCAAATGAACCAAAGAAATACCTCCTTCCATCAACATAGGCCTAAAGTTCCAACCTTAACATTTCCAAACCAAAGCCAATACCTTCCTCCTCCTCCTCCCCCCTCCATCATGCTTATGGCTCTCCTTGGATCTGCCTCTTCCTCTCACATCCTCCTACTTCTTACTTTCTAGTCATGCCTCCCATGATGTCTTAAGCCTAATACCATATTTTAGAAGAGATTTGATAAGATTTGATTAACTTTTAAAATAATTAGAGAGTAATAAGTGGATTAGTACTTAAGCACTTCCACAATTTCAACCCTCATACTTCATCTCAAGCTTTGAGAATTATTTAAGATTATTTCCTAAGGGTGCACCCCTTCTTATATAGGCTTAGCAATGTGATAGGAAAAGACCAAAAACCCCTCAAAACCTTTATGACATTAATTACAAACATCACTTCTCCTTTATCATTTACTTATCTTTTAAGACTTTCCATTTAAGCTCATTTCCTAAATATCTTCCCTTACCTCATGCATGACATCATCCACAATGTTTGTTTCCATAATTAGAATAACATTTGTATTTTATTTTCTTTAATTCCTTAGAGAATAAGTGTGTATAAAAAGATCTAAACAACTTCTGACAGTTAAAAAGCTGTATATCGATAAAACGATTTTCGGTCACATTATAAATATTTTTTTCAAAGTATTTATTTTTGTAAACATTTTTCCAAAATATGTTACCATCATTACTTATGATTTAAAAGGAGGTTAAAAATCTTACTAAATCATTTTACTAACAATTAATCCAAGATTAAAATATTTAAATAATTCAGATATTTAAATATGAAGTATTCGAAATTCTGAGTCGTTACATTCTCCTCCATTTAGAATATTTCACCCTCAAAATTTCGATAGGAGCAACCAAAAAAACAACCACCTAGCAATACTTAATAGCATTTAAAATACTTAGCAAATAAAACTCAAGGTTTGCTCAAGTTCAATCTTCTCCTCGTACAATGATGACAAACGACCTACTAAGCATAACTTACGCTTAATAGCCTCTTTATTTCTTAGTCGATAATTCATGCTACCTGATAACAAATCAAAGATTCATCACTTAAACTCCATAAGCCAAAAAAAACATTGTATGAAAATACTAAAACTCGTACAATGCACATGGATCATTCGTACACAATATTAATCCCGATCACTTGCTCGATTTCATAAATTTTATTTTTCAACTAGTACAGATCACTTAACCTCTCTAATGCAGATTCTGATCAGATTTCTTGATTAGAAACCTCTGTTCTCTTTACATATCCATATACTATGATAGAAAACTTTGAGATCTTATTAAGAATTCCACCGATGCAGCTGTGTAAAAGTAATTTGAAAATCCAAACATCATTTCAAGGGTGAAAAGTAAATGGTATAGAAGCATGCAGATATCCAAGTTGTCTTACTGCTATAAAATGCAAGTAAATTGTATTATAGTATGCAAGTGTCACGGCATGCGCTTCACGCGTGAATTATTTTTCTTATAACTTATATATGTGTAAATCGGTAAAAAAATAATTTTTTATTTTCAAGTGATATTATGAATTGTGTATTTGTAAAGAAGTATTCTAAATTTATGAAGGAATTTTAATTTTAGATATTATTTTTAGAAGTGTTTTGAATTCATATTCATTGTTAGATCCTATTTTTAGGGACGTTTGAATTTGTAAAAGAAGTTTAAAATTAGATTCTATTTTTAAGTTATTAAGATTTGCTAACATGTAGAGGGGTATTTTTGGTAGTTCACGTTGATACCAAAAAAGTGTGACTCCAAACCTATTACAACTATTATTAAAAATAAATGTTCAAGTCATGTTTTCAGAATTAAGTTCTTACTGTTCACGTGTTAATCTTCAAGGTATAACACTAAGATAATAAGTTAAATTAATCAAGTCAAAACGTATTTCATTGCGTCATGTAATAACATTGCCAGCCGTTTTGTTAAAATAGCTCATTTTGGAAGAAAGAACAATGGAGAGCAACATAAAAATGGTTCTCCAATCATTCTCCATTTTCCAAAAATAAAGATTTCATTCTCATTTTTGTGCAAAATTGAGAATGCCTTTTCCCAAAATAGAGAACTGCTACTCATTTATCATCCATTTTTGGAAAATTGGAGACCAATTTTATTAGATCCGCCATTTTTGCAAAAATAAAGTTCACTATATATAGAATGACATTGGCGATTCTTTAATGAGTTAAAATGTTTAGGTGAAATGACATTGCATACACATACAATGGAAATACAGAGCACGCCAAACGATAGGGTTATTATTCCAGTTCTTTAGAAGGAAACGCTTGATAAATGGTAAAATTGTCGCACTGCATGAGAAAAAAAATAAGATGAGAAATTACAGACATCAGTATATACCATTTAGCAACACAGCATAGAAAAAGTTAAATATGATAAAAAGGGGTGTAAAACATATGAAAAAGCAATGATCCCTAACATAAAAAAGCAACATGTTAGCACAGGGTTGACTAGATCTTTTGAAAGAAGCTTGAAAGCCAAAAATAACGAGAGCTACATTGCACTGCCAACTAAAGGAAAGCACATAGCATGTTCTTTGGACTTTGTTTCCTGCTTGAAAAATAGAATATCATGGTTAAAACAGTAACAAGTACAGCTCGATTGCATGTGTAAATAACCCATGCCAGGAAAGGATATGTTGTGTCGAAATTCTAACTCGAGATCACTCAGATCAAAACCCCAAAAGCACTATAGAAGACGAGATCGTGGTAAGAAGTGTTAGCTTCCAATCAATAACCATCTAAATCTCATCCAATCCCAATCCAATCGCAATCTCAACAAGCAATATAGGAATCAAAAAATAACAAAAAATAAACCACACAGCGATTTATAGTGGTTCCACTAACGTTGTGTTAGCATATATCCACTTTAAGAGAGAGATTTTATTAATATCATGGAGAAGAGTATAGGAGATTTATTACAATGATCAAAATTTTAATAGAATTGATTTATGGAGAAGAGAATTGAAGAAAATTAGGTTTTGATAAACCCTAATTAGTGGAGGCTAAAACCCTTGCAGTTGCTTTCTGTCGCATCGAAATCTGGATCCAGAAGATAGCTTATATAGGAGAATAAAAACCTAGGTAAGATTCCAAAATTGCCCCTTTAAATATCACAAATCTTCACATCAAGCCCAGGCTGAAAAACTGGCAGAAGTCGCCACAGACGTCTGTCATAATGGGAGAGACGTCTGTCCAAAGTGTCGGGAAAATTTTCCTCGAGACATCAGATGTCTGTCCAAAGTGACAGACGTATGTTTATACTCTCTGGAAAAAATTATGCACAGACTCAGACGTCTGATCAAAAGTTCAAACATTTGTCCTAAGTCTCTGGAACAGGTCTACTATAGGTTTGCCGAAGCCTTAGACATCCGACCAATTCCTTAAATGTCTATCGCTGTCATTTCATCACCACTCCACCTTTTTCACCATAACTTCCACCTCCGAGCTTCGATTTGCAAACCGTTTTCTCCATTACCAAGCTACTTCCAACCTCTTCAATTCTCCATATAGTGTCATCAAAATTAAATAGGATACATTAACAGTAAACCCATGTCTAAAACCACTTGTTCATTGAAATGTTGTTGACTATTAGATTATCAAAATAAAATACACAACTTCCAACAAGTTATATCATGTTTGTGTGTTTGGTTTGTATAAGAGGGCAACAATCTACAATAGAATTCACAATTGACCATTTATTTCACATATAATACACACCCCCTCCCTCCATCCCTAGCCCATATCTAAAACAACTTGTTTACTGGAATGTTGTTGACTATTGGATTACCAAAAAAAGATACACAACTTCCAACAAATTATACAATGTTTATGTGTTTGGTTTGCATCAGAGACCAACAATCCATAAGAAAGTTTACAATTGACCATATATTTTACATATAACACACACTAACCCTACCTTCCTCATAACACTAGAATGTTGTTAACTATTAGATTATCAAAATACAATACACAACTTCCAACAGATTATACCATGTTTGTGTGTTTGGTTTGCATTAGAGAGCAACAATCTACAATAGAGTTTTCAATTGACCATATATTTCACATATAACACACACACACAACCCTCCCTCCTTCCTTTTCCCTCCCACCCTTCCAAAAATCATTAGATCTTTCTCTTATATTGAAATAGTGGCCATCACCATCAGATCGTATACTAGAACGTCCATTTTCACTATTGCTTACGCCATCACTACAAATGAAACTAGAAATGTAACTGTTACTATAATTTTCACCTAAAATATATAACTGTGAATACTGATTTCAAAATGAAGATAACTATCAACACAACTATTAATGTGATTACTCCAACCAGATTTAGTATCATACATGTAACTGTAATAGTTGCGATTGTTAAATGGCATGAACGACATGCACACGTGCACCAGATGTAAATATGAATCATAATATTTCTATTTAACTTTGATGGTAAAACAATGGTGCACTGCTAAACCCTATACAGCCAATGCCCAATATTAGCATTGAAAAAAATGTTCTGCCCATTTACATCCTCATTGAGCTATCATGAAATAGCCTTTTTTTTAAAATACCAAAAGCATCATGCCATAATATTACAGGCAACATGCAAGGTGTTGGCATTACAACTATGAGTATGGTCAATGCTCTATCGTAGTAATATGTTCAGTGGAGTTGCATTTTGAATTCACTTAAATTTATCAACATCATAACCCTAGATTTTGGTTATACATTTCAGTTTATGAGTTATAATATGTTGTAATAGCATGTAGATGTGAACTTGTATTTAAAGTCCTGTATAGTGTATTGGCATTAACCCTTGAATCATTTGAGATCAAAAAATAAAAATGTTCCTACAAGAGTAATGCACGCCTAATTGTATTATAAAATTGTCATGAATTCTAATTTTGTTTACCAATGCTCGATGTTACCAAAATCTACCAATCAAAATTTATGTTTTGGATCACAGTTTTAATATTTCTTCTCCTATGAAAATAGCAACACGAGCAAATAAAGGCAAACGGTTAGAACTTCTGATAGATTATCGATGGATCAGATTCAGTAGAGTTATTAACCCGCCTTTTGGCAAGGCAACGTATAGGAAGATTTAACCCAATCGACTACACAAGTTTGCATTGGACACTGGCAAATTTTGTCCAGGTATGGATCAAGCTATAATTCATATGATAGGACAAACAAAGCATGAAAGCCAACGTTCCAAATTTCAGGTCAATCAGAGTTCGTATGCTCAAGATATGGATCGATCGAGATCAAGAAAATCAACCTCATTCGTATCCATGCGATTTCGTATCCATCCCTCATGAAAGCTTCAGTTCGTATCCATCCCCCTCCATTTTCCTTTGTATCCATCAAGTTTGCACACATTTCCTTCGTATCCATGTGCTTCGTACCGATCCATCACATGTTCACCCACTTCGTATCGATCCATCTCCAACATGTTTCGCATCGATCGGTCGATTGATCAATACGAAGCAATGAGCCATGGATCGATACGGAGCCACACACCAGGCATCGATGCAAAGTACCCAGGAATCGATCTAAGTTCGTTTACTCCATAAACTGCTTGATTCGTATCGATCCCATCTCTGTGTACTTCGTATCGATCAGTTTGTTAAAATAGCTCAATTAGGAAGAAAAAACGATGGATAGCAACATAAAAAAGGTTCGCCAATCATTCTCCATTTTCCGAAAATAAAGATTTCATTCTCATTTTTGTGCGAAATATAGAATGCCTTTTGCCAAACTAGAGAACTACTACTTATTTATCATCCATTTTTGGAAAATTGGAGACCAATTTTATTAGATTCGCCATTTTTGTCAAAATAGAGTTTAATGTATACAAAACGACACTGGCGATTCTTTAATGAGTTAAAACGTTTAGGTGAAATGACATTGCACACACATATAGTGGAAATACGGAGCACGCCAAACGATAGGGTTATTATTCCAGTTCTTTAGAAGGAAACGCTTGATAAATGGTAAAAAAAAGTTCCTATATAGGCCAAATTTCAAAACAAATAACAATATTAGACCAATTTCCAAACTTATTACACAAACAGGCCAAATTTGGCCACATTGGAAAGCCACGTGTGCTAGCGGCATCTCAAATGCCGCCAGTGAATGTGTAATATGGAAAACAACACTGGAGGCATTTAAGATGCCGCCAATCTACGGCATCTCAAATGCCGCTGATTTCACTGCTCTCTGTGAATTTGCAGCCCATCCATCTATACACTCTCACTCTCCCTTCTCTCAAGATCCCTTCACAAAAAACCTGAACCCACCCCCCAATTCATCAAAAATTAATTTTTCAAACAGACAACTACTTAAATCTAGCTAGAATTTGAACTATGGCTTCCTCATCGTCTCAAGCACATCCTATAGGTATGAAATATATTGATTTTGTCTCTAATTGTCATGTTCTCAATTTAGGGTTTAGGGCTAAAATTGTTCTATAATTGAAAATCTATGGTTGTATACTACAATGAAATTGCGTAGTCACTTAGAGCATGTGTATAATTGTATCTTGAGTTGATATAAGGATGTATTATGGTATGACTATGATTATGTAATGTTATTGTGGTAGAATACGACGAAATGCTGTCCGAACCGATCGATCCAGTATGCTTTACCTCCAACCTCAACATCGTACAAACAACATAGATATGATGGAGGTACAAGCTCATATAATTTGCCATTACTTTTGCAAAGTGTTGGTAATTACCATAATTTCTATCATTTGTTATTATTTATCAACAGTGGGTTGAGCCGAACGGCTTCATTGACAATTCATCCACTTTAAAGCTCGTCACATCAACGCATCCAAGCATGTTGAAACTGTTAGATAGAGATGGATTTGGTGTTGTTAATAGGTTGGGATATACATAGCTCGACCAGAATCTTTTGACAGCTTTGATCGATAAATGGCGACCGGAGATGTCTACATTTCATCCGAAAGTATGTGAAATGACAATCACTTTGAAAGACATAGCTGTATTGCTCGGATTGCCAATTAACAGGGATCCCATTCTGAAATCGGATTTTCCAAGAAATTTAATGGAATTGTGTAAGCCCTTGCTCGTCTTGTCTCCTTCAAAAGATATGAGGTGGGGAAATGGGTCAATAGTGGCCACGTAGTTTAGGGAGCAATTGGCCAGTGATATTCCCCGTCGTGCCTCTCCTTTGCAGATTGCCCGATGCGCCTACGCTATTATGTTGCACATCATCACGCAACGTCTTTTTTGCGATCGATCGAAGACAAGAGTGGCTCTTTAATGACTTCCATTGCTAGAAGACTTCGATTCATGCCAGCAATACTCTTGGGTAGTGCAGTGCTAGCTTTCACCTATATGGAGCTTACGAGAGTTGCTTTGGTCGAACAATGATCCGTCGGAGGGTGTATGACTCTGCTTCATGTACGGATATAGTCATTCGCTGTTGCATATTTGAGTTTGTGGTAAAACCGTAACTAAAAATAAGTTTCACACTTGCAGCTTTGGTCATGGACCTACCTTCCGGTTGGTCGTATTTCTACGAAGATGCAAATAAGTGACAATTCAAAGCCATATGGAACAAGGAAAAACAGTGTTTTTAGTGCATTGTATCGACACAGTAAATTTGAATACTTCATATAAGTTGTTGCTATTACAGGTGGATTGGCCCGAAGAATACAAAAATGACCCCAGACGCAATCTAGCCTTCTACCGGATCGAGTTTGATGTCTTAGATTAAAAACCAGTAACATAGAATCTATATTTCGAGGTAGACCTTCAGGCTCTTCTAGCTCTTTGTACAGTGGACAGGCCGTTATGGAGGGAAAGACTTATGATTTTTTGTTTCGGAGATTTACATACCATTTGCCAGACAGAGTCATGAGATAGTTTGGTCTTCGACAGCACTTACAGTTCCTGCTCCATATTATGTTCTTTCATACGACGATGAAGAGTTTGAGTCGATAATTGAGTTATGGAACAACCGTTTCATAGCTGGGGAAGACTAGCACGAAGTTACTTTGATCGATGAGGAGTATCTTAGCTGGTATTGGAATATCGCTCGTCGTTATGTGTTACGAAGACGAGTGGAAGATCCTAAGCAAGAGGTGGCACCTTACACTCCACGAGCTCCGCTAGAATGGAATGCGGTACGTATTAATATTAACAACTTGTATAGTACTTATGAAATTCATAATGATTTATGTTATATGCAGGTGGATGGTATGTATCATGTGTTATACATAGTTGACGAGCTTGCGGAGGAGGTTCCTGAAAAGAGCAAGGAAAAATGCTTCTCTATCAAACAAATTCTACTACGCTGTTTGTCGAAGAATAAGATGTCAAGGCCCATCCCACATTCGCCTCCTCCTCCTCCTGCCATGCCACCACCTATCGAGGATATTACCCCTCCCACATCGTATGAGGACATAGCTGCAGTCCCACTGGCCCCTCATCGAAGAGAAAGTATGAAGATGGAAGAAATTTGAGGGGGAGAGTTCCGGGGTGATATCTTCCCAGCATACACAACCCGTCAGGCCATCGCAAGCCCCAACGGAAGGGACGCAAGAGGAGGGCAGTAAAGAGATGTCGTCGGAAGAGGAAGAATTCATGCTCGAGCCGAGAAGATCGAATAAGAAAACTCCTCAGGAATTAAAACTTGTACCATCCCGACTGTAATGTTCTAATCGGCTTTCACAAAAGGTAATATTTTTGTCACTAAAAATTTGGACGCTACCTGCTTGTGAGTGAAGTTCACCGTTGGGTTAACAAATTGTGTTCGCTAAGATATTTTCTTACAATCCACCAGTTCTGCTATGATTTTTTAGAGACAATAGCATGAATTTTCCATGGACGATTTGCATCTATATTACAAACAGCGGTGTATTTGGTTTTATTTGGTTTTATTTCTTTAAAAGAAACGGCATGTAGAATCGACCATTCACTCAACTGTTGTAACAACTTGGCTTTCGTCTCAAAAATCATACCAACTTTGAATCTATATTACAAACATTTGAAAACAGCTCATTGTTGAACTCAAGATTTGCAACGATTGACCTTGCAATAATTTGTGCGTTGCACAAACCATCATCCAAAGGTACTTCCATTTCCACCTCATCACTGTCTTCGGAAATATTGTCTTCAATCGAAAAATCATAGCTCAAAGTATCATTGTTCACTTGCATACTATATATGCCCGACATGTCGTTCCGCCATGTTAACTAAATCCATACTTTTATGGGGTTTTGTCATTGACATCTTCACCTTCGTTCCCGTCCACCTGAATATCAACATCTTCATTGTTTGCGTTTACGTTTATATTCTCCAAATCAGCATTAAGTTGCGTAGCAATATCGTGCGTGGGGAATCTACAATTCAAATATGTGTATTACTTTAAAGCCAGTATCGTAATTACTACCTACCATATTTTGATTCTTCATGATACATGCCTCTGACTAAGATCATATAACTCGGACGGAGTTGGATACATAAATTGAGACATATGGCAGTTTGATGGTCCGACGGGACTAGGCGGTGTTGGTCGACAAGGAAGATAACTACATATATAGCGAAAAAACTATTAAGTAATGCAAAACTATCAAAATAATATGACCTAAATTTCATAAATAAATGTTTCACCTTCCGAGCAAATGCGTAAAGCTACCTTGACTTGGATAGGGGTACGTATACTAAACGCCCTGTGGATAAGTCATATACGGAGGATATCCATATAGGCCTTATTGTTGACCATACATCGCTGTCATAGTCGGATTAATGAAAGTCGGAGACGCGTTTCCGCGACTGATATTTACTGCCTCGATCGTTCTTCAGTGCTCCTTCGTAACACTGTTAACTTTTTGTTCTCGTACGGGTTCTTCTACTTGCAAGCATCTAATTTTCACAACAAACAGCTCAATTGATTTCGATGTCGCTGAAAACATTAGCTTCAAATCGTCATCATTGGCTATTTTAATGGCTTTCGATCCTGAGTGCATCGGGCAGTTACACACTAATTATGTCAAATTCTTCAGATTTTATCTTGGTCGCTTTATAAATCGATTCTTTCAGTTGCGCCAAATTACGACCTTTCAATAATTTAGCTGGTTTACACGAGCCACCGACATATTTTCCACAATTAAGTTCATCAACAACCAATTTGCCATCGAAATAACAGATCGTTGGTACACATTTGGGAGCCATTCTGCAATTTATTTAGTCAACTCGTTGCCTATTATCATTTGTTACCAAATAATAAATGAGAAACAAAATTTAATTGAACTAGTGTTCCCAAAAAGCATACCTTCTACAGCTAATTCCTTGTTCAAGAGAAAGAATTAGATGTTGCTCCTTGTCTATAGCTAAATCCAATCAGGATTAGACTAGAATTCGCAAATATTTTCGCAGTTTGGAGTATAGAAATTTTGTAGATCTAAGAAAACTTTGTAAAAAATTAAATATAAAAAGGTGGCTGCCTAATAAAGCAGCATATACTGATGGCATTTGAGATAGCGTATAATGCCACCAGTATAATTTTATAAATTATGCATGTACCGGCGTCATTTGAAATGCCACAAGTACACATGGCATTCAACGTGGTCAGAAGTGGCTTACTATTCTAATTAGTTTAGAACTTGGCCTAAAGTTATAATTTGTTTGCAAATTTGGCTATAATCAAAAATTTATCCATGGTAAAATTGTCGCACTGCATGAGAAAAACAAAAGAAGAAGAGAAATTACAGACATCGGTATATGCCATCAAGCAACACATCATAGAAAAAGATTAAACATGACAAAAAAGGGGGGTAAAACATACGAAAAAGCAATGATCCCTAACACAAAAAAGTAACATGTTAACACAGCATTGACTAGATCTTTTGAAAGAAGCTTGAAAGCCAAAAATAACGAGAAAAACATTGCATTGCCAACTAAAAGAAAGCGCATAGCATGTTCTTTGGACATTGTTTCCTACATGAAAAATAGAAAGTCATGGTTAAAAACAGTAACAAGTACAGCTCGGTTGAATGTGTAAATAAGCCATGCCAGGAAAGGATATGCTCTGTCGGAATTCTAATTCGAGACCACTCAACTCAAAACCTCAAAAGCACAACGAAAGATTTCAAAATTACCCCTTCAAATATCACAATTCTTCACGTCAAGCCCAGACCAAAAAACTGACAGAAGTTGCCATAGACTTCTGTTATAATGGGACAGACGTCTGTCCAAAGTCTGGGGAAGTTTTTTCCCTTAGACATCCAACGTTTGTCCAAAGTGACAAA
The DNA here is from genome assembly GCA_030765085.1 of Allium cepa. NCBI lineage: Eukaryota > Viridiplantae > Streptophyta > Magnoliopsida > Asparagales > Amaryllidaceae > Allium > Allium cepa. The sequence continues at coordinate 567,167,529 of CM060929.1, forward strand.
CGTCTGTTTATACTCTCTGGAAAAATTCTGTACAGACTTAGACGCCTGTCCTGAGTCTCTGCAACAGATCTCAGGTTTGTTGAAGCCTTAGAGGTCTGACCACTTCCTCAGATATCTATCCATTTTCTTAAAGGTTTAACCATTTCCTTAGACGTCTGTCGCTGTCATTTCAGCACCATTCCACCTTTTTCGTCATAATTTCCACCTCCGAGCTCCGATTTGCGAACTGTTTTCTCCGTTATCAAGCTACTTTCAACCTCTTCAATTTTTCATATATGTCGCCAAAATTTAACGGAATACATTAACAAAAAAACTCATGTCTACAACCACTTATTCATTGGAATGTTGTTGACTATTAGATTATCAAAATAAAATACACAACTTCCAACAAATTATATCATGCTTGTGTGGTTTGCATTAGACATCAACAATCTACAATAGAATTTAAAATTGACCATTTATTTCACATATAACATACACAACCCCCCCTCCTAACCCATATCTAAAACAGCTTGTTCACTGGAATGTTGTTGACTATTGGATTACCAAAATAAGATACACAACTTCCAACAAATTATACAATGTTTATGTGTTTGGTTTGCATCAGAGAGCAACAATCCACAATAAAGTTTACAATTGACCATATATTTCACATATAACACACACACCCCCTCCCTCCCTCATAACAGTGGAATGTTGTTGACTATTAGATTATCAAAATAAAACACACAACTTCCCACAAATTATACCATGTTTGTGTGTTTGGTTTGCATTAGAGTGCAACATTGTACAATAGAGTTTTCAATTGATCTTATGTTTCACTTGAACACACACATCCCCCTCCTTTTCCCTCCCTCCTTTCCAAAAATCATTAGATCTTCCTCTTATATTGAAATAGTGGCTATCACCATCAGTTCGAATACTGGAATGTCCATTTTAACTATTGCTTACGCCATCACTATAAATGAAAATAGAAATGTAACTGTGAATACTGATTTCAAATCGGAGATAATTATCAAGTATCTGTTAGAATTCATAAAGGTCAAGTGAATGAAAAATAATATAAGTCCCACATCGCCAATTTATTGAGAGGTATATTAGTTTATATATGCCTTTATCAAGTGGAGGTTGGGGGCCTGGGGCTCTCAAATGTATGCTTCGTTGTGAGGAGGGAGATCATGCATCTCCATCACACGCGCGCGCGCGCGCCGCCGCCGCCGTCCGTCCGACCGAACCGAACCGGGCCGGGTTTAGGTTTGGGTCTAGATCTAATATGATACTCGTATTTTTACTGCAACTGGACCGGGCTTTTTAACAGTTGCAGGCTATACGAACGGATGCGGATTGCTGAGGAGGTGCGACTTCTGAAGCGAGCGGGTTGAATAGACGCGAACATTAGCGGGTGCGACCCGTTAGAAGCAAACAGGTGCGAGCCGATTGAAGCGAACGCGTGTGCAAGCGGGTGCGACCCCGACTGAAGAGGCGCGGGCGAAACAGTACGAGCAGGTACGAAACAGAACCATTGGATGGGCGGGTGCGACCCGTTAACGAACAGCAGCGACCAAAAGGCAACGGGTGCGACCCGTCAAGCAGACGCGACTATTCGAAAGGATGCGGACGAAATTATAAATAGGAGAGAATACTGATCACATTCTCATTCTATTCCAATCTAATTTCTTCTGCTTCTTTGCTCCACTGCTCTATATTCCATATATATCACAGAGTTGACATACTCATTACAATCTCGTGCAGATTACGTCTGTTGTATCTTGGGAGAGTTTTGAAATAAAATTCTTAAGGAAATTGTTACGACAAGCCTCAAACGGAATTTCCTTTATATACTGGTTAGATTCACTGTAATCTTTCCCGTTTATAGGTTATACTATTTCTTAGAATAGTATAACGTTGTTATTGTAATTTATTTACAACGTAACTTATTGTTACATTTATCTAATACAGAATTCCAGCGTAGTAGAATTCTAATTAATAAACTTGTCCGACGAGTTTATTGTAGCGTGCTATCTGTTTTAGTACACTAGACATATAACATCTTAAGAATTTTACTGTTTTACACTAAAACAGAGATGTTAACAGTTGACAACATGAAAATGGATAAGTCCAACTTTTCAGCGGTTATTTCTGAATGCAATTTGATTCAGAACCCTAACCAATGGTGGGTTGACACAGGAGCTACTTGTCATGTTTGCTCTGAAAAATCCATGTTTTCAACATACCAGAAATTCAATCAGAAAGAAAGACTCTACATGGGTAATTCTGCAGTTTCCATGATCGAAGGCAGTGGCACAGTTATCCTCAAGTTCACTTCTGGAAAAACTGTCAAATTGAATGACGTGCTTCACGTTCCAGACATACGCAAGAATCTCATCTCTGGTGCAGTCCTATCAAAGAAGAGATTCAAGATGGTGTTCGAGTCAGACAAGATGGTTCTGTCCAAAGCTGGAATGTATATCGGAAGGGGATATTTATGTGATGGCCTATTTAAGGCAAATGTAGCCGTTACCAGCAATAAATCTATGTATTCTGATTGTGCTAATAATAAAATTGAAGTCTCTTACTTGCTTGAGCATGAAATTTTACTATGGCATGATAGATTAAGACACATAAACTTTCGAAAAATGAAGAAATTATCAAACTTGGGATTGATTCCAAATTTCCAAGTAGACAAGAACTACAAATGTGAGACATGTGTAGAAGCAAAAATGGTCAAACAACCATTTAAAGCTGTTGACAGAAGCACCGAACCATTAGGTTTGGTACATACAGATTTATGTGATTTTAAATCACTACCTACAAGAGGTGGGAAAAAGAATTTTATTACTTTTATTGACGATTATACGCGATATTGCTATGTATATCTTTTAAATATTAAAGATGAAGCAATAACCGCGTTTGTAAAATACAAGGCTGAGGTAGAAAATCAGTTAAATAAAAAGATCAAGATATTGAGATCTGATCGAGGTGGAGAATATGAATCACCATTTGAACAGTTCTGTACCGAAAATGGTATAATTCATCAAACAACAGCTCCATATTCACCATAACAAAATGGTGTAGCCGAGAGGAAGAACAGAACGTTAAAAGACATGATTACTGCCATGCTTTTAATTTCTGGTCTACCGACGAACTTGTGGGGGGAAGCCTTAAATATGTCTAATCACGTATTAAACAAAGTTCCTCACAATAAAACGGGAACAATTCCATATGAGATATGGAAAGGACACAAACCAAGCTTTAAATACCTCAAAGTGTGGGGGTGCATGGCAAAAGTTCCAGTTCCGCCTCCCAAGAGAGTCAAACTTGGACCCAAAACAGTAGATTGTTATTATCTTGGGCCAGCCCAAAATAGTAGTGCCTACAGATTTTTGGTATTCAAGTCTGATATAAATGATATTCATGTAAATACAATCATGGAATCAAGAGATGCCTCGTTCTTTGAAGATGTGTTTCCACATAAAAGAAACGATGGAAATCCTGTCCTAAAAAGGACAAGAGATAACAGAGATGAGACATGTGAAGATGAAACTCATCAGGACAACGAGGAGGTGGAACCAAGAAGAAGCGTAAGGGCAAGAACTTCCAAAACATTTAGTTCGGATTTTTTAACTTATATGTTAGAACACAAACCTCAAACGTACAAGGAAGCAATGTCATCTTCTGAATCTTCATGTTGGAAAGAAGCAATCCAAAGTGAGATTGATTCAATTCTAAGTAATAAAACTTGGGAAATTGTTGATATTCCACCAGGAATAAAACCAATTGGCTGCAAATGGATTTTCAAGAAGAAAATGAAAGCAGATGGTTCTATCGACAAGTATAAAGCCAGATTAGTAGCCAAAGGATATCATCAAAAAGAAGGAGTAGACTTCTTTGATACCTATTCACCGGTTACACGAATAACCTCTATAAGAATGTTAATAGCAATTGCATCCATTTATAATCTAGAGATTCATCAAATGGATGTAAAAACAGCATTCTTAAATGGAAATCTCGATGAGGAGATTTACATGGAGCAACCTGAGGGATTTATTTCCAAAGGAAATGAAAACAAAGTCTGTAGATTAGTCAAATCATTATACGGACTAAAACAAGCTCCAAAGCAATGACATGCAAAATTTGATAGTGTCATGATGAAATATGGTTTTCGTATAAATGAATGTGATAAATGTGTTTATTACAAACAGGTTGGACAATCATATGTGATGATTTGTCTAATGTAGACGATATGCTAATCTTTGGTCCTAATACTAAAGTAATAGAGACTATAAAGAAGATGTTAATCAACAATTTCGATATGAAAGACTTAGGAGTTGCGGACGTTATTTTGGGAATCAAAATAATAAGAACACCTAATGGAATTGAACTATCTCAGTCACACTATGTAGACAAAGTGATTGAAAAATTCCAAGAGTATGGAATTAAAGGAGTGAGGACACCTTTTAATCCATCGAAAGTACTGCATAAAAATACTGATGAGAGTGTAATGCAACTGGAATACTCTCGTGTAATAGGATGCTTAATGTATCTGATGAATTGCACCAGACCATATATAGCTTATGCAGTAAGTCGATTGAGCAGGTATACAAGCAATCCAGGGAAGGAACACTGGAAAGCACTAATGAGAGTGCTTGGATATTTAAAAAATACCACTAACTATTCCTTACATTATGGAAAATATCCTGCCGTCTTAGAAGGATATAGTGATGCAAACTGGATTGCAGATTCAGAGGAATCAAAATCAACGAGTGGTTATGTCTTTACCCTAGCAGGGGCAGCGGTGTCATGGAAATCTACTAAACAAACATGCATAGCTCGATCCACTATGGAATCAGAGTTCATTGCATTAGATAAAGCAGGCGAAGAAGCAGAATGGCTTCGTCACTTTTTAGAAGATATTCCGTTTTGGCCTAAACCTGTACCGGCCATATGCATACACTGTGATAACCAAGCAGCGCTAAGCAGAGCGCAAAACGTTGTGTATAATGGAAAGTCACGACATATTCGTCGACGCCATAATACAGTTAGGCAGTTACTCTCAAATGGAACTATTTCCATAGATTATGTGAGAACAAATGATAACCTAGCGGATCCATTTACTAAAGGTTTATCAAGAGAGAAAATTGACTGCGCATCGAGGGGAATGGGTTTAAAAGCCTAAACCAACAAGAGTTACCTTATACGGAAACCTATCCTAACGACTGGAGATCCCACGGACTAGGATCAATAGGCAAACCAGTTATGAGTAACTCAAGAAGTAATGCATTTGTCTGGACTTGGTCCTACTCCATTCCTATGGTGCAAAATATAATGCATGCCTACAGAAGTTTTAAAGGTTAAAACTATGTTTTTTAATGATGACCATATCTTGGAAATAACAAGTGGGGTATATGTAGGATACTCTTAATGGTTGCGATCACCTATGTTAGTATGAGCTGGGTCGGCTCTATGAGAATACTAAAAGGCTTTTATTCTCTAAAACACTCGCAGAACCAAAAATTGTTCAGGACCAAAATGAACACAACCAAGAGATTGGATGAGAAGGGAATCAATGCTTCGTAAAGCTTATTGTCTGGATATACAATAAAGGCCGACGGTTCAAGATGAAATAATTCACCGATTAGCCAAGTAGATCCGATAAGTTTTAACTAGGGAAAGTTCAAAGTGAAATATCTACTTATCCACGATAAAGCATTATTCCATATGTACTCTGTGATATTTCGCTTCGTGTGGGGGATATGTATATTATCATTCATGTGGGGGATTGTTAGAATTCATTAAGGTCAAGTGAATGAAAAATAACATAAGTCCCACATCGCCAATTTATTGAGAGGTATATTAGTTTATATATGCCTTTCTCAAGTGGAGGTTGGGGGCCTGGGGCTCCCAAATGTATGCTTCGTTGGGTCTGGGTCTAATATGATACTCGTATTTTTACTGCAACTGGACCGGGCTTTTTAACAGTTGCAGGCTATACGAAAGGATGCGGATTGCTGAGGAGGTGTGACTTCTGAAGCGAGCGGGTTGAATAGACGCGAACATTAGCGGGTGCGACCCGTTAGAAGAAAACAGGTGCGAGCCGATTGAAGCGAACGCGGGTGCAAGCGGGTGCGACCCGACTGAAGAGGCGCGGGCGAAACAGTACGAGCAGGTACGAAACAGAACCGTTGGACGGGCGGGTGCGACCCGTTAACGAACAGCAGCGACCAAAAGGCAACGGGTGCGACCCGTCAAGCAGACGCGACTGTTTGAAGGGATGCGGACGAAATTATAAATAGGAGAGAATACTGATCACATTCTCATTCTATTCCAATCTAATTTCTTCTGCTTCTTTGCTCCACTGCTCTATATTCCATATATATCACAGAGTTGACATACTCATTACAATCTCGTGCAGATTACGTCTGTTGTATCTTGGAAGAGTTTTGAAATAAAATTCTTAAGGAAATTGTTACGACAAGCCTCAGACGGAATTTCCTTTATATACTGGTTAGATTCACTGTAATCTTTCCCGTTTATAAGTTATACTATTTCTTACAATAGTATAACGTTGTTGTTGTAATTTATTTATAACGTAACTTATTGTTACATTTATCTAATACAGAATTCCAGCGTAGTAGAATTCTAATTAATAAACTTGTGCGACGAGTTTATTGTAGCGTGCTATCTGTAGCGTGCTATCTGTTTTAGTACACTAGACATATAACAGTATCAACACAACTATTAATGTGGTTACTCCAACCAGATTTAGTATCGTACATGTAATTCACTACAAGGGGAGGGGGGATTTCCGACGGCTGAAAACCGTCGGCGGCCGTCGGAAGCCGTCGGCGGCCGTCGGAAAAAGCCGTCGGAAATGAAGGCGTCGGGAAGCAGTATTTCCGACGGCTACCGACGGGTGATGCCGTATACATTATCGACGGTTTCCGGCGGTTTCCGGCGGTTTCCGACGGCTTCCGACGGCCGTCGGAAACCGTCGGAAACCGTCGGAAATCAGGCCAATAAGCCGTCGGAACCCGTCGGAAACCGCCGGAAAATTTCGACCAGTAAGCCGTCGGAAGCCGTCGGAAGCCGTCGGAAACCTGTTGTTTTTTTTTAAAATCTGCTGCAAATAGAGCCTTCCAACCACATTTCTCTTCCAAACACTACAATATCAATACTGCACAATCAAATAAACAATAATCCAACCAAACATGCAAACCAATACTCCAAAATATTCAATAGACACAGAAATAAACTAAATTAGAATAAAAATAAAATACAAAATATACATAACATTCCAACATTAACAATAATACTAACAATAACTGTTCTAATCATGCATATCCTGATACAGCTACAGAACCAAGTGTATTATACATAATTATACATATCAACAATTAATTGTTCCTTCTACCAAATCATTGTAAACTAAAACTAAACATACCTGCACGAACGAATTAGAAAGCAATGAATCAATCTGCCCCAGATCCAGAGCCAGCCGATGAAGGGAAGCGGCCACCAAACTGCTGCATGTACTCAAATAACTGTGCCGTCTGCATGGCCTGTTGGCGGTTCTGCTCCTCCAACTGCTGAACTCTAGTCTGTAATTCTTCTATACTTGCTAGCTCGCTCTGAGGTCTACTCCGCCGTCTCCTACTCTGACTACTGGACTGCAATAATTGAAAAATAAATAAAATCAAAGTTTATTGTTTTGAAAAGGTAAGAATATCATATTTTAAGTATTTTAAGAAAAATTAAATTATTTACCGCTAAATTGCCAAATCCGTATCGTCGACCATGCTCTGGTGGACTCATAACGGACTCAAAAATAATGTCCTCTTCATCGGTCGTCAGCTGCTCTCGACCCGTATCAGAAAGGAGTTTCTGTCGCTGCTCCATAAACATCTCCTGCATTGACAAATTAATAATATCATATCTTATTTCATAATAATTTGACAACTAAAACAATTACTAATACTGAATAAAATGAAATATGCTTACATGGCTTTTACTGGATTTATCGTCCTGCCATGTGTACGAAACAGTCCCGTCTGGATTAACATGCTCAACAGCATGCGTACGGGTGAACACGTCCATATAGCTGACAGGACCATGTGCCTCGGCTTCCTGAAGTTGATTGTTACATACAATTATTATACATTTAAAATCATATAGCATAAACTATTTACATTTATTATTCAGTAATTAAATTTACCAACTCCTGCCGATACTGCTGAAACGACTTCGATCCTCCGCGATGAGTAACGGGATTCTTATTTCTATTTGCAGAGTTTCTATCTGACTCTGCCTGTACATTCAAAATTTGATACATTATTTTTCAATCACGTTAAATTAATAATTGAAAAAAAATTAGTATACTTGCCTTCGCCTCGTCCGTCTCCCAGTAGCTCAACCAAGCTTGCCACACGCTCTCCCCCATCCACCGTGGTCTCTTCCCGGATTTCTTAACCTCAGATATCGTGTCTCTGTAGTTCTTTCGCATCTTCCTCATCCAGTATGCTCGTGCCAGCTGCATATCATCTGTCTGGATGTCTATCTCAGCCTGTGTTAAAAAAAGATTACACTTTAAACGATAAACGGTAGAAAAACGACAAAAACGAATTAAAAATGGAAAACATAAAAATTACACATACTAGGACATCCTGCCATATGCACTCTATGATGTGCGGAGGGATGGTATCCCACTTTGGCCAGCACGCACTCATCCTACTACGATATGCTGCTCTGGAGACGTCCAACACTACCTTAGTGGGTAGTAGCTCGAACCCCCTGTTTTTAAGTACGATACAGATAAGTACATACGTATAGTATAGAAAAAATAAGATGATGAATAAGATTTAATTTTTACCCATCTGCTTTGGGGGCTAACGTAACAACTGGACGGTGTGGCGCTTGATTTTAACCCTTCCACCCATTTTAACACAGCTTTAACTTGATTATTATCTAATTCGTAACAAGCTTTTGGTTTTTTACTGTCATTTGGTTTCATATGAAGCTCGGGACGTTTGCATAATTCTTCTATATCACGTCTTGATTTCAAATCATCCTTCGTCTTCCCTTTCACATTCAAAATTGTGTTAAACACATTATCAAATACATTTTTCTCATTGTGCATCACATCTATGTTATGGCGAAGCAGAAGATGTTTCCAATACGGCAACTCCCAAAAAATAGTTTGTTTGCACCAGTTATGAACAACTGATTTGCCTTCAATTTCTGTTTGCTCCCCCGTTTCATATATCTTTGGATAGTCCTTAACAAGTTCATATATGTCTTCGCTTGACCATATCGTCGGTGGTTGTCTATTTTCTACTCTATTAGCTAAAAAGTTTTTCTTGTCTCCTCTGAAGGGATGATTTACATGGAGAAAATATCGATGACAGTCAAACCATGAAATTTTCTTACCATGAGGTAAAGAAAACGCTCGTGTTTCATCCATGCAATATGGACATGCTAGACGACCGGCAGTACTCCATCCCGAAAGCATTGCATAGGCAGGAAAATCACTTATAGTCCACAACAAAGAAGCAAACATACGAAAATTTTTCTTCTTTGACACATCGTATGTTTCTACTCCTTCGTTCCACAGTATTTTTAACTCCTCAATCAACGGTTGTAAATATACATCGATTCCTTGTGTCGGATCGTCGGGGCCAGGAACGACAACAGTAAGAAACATATATTGCGTTTTCATGCACATCCATGGAGGTAAATTATACGGTGTGACGATAATGGGCCAGGATGAATATTTAGAACCAAATTGAGAAAATGGAGAAAAACCGTCCGTACATAATCCTAATCTAACATTTCGACTCTCCGCTGCAAAATTTGGATACGTTTTATCGAAATGCTTCCATGCTTCTCCATCGGCCGGATGTGTCAACGTACCCTCTTCCTCCGTTCTCACGCTATGCCACCTCATATTAGACGCAGTTACAGAAGATGCGTATAATCTTTGAAGTCTTGGAGTTATGGGTAAGTAGTGCATACGCTTGTACGGAACTTCCTTACCCTTCTTTTTTCTTGGTTTGTATCTCTCCTGGTTACAAACTTTACAATTTCTAAGGTTTGCGTCTTCTTTCCAAAACAACATGCATCCTTTTAAACATGTATCTATTTTCTGATACGGTAAACCAAAAGCCGACATAAGTTTTTTAACTTCGTAGTGATTTTCACACATTAGATTATCGGGCGGCATATGTCTTTTTGCAGCTTGTACAACAGCCGTAAACCCAGCTTCAGTGATGTTGTATTTTGACTTCATCGCAATGTATTCTGCGATTACTGACAGCTGCGTGCCGCTTTTACAACCATCCCAAATAGGTTTTTTAGCTGCATCTAGTAAATCATAAATTTTCTTAGCTTCAATATTTGGTTCTTCAACATTTACATCATCGTCGTCAACTTCAACCATAGGAAACATTGATCGTGCTGCATCTTCGACCATATTTTCTATACGGGTCGTTGAAACTATTTCGTTAACGACACTTTCAGACTCTACAGAAGTATTTGCTACAACTTCTCCATGCCGATCCCAAACATAATATTCGGGTGTGAAACCGTGTTGGCACAAATGAACTTTCACAATATCTGGTAACAAAAACTTCAAATGTCTACACCTACTACACGGACAACGAATTTCTGGATCGTTTCCGTTATTACTTAAGGCGAATTCAACAAACACGTTTATACCGTTATAAAAATCTTCTTTTATTGAGCCCCTCATTCCTTTTCTTTGGTACATCCATCTCCTTCGATCAACAAAATAATCAATCATTTTTCCTATTTGACAAAATGAGAAGTTCAAAATTTAATATTTATTTTGAAGAATACACATTCGAAAAAGATTATTTTCATGTTCGTATAATATTTTGAATTTAAAGAACAACTTCACAAATTTAAAAATATTTTCAAATAGGGCACATTTCATTTTTTAACGTACGTAACGATTAAAAATATATAATTTTTTTTCATTGGTCAGACATCCTACCTCCCATTACAAACACAGTAAGCATTTACATTTCGTATATTACTTCGTCCCAAACGATTCAATAAAATTTCGGCAGCATTTCCCTTTTGTTCCCTGCATTGTACACAAATGCGTGTACGCAGGAAACAAAAAAGAAAAGTTAGGGCGAAATTTTATGAACCGTTTGAGACGAAGTAGTATACAAAATGTAAATTCTTACTGTGTTCATAACTTGTCCAATACAGGGACAAATCCGACAAACATTGTACCAGATGAATATAAATGGTCGTTTTTCGAAAAAAACGACTATTTATACAACGATCATGTACAACACTCGTCAGACGGGGCCAAAAACTCTCTAAGGGACATTTGTCGGTTAACATGCGCGCATTTTACTCAAAAATACAGTTTTACTCACTGTTCACATTTACAAAAATATATAAAAATTTAACACAGTTATTCGACGTATTACGCATCAAAAAGGCTGGTTTAACATTTTTGTCTTTTTTTTAATACGCACAATTATAATTTAGAGTAATGCATTTTTTTGTTTCATAAGTAAATACGTGCACAATATAATACTCCTAGTTCATTCAATCATTTTATCGTATGCCAAATAACGTATACAATCGTCGAATCAGGACATATACAACAATTTACATATACATGAACAACCACAAAGTATACGTATTTTTCACAATTTCACGATAAAAGATGAAATATGTATGTCATGTGATGCTATAAACCATTGTTACGCTAATGCAAACAATTTCAATCGCTAATTCGCCCTAATTTATCAATTTATGCAAATCTAAAATTAGGATAAAAACTGAAATTTTCAGAAAAATAAGAGATTATACCTGAGATTGAGAGAAAGAGGTGTTGAATCAGCAGTGTGGAAGGAGAAAAAATCACGAAATTGGCGAATGGAGGTGGAAAATGTGAATTTGGGGGTTTTTGGTGAGATTGGGGGAAGCTGGAAAATGAGGAAGAAAGGCTCGGCCGGCTGCAGGTATTCGCGAATTTCCGACGGCTTCCGACGGCCGCCGACGGCCCGTCGGAAGCCGTCGGAAATTCGCCGTCGGAAGCCGTCGCCCCCAGCCGTCGCTATTTCGCTTTTTTCTAGTAGTGATTATAATAGTTGTGATTGCTAAATGGATGAACGATGTGCACACGTGCACCAGATGTAAATATGCATCATAGTATACCTATTTAACTTTGATGGTAAAACAACGGAGCACTGCGAAACCCTATACAGCCAATGCCCAATATTAGCATTGAAAAAAAAAATGTTCTTCCCATTTGCATCGTCATTGAGCTATCAAGAAATAGGTTTTTTTTTTCTTTCTTTCTTTTTTTTTCTTGAAATACCAACAGCATCATGCCATAATATTACAGGCAACATGCAATGTGTTGGCATCACAACTATGAATGTGGTCAATGCTCTATCGTAGTAATATGTTTAGTGGAGTTGAATTTTGAATTCACTTAAATTTATCAACATCGTAACCCTAGATTTTGGTTATACATTTCAGTATGTGAGTTATAATCTGTTGTAATAGCATGTACGATGTGAACTCGTATTTAAAGTCCCGTATAATGTATTGGTGTTAACCCTTGCGTCATCTGAGATCAGAAAATGAAAATGTTCTTGCAAAAGTAATGCACACCTAATTGTATTTGTAAAGTTGTCATGAATTCTAATTTTGTTTACCAATGCTCGATGTTACCAAAATCCATCAATCAAAATTTATGTTTTGGATCACAGTTTTAATATTTCTTCTCCTATGAAAATAGCGACATGAGCAAATAAAGGCAAACAGTTAGCACTTCTGATAGATTATCGATCGATCCGATTCAGCATAGCTACCTTGCCAGTGTGAGGGATGCATTTTGAAGCAACGGGGAGGTCAAAAAAGACACCATTGATGGTGCAGATTCAATTTCTTTATAAATGGTAAAGATTTATATCACAAGTGTCGTAAACTTAATATTATTTTGAAATTTAGACATTACCGTCGGTGGTGTTGCCTTCATGGATCGATAGAAGCCAACATAAACAGTTAAACAGGCTGTCAAAACCATATTTACAATTTACATTTGGCTGCACACGTAAGAGCTGCAAAAGTAAAAATGTGAGCTGACTATTATGTCGGGCAGACTTCTAGTTGTATGGCCAGTATCAACCTACTCAGTGCTCAAAGGTGTAATAAGATAGCATTACAGAGATAACAAATCCGATCAACTAGAAGAATAGGCAAAAAAACTGTCAAGGGCACGGCAATTTGTTAAGGCTTTTCCCTATATAATAATCAATAAGTGTGTACGACCATAGAACCCAAACAGTTAGGATTTCACTGTACACAAATGGATCAAAGCAATACTAATCCATCACCAATTCTATGTCATGTATACACATATTTATACTAAATCTCTTCTAGTATAGTAATGCACAAACGAGTGATAAAAAAGGAGCATGATTTTGATACAACTCAATTCACAATGAACTGAACTTCAATTATTATTTTAAGATAAATTCCAGATATAAAAGGGTCACCAACTATAATTTGCTTTATTCCACGAAAAAGGACAAGTGTTACATTTAAATTAACCCAAAAAAAAAAAAAAAAAAAAAAAAAAAAAAAAAATTCATATCTGTGACAAAATCCTGACTTGAAAATAGTATGGTGACAGGCACCATAAAATCATCAAGCGTTTCCATCAAATCTTCTGTTTTTATATTTTTAATTTAACAAGGGCAGAAGCAGCAGAACCTTTTCCTTCGTAGTGCAAATATTAAAAGGAACATAATATAAAAAATTTGGCATGTTAATGTAACACCATAAAACTTCTGGTGAAACCTTCTAGTCTTGGTAAAGTTTTTATGTAAAATTATAAAGACCATTGATAACACTACTTTTCCAAAAAAAAAAAGTCTCCTCTTTGCATAATGGCTACAAAATTACATACAAGGCACATGTATCATGCTAGTTAGTTCAAACTTCAAACTTTCATGAACACTATACCACCAATATACCAATAGAGCCAATATTCACATGATAGAACTATGAGGTCAATAAAGCTGAAAATATATAAACTCAGTGATACATGAATGACAAACTTTACTCCCAATTTTCCACATACCTAAAAGAGCAATGTTGGCTGCACGCTTGTGATTCATCATCGTAGTCAACTTGAACTAAGATGCAACACCAAATTCCTTAAGATACACAAACAGAAAGTTAAATAACTAGCAAATTGCAAACTTCTAACCTAAATTGAATGTTTCTGCATCTTATATAAAATTAAAACTAGAATAGATATCAAATTCAAATCTAAATTACATAAATAAAACATTTTATGAATTGTCAAAAACAAAATCAGATTCAGCACAAAACCTATTCCTAAATCTATCAAATAAATGCACATAAAATGGAACCAACAAGAAGTGAGTTGGAGGCCGATCATCCCAAATTGATATACACACACAACTAAATGAATAGAAAGATAGTTAGAAGCAGTCGGTAATTTATTCAAAGTTCCCTAATCTATGAACCGTCCGAAATTCCGAGTCGTTACAAAAGATCTCCAGATCGTTTTCCTTGCTATAGACAAGTTCTTCAAGAAAATATGTCACCGACTCATCAACTTGTATGAGTCGATACAACTCCAAGGGTTGAGGTTGGTACCGACCCATAAGATAGCCAAAATGGCTACCTTCAACTCTTCATGTTGGATCGTCTAATAGTTAGCTTCGTGATTTCAAGGTCATTTGCATCAATAATAGCTTGTTTCAGAGTCCAAATGGTGAAGTTGTAAAAGAATGAAGTTGCCGATTCAGGATTTCATGAAGATCGATATAGAATTGCATTGAATCAACAAAAAACATTGAAAATAGGTTTCTAACATCAAATAAGGCTAGTAGCCTGAAGATGAACTCCAATGGTGGAGTATTTAGGAGTCGGTACTGACTGAACACTTTGAGATTTTGGATGCTTGGCCTTTTTTTGTAGCGGATTGTGTTTGTGTTGTGATTTTGATTGTTCTTGAGATTTGAGTTTCGTGGACACCTCTCAGTACAAGAAAATCCACATTTATGGCATAGTAGCATAAATTTTAATTGGATGTGCTATTAAAAATTATTTTACAACCAAAAAGCCATTAGAAAACGCTATTTAACTGAGCCGAATGGAAACCGCTATGTGTCTGTAAACAAGGCGGAAAATTTCATGTTCCCTACAAGTATAAAACCTAATCAAACAAAACATTCCTAAAATTTTCTTGCCTGGCATCTAAGATATCCATCCCAATAAAAACTGTTCACTGATTTTAATACCACAACAACCAAATTATAAAATTTTCATTCTCTGTGACTACAATTAGTTGGTTGCCTTTCCTCATCATCATTTCTTCTTCCACGCTTGAACTAGTTAGCCCGTCATAATAAAGATTGTTGAGTCGACTCAAACCACGTCACTTGAAGTGAACCGTCATTTGTAAGTTGTCTTTGTTTGTTTCAAAAATAGGCACAACACTCTTCGAAAGTTTTTTGAACAGATAAAAATGAATAATATAAATGTAAAATGTAGATTATCTAACAAAAACTCCAAAAACTAATAAGTAAATGCAAAGACACATGATAATTTAGAGTGGTTCGGCGTGTTGCCTACGTCCACTATGAAGATTCATGATTTTATTGATATTCTCTTGACGATTACATTTGATTACAGCAAGCTACAGCGAGTTACAAGTCTGAAATGTGAGAAATGCGGAATACGGATCTTTTAATGCTAGGATTAACACTAGAGGAGGGGGTGAATAGTGTTTAAAGAAATTACTAAATCTTTTTGAGTTTTTGTTAATTTGAACACAAATGTATGCAATATTCAGACACAGATATGATCACAGAATCAAACAAAGATGCAGAAATAAAATAAAGCAGTAAAGGAAAGAACACAACAGATTTTATAATGGTTCGGAGTTACCATATATCTAGTCCCGCACACAAGTACGGATTTCCTTTCAAAAACAATCTTTACAATTACACCCTCGATTTCAAGGCAATGAGGTACACCCTCCAGATTCATAATCCTCTGGGTAGAGATACTTGATTTTCCGGACAACAAGTTCATCCAATTGATTTTCAAGGCTACAATCACACCTTATCTCGCTTAATTGATTTCCAAGGTCACAATCACACCTTTTCTCGCTAAGTTGATTACAAAAAGCCTATAACTCTGAATAGCACTGAGGATCTTGTTGAGATAGTGATAGAGAATCAAATCAGAATAATCTAGTTAGATTAAATGTTGATTTCGGCAGAGTAATGGTAAAAATATGTATATAGAAATGTGGAAGAAGAAGAGTGAAAAACCAGAAAATCTGTTTTTAAATTAGTTAAAAACATCCCCTATTTATAGAAGAACAACAGCCATGTCCATTCGTGAAGAGATACGACGAATAGACACTTCGTTTGAAATTTAAATTTTGAATTCAACTGACACTATGTCGACATAGGGTACATGGGCATGTCGACATCCCAAAGGATATTTTGGTGATTTGATTTTCTTTGAAAATAACTTCTATCTTATATTAAAACAATTTTAAACTTTATAAATATACTTGACTATAGTTAAAATACATAAGTAAATATATAGAATAATATATACAAAATTTTACTATAATTTTATATTTAAATCTAAGTATAAATATTTATAAATTAAATATATTATTAAAGATAGTTAAAACCACGGATAATTTGATTTTGAAATTAAAGATTATTTTGAGGCTAAAAGTATTTTGAAATCAGGATAGATGTTTTTGATGCTTTTAAAAGGAAGGTTTTGAAAACATTTTGAAAACAAGATATAATTTTGTAAAAATCATTTTGAATAAAAATTAGCGGATACAAAACAATGTTCCACTAGATATTTCGTAGGTTCCATCCTAATAAGGGTTCCATCCTTTTAACAGGCTCGAAGTAGATTTCATTCCACGAATAAATTGGATTTTAAGATGCCAGTGCTTTTCTATGAGTTTTAACAAAATTTCTAATTAAAAGATAAATTACTCGAACTCTTAAGCTCTTGATAATCTTGATACTCATGAGTCTTCAATCTTGATATCTTGAATCTCTATACTGTACAGTCTTCATTCTTGGTACCTGCATGGTTAAATCCTGCATATACATATATTTCTAAACTATAATGTTAGTAGTTATATTTTATAACCTATTCTAAGGTTGTTGTCATCGAAACGATCATCTCACGGACTAACAATCTTCCCTTTTTTGATGATGACAACCTTTGTTTATAAAATATTTCTTCTATCCTAATAACTCCCCCTTAATCTATACCTAACTACCCTGTTTTATATTTCTCCCCCTTTGTCATCAACAAAAACTAACTCCAAATATATCAACAAAAACTATATTACTCCTCCTAAATCTAATACTCTACGACATGTGATTATAATGATAGTGTTATCATAAATAATCAACACTTAGATCTTAAACTAGAACTTAGTCCTAAACTACTAATTATCATAACTAAGTATTCATATAATAAGAACACAAATTATTCATTAATTATATTGTTGTATTTACGTTTTCGTGGGAAACGTAAGAAAGAATATACACCAAAAGGAAAAAGAGAAAAGAAACTAATGAGTATCATTGAAAATGGAAGATCTATGAATCGAACAGTTTGGATAGTGGAAACAGAAATTTCCACTTTGTTCGATAAGATTTCCATCTTTGTTAAAGCAAACTTCTCCAATGCAAACGACTTTGTCATCATCTTCCGCATGCACTTCTTTCATATGGACTTCTTCTTCTTCTTCGCTGGCCTCTAGTATTTGATCTCCTGAAGAGTCTTCGTCAATCAAGATTGGGTTAGCATGATTTTTCATTAGAATTTTTTTCAAATTCCTAAGGATTTTGCCTTGCCTCTCTTGCTCCTTGGCCATTCGAAGTTGCATTACTTGGATTTCAGTCATTAACTAAAGTGCATCCTTTAGAGAATCCTCCATTTTTGTCACACAAGCGAGAGTAGTACGTTGAAATGGACCAGAAGTGGGAGAAGGAAATGAAAAGGTAGAATTTTTGTTTGATTTTGAAGAGGATGCCATTGATTATTTGATTTCAGAGGATAGAACAAAGAAATAACAAAAAGGATGAATAAAATTTCGAAAATGAGAAGAATATATAACCAATTATTTTGAATTTTGGTGGGAAAATTTTAAAAATAAAAAACGTTATATGTCGACATGGGTTGGGGGATATGTCGACATGGTCATTTAAATTTTTTATTAATTGATTTATTTTGATTTAATTTTAATTATACTTTGTTTATTTATATTTTATATTTTAGTAATTGAACAAATACCTAATTCTCTTCTTAATTTAGTAAATACAGATTCATTTAATGGTTTTGTTAATATATCAGCAATTTGATTCTCGAAATTAATATAATTTAGAGTAATTACTTCCTTATTTATATTATCTATGAGAAAATGACGTCTTATATCAATATGTTTAGTTTGAGCATGTTGAGCAGTATTTTTGGGTAAATTTATCGCACTAGTATTATCAAATAAATTGGTTATTTTGAAAATTTTAAACCATAATCTTTTAAAGTTTGTTGCATATATATTACTTGAGAACAAGCCAAAGCAACAGAAATATATTCTGCTTCAGTTGTTGATAAAGAAACTGTATTTTGCTTTTTACTAAACCAGGAAATCAGAGAATGCCCCAAAAAGTGACAAGTTCCACTTGTACTTTTTCGGTCTGATTTACAACCAGCACAATCAGCATCACAGTAAGATATTAAGTCAAAGGAATCATTTTTAGGGTAAAATAAGCCATAGTCAGAAGTGTGTTTAACATATCTTATGATACATTTTTCGGCTTTTAAGTGGGTCTCTTTAGGTTGGGATTGATATCTTGCACAGAGACAAACACTATGCATGATATCAGGTCTACTAGTAGTAATTTAGAATAGTGATCCAATCATTCCTCTATATAATTTTTGATCTACATCTTTCGAGAGATATTCTTTACTAAGGTACTCATTAGTTGCCATGGGAGTGGATTTTCCACTCGCAGTAGTCAAACCAAATTTATTAATTAGGTATTTAGCATATTTTTCTTGACTAATAAAGATACCATTATCTAATTGTTTTATTTGTAATCCTAAAAAGAATTTTAATTCACCCATATGACTCATCTGAAACTCTTTTGCCATTATTTCAGAAAATTCTTTATTCATTTCAAAGTTAGTTGATCCAAAAATAATATCATCTACGTAAACTTGTACTAGTTGAATATCATTTTTATTTCTTTTAATAAAAAAAGAGTATTATCTACTTTACCGCTTTCAAAATTTGATTGTAATAAAGTAAGAACTTAGTCTATCATACCAGGCTCTAGGAGCTTGTTTTAGACCATATAAAGCTTTCTTAAGTTTGTGAACATGATTTGGTAATTTTTCATTTTCAAATAGTGGTGGTTGTTCAACATATACTTCTTCTTTTACAAATCCATTTAAAAAGGCACTTTTAACATCCATTTGATATAGTTTAAAATTAGTATGATTTGCGAAAGCAAGTAGAATGCTAATGGCTTCTAATCTTGCTACAGGAGCAAGGATTTCATTAAAATCTATTCCTTCTTCTTGACAAAAACCTTGAGCGACTAATCGGGATTTATTTCTAACTACCTCTCCTTGTTCATTCATTTTATTTTTATAAACCCATTTAGTTCCAATTATAGTTTTATTCTCAGGTCTAGGAACAAGTTCCCAAACATTATTTCTAGTGAATTGATTTAATTATTCTTGCATAGCCAAAATCCATAAATCATCAGTTGATGCTTCTTTTGGATTTTTAGGTTCAATAGTTGATATAAAAGCTACATTACTCATTTGACTTAGTTGATTTCTAGTTTTAACAACAGATTGCATATCTCCTAGTATGTTTTCAATAGGATGATCTTTTAAAAGTTTAGTCCTTTTATTAGGATGATTAATTTCATTATAAGTTTCAGTTGACTCTTGATTTTGAGTGATTAAATCCTCTTCATCATTTGTATCTTCAAAATTTTTGAAATTTTAATCGAACAAAACATGCATTGTTTCTTGGATGTTGTTAGTTCTTAAATTAAATACTCTGTACGCTTTACTTTTATTAGAATATCCGATAAAGGTACCTTTGTCGGATTTAGGATCAAATTTATCTAAGTTATCTTTGGTATTTAAAATAAAACATTTACTTCCAAAAATTCTAAAACAAGATACTTTAGGTTTCTTTCTATGAAGAAGTTCATAAGATGTCTTATCTGTTAAAGGTCTAATTAAAATTCTATTTAAAATATAACAGGCGGTAGCAACTGCTTCTGCCTAAAAATACTTTGATAATTTACTATCTTAAAGCATGGTTCTCGCACACTCTTGAATCATCCTATTTTTACGTTCTACTACTCCGTTTGTTGTGGAGTTCTTGGAAATGAAAAATTGTGAGTTATTCCCTTTTTATTGCAGAATTCCTCAAACTTTTCATTTTCAAATTCACCACCGTGATCACTACGAATGGTTATAAATTTTAGAGAAAGTTGATTTTGAATCCTTTTTATAAAGTTCTTAAAACATTCAAACGTATCACTTTTATGTTTCAAAAATATTATCCATGTACATCTAGAATAATCATCTACAATTACAAAAACATATTTACTATGATTTATTGACAGACTTTGAGATGGACTAAATAAATCAAGGTGATGTAATTCAAGAGGTTTTGAAGTTGAAATCATATCTTTTAATTTAAAAGAACTTTTTCTAAGTTTTCCTAATTGACATTCATCACATAGACTATCTACTTTAAAATTCATTTTAGGGAGACCTTTTACTAGATCATGTTTTAACAGTCTAGATAAGAGTTTGAAATTCAAATGCCCAAATCTCTTATGCCAAATCCAAGGGTCACTTGTATTTGCCAAAAGACATAAGTTATCATTTGAAACTTTCATACTAAGAATATAAATATTCTTTTTCCTAATTCTCTCAAATATTATGGTTGAATTATTATCCTCAATGTGACATTTATCGTTTTCAAATTTAATTTTATATCCTTTATCGCAAAGTTGACTTATACTTAGCAGGTTATGTTTCAGATTTTTAACTAGCAAAACATTAGTAATAATAAGAGTTTCAGAGTTATCGACTTTGCCGATGCCAATCACATATCCTTTTGAATTGCCTCCAAAGTTAACTAGTCCTCCGTCTTTGTATATTATATCATTCAACATTTCTGGATTCCCAGTCATGTGTTTAGAACATCCACTATCGAGTATCCATTTGTTCTTTTTGATCTGCACAATTTGTCCATTGTGGATTGATTCCTCAATTCCCATAAAGCATGTTCCCCGCACATCAAACAATTTTGGTAGACAACTTGAATTTGAACATTGATTATATGCAGACTCATGAGACAATGATGATCTGAATATTTCTAAACTAGTATTAACAAACATAGCCATTTTTAAAAAATTTCAAAAATCAAATTATGAAACTTTGAAAATCTTGCTCGATACCAAATGTGAGAAATGCGGAATACGGATCTTAAGGCTAGGATTAACCCTAGAAGGGGGTGAATAGTGTTTAAAGAAATTACTAAATCTTTTTGAGTTTTTGTTAGTTTGAACACAAATGTATGCAATATTCAGACACAGATATGATCACATAATCAAACACAAATGTAGAAATAAAATAAAAGCAGTAAAGGAAAGAACACACCGGATTTTATACTAGTTCGGGGTTACCCTACATCCAGTCCCGCAAACAAGTACGGATTTCCTTTCAAAAACAATCTTTACAATTACACCCTCGATTTCAAGGCAACGAGGTACACCCTCCAGATTCACAATCCTCTAGGTAGAGATACTTGATTTTCCGGGCAACAAATTCACCCAATTGATTTCCAAGGCTACAATCACACCTTATCTCGCTTGATTAATTTTCAAGGCCACAATGACACCTTTTCTCGCTAAGTTGATTACAAAAAGCCTATAAATCTAAATAGCAGTGAGGATCTTGTTGAGATAGTGATAGAGAATCAAACTAGAGATAATCAAGTTAGATTCAATGTTGATTTCGGCAGAGTAATGGTAAGAATATGTATATAGAAATGTGGAAGAAGAAGAGGAGTGAAAAACTAGAAAATCTATTTTTGAATTCGTTGAAAACATTTCCTATTTATAGAAGAACAACAACCATGTCCATTCGTAAAGAGATATGACGAATAGACACTTCTTTTGAAATTTAAATTTTGAATTCAACTGACACTATGTCGACATAGGGTACATGGGCGTGTCGACATCCCAAAGGATATTTTGGTGATTTGATTTTCTTTGAAAATAACTTCTATCTTATATTAAAACAATTTTAAACTTTATAAATATACTTGACTATAGTTAAAATACATAAGTAAATATATAGAATAATATATACAAAATTTTACTATAATTTTATATTTAAATCTAAGTATAAATATTTAAAAATTAAATATATTGTTAAAGATAGTTAAAACCATGGATAATTTGATTTTGAAATTAAAGATTATTTTGAGGCTAAAAGTATTTTGAAATCAGGATAGATGTTTTTGATGCTTTTTAAAGGAAGGATTTGAAAATATTTTGAAAACAAGATATAATTTTGTAAAAATCATTTTGAATAAAAAGTAGTGGATACAAAACAATGTTCCACTAGATTTTTCGTAGGTTCCATCCTAATTAGGGTTCCATCCCTTTAACAGGCTCGAAGTAGATTCCATTCCACGAATAAATTGGATTTTAAGATGCCAGTGCTTTTCTAGGAGTTTTAACAAAATTTCTAATTAAAAGATAAACTACTTGAACTTTTGAGCTCTTGATAATCTTGATACTCATGAGTCTTCAATCTTGATATCTTGAATCTCTATACTGTACAGTCTTTATTCTTGGTACCTGCATGGTTAAATCCTGCATATACATATATTTCTAAACTATAATGTTAGTATTTATATTTTATAATCTATTCTAAGGTTGTTGTCATCAAAACCATCATATCACGGACTAACATGAAATTCGAGTACAACAACAGTAATGGAGTGCAAAGTCGAATCCGACAGAGTCTGGGCGCTAGAGAGTCAAAAGATCCTTCTTCTATAGGCCCTGGGGCTTTATTTATAGGCATAGAAGGCTGATATTTTGCTCAGATCTTTGGAGACTTCTTATGGCACGTGGGTAGGCACGCGCGATCGATCCCATGAAGTTTCGACTCGATCCGTGATCGATATGAACGTAATTCGTATCGATCAAGATTTTGTCCAATGGAGTCGAAACTTGGTGTGGACATTCTTTAGCTTGTATGTAAGCTACTATGAAAATTTCATGGCATTTGGACTTGTGGATCTCGAGTTATGATCGATACGAGTTGTAGCTTTTCGAAAGCCTGTTTTGTTCGAATCGATTGCTTCGAATCGATCAGTATGAATCGATGGTTGCATGTGCCCATGTGATGACGTGGCAAGCACTCCTTGGATCGATCCACTTTTCATGCCGTGTTGACCGAATCTTCCCTTGAATTTATCCTTGTTCGTATTGAAGACCGTTGCTTCATTCGGGTCGATAGCCATTGCCAATTTGTATTGATGGAAGTTGCGCTGTTCATATCGATGGAAGTTGCATAGTTCGTATCAATCCACATTGTTCCAACTTGATGGATACGAACAAGCGACATAGTGATGGATGCGAAAGAAGGAGCCTCGATGGATTCGAACAAGGCCCTCCAGGATGGATACGAACTAGACAACTATCGTATAAAGTAGAACTTGGTTAATGGTGGAGCTGAGTAGATCGGTACAAATAAGAATAAGCCCTCGATGGATACGAAATGGCACATCCTTATCGATTCGAGCGAATGCTTGTTGATGTATACGAAATAGTCCTCAGTGATGGATACGAACAGATATTCGCCGATGGATGCGAAGTAGGCATGAGCCGATCGATACGAAGTGCACTATTTGTTGATGGATACGAAGTTGATCGATGCAAACCGAGGCTCGACGATGGATACGAACTAAACCGATTCGAACTGAGGTCCATTGATGGATATGGAAACAGGGTTATCTCCTCCAACTTGCATCGATCATAACTTGGGCATACGAATTCGAATTGACTTGAAATTTGGAATGCTGGCTTTCATGGCTTCACTTGTCGTGTCTTATCAATCGTGGCCTGATCTGGACTCGGAAAAAATTCATCGATATCCTTAGTGAACCAGTGCATACTCGATATCCGAGACGAGTGATCCTTGGTTTTCAATCAGTTTTTTGATATCTCGGCCTTGTCAAAAGGCGGGATAACATTTGCCTCCCAAAGTACGTTTTGTGGAAACATGATATGCTTTGAAAAGTTGCATCCTTCCCTCTGAACGGTTATCATCTTTTCGTTGAAGGTTGTAATCTTTGGTTGATTTTCTTAGTAATGTGAGCTACTGATTGTCAACGGTTGTGCCCTGTGCTGTTGTAACTGATTGTTGTATGATAGTGGTTAGCTGTTTGTCGCCGTATTCGTTATCAGATGAGTATTCAATTTCTGTGAATGCTGAAAATTGAATATTAGTCCGATATATATGCATATATATTAATCTGACTGTCGTTAACGTTGCACGTTTACGAGTCATTGCCAGTTGTCTCGTATCGAATCCCGTATCGATCCTCTCCTGAACCAATGTGAAATTCGAGTTGCAAAAATGCTTGATGGTTGCCTTAGAATGTTCCTTCGTATCGATCCTCTTCTGAATCAATGTAAAAGGTCGAAAGATTTCTCTCGCATTGATATAGTTTGCATTGATGGATACGAAATAAACATTTCGCATCGATGGATATGAGCTTCGATGAGTATGAAATTGCCATTTCGTATCGATTGTTTTTAGCAGCTCCATCAGGTCTTTGCTATGTCTTTCGTATTGATGGACAGGAGTTTCGATGGACTCCATTTCAGTGTACTCAATTTCGTATCGATGAACTTGCGCTCTTATGGGTTGAGCGCTGCTAGATACGAATAAAGCATCTCGTATTGAAGAAGCTCGAGCTGTTGGATTCAAATAGCCAGTCCCCGTTCGCAATTTCGTTTCGATAAGGGCTTGAGCTGGTGGATGCGAACAACCCGTTCGAATCGATTCGATAGTCAACTTGATGTGATCAGTCGCATTGACATGGAGGAGAATCGCCTTTTCCCTTCACTCTCGAGTCCAAATAAATATTATGGAATTAGCCATTTTTTACCTTCTGCCTTCGAATCGAGAAGAATTGAAAAGTTCAAAACAGTCTTCGCCTCCAAACCACTTCGACATGCCAATCCTTCGAATCAATAATCTACAATCAGGTAATTCAACGTTTAACCCACGTTATAGCGACGAGATTCGAATTGGATTGCCAATCCACTTGCTTATGCGCTCGACCTCTAGTGACGTCAAGGCCAGAGTCGGCTCAGAGAAAATGGCTATGGTGTTTGAGTAGTTTTGGGGAAGAAGGATGGCAGAGGGACAAGAAGAATTTGGTGAAAGTTCGCTCTGCCCTCAATTTCGCATCGATAAGATGTTAAAGACACTTGATTTCGCAACAAACCCCAACCAAGAACCTCGGATCGGTCACCTGTTTCGGATTTTGTATCGATTGTTGAGCCTTGGTTTTTGTTTCTGTCGCTTCAAATCGATATGGATACGAAGCGCATTCGTGACGGATACAAACTCCGTGGCAACACGATCGATGCGAGGTCAATGTGACCTAATCGATACGAAGTTCATGGATTTGATCGATATGAAGTGAAGGTTTTGGATCGATACGAAACAAAGGTGCTGTGATCGATGCAAAGTGAGGGTGTCGTGATCGATGCGAAGTGATGGCGTTGTGGTCGATAAAAAGTGAGGGTATCGCGATCGATGCGAAGTGATGGCGTTGTGATCGATCCGAAGTGAGGATGTTGTGATCGATGCAAAGTGAGGGTGTTGTAATCGATGCGAAGTGAGATTTTTTGTAAGGAGCGATCCAAGTTTGGACTTTGATGGATACGAAACTTCACGCATATTTGAACACTTGACTCCGACGAGCTTCTGCATTGCATAATTGAACTTAATTGTTTCACTACATATCTAACTGTCTATCGAAGCTCGTCGATGGAACTGGAACTTGACAAAAAAATAACGTACTTTAACTTGGATCGATCGCTAATATCAGGATGGCATGGTTGTGACGGTCAGCGATGACGGTCATTCCAGTTGAATTTCGATGTCTTGTCATTTACATGCTTTCTTTAACTCTGTAGAATCTTTTCAAGTACCACACAGCACTGCACTGCACAACACATTTACACACTTCACACTGGGGAATGCACAGGCTTATTATTGTCTAATGGTGATTTCTTGTAAGTTAGTTAGTTATCGAACCTTCAAGCTCACACCAACAGGAAGCTTGGATTTCTTTCTGCCCAACGATTGAGTTATCGGTCATCGAGGCCGAAATTATAGATCCAGCCCCGGACGAGATACCTGGTGCATTCTTCATTGGTAATTCGATAGGCTCTATTCCTTCCAATGTCTCCAAAGACATGTTAGGATGAATATGCCTGAGGCATGGCCTGTCGTTCGAAGACGTGTTATTGCCGGGTCCGAATGGTAGACCGCACCTTCCACCTGACGGATATACCTCATTCAACCGTCATGCGTGTGTGGCTGGGATACTTCCTCCGTTTAACCAGTATATCAAGGAAGTGTTGTCTTTCCTTAGGATCGCTCCGTATCAGCTGCACCCCAACGGATACGCGTTGTTGAATAGTTTATTCATCGTGTTCATGGAGCATCTTTTCGACCACCGATCTCGATCGAGGTCAGATATCTATTCAGCATTAAGAGCCGGGGAGATAGCCCATCTTTCATGTTCTTGGAGGCAGTAAGAAATTGTCAAGTCCTAACGGGATCTTGGACCAGGCTAAGTTATTTCAAGACAGAGTGGTTCTATGTCTGATGCCCTCTGGGATTTGCCAGTCTATGGTTATTCAGACGTAAGTATTGCAGTCTTCTCAAGTAGCTAATAAGATAGTTATAACTGAACTCAAACTTATATCTTTTTTTCTTTACAGCCATAATTCAACGGCCTGAAGGTGTTCATTTCAGAGAGATAGTTCGGATCCTTCAAGAAATCCCAAGCGAAGAGAGAAATATTGACTCGGTTCTGACAGATAGGAACTTGAGAATCGTTGGATTGATTGAGCAGAACCAAAACATTAGGCTCGAGGGAATGCTAAGGTCCGTCTCGAAGAAAAGAGCGAAGCATAAGACGCCCCGCCTTGCCATAGTCGAGGAGGCTGATTCGGAGAGAACACCCACTAACGACGAGCTTGCGGCCGGGATCTTTGGTACTCTCCAAGATCCTAAAGGGGAAAGAAAAGGCAAGGCAGCGGCCTTTAAATGTCCCAAATCCAAGATATGGAAAACGGTGGTCATGTCTCCGCCCGTTCTTGGACCTAGAGTTTCGAAGGCTTCTTCCCCGTGAGTGGAAAATCTTTTCGAATGGCTTGCCAATATCATAATCCCAGACTACATGTCCTTCCAACATGATGCCGGATTGGAAGAACTTCAACATGCTGTAGATTTAAGCGAGTCTCTTCCCACTAGTGTGGTCGACACTTCCGGTTGGTCGGGGGGTTGCACATACATACACACTTCATGGCACCACATGATTTCTGACCATAAGTTGATTACCTTGGGAAATTATTAACTCTGTTCTTTTTTTACTTTGTAGATACAATGTCCGGTCGAGACTCGATGCTAGGCAGTCTTTGGAAAGCTCGCTGATCTTCATCATATTATGAGGCGCACAAAAGAGATGCGGATTGGGAGTATGATCGGGGATACTCCAGCTAAAAGCGGTATGACAGAGACAGGGAGTATGCACACCATCTTGATCTCGTTCTTCTCCCCCCAGAAACCCTGTGCAATCTCCGGTCCATGTTTCACGACCTCTAGAAACTTCATGGCATAAGACGTCTTCTCATGCTCCAAGGTTTGAAACTCAACAACACAGCATTGAAGTAGCGGCTCCCATAATTGCAGAGCATATCCTCGCCCAGCCCACGGGGGAAAGAGCGATTAAACTCGCTCAATTAAAGAAAGATTTTCCCGACATCTGTTTCGACGGGTATATTTTCCCCCCGCATTTAAAGAGAATCCCGGCGGAGGCTGAGAACACTGTTCACGACTACGTTGCAGATATCTACTTCCTGTATAAGGAGTAGGCGAAAGCCGCGAGAAAGGCATCGAAAGTAGCTTTTGAGCGGGCTGCTGTGATAGAGAGGCTGGGGAAAGAGCTTGCACAGAAGGACCGGATTATTCAGGTGCTCAATGCTGAAGCCGGGTCTTTCCGAAAATCTGAAATAAAAGCTCTCAAAAAGGCTGATGATGCCCACTCGCCCATGGATAGGATGAGGCAGGTGCATTATGCCATGATGGAAGACATGGGCCATAGGAACACCACTTCACTATCGAGCGAGACGCATCCCTCAATGAGCTTAAGTCCAAATTCTCTGAGATCATTAAAGAGAAAGATGCTGCCAACATTTCCGCACAAGAGGCATGTGATCAAGCTGTGGTGCTTCAAGGTGAAAGGGATGCAGCATTGGAAAAAGTCCGTGCAGTGGAAGCTGAGGTCGAAGAAAAAGTTTGGTCGGCGGAATCCAGGCTGAAGGCCGACATAGAGGAACTTCTCATGACTTACAACGCCAACGTGCTAACATAGAAATCTGGCTTGGCTCGAGAACTACTCGACACATCTTTATAATGCTTGAAACTTGTTGGTCGAGGAGGAGAAAGAAGTGCATCAGGGTGGATCGTTTGATGAGTTTGAATTGGAGAATCATGTGCTGACCGAGGAGGAAAAGAGGATTCTCCATGATTCGATGATCTCACATGAGAAGGAGAGGCTCGACACCCAGCACCAAGAGATTGGGGAAGGCTCCGGTGTCGAGCATCATGCCACAAGTTCCGAGATTACTGCTCCGTCTCGATCTAATCCTATTTCAGTGGCCGAACTCCAGTCTGTCGCAGCCTACACTCTTGAACATCCATAGCTATCCCCCATCAAAGAGCACACCTCCGAAGCCGCTTAGCCATCTATAAGCCAAACTGAGGAGGGTACTCTGACCAAATCTCACGTGTGTTCGAAATAAGGGACTCACCTTGAAGCGCTTATAATAACTTTTCTTCTTCCTTTGTTCGGTGATCGGAGTTACATCGAAAGCGCCTCCTGCAATTCAAGAATTACATCAAGCGTAGGAGGCTATCATTACTGAAGCGACCACTACGACAACGACCGCGCCAGTCGAGGGAACGCAGGGGAGCTCACTTTCTATCGATGAGAAGATGATGAACGAGCTTTTAGGTCGACACGGTGACCCCTTCGCGGACTTTCCATTTGTCATTAGTGGACTCGTGCCCACTTCTGGTGCTTCAACTCAAACCACTACTGCCCCCCGCAAAGCCCAATCTATTCGCGAGGAAGGGATACTGGCTGAAATCAATGCTGAGTTGGAGGCAGCGGCATACGGTGATAGTTTTGGGGGTGGAATGGTGGCGCCTGGCCCAGCTTCGCTAAGAATGATAACATTTGGAGGTACACTTGTCGATACCAGTGTGCCCATTCCGCCCCCTGTTGCAGATCCGACTCCTCCTGCAGGAAGCATTCTTCTATATTCAAGTTCGGAGGAGGATGTTGAAATCATGCCTCCGTCTGGAGACGATCCGCCAAAAGGCAAAAGCTCAAAGCGAAAAATCACTAGTGGCTTCAGCGGATCAACACCGAAGAGGAAGCCGAAGAAGAAGAGGGAGTAGATAGGCCTCTTCGGCGTTGGAACTTGTTTTCTTTGTTTTTCCTTGATAGGCCGTGTATAGATGCGGGTTCGGCCCTCACTAGTAGGGATTTTGGGTAACTTGTATATGAATCTTCACTTACAATTAGTTCAAATAAAATTTTGTTTTCTTGCTTCAACTTTTATTTCTGTCATTTATGCTTAAGTTTTGCAGCATTTGAATTTCCGTTCAGTGCACTTGCATAGTTTCAACTCTTGAGTCGAGTTTGTCTTTATTCACTAAGTAATGAAGTCGCAAACATGAATTGTAATTGGAAATTGAGTTTGACTTTGACGCCACACCACTTCGGCCAGTGATTAATACTTAAGTCCTTACCCCAGTTTCGGGGACAAGTTGCAAAGATCGGCTAGCGATCGTAATTTGTCTCTATTTCTTCGGATTTTACATTGTCAGATTGATGCTAAAACAAGTGAGAGTCGAGTGGTCGAATCACACTCGCTTACTCATAAATAGTCACATCCTTACTCCAGGGATCTGTATTTTCATTTCGGCGGTCAATCACGCCTACTGAAGTTTTAAGTACATGTCCACGCTCTGGGGACTTAGGTTAGTTTATGAGTGGTTGTTCACACTCAAGTCATGCTTCTACTCCGTCCGCACTCCGTGGACTCAGAGTCATTTGCAATCGATAACCTGGTTCGCACTTCGGGAATCCAATGATAATCGATGTTTGTAACCCAATTCGCACTTCGGGAACTTGGATTTGACGTTTATACTCCAGTTAACACTCTGGGAATTTAAAATTGATGCTTATACTCTGGTTCGCACTTTGGGAATCAAGAGTGGATGTTTATACTCTGGTTCGCAATTTAGGAACCTAGAGTTGATTTTTATACTCTAATTCACACTCTACGAATTTGGATTTGGACGATAAACGATCATTCACATCTGTTTAAGCTTTTTAGGACTTCGTTCGCACTTTGGGAATGATGGTTTTATTGGGATCGTGGATGGTTAGTTCACATCCACCTCGAGTTAACAAGTGAGGTCGTTAGATGGACGGATCCATCGTCCTCAAATTTGGCTAGGGTACGGTCGAAGTCATTAGATGGATGGGTCCACTCTCTTCAAGAACGTATTTATGAGTTTATGCTCCAACTCGCACTCTGGGAGTATGGAGTTAGTGAAAGGATTGTCGTGTGTCAATCCTTATTTGACTTTAGTGTAGTGACTTTCCCCTGAGCTTGGGTTTCACTTAGCGAGTGACCGGTCATATCACAGCACTCCCTATTTGAATAAATTTCACCTTATGATGGAATTTAGCTCTCTTTGCGTCGTGACGTTGTTCGTCACATTCAATAAATCATAGCTCTGGCTCGAATAGATGGCATTTTATTGCTGAAATGGAAAAATACGACAAAGTTAGTTGCTTTATTACAAATTCACATTTCGAAATGCAGAAACAAATTGTAAATAAAAGAATGAGCTAAATAAATAAAGCTTGTCATGTATAGCAGCGACGGAGACTCTCGCTGTTCCAGGCTCTCGGCAAAGTGAGACCGTCAACGGTCGATAACTTGAACGTGCCATCTCCGAGTTTTTATGTAATCACATATAGTCCTTCCCAATTTGGCTTCAAGTGTGAAGGAACAGGATAAATTCTCTTGAGAATAAGATCGTCGAGTTCAAAGGTTCGTGGTCGGACCTTGGCATTGTATAATCGGGTGACTCGACTTCGATACGCGGCTGCCCTCAAATCAGCCTCTTCACGTATCTCATCCAATAGATCTAGGGACTCGGTGTGATATCCCAGAATTTCAAGGAATTTAAAATGTGATAATCTCTTAATTAATTATTTAAAATAGGTAAAGTTTGTTAATTTCAAACAATAATAAATATAATGAGTTGTTTTTAAATATAGATATAAATAGATTTTTAAATGGGATAATAATTTACAAATTTAAATTGTGTTATTTTATAAACAGATTTTAGATAGACTTATTATTTTCTAATTTAATAAGTGTTGTTTAAATGTGTATATGTATGTGTATTTAAATTAATTTTAAATAGGATAATAATTTACAAATTTAATAATGTGTTTGTTTAAAATTGATATCTATATTTATTTGAATTGATTTTAAATTAGATTTTAAATTTGAATTTGAATTTGGATTTAAAATTTGAATTTAAAAGATATATATCATAAAAATATTTTGGATATAAAATATGGATAATGTTTTTATTTAAGTTAAGATTGTTTTATATTATTTTCTTTAAAGAAAATTTATTTATATAAATTTGGAAAAGTATTTATTTAAGAGTAAATAAATACAAAAGGTTTATATTAACATTTAAATATGGATTAAAAATATTATATATGATTTTATTGGTTTTTTTTTATTTTCTTTTAAAAAGTTTTATTTATTTAAAATTAGAAAAGCATTTATTAATTTAGAAAGGTATTTATTAAATTAGGAAATTATATTTAAAAGTTTTTAAAATCTTTTAAAAATAGTATAAATATAAAATATTACAAGTGTTAAGTTATAAACCCTTAAAATAACATGTTTTAGCATAATAAACAATGGTAGAGACAAGTGTCATCATTTATTTTAATTTTCTTTTATTTTTAATAAAATCTAAATTAACTTATATAAAATTCAATCTTCCTCCTCATTTTCCTTTTTCTATCTTCTTTTCAATAACTAAGAGAACCAAACCTGTAATTCATTCCTCAAAACCAAAACCAGAAATCCACCAGATCAAACTTGAATCATCTCCTCAAACCATTTTTCGAAACCCTATCATTCATTTCCAAACCAAAACACAAAACCACGTAAACAAATTCCCAAATACAAATCTGTAAATCAATTTTCAAACCTGGATTTTCAAAACCTTGTGATCTTCTCAAATTAAAGCCTATGATATTCTCAAACCAAAATAAATAAAAGAAGTCTGTAATCTTCTCTATAAACAAGCCTGCAACATGTTTTCAAATGTTCAAGCAAGACAACTTGTAACCAACTTTCAACGCCTAGAACATCTTCAGATTTGCAACCTGAAGCAAGTTAATCAAACCTGTAAACTAGGATTTAGTTTCAAGTGCAGTCTGAGGCTAAAAAATCAAAGCAAGCTTTCCAGTTTTATATTTCTTCAAGATCAAAGCCATTTCAAAGATCTAAGAATTCAAA
Source organism: Allium cepa (assembly GCA_030765085.1). Taxonomy (NCBI): domain Eukaryota; kingdom Viridiplantae; phylum Streptophyta; class Magnoliopsida; order Asparagales; family Amaryllidaceae; genus Allium; species Allium cepa. The sequence continues at coordinate 567,200,606 of CM060929.1, forward strand.
GTTTCCAGAAAATCAAACTCTCGGCATTTAAAAAAAAGTGAGTAAACATTTAAATTAAAAGTTTAAGTAGATGATTGATTGTTGCTTATGAAATCTCTATGTTGATGATGCCTGCATGTTTATAAATAAGTGTAAAATCTGCATGTATGAATGGATTCATGTGTGCATGTCTGGTTGAATTCATGTCTTCTCTGTTTCATATTATAGAGTTTAAATTTAGTTAAAATTCCAATTTCTCTTCTTCTAATCTCTGTAGTGACTTAGTTTACAAACAATAAATGTTTATTTAGTCATAAATTAAAAATTAAAAATAAATTTGAGTTAAACATTTGAAAATTTATTTGGGAAAAATGGAAAGATAGTGGAAATCTTTAAATCATGTAAGAAACAAACTTTGAAAATTATTGTTTCAGGATTATAGCTCGAATCCACTTTGAAAATTAGGATTTTAAAACTAAAATTTCAATTTTTAATGAAGTATCGAATGTGCATTTTATTTTTGGATATGACCAGAATTGGGTTTTTGGGGAAATCCCGATGATCTAAGTGACCGGGGAGGTCCGGGTTCCTACTGGAGCTAGCTAAGTGATCTGGGTGTTTGGCAAAAATGGTAGGAAGGGTGATAGTTCACTATGGCGTCGGCGGTATGGTGATCTTGTTTTAAACCCTAGTTTGGGTTGAAGTTGGATTTAGGATCTGTGCATAGTCTTAGGGTGATCGAGTGTCGCGTAACTCAGGGAAATGGAGGCGTGGATGGTCGGCAAGGTGTGGCCAGAGTCTCTCAACCTCTGGTGGTTGGAATAGGTTGGTCATAGGGTTTTGCTGAAGGTGGTTTGGGGTTACAGTTCCACTTGTGAAACTCGATTTTGGATTGTGGCTTGTATTTGAGATTTAATAATAGGGATGGGTTGCTGCGACGTAGGGTGATGTGCCAGAGGGTGCGGCGATGGTCGGAGTGGTTTCAGGTGACGGTGCATGTGCACAGGTGATGTTGTGTCAGGGGATTGGCTGTTGTTGGGTTTGGGTTGTGACTCGAAGGGGAGAATGGGTTTTGGAGGGAATGAGTCAAGTGGGAACTCGAGTAATTCCAGAGGGATTTTGTTCCAGGTTTTTAAAATTTAAATTTAAATTTAAAACTAAAACTAAATTTGAAAATGAAAAGAGAACTCAGGTTAGACCTGAGTGGATTTCGGGTTTGACCCGATGCAAGTGTTGAATAGTTTTTAAAAAAGGTTTTAAAATCTAAGTTTTGAAATTTAAACTTTATTTTAGTTTAAATCTTTTTATATAAATTTAGTTTATATAAAACAAATGTTTTCTTTAACAATTTGTTAAGAGGTTTTGAAATTGTTTAACTTAAATTTTATTAAGTAAAGTTTTAAGTTAATTTTAAAAGTTGAGTTAGAAATGAAATTGTAAAGGTATTTGTAAAAGCAAGTTTTAAATTCAATTTTGAAACTAGTTTTAAGAACTATTACTTGATAATATTTTAAGTATTTAAAGGAAGCTTTGTTAACCTTAATTTATCAAGTCAAATGATTATTTATTTTAAAAACTTAATTATTCATTTAATTAAGTAAAATTAATTATTAGGATAAAATATTTTCAATGATAATTAAGTCATTAATTAAGGTAATGTTTTATCTTAAGATAATTAAGGTTTTAATGGGTTGAAATTAATTGAGTTAATTAAAGGAAATTAAGTATAAGTAATTAATTTAATTAATAATGATTAAGAATTAATTAAGGAATTGAACAAGAGTAATTAACTGATTTAATTAATTTATTTAATAATTAAGGTTTATAACTTAATTACTTAGAAGTTAATTAATTTATAATTAAGTATAATTAATTTGATAATTAAAGATTCTTAATTAATGATTATAGATTAATTAATTAAGTAATTAAGGTTGATTAATTAGTAATTAGAGATTAATTAACTTGTAATTAGAAAGTACTTAATGTGTAATTTAAGTTTTACTAATTAATAATTAAGAAATTATTAATCTATAATTAAAGTTAATTGAGGATTAATTAACTGATATTTAGGGTTAATTAATTATTATTAAGAATTGATTAACTTATTTATTAAGGATCAATAAATTGGTTATTAATTTTATTAATCGATAATTAAGGTTTATTAATTAATAATTATGGATTGATTAATCTGTAATTAAATATTAATTAATCTATTTAAAGTGGTAATTAAGGAATGAATTACCCAATTGTAATTAATCAAATGAATGTGATCAATTAATTGGTTGATTTATTATAGATAATCTTAATGATTGATTAAGTATGAATACTTAATGAGATTAAATAGTGTAATTACTTAGTGAAGTAAGTAATGTATAATTACGGGATGTAATAAATAAAAGGGAAATTACTTAATGGGAAGTAATTAAAGGATAATTACTCTGTAGAAGTAATTAAGGGTTAATTACTTAGTGTAATTAGTTAAAGGATTAATATAATTAATTAAGAAGTTAATTAATTAAGGAAAGTAATTATAGGATGATAATTAATATTTATGATTAATTAAAGTTGATTAATGGAAGTAATTAACTAAGGATCATTAATTAATGTAATTAATGAGAGTAATTAACAATTGATTAATTAAGATTAATTAATAAATTATAAGTGATTATAAGGCAATTAATTAATTGTAATTAATTAAGGATTAATGTAATTAATTATAGTTAATGAAGTAATTAAAGTTAATTACTTAATGGTTTGTAGATAATTAATTTGTGTAATCAATTAAGGGCTAATTACTTAATGTAATTAAAGGATAATTAATCAAGGGTGATTAATTAAGATGATGATTAATTAATTGGTTTGTAATTAATTAATGGTTATGTAAGCAAGATTTATGTGATAAAAGTAATTAATTTAATTTATTTTAAATTAATTAGAGATGAAGTAATTAATTTAATTCATTTTAAATTAATTATGGATGTGTGATAAATAGATCGTTGCTAATGGATGGCTGATAGATATTGAATGCCTTGATTATTTGATATCTCTAATGACATATGTGTGATATGTGATATGAGATGATTTGGTTGAATTGTGATAATATGGATTATCTATTTGTGGAAATGTGAATTATCTATCTGTGTGAATATAGATAATTATTTGAATTGAATTGTTTTAACTTTAAAACAACTTGGACCTAAAAGATGGCGTTTTGGGTTTCAATAAGACCGGGATCAGGTTTCCAGATTTGGATATCCGAAAACCACATCGATCCAAATTAACGATTGGTCATGAATCTCAAGTGAAGATGAAGATTCAGAGTGAAAGGGTTATTGTCGTTAACTCTGAGGGTGATTCCAAAATGAGTGTAACGAGATCATGCCTTCGGTTTCATTCGAACCTGGAACGAACTTGTATGAATTGAATGCTTTCAACACATCATCAGGAGGACGATGAGCATTCTAAGATAGATGTGTTCTATAAAGGTAATCGTAGCCTCAAGCCTCATCAACTGGGAATAGCTAAAACAAGAAGGGTGCAGCAAGGCTAAGTGGGTTGCACCCAGGTAGGATGAGATTTACCTCTGTCTAGAGTCCCTTTTTATTCGGCTGTGTGGGAGGTTGCTAGCTACAACCGTAGGGTTTTCTTATTCAGGACTGTCCAGTAAGGGATGGTTCCAGCTTTGTGTTGCAGGCGATTGGGAGTAATCCTCGGTACGGTGATCTAGGCCCCGTACTGTGACGGACGGTACCCTAGTAGCCCTGCCATTGTATGGAAGTCCAATCTCCAATAAGTGCCCTCGTATTTGATGGTATACCTATGTATGCTGGAATTTAATAAATGTAACAATTTCGGTTATTTCTTATTTATTTGAAAACCCTAGACACTATTATAATATCACTTGATTTCCTATCAAATGTTTTGGTTAGCGTAAGGTAAAAACTTACCCATGTTTATGTGTGGGAAGTCTTACGTGATACCTTTGTTTTTAAAAGGTTTTTAAAGTTAAGAAACTTTAACTGTTTACTCACACCAAACCCATGTCTGACCCGGAGTTTATTCTATTTTTCTTAAACTCTTGGGTACTCAAATTTTTACAAGTACCCAAGGGATTCGGGTTAGCTTTGACGAATTCTAGAGGAGCAATGGAGCAGGAGGCTTCAGCGTTTGTAGATATATATAGATGATTCCGCTGTGTTGGTCTCTGAGTCGTTTGTTTGAGTTGTGTCTTGTGTTGTAATAATTCAGGTGTATGTAACTGTCTAGTATGTGATGTATAAGCTGTGTAACTCTGACGTATATGGTACTATGTAATACCTATGTGATTAATATAATTTATTTGTTCCACTGTTGAGATTCCGATGTTCTTTCTTTCTTTCTTCTCTATCTTTCTCTTTTTTATCCCTTTCTTTCTTTATAATGATGCGTCTTTCTGTGGAGAGAAAGGCGCGTCGTTACATTTAGTATCAGAGCGCTAGGTTGAGTGAATACCTAGGCTTTGGAGTGGTGTCTTTCTTGAGAGAGCGTATTTGTACTTTTTATATAACTATATATATATATATATATATTCTACCATTTATTGGATTACCTGTTCGGGTTTTTTGGATGTGAGTTCTAAAGGTAGATTGGGTAGTGATGTGTGTAGCACGACTGCCAATGAAAGAAGTCCAAGTGTTGAGGTTGGAAGTGTATCTGTCGAGACTGTAGACCCAATATCGTCTCGAGTGAGCTTTGTAGTATGGTATAAGGATTTCACCAATCTCTGAAGGAAACCTGTTAAGATTCGGAGTCCATCTTTGAAGTATAAGTTTGATCGCGCTTGTGTGGGCGGATTTTTTTTAGAATTTGGATCTGTCGGTTGAGCAGAAGCGTGTGATGGTATCTTGGTAACTTCAAGAAGGAGCAACTACATGGCGAGACGCGGTGACTATGGATGTTTTCGAAGATGTTTCTTTGGAGAAAGATTAAGGAAGTGTGTCTGCATCACTGATGATATTGAGTTTGTGTTTGGTTTGAGGCTCGAGTTTCCTGGGGAGATGTCTGCCCATCTCAAGGCTCTATGTGGGATTGGTTGATCTAGTTTTGAGGATCAAGAAGTTTTGGATAAGGAGTCTTTGGCATCTGTGACTGCATTGTAGATCGGAAGTGTTTTGTGTGCCAGTAGGAAGATCTTTTGGCTTTTCAGTTTTCTAGTGATGAAATTCAAAAGCAGCAGTGTGGAGCCGTTTCTTCAATGGATTGGTCGAGGATAAGCTGTTCTGATTTGTAAAGAGAGAACAGTATCTGTGGATATTGGATAGGATAGCAAAAGTGACTTGCGATAGTTTGAGTTCTCTCTTGAGTTATAGAAGTTGTCGGAGATTTTTCTGGATGTCTTCAGGGAAGTCAGAAGTTTGTCTGCATTAGAGATTGAGTTCCATATCGACTTGGTTCAGCTAGGTAGAAGGATGTCTCCTAGAGAGAGGTTTTTGGTGAAGCAGCTCAGGATTGCGTAGAACTTCTGAGTTTTCTCTTTATGAATCTGTTGAACCATATTTCTGGAATGTACCAGACTAGTCTGTGCTCGTGTTCATCGAACGGCATTCTTATCTGCTCCATATCAGAGTTGTGCAGCGGAAGTAAGGTGGCAGCTATTCTAGAATGGAAGCAACCGGAAGTTGTAGTGTTTTGGATTAGAAAGTTTCTACAGGAAGTTTTTCAGGATTTGATGGCCAGATTGGCAAGTGCATCTGTTTTGTCTTTTCTAGATAGGAGAAGTAAGTTTGAAATCCACTGATGATTGTGAAGTAGAGTTTGAGTTCTTGTTTTTGGTAGATCTTGAGAGGATCATTTTGTTGAGATATTTTTGATCCGGTTTGTTTCAAGAAGCATCGGCCAAGGTTGAGCTGATCAGAAAGGATGTAGGCAGCCCAGGATCGTCAGAAGAGTTTGGTGGTTAAGAGAGGAGGAATTTGAAATCCGAAGTTGGAGACTTTGTTTTGTCGAGGTTTTCTCCGGTCAAAGGAGCAATAAGATTGGGTAAGACTAGGAAGTTAGCTCCGAAGTATATTAGATTCTTCTGAGTTTTTGTAAGAAATAAGTGTTTGGCTTATAAGGGTTGAATTGCCAGTTTGAAAGACTGGGATTCAAGGTATTTCACGTATCTCTGAGGGAGTACATGTATGATTCATCTCTGGTTTGGAACCAGCAGTTTAGGAGGATTTGGTTGTTGAGTCGGTCTTGATTGTGGTCAGATCTCTTATGTAGATGGTAGATCTAGATGAGTAAGATCTTAGTAGCTTAGTAGTGCAACTAGTTTGCATTCAGTAGATGAGTATTCCAGTATCTATACCTGTGAAACTCCGGATAATTTTAGGAAGCTTTTCTGGATCTGTGTCCATATAGCTAATGTTGTTTGTTGAATTGATTGTTTGGATGAAATTGTTTGATTGGTTGATAGTGCATGATTTATATGTATGCTTGGATTGTTCAAATAAAATAAAATAAAAGTTTTTGGATTATCCTTTTTTAAATTTCGAGGACGAATTTCTTTTAAGGGGGGAGGAATGTGATATCCTGGAATTTCAAGGAATTTAAAATGTGATAATCTCTTAATTAATTATTTAAAATTGGTAATGTTTGTTAATTTCAAACAATAATAAATATAATGAGTTGTTTTTAAATATAGATATAAATAGATCTTTAAATGGGATAATAATTTACAAATTTAAATTGTATTATTTTATAAATTGATTTTAAATAGACTTATTATTTTCTAATTTAATAAGTGTTGTTTAAATGTGTATATATATGTGCATTTAAATTAATTTTAAATAGGATAATAATTTACAAATTTAATAATGTGTTTATTTAAAATTGATATCTATATTTATTTATGTTATCCCGCTTTTTGGCAAAGCCGTGATACCAAAAGATTGGTCGAAAACGGGAAACAGTTCATCTCAGAGATTGGTTATACTTCACTTAGCTATGGATATCGATGAATTTTGCCCGAGTCCGGATCAGGCCACAATTGATAGGACACGACAAGAAAGGTTGTAGGAGCCATCATTTCAAGTTTCAAGTCAATCCGAGTTCGTATGCTCAAGATATGATGGATTCAGTGTGAAGAGAAATAGTCATTGTCTGGTTCGAAACCATGAAGTTCGAACCCATCCTTTTCGAACCCATCCTGTTCGAAACCATCCACGCCCTCTCCTTCGAACCCACCTAGTTCGAACCCATCCACGTCCTTGCCTTCGAAGCCATGGAGTTCGAACCCAAGCCACGTTCGAACCCATCGGCTAGTACCTGCCTCGACTCCATCGCTTTCGACTCCATCGCCTTCGAATCCGCCACAGTGGCCTACCTTCGAATCCATGACTTCACTCGGCCTCGCATCCTCACTTCGAACCCATCGAGTGACCCAGTTCGAACCGATCAAGTTCGAACCCATAAGGATTCCTGGATTCGAATCAGTCACGTTCGAAACCAGGAATACTTCCTATTTCGAATCCACCGAGTTAATCGGTTTGGATGACGTGTTCGCCGTAGTTCACGGAGTCGAAGCGGTCCATTCGGAGATAAGTTAGGATCGATTTGAGGAATGCGTGCCACGTCACTGCAAGCCCACGTGCACTGATGGATTCGAAATCATGGGTTCGAAATCATGGGTTCGAACGACCCAGCCAACCGAAAATGCTAATTTCGAACCGAGCATATCTCCTTAACCACAAATCCAAATGCAACCAAATTTTCACAGTAGTTTCCGTATGAGATAAAGATTGTTCCTGCCAAGTTTCAGCTCGATTGGACCATTTCTTGATGGGTTCGAAATCACTTCGAACCGATGTCAGATCGAGACGAAACTTGGTGGGGTCGGTCGCGTGGGCCCACTCACGTGCCAGAAGGAGTCTCACGAAGTTTCAGCAAGATCTGGGCCTCTAACGCCTATAAATAGCACCCTGAAGACTTCAGAAAGGGGGGATCTTCTTCGAAGAACTTCTGCCATTGAACGCCAAGACTCTGCCGGATTCAAGTCTATTCATCATAATCACTGTTGTATTCAGATTTCAAAGCAATTGTCAGCTGTAATCTGTGGTAACCATTTTAATCAAGCAAAGCAATAAAGAGAAAACCTTCAAAGTGGACGTAGGCGCGAACGCCGAACCACTATAAATCCTGTGTTTGTGATTGTTGTTCGTGAATTACTGTGATTTGTTACTTAGAACTGATTTCTATATTGATTGTTGCTGAGTTCTGTGTTGATTATTATCGAGTTGAGTACGCAAACGGGTGCTTCCGTGATATTGGGTGTTTGTGACCAATTTTGGCGCAAATATTTTGGTGCTTTCACTGAGAAAGTAATTCAGGAAGAAGTTGAATTTGAAAATTCAGGAGTTCAGATCAAGGAATTATGGCAAGACAATCGAGTAGGAGGCCAAGGCCTGAGAGAAGCGAACCACAAGGAAGCCAAGAGGCTTCCTTAGGAGCAAATCAACCATCGATATACATTACTAGGGACGAGATGGAAACTATGATGAAGAGGCAAGAGGAAATGATCCAGAGTTTATTCCAACAGATAGGACAGCTTGGAGCGCAAAATAGGGAAGCCAATGGAGTCCAGAACGGAGCGGGACCGTCCGGCGTAGCACCAGAGCTAGGGGACACACATATGGAGAATGTTGACCCAATCTTGGAAAGAGAAAGAGAAGGATCTGCGCAACCTAGGAGTAGTAGAGGAGTGAACGCTCAGTCAAGGGGGCAGATCCCGGAGTTACCTCGTGAACTCGGGGGGCAGGTTGGAAGTAGTGAACAAGGATTACATCTCGGAGACAATGACCGATTAGCAGAGATAGTTAGAAGAGCTTTGAGAGGCGTTATGGTGAACAAAGATTTGGAAGATGTCAATAGAAGTCCTTTTACTTCAGCAATCAGGCAAGCTAGGAACCCGCCTGATTTCAAACTACCATCATTGGATATGTATGACGGGAGAACGGACCCCACGGTCCATCTGACAAAATATATGAGGCATATGGAAGTACTGGGGGCATCGGAGGAGGTTATGGCCCGGTGTTTTCCATTGTACTTGACAGATATCGCTGCACTATGGTTTAGACAGTTGGAGAATGGATCCATTGGAACATGGAATGGTTTAGTTGAGAGATTTATGAGGCAATTCAGGGTTCATATTACCAGACCCAAAAACGTGATGACTTTGGCAACCCTAAAGCAAAAAGCCGGAGAGACCTTGAGAAGTTATCTAGCACGATTCAATGCAGCAGCAGCTTCAGTGGATAGAGCGGATCCGTCCATGGTGGTAATGGTAGCTGTGTCCGGAATAGCTGACGGCACAGAGTTCAAGAATGCATTAACTAAAGATCCACCCATAGATCTAGAGGAATTCTATCATGAAGCAGAAAAGTTTTTACGATTAGAAGATGCGAATGCCGAGAGAGAAGAAGGAGATGGGATAGAAGTTTTTGCATTTAGAGACGAAAAGCCTCTTAAAAAGGATTCGGATAAAGGTAAAAGAAAGATTGAGAATGACAGAGACAGATCAAAGCGGCAACGGAGGGAGCCACGATTCACCACCTACGCTGAGTTGAACGAGAGCCTGGAACGAATTTATCAGGATACCAAAGAACAGATTCCGTATCGTAGGCCGATGCGAAGGGATCCTACCTCTGACGAAAGGAAATCAGATAAGTTCTGTGTATTCCATGAATTAAATGGTCATAACACTAACGATTGTAGGCACCTGAAGGATGAGGTGGAAGGGCATATCAGGAACGGTATGCTCCTTCAATATGTAAGGAGGCGAGCTCCTGCGGCGGAACCAGAGCGACCACCGTCCACATCAGCTAGAGGCGACCCCGAATCAAGGCACCGTATGGTTATCAATTGAATGAAATAACGATGAACAAGTTGTAAGCTTCCACTACCGCAAATAAATCATTTACACATGTGCGGGATCGCGAATGATCTCCAGGCATGCTCTGAGTGATCATTGACCGTTTCGTAGTGGAAACTTACACTTTGACATCCATGCTTTACTTTCATTTCGTTTTAATTTGAACATTTAGACTCTGTCTGTTTGGACAATTGTTTTTGAAACTCATCCGTTTAATAGATATTTGATTCTAATAACTCTCGAATGACCAAGCTACTTACACATGTATGGGGTCGCGAACGATCCTTAGGTATGCTCTGAGACGGCGATGAACCGCCCATACAAACGATCCAGGAACTCACCCAAACGTGACCCTGGCATCGATAACACCAAGCCCTCCCGGGCGCACACACAATTCGCTTCGAACGGCATCCGACCTCGAACGGTCACAATCCGCCTCGAACGGCACCCGACTTCGAACAGTCATAACTCGCCTTACCTTAATGGCTTGATCGCGAACGGTCGTCACTTGAGGTCCGACATCCGACCACGAACGGTCACGAATTCGCCTCGAACGGCACACGATCGCGAACGATCACTTTCTGCCTTGAACGGCACAGACCGCGAACGGTCACAGATTCGCCTCGAACGGCACACGATCGCGAACGATCACTTCCTGCCTCGAACGCCATCGATCGCGAACGGTCATGGCTCACTGATTATGAAATCCGACCTCGAACGGTCACCATTCGCCTTGAACGGCACTTGGTCGCGAACGATCATCATTTGCCACGAACGGCAGTCGACCGCGAACGGTCCCATCTCATCATTCGCCGCGAACGGCATCGACCGCGAACGGTCCTATTCCATCTTATGCCACGAACGGCACGGACCGCGAACGGTCCCGATTCACTTCAAGCAGCATACGATCCCGAACGATCGAAGCATGAATTTATACGCTCGACCGCGCACGGTCGTACTTCACCTCGAATGACTCGATCACGAACGATCGTCATTTGAAGTTGAGCGGTTGACCACGAACGGCCGCACTTCATCCCAAATGGCTCGATCCCGAACGATCGTCATTTGAGGACATATGAAACTATTGAGTTCTTTGCAGGTTGATAATCGGATACGAACATCCAACTCAAGGCATTACAAAACACACCTTCCTACAGCAAGGCATGTTTTGGGGGGCAAAGTGTTATCCCGCTTTTTGGCAAAGCCGTGATACCAAAAGATTGGTCGAAAACGGGAAACAGTTCATCTCAGAGATTGGTTATACTTCACTTAGCTATGGATATCGATGAATTTTGCCCGAGTCCGGATCAGGCCACAATTGATAGGGCACGACAAGAAAGGTTGTAGGAGCCATCATTTCAAGTTTCAAGTCAATCCGAGTTCGTATGCTCAAGATATGATGGATTCAGTGTGAAGAGAAATAGTCATTGTCTGGTTCGAAACCATGAAGTTCGAACCCATCCTTTTCGAACCCATCCTGTTCGAAACCATCCACGCCCTCTCCTTCGAACCCACCTAGTTCGAACCCATCCACGTCCTTGCCTTCGAAGCCATGGAGTTCGAACCCAAGCCACGTTCGAACCCATCGGCTAGTACCTGCCTCGACTCCATCGCTTTCGACTCCATCGCCTTCGAATCCGCCACAGTGGCCTACCTTCGAATCCATGACTTCACTCGGCCTCGCATCCTCACTTCGAACCCATCGAGTGACCCAGTTCGAACCGATCAAGTTCGAACCCATAAGGATTCCTGGATTCGAATCAGTCACGTTCGAAACCAGGAATACTTCCTATTTCGAATCCACCGAGTTAATCGGTTTGGATGACGTGTTCGCCGTAGTTCACGGAGTCGAAGCGGTCCATTCGGAGATAAGTTAGGATCAATTCGAGGAATGCGCGCCACGTCACTGCAAGCCCACGTGCACTGATGGATTCGAAATCATGGGTTCGAAATCATGGGTTCGAACGACCCAGCCAACCGAAAATGCTAATTTCGAACCGAGCATATCTCCTTAACCACAAATCCAAATGCAACCAAATTTTCACAGTAGTTTCCGTATGAGGTAAAGATTGTTCCTGCCAAGTTTCAGCTCGATTGGACCATTTCTTGATGGGTTCGAAATCACTTCGAACCGATGTCAGATCGAGACGAAACTTGGTGGGGTCGGTCGCGTGGGCCCACTCACGTGCCAGAAGGAGTCTCACGAAGTTTCAGCAAGATCTGGGCCTCCAACGCCTGTAAATAGCACCCTGAAGCCTTCAGAAAGGGGGGATCTTCTTCGAAGAACTTCTGCCATTGAACGCCAAGACTCTGCCGGATTCAAGTCTATTCATCATAATCACTGTTGTATTCAGATTTCAAAGCAATTGTCAGCTGTAATCTGTGGTAACCATTTTAATCAAGCAAAGCAATAAAGAGAAAACCTTCAAAGTGGACGTAGGCGCGAACGCCGAACCACTATAAATCCTGTGTTTGTGATTGTTGTTCGTGAATTACTGTGATTTGTTACTTAGAACTGATTTCTATATTGATTGTTGCTGAGTTCTGTGTTGATTATTATCGAGTTGAGTACGCAAACGGGTGCTTCCGTGATATTGGGTGTTTGTGACCAATTTTGGCGCAAACATTTTAAATTGATTTTAAATTAGATTTTAAAATTGAAGTTGAATTTGGATTTAAAATTTGAATTTAAAATATATATATCTTAAAAATATTTTGGATATAAAATATGAATAAGTTTTTTATTTAAGTTAAGGTTGTTTTATATTATTTTCTTTAAAGGAAATTTATTTATATAAATTTGGAAAACTATTTATTTAAGAGTAAATAAATATAAAAGGTTTATATTAACATTTAAATATGGATTAAAAATATTATATATGATTTTATTGGTTTTTATTTTATTTTTAAAAAAAAGTTTTATTTATTTAAAATTAGAAAAGCATTTATTAATTTAGAAAGGTATTTATTAAATTAGAAAATCATATTTAAAAGATTTTAAAATCTTTTAAAAATAATATAAATATAAAATATTACAAGTGTTAAGTTATAAATCCCTTAAAATAACATGTGTTAGCATAATAAACAATGGTAGTGACAAGTGTCATCATTTATTTTAATTTTCTTTTATTTTTAATAAAATCTAAATTAACTTATATAAACTTCAATCTTCCTCCTCATTTTCTTTTTTCTATCTTTTTTTCAATAACTAAGAGAACCAAACCTGTAATTCATTCCTCAAAACCAAAACCAGAAATCCACCAAATCAAACTTGAATCATCTCCTCAAACCATTTTTCAAAACCCTGTCATTCATTTCCAAACCAAAACACAAAACCCTGTAAACAAATTCCCAAATACAAATCTGTAAATCAATTTTCAAATCTGAATTTTCAAAACCCTATGATATTCTCAAACTAAAGCCTGTGATATTCTCAAACCAAAATAAATAAAAGAAGTCTGTAGTCTTCTCTATAAACAAGCCTGCAACATGTTTTCAAATGTTCAAGCAAGACAACATGTAACCAATTTTCAAAGCCTGGAACATCTTCAGATTTGCAGCCTGAAGCAAGTTAATCAAATCTGTAAACCAGGATTTAGTTTCAAGTGCAATCCGAGGCTAGAAAATCAAAGCAAGCTTTCTAGTTTTATATTTTTTTTAAGATCAAAGCCATTTCAAAGATCTAAGCATTCAAAGTTTCCAGAAAATCAAACACTCTGCATTTTAAAAAAAAAGTGAGTAAACCTTTAAATTAAAAGTTTAAGTAGATGATTGATTGTGGCTTATGAAATCTCAATGTTGATGATGCCTGCATGCGTATAAATAAGTGTAAAATCTGTATATATGAATGGATTCATGTGTGCATGTCTGGTTGAATTCATGTCTTCTTTGTTTCACATTACAAAGTTTAAATTTAGTTAAAATTCCAATTTCTCTTCTTCTAATCTCTGTAGTGAGTAGTTTAGAAACAATAAATGTTTGTTTAGTCAAAAATTAAAACTTAAAAATAATTTTGAGTTAAAAATTTGAAAATTTATCTGGAAAAAATGGAAAGACAGTGGAAATCTTTAAATCAAGTAAAAATCAAACTTTGCAAATTATTGTTTCCGGATTATAGCTCGAATCCACTTTGAAAGTTAGGATTTTTAGAACTAAAATCTCAATTTTTAATGAAGTATTGAATGTGCATTTTGGATATGACCAGAATTGGGTTTTTGGGGAAATCCTGATGATCTAAGTGAGCGAGGAGGTTGGGGTTCCTGCTAGATCCAGCTAAGTGATCTGGGTGTTTGGTAAAAATGGTAGGAAGGGTGATAGTTCACTGTGGCATCGGTGGTGTGACGATCTTGTTTTAAAGCCTAGTTTGAGTTGAAGTTGGATTTGGGGTCTGTGCATAGTCTCAGGGTGATCGAGTGTCATGTAACTCAGGGAAATGGAGGCGTGGATGGTCGGCAAGGTGTGGCCAGAGTCTCTCGACCTTTGGTGGTTGGAATAGGTTGGTCGTAGGGTTTTTTTTGAAGGTGGTTTGGGGTTCCTGTTCCATCTGTGAAACTCGATTTTGAATCGAGGCTTGTATTTGAGATTTGTTGATAGGGATGGGTTGCTGCGACGTATGGTGATGTGCCGGAGGGTGCAGCGATGGTCGGAGTGGTTTCAGGCGACGGTGCATATGCACAGGTGATGTTGTGTCAGGGGATTGGCTGTTGTTTGGTTTGGGTTTGACTCAAAGGGGAGATCGAGTTTTGGAGGGAATGACTCGAGTGGGAACTTGAGTAGTTCCAGAGGGATTTGTTTCCAGGTTTTTAAAATTTAAATTTAAAACTAAAACTAAAACTAAATTTGAAAATGAAAAGAGAACTCAGGTTAGACCTGAGTGGATTTTGGGTTTGACCCGATGCTAGTGTTGAATAGTTTTTAAAAAGGTTTTAAAATCTTAGTTTTGAAATTTGAACTTTAATTTAGTTTAAATCTTTTTATATAAATTTACTTTATATAAAAAAAATGTTTTCTTTAACAATTTGTTTAGAGGTTTTGAAATTGTTTAACTTAAATTTTATTAAGTAAAGTTTGAAGTTAATTTTAAAAGTTGAGTTAGAAATGAAATTGTAAAGGTATTTGTAAAAGCAAAGTTTTAAATTCAAATTTGAAACTAGTTTTAAAAACTATTACTTGATAATATTTTAAGTATTTAAAGGAAGCTTTGTTAACCTTAATTTATCAAGTTAAATGATTATTTATTTTAAAAACTTAATTATTGATTTAATTAAATAAAATTAATTATTGAGATAAAATGTTTTATTGATAATTAAGTCATTAACTAAGATAATGTTTTATCTTAAGATAATTAAGGTTTTAATGGGTTGAAATTAATTAAGTTAATTAAAGGAAATTAAGTATAAGTAATTAATTTAACTAATAATGATTAAGAATTAATTAAGGAATTGATCAAGGGTGATTAATTGATTTAATTAATTTATTTAATAATTAAGGGTTATAACTTAATTACTTAGAAGTTGATTAATTTATAATTAAGTATAATTAATTTGATAATAAGAAATTATTAATTAATGACTAGAGATTAATTAATTAAGTAATTAAGGTTGATTAATTAGTAATTAGAGATTAATTAAGTTGTAAATTAAAAGTACTTAATGTGTAATTTAAGCTTTACTAATTAATAATTAGGCTTTATTAATTAATAATTAAGAAATTATTAATCTATAATTAAAGTTAATTAAGGATTAATTAACTCACATTTAGGGTTAATTAATTGTTATTAAGGATTGATTAACTGATTTACTAGGGATTAATAAATTGGCTATTAAGTTTATTAATTATAATTAAGGTTTATTAATTAATAATTATGGATTGATTAATGTGTAATTAAAGATTAATTAATTTATTTAAAGGGGTAATTAAGGAATTAATTACCCAATTGTAATTAATCAAATGAATGTGATTAATTAATTGGTTGATTAATTATAGATAATCTTGATGAATGATTAAGTATGAATACTTAATGAGATTAGATAGTGTAATTACTTAATGAAGTAAGTAATGTAAAATTACTGGGATGTAATTAATAAAAGGGAAATTACTTAATGCGAAGTAATTAAAGGATAATTACTCTGTAGAAGTAATTAAGGGTTAATTACTTATTGTAATTAGTTAAAGGATTAATATAATTAATTAAGGAGTTAATTAATTAAGGAAAGTAATTATATGATGATAATTACTATTTAGGATTAATTAAAGTTGATTAATGGAAGTAATTAATTAAGGATCATTAATTAATGTAATCAATGAGAGTAATTAAGAATTGATTAATTAAGATTAATTAATCAATTATAAGTGATTATAAGGCAATTAATTAATTGTAATTAATTAAGGATTAATGTAATTAATTATTTCTAATTAAGTAATTAAGGTTAATTACTTAATGGTTTGTAGATAATTAATTTGTGTAATTAATTAAGGATTAATTACTTAATGTAATTAAAGGATAATTAATCAAGGGTGATTATTGGTTTGTAATTAATTAATGGTTATGTAAGCAAGATTTATGTGATAAAAGTAATTAATTTAATTTGTTTTAAATTAGTTAGAGATGAAGTAATTAATTTAATTCATTTTAAATTAATTATAGATGTGTGATTAATAGATCATTGCTTATGGATGGCTGATTGATATTGAATGCCTTGATTGTTTGATATCTTTGATGAGATATGTGTGATATGTGATATGAGATGATTTGGTTGAATTGTGATGACATGGATTATCTATTTATGGATATTTGAAATATCTATCTGTGTGAATATAGATAATGATTTGAATTGATATAGATAATGATTTGAATTGAATTGTTTTAACTTTAAAACAACTTTGACCTAAAAGACGGCGTTTTGGATTTCGATGAGACCGGGATCGGGTTTCCAGATTTGGATATCCAAAAACCACATCGATCCAAATTAACGATAGGTCATGAATCTCAAGTGAAGATGAAGATTCAGAGTGAAAGGATTATTGTCGTTAAATCTAAGGGTGATTCCAAAATGAGTGTAACGAGATAATGCCTTCGGTTTCGTTCGAACCCGGAATGAACTTGTATGGATTGAATGCTTTCAGCACATCGTCAGAAGGACGATGAGCATTCTAAGATAAATGTGTTCTATAAAGGTAATCGTAGCCTCAAGCCTCATCAACCGGGAATGGCTAAAACAGGGGAGGTGTAGCAAGGCTAAGTGGTTAGCACCCAAGTAGGATGAAATTTACCCCTGTCTAGAGTCCCTTTTTATTCGGCTGTGTGGGCGGTTGCAAGCTACAATCGCGGGGTTTTCTTATTCGGGACTGTCCAGTAAGGGATAGTTCCATCTTTGTATTGCAGGGGATTGGAAGTAATCTTTGGTACGATGATCTAGGCCACATACTGTGACGGACCCCAGTAGCTCTGCCATTGTATGGAAATCCAATCTCCAATAAGTATCCTCGGATTTGATTGTATACCTATGTAGCTGGAATTTAATAAATGTAACAAATTCGGCTATTTCTTATTTATTTGAAAACCCTAGACGCTATTATAATATCACTGGATTTCCTATCAAATGTTTTAGTTAGCGTAAGGTAAAAACTTACCCATGTTTTTGTGTGGGGAATCTTACGTGATACCTTTGTTTTCAAAAGGTTTTTAAAGTGAAGCAACTTTAACCGTTTACTCACACCAGACCCATACCTGACCCAGAGTTTATTCTGTTTTTCTTAAACTCTTGGTTACTCAAATTTTTACGAGTAGCCAAGGGATTCAGGTTAGCTTTGATGAATTCTGGAGGAGCAATGGAGCAAGAGGCTTCAGCGTTTGTAGATATATATAGATGGTTCTGCTGTGTTGGTCTCTGAGTCGTTTGTTTGAGTTGTATCTTGTGTTGTAATAACTAGACATGTGTTTATAACTGTCTAGTATGTGATGCATAAGCTGTGTAACTCTGATATATATGATACTATGTAATACCTATGTGATTAATATAATTTATTTGTTCCGCTGTTGAGATTCTGATGTTGTTTCTTTCTTTCTTCTCTATCTTTCTCCTTTCTATCCCTTTCTTTCTTTATAATGATGTGTCTTTCTGTGGAGAGAAAGGCAGATCGTTATAGTCAGCAGGCAATATAGCATTTTTTTTGGATCATAGTAAGTCACGCGATGAGAAGGTACTTCCATCTCGACCGGAATAATGGCTTCTGAGCCATAAGATAAAGAAAATGGAGTGTGTTTGGTCGCAGACTTGTGGGTCGTTTGGTAAGCCCATAAATCCACAGGAATTTCATCAACCCATTTGCCCCTGGCCTTTTCCAGTCGTTTTTCAGAATTGATTTGATAACCTTATTAACAGCTTCAACTTGGTCATTAGCTTGAGGGTGCGCAACTACAGAAATTTTTTTGTGGATATGGAAATGATAACAGAAATCCTTGAACTCAACACTATCGAACTGGGCTCCGATGTCAGTAATGATGGTATGTGGGATACCAAATCGGCAGATAATATTACGAACTACAAAGTTGATCACCTTCTTCATCGTAATTGTCGCAGGAGGTTTAGCTTCATCCCATTTGGTGAAGTAGTCAACTGCGATGATGGCGTACTTCGCACCACCTTTGGCCGGAGGTAGCGTGCCAATAATATCAATGCCCCATACTGAAAACGACCATGGGATGACCATTTGGGTTATCTCAGTAGGTTGGACTCTAGGAATTCGAGCATGTTTCTAGCATTTATCACATTTCCTAGCGTAGTCTGTTGCATCACGGTTTACAGTTGGCCAGTAATATCCATATCGGAGTACTTTTTTAGCGAGAGCTTGCCCCTTGGTGTGATCCTACATTCTTCTTCGTGTACATCATGTAACACTCGTTTAATTTTATCGTGCACGATACCTCGAAGGAGAGGAACAGAATATCCTCTTCTATACATGACTCAATTCTGAATGGTGAACCATGAGGCTTTTTGCAGAATCTATCTTCTCTCACTCTTGCCGCTCAAGCAGCGTTCCATGCTCGATATAATTTCGATACGGGGTCATCCACGACTCCTTAGTGGGAGCGATTTCAAACACAAAGTCTGTCTCCATCTGATCAATGCTTGGGGAGGATAAGGTTTCAACTGGAACGAGTCCTATTTGCTATGCTTCGCCCATGCTAGCTAGCTTCGCCAATGAATCAGCCTTTTGGTTGCGCTCGCAGGGTATGTAAAAGATGGCGTAATAGTCAAACTGATCAAGTATTTCTTGGACTCGAGCTAGATATGCAGCTAATCTTTGATCCTTGGCCTGATATTCACCCTGAACTTAGCATATGACTAATTGGGAATCACAATAAATTTCCACAGCAATAATTCTCAAATTACAGGAGAGTTTCAATCCAGCAAGCAAGGCTTCGTATTCAGCTTCATTATTGGTCGCACGAAATTCAAATTTCAAGGCATAGCATGCGGATCGGCCTTCGGGGGTTTCAAGTACTACTCCAGCACCCGAGCACCGATCGTTGGATTCACTGTCGGTATGAAGCTTCCAGATGTATTCGAGAGATTTACTAGTCTTGGGCAAGACCTCTGGAACGGTAAACTCAGCTATGAAATTTGCTAGGACTTGTCCTTAAATCGCTTTCCTTGGAGTATAAGTGATATCAAACTGGCTCAATTCAATGTTCCACTTGAGTAACCTACTAGACGTCTCAGGCCGTGTAAGGACCTGTTGTAACGGCTGATCGGTATGCACAGTGATAGGATGAGCTTGGAAATATGGACGGAGCTTCCTTGAGGCAATGACTAGGCAATAGGGCAATTTCTCTAGCTTTGGTTAATTTCTCTCAGCTTCGATAACCGTTTGCTAACATAGTAGACCGGTTTCTGCAATCGGTCTTCCTTCCGAACTAAGGTAGCATTGATTGCGTTTTCTGATACCGCCAGGTAAAGATATAATTGCTCGTGGTCGATAGGCTTTGACAAAATCGGCGGTGTGGAGAGATGTTGAACTAGTGCTCTAAATGCGTCTTCACACTCCATGGTCCATTCAAAGTTTTGCTTTCCTTTTCGGATCAGATCGAAGATGGGAATGCACTTGTCAGTGGACATTGAAATGAACCTGCTCAATGCTGCTACCTTTCCGTTGAGACTCTGGACTCGCTTTATGGTTTTAGGAGTTTGAAGATTTCTGATCGCCCAGATCTTTTTGGGATTGGCTTCTATCCCTCGAGCGTTGACGATGAACCCAAGGAACTTTCCAAATACGACTCCAAAATGACATTTCAATGGATTGGACTTCATCTTGTATTCTCGAAGGATGTTGAACATCGATTCCAAGTCTCTTACATGATCGGTGGAGAATCTTGACTTTACTAGCATGTCGTCCACATATACTTCCATGGTTTTCCCGATCTAGTTAGCGAATATCTGATTGACCATGCATTGGTACGTTGCTCCGGCGTTCTTGAATTCAAAGGGCATGACTCTGTAGCAGTAAAGTCCCAGATCGGTCATAAAGCTAGTATGCTCTTGGTCGGGTAAATGCATGGGTGTTTGGTTGTAGCTGAAATAAGCATCCATGAAGATAATAACTCGTGTCCATCCGTTGAATCTATGAGCTGATCAATTCGGAGAAGTGGAAATCTGTCCTTCGGGCAGGCTTTGTTCAAGGCAGAATAATAAACGCACGCTCTCCATTTCCCGTTTGTCTTTCGAACAAGTATGGGATCGGATACCCACTCCGGTTATAAAGCATCTCGGATAAACCCATTTGATTTCAATTTATCGACCTCTTCTTTAAGGGCAGAAGATCTCACTAGATCCATACCACACCTTTCTGCTTGACCAGGATACACCGCGAGTCAATATTCAGGGTGTGGCTCGCGATGTCCAGCGAGATCCCACACATATCAGAATGCATCTAGGCGAATACGTGAAGGTTTGTCCGGAGAAATTCAACCAATTCCTTTTGCGTGTGTTGGCTTAACTGAGATCCAACCTTTATCATCTTTGAATCATCTTCATCATCGATCAGAGCATCGATCGTCAGTTCGACCGGGGAAGCTTGACTGTCTTTAGATCACCTTTGCTCTCGGTATCCTTAGGGTCAAGATCCCTCTGGAATTGGTTGGAGTGCCCAGGCCGGGGCTCAGGCACCAATTATCAATTATCAGCAAAACAGACGTGGAGAGATTCCTCTACGCCCTTTCCTTTCTACCTTCGCTACACCCCACGCAACTCAGCAACATAGCAGGCTCTCCCAACAGCTTGATCTCCTTGAACGACTCCGAACCTATGATCGGTGGGGAACTTCAGAGTCAAGCACCATGGGGCGATAGCTGCCCTGAATTCAGCAAGAGCCTGTCGGTCTAAAAAAGCATTATAAGGTGAATCAATATCCAAAACAACAAACTAAAAAATCCAGACTCTCTGACGTTCTCCAACACCCAATTCCATTGGCAGCTCCGCCACTCTAATGGGTATTGTAGCACTTCCATTGAAGCCGTGGATTCGAGATTGACAAGGTTTCAAATCCTTGGCTTCCATCTTCATCAAATTGCATGCTCGCTTGAACAAAATATTCACATAACTCCCACTGTCAACCAGGATCCTCTTCATCCGAGCAGGACCTACCTAGGTAGATATGACTAGTGGGTCGATAGTGGGAGCTTCGACCTTATCAGCATCTCTATTTCTGAATACGATGTCATCTATCATCATTATTTGTTGCTTGGCCGGAGCCCCGTCATCACAACTTCTACAACATTCGAAGTCCGCATGCCTGATAGAGCTGGTATACGACTCCATTTCCCTCCAGCTTCGGTCTGTTAGATGAGGGCCACCACTCATTGTATTTATAATTAACCTCCCGCCTGTATGAGCGGGTTCCTCCTGCCTTTCTTGATTCGGTACACGATTTTGGGTTAATGGGCCCACACCACCTGACTGCGGCGCCTACACAAACTGATCCAACTTTCCCTCTAATCAATTTATCGATGAGATCTTGCAAATGATGACACTCATTGTATTATGGCCGTAACTCCTATGGAACCTACAAAACTTTTCTGTCAGAATCTACCTCTCCGATGATGGCTTCGAAGCAGGCTTCTTGTATTGCATAGTATTGTAGGTCTGCAAATACACATTCTCTAGCGACGTATTCAATGGAGTGTAATTATCGAACATTGGTGCCCTACGTCGCGGACCATGATTTTGATCTCGCTTCTTATTTTGATTGCCATTGTTCCTCTGCTGATTTTTCTTGTTCTGTAGCTGAACTTTCCCAGAAGTCTCTCCGGACTACTTAACAGCAACATTACTTTGTATGCCCTCCATACTGGGTCCCACATCATCCTGCTTCCTAGACCGTTCCAATGTCCTTCCGTCTCAAGAATTGAGTAGCTTTGGAGTAGAAATGGTCCAACGAGGTGGGTGCTTTCTCAGCCAACCAATTTTCAAACTCAAAATCAGAGTCAATCCCTTTAGTCAATACCATTAAGATTGAGTTGTCGTTAGAGTTACTAATCTCCGCACGTGCAGCATGAAATCTCTCTAAATAGCACCTAAGTGTCTCTCCGGGAGCTTGGATGACACTAGATAGAGTGTTAACATCTTTAGGTCTCGCCACATGCATATGAAATTGTTCTACAAACTTAGTGGCCAACTGGTCAAAGGAAGAAATGAATTAAGGTGGCAATCTTGTGAACCACATGGTAGCAATGCCCCTCAAAGAAATGGGAAAGCTACAGCAATTCACCGCATCATTAGCTCTTGTAGCGCTCATTGACCATTCATACTTTAGGATAGGTTGATTGAGGTCATAATTTCCTTCAAACATTGGTAGAGTCGGTATTCTGAATTACCGAGGGGGTTCAGCATATAATATTTCATTGGTAAAAGGGGTATGACTCTGGAAGATTCCCCAGTCGTCATTCGTGAGGCCTTGACTTTCTTGAATCATTTGTCGAATCATAGTCGGAATATCCAGCATCTGGACATTCTGTGCACGTTGAGCCAAAGTGTATTCAGGTTCCACAGTGCGAAGCTGGATTGGGCGCTGTCGATGGTCTAAGTCTCGCCTCCTTGGCTCAAAGTCATCTGGGACGTATGGCTTAGGAAGCACGGTTGTCTGTGGTGTATTGAGAAACAGTACCTCGCTAGGAGGAAGGTCCAATATGAAAACTGGCCGATGGGCCAACCCTCAGCTGTCCAACGGTCATTGTGGGTTGATGTCCAATGGCTTGTGTGTAACTCCCGTCTAGCCGAGGACAGATGGATCTGTGGTGGTAGTCAGACGAGGCAGAAATTTCTATGGAGGAATGAGAAGCATGATCTCTTCTGGATCTTCTGTTCTTTTGACGATTCAGCTGGTTAGTCAGTTCAACATTAGCGCATAGCTGTTCAGTCAATTGCTGCCGACTCTAGGTCAATTCTTGAAGCAGCATCTGAAAATCTTGTCTTGTAACCGCCTGACGGATCTGAAGGTCCGGTAGCATTTTGGTTGGATGGACGCAATTGCATGGGGATTCTGTCTATCCCGGCCTTCTTGATCGGCAGCGGTGGAGACGGTCCTTGTGCTTACCATCATGATAGGTGAAGTTCTTTCCTAGATTTTATGCAAATCTAAATAGGTTGGAAGGATTCTGGATTCAAGATCTGGATCTTCTTTTTGGATTTATGCAATCCGGTAAGGATAGTAGATCCAACGAGCAGGAGAAATACTGTGTTCTCAGTGAAAGCACCAAAGTGTTTGTACCAAAAATGGACAAAACACTCTTCGGAAGTTTTTTTAAGAGATAAAAATAAAGAATATAAATGTAAAATGTAGATTATCTAACAAAAACTCCAAAAACTGATAAGTAAATGCAAAGACACACGACAATTTAGAGTGGTTCGGTATGTTGCCTACGTCCACTATAAAGATTTATGATTTTATTGATATTCTCTTGATGAATACACTTGATTACAGCAAGCTACAACGAGTTACAAGTTTGAAATTTGAGTACAACAGCAGTAATGAAGTGCAAAGTCGAATCCGACAGAGTCTGGGCGCTAGAGAGTCAGAAGATCCTTCTTCTATAGGCCTTGGGGCTATATTTATAGGCGTAGGAGGCTGATATTTCGCTCAGATCTCGGAAGATTTCTTCTAGCACGTGGGTTCACCCACGCGATCGATCCCATGAAGTTTCGACTCGATCGTGATTTTGTCCAATGGAGTCGGAACTTGGTGTGGACATTTTTTAGCTCGCATGTAAGCTCCTGTGAAAATTTCATAGCATTTGGACTTGTGGATCTCGAGTTATGATCGATACGAGTTGTACCTTTTCGGAAGTCTGTTTTCTTCGAATCGATTGCTTCGAATCGATCTGTTCGAATCGATGGTTGCACGTGCCCATGTGATGACATGGCGCGCACTCCTCGGATCGATGCACTTTTCAACCGTGTTGATCGAGTCGCCCCTTGAATTTCGCTTTGCTCGTATTGAAGACCGTTGCTTCGTTCAAGTTGATAACCGTTGCCAATTCGTATTAATGGAAGTTGCGCTGTTCGTATCGATGGGAGTTGCGTAGTTCGTATCGATCCACAATGTTCCAACTTGATGGATACGAACAAGCGACATAGTGATGGATGCGAAAGAAGGAGCCTCGATGGATTTGAACAAGGCCCTCCAGGATGGATACGAACTGGACTATTGTCGTATAAAGTCGAGCTTGTTTGATGGTGGAGGTGAGTGGATTGGTACGAATAGGCATAAGCTCTCGATGGATACGAAATGGCACATCCTTATCGATTCAAGCGAATGCTTGTTGATGGATACGAAGTAGACCTCCGTGATGGATACGAACAGATGCTCGCCGATGGATGCGAAGCAGGCATGAGCCGATCGATACGAAGTGCACTTTTTGTTGATGGATACGAAGTTGCTCGATGCGAACCGAGGCTTGACGATGGATACGAACTAGACCGATTCGAACTGTGGTCCATTGATGGATACGAAAACAAGGTTATCTCCTCCAACTTGCATCGTTCATAACTTGGACATACGAATTCGGATTGACTTGAAATTTTGGAATGATGGCTTTCATGGCTTCATTTGTCGTGTCTTATCAATCGTGGCCTGATCCGGACTCGGAAAAAATTCATCGATATCCATAATGAACCTGTGCATACTCGATATCCGGGACGAGTGATCCTTGATTTTCAGTCAGTTTATTGATGTCTCGGTCTTATCTAAAGGCGGGATAACAGTCTTTTCTTCATAATTTTAATAAGTTTTCGAGTCATTGGCTGTTCTGGTTCATGTCAATTTTATTTCCGATTCATATTTACCTATTGATTCATGTTACTGTTGATTCGATACAACGATTTGGTTATTATATCTACTGTACTAAGTTTTAGATGTTTAGGTTATGATCCATAATCAGTTTAATTTAGCAGCTTTTTCTAACAGTCCCATTACTGGTAGATTTGTATGTATTGATTTTAGTTTTCAAATGTTTGTTCAAAATTATTGTTTTCGTAACATTTCTTAGTTAACGTGTTTGTCCTTTTGGCAGAATGTATCTCTTTATACATACCTTGATTTTGTTTCTAGTAAAATTAATCAACTATATTTTCTTCACTCTATTTATATTCATATCGTGGATAATATAAAGTTTATTCATATTATTCTAAACTTTTATATTTGATTAAGATAACACTCCAGTACACTTTTATTTTATTTTATGATATGCTGCACATCCAGGGTTTGGAAAATGTTGGTTTCTTATGATTTTTCTGATTGTTTTGGTGTGTTGTGGGATTTATTTGAAAGGTCTTTACATGTAGTTTGATGTTAAATATGTTTGTAATCCAAGCAACTTTGGATTCTGAAATTCATTTAGTAGGATTTATATGCATAGCACCTAATTGTTTTATGAAAAGCCAATTCAGTTTGGTTTATTCATGATCCTTATAAACATAAACTTCAGATTATTGTATGTCTTATGCAACTTTATAGGAAAAACTGTCAAACAATCTCTATAATGACCTTATATGTAGCAGGATTATTTGGGAGGATGGACATGTTAGATATGAGCTTGAGGGATGTGGGGTTTTAGTTGCCAGTGAAGGTCAGTGCGTTGGGAGTTTTCTATTGATTTAGATGATGTGTTGAAGCTGGAGGCGAGCAGTGCTTGTGATTGCCAGTGAAGGTCAATGTGTTGGAATTTTCTATCGATTTAGATGATGTGTTGAAGCTGGAGGCGAGCAATGTTTGTGAGCAGGTTAAGTGTACTTTGGAGAAGCTATTTCTGCTTAGTAAGGCAGCCTTTGATGAATCTGGGGTAAGTGTTCTTGGTTTGGGCATTTATTGTTTTATATTCACCCTAACTATGAAAGGTGTAACTAAATAAATGGTTATAAAACCACATATCCTTATCAATCCATAACTGTGCAGTTAAAGCGCTCGGCAGATTCAAAGCGGTGGAGGTGCAAAAAGTCATAGCGGAGATACAGCGATAATATAGCGGGATATAGGGGATAGCTCTAAAATAACATATAAAACGTGTACTTAATGTTTTTACAAATATATAAATGGTAATTAAATGAAAAATTATCATTCAATTAAATTATAATTAATACATAAATGATTTTAAACAAAAAACATGTGCGAATATACTTTAAATAAACGTAAAACTGTTGTATAACATAATTGAATTTAGTAGAATATTAGAGTATTTTCATTTTTGAAAATATATTAAAAATTAAATCGAATAAATTAGTTTCATAATTTTTATAATGTATAAATGCAGTTTTTTAATTCATTTTATTAAAGAAGATATAGCGGAAATGGCAAAATATAACGGGAATAACGGGATATAGCGGGATTAAAGTGGAAAGGATATTTTGAAGCTATATGGAAAAATCGTAGCGGTAGAAATCCACTATGAGATATTGCAGGGTTATAGCGGGGTAATAGCGGGGCATTAACTACACAGATCCATACTATACATACATCCGATAAAGTTAAATTTGCACACAGTTTTATACATCGAAATAGGAATTAGTTTTACATAGTGATAAACCACCTGCACTTCTGTTTTCAGCTCCACATTCATGTTTTAGTTGCTCTTTAAGTCTAGCAGTCTTCTGCGCACTGACATTTATCTCTGCAAGGCCAGTTCATGCTCTCTACTCAAGCATGTACACTGTCTGTAAGTACATGATGCAGTTTAGCTACTTCTGCTTGATCTTGCCCACTAATATTAGCTCAGTACTCATTTTCGCAGCCTCTATTCATGTGCCAGTACCTGTCCTCCAATGCGCACACATTCTCGCTTAAAAGTTGATGGTTCGCATGCTCTTCATGCCTTGAAGCACTGTGCTCAACCAATCTGAACCAGTATGCAGCTTGCCAGTGCACAGTTTCGGACAATTTGCGATGCTCTTCGTACTATTTTTTTTTTTTTCCCTCATAACAGCTAAACCTTACACTTTAGCCAAGCAGCATCTTAACAACATTATTGTTTTATTAGCGGTTAGAGCATTTACTGCTAAAGAGATGCTTCGCTTCAACATATTAAGTCTAGCAACTATCCAGTATATGCACTTCAGCCATGCAATTCAGCAGGATCTTTGTTTTAAAACAGCGCTTCACCAGTTTTAATGTGGTTTTATGACAACCATTGATAGGAAAATCTGGGGTAAATGTTCTTGGTTTGGGCATGGTAAAGTATACAAATGAAATAGTAGGGTTTCGCATCTGCTTACTTTTGTTTATATTATAATATATTGTATTTTGCGGTAATGGACTTGTGGTATTGGGCTGTATCAGATCCAAGCCCACATAATTTATTTTTCTTTCTTTTGTTTTGTAACCGTATAAATACCGAATCCCTGTACAATCCTTGTATCAATTCAAGTCTGAATACAATCACACTTTTGCTTTTCATCTTTTATTTCTGAAATACGAAATCTCGCAGAATCCAATTTGGTATCGGAGCTCACTGCCCAGCGGCATTTTATCAATTTGATTATCATCAGATAAATCATCATCATTTGATAAAGCAAAAGCCACAAGATCTCATCAGATAATCATCATCATTTGAGATTTTTGATCAAGTGTCATACCAAAGATCCTATACTAGGTCTGGCTGCAGCAAGACCAGTGTTTCCAAAATGCAAACCAAAAAATCAGTTCAAGAAATCATCAAAAATCATCAAAAGTTTCAAAAAGAAAGGTGTTATACCAGAGAAACCCATCAAAGAATCATCATGTGGGTTAATGACTGCACTTACCTCCCTCTTTTGAAGACTCAAGATCAATTATTCTTGTTTATAGATTTTCTTGCTTTTCTTGATATATATCTTGCTTCTTTCTGTGAAATATCTTTTGATTCAGAGAACCCATCATCTTTATCATCTGAAGTCTCTGCCTGATCATGGCTGAAGATGATTCTGCGACCTCTAACAGTTCATCTACATCTCAACAACTGGCCACAGAGGAGCTGATTAAGACCATAATTAGTCCTCATAGTCAACTGATAACTGCACATCTTGATGAAAGCAATTATCTCCTCTGGAAGTATCAAGTTCAAACTATAGTCATGGGGTATGGCCTCAACAACTTCATTTCTGCCACCTCCACCATTCCATCGGAATTTCTGAAAGACAATGAGGGTAATTCAGTTGGAAACATAGAGTATATTGCATATCAAAGACAAGATAGTCTCTTGAGTTCTTGGCTTCTATCATCTATAAGTACAAACTTACTATCAAAAATAATGGGATGCAGTACAACGTACGAAATATGGTC
Source organism: Allium cepa (assembly GCA_030765085.1). Lineage (NCBI taxonomy): Eukaryota > Viridiplantae > Streptophyta > Magnoliopsida > Asparagales > Amaryllidaceae > Allium > Allium cepa. The sequence goes on from CM060929.1 coordinate 567,229,284, forward strand.
CACTATAGAACAAATCTTTAGTACTTAATCTGCAGCAAGAATTATGCACCACAAAAGGCAACTTCAAAATTTAAAGAAAGATGATATGCCAATGAGAGAATATCTTTCTAAGATAAAGACTCTCTGTGATTTGTTATGTACCGCTGGTCATAAAGTTTCAAAAACAGAACAAGTTTTATCAATTCTAAATGGACCCAATGAGGAGTATTAATCTGTTGTAGCAGTAATTTCATCAAAGAAAAATCTACATCTATTCAATACGTTCACTCTACCCTATTGGCACATGAAGGAAAAATTGAGCAAAAGAAATCATTAAAGATAGACTATACTATCAATTATGCAGCAAACTTCATCAAAAAACATCAAGAACAGAGACAATCTAACAGAAATGAAATAAGTAATAAAGGAGAATTTTAAATTTATAAAAGAAGTTGGATCCAATTTTTAAGTGATATCTTTAATAATAGTTGTAATATCTTTGGTGTCACACTTTTTTGGTATCAACATGAACTACCAAAAATGCCCCTCTACAAATATTATTAAATATTAATATCACTTACAAGCAGGATCTAACAGTTTAGTTTTCTTTACCAATTCAAAATGCCCCTTTACGGATATTATCGAAATCTTAATTTCACATAAAATTAGGATCTAACAAATTAACATTTTTTGAATTTGTTTTTTTATTAATTAATAGCAGAAATAAAATTTTAAAATAATAATAAAAATTAAATTCATTGTTTATTAATTAACAATATAAATAAAAATTCAAACTAGCCAAAAAAAGAGAATCAGATGTTGCAATTTAAAAAGAAAAATTAAAATAACTGCATATCATTTTAACGCAAAAATATGAATATATATTTCTACAAAAAATATTTTTTCGAATGAGTTAAACATCTACAATTTGTAAAAAACAATTCATGCGCGACGTGTGTGTCATCATCACGCGCGAAGCGCGTGCCATACCGCTCGTTAAGATAAAGAAGATTTTTTTTGTAGTTTATGCTGATACCAAAAAATATGACATCAAATGTATTATAACTATCATTAAAGATGTATTGAATTATCTAGAAGAATCTTTTATTATATATATCTGCGTATTTGACTTATTCTCATTATAGTAAACACGCAAACTTAGAAATATATTCATTGAAATATTCAAGTTTTAACTTGATTTGAATTATTCCAGTCCAGCTTAGAAATAATAGGTTAGAAATAACATAAACTATTTTTTGTTTTAGGTGCTTGTAAAGGGAATGATATAGATAATACTTGAATTATAAGCCAACTGGGTTGGCGCAGTTGGTTGATGGTACGGACTGCGTGATCGAAGGTTACGAGTTCGAGCCCCGAAACTGACAACCCTGCAACAAGTACCCCAAGTATGTGTTTGGCAAGCACATACTTCCCTAGAGTTTACAAGCGAAGCTTGGTTCTCTAGGTAATTCAAAAAAAAATACTTGAATTATATATGAGTAAAGGGTATTTTAGAAAGTTCACGGTCGGACCAAAAGATTACGCTTCCAAACCAACTATTAATAAAGATTGTATATGTTTAAATCAATCAAAAAAATGGTTTTATTTTTTTATTTTCAAGTGATATTAAGATTTGTATATTTGTAAATAAGCATTTTGAATCTGCAAAGGAATTTTAATTTTAGATCATATTTTTAAAAAAGGTTTTGAATTTGTAAAACATGTCTGTTAGGTATTATATTTAGGGGCGTCTAAATTTGGGCACCAAAAAAGTGTGACACCAGAGCTATTACAACTATTATTAAAAGAGTAAACATGCAAAACTAGAAATATATTCAATGAAATATTTAAGTTTTAACTTGGTTTGAATTATTCCAGTCCAGCGTAAAAATAATAGGTTAGAAATAACATAAACTATTTTTTGGTTTATGTGCTTGTAAAGGAATTATGTAGACAATACTTGAATTATATATAAGTGAAGGATATTTTGGGAAGTTCACGATCAGACTAAAAGATTGCGCTTCCAAGCCAACTATTAATAAAGATTGGAATAGAAGCACAATTTTTTGCTCCGACCATGAACTTCCAAAATTGCCTCCTGCAGATATTATAAAATCTTAGTACCGCTTAAAAATACAATCTATGAAATTAAAATTCAAACTAGCATAAAAATTAGATGGTGTAACTTAGAAATAATAATGCAAATTAAATTTCAGCGCAAAAATATAGCTAACTATTTGTGCAAAATATTTTCTCCAAAAGTTGTTAAACATATGCAATTTATATAAAAACAATTCACGTGCAAAGCGCGTGCCGTGATGCTCGTTTGTAATAATTGGGGTATATTTTCATAGTTATTTTATAAAAGATGTTAAATATAAAAGAAAAATATTGTGCAAGCACCACACTAACATATGATTAATGTTAGGAGGATAAATTTGGACAACACCACCTTCACGGTAGAGCAGTCTGTTAAGACATGCGGCACTCACTTTAAAGGTGGTTCAGTTCTTACCAACTGCATATTTATGTGATTGCGTATGTTTTATAGGTTCACTACATACTTCCTAAGAGTTTACAAGCAAAAGTAGTTTTTCTGGATTTTCAATGTTAAAAAAATATAAACAATAAAGGGTTCAGTTCTTGCTAATTTCGTATTCTTCTGAGAATAAACCAAGTTTTAAAAAAATTGTGGACAACAATGTTATAAAAATGTTCTACTGTTATAGAATAAGAAGACATTAAAGAAAGAGGAAGAAAATATTTTATTCACTACAGATATTAATCATACATTTTTATCACATTAGCTCCTTTATATAAAGGCCTATGAGCTTGGGATAGAACTAATCCCACGATGTGGGACTAAAATACAAAAACAATATATAGCATATTCACTATTTATATTTACATGTATTATAACATTCCTCCTTGAATATGCGTCTTCAAAATCTTGAATCATCTGATATCTTGAAATTGCCCCTTTTGTAACGTGTATGATGATTGCTCCCCCTCATTGTTATCTTGCTTGCATTTATTCGTTCAGTCGATCTAGATATTGTCCGTTGCCTCATTAAAAACCTCTGTTGGAAAAGCTCATTGGGAAAAAACCTTGAACGAGGAAAAGAGTGAAACTTGTAAAATTATATTAAAAATGATATTCTTTCTAAAGGACTTGATACTTCGGGATCAAAACAATGCCTCATTAAAACCTTACTAAGAAAAACTCAATGGGAAAAATCTTAGTGAAGGAAAAAGAGTACAATGACATATTATATTTTCTCATTTCTTCAAATGAAGTTTGATACTTCTAGATCAAACTAATGCCTCGTTAAAATATTATTAGGAAAAACTCTATGGAAAAAATCTTAGTGAAGGAAAAAGAGTACAATATAGTATGACATATTATAATAATTACAGCATCAAATAGAGTTTGATACTGTTGGATCAATATAATAGTTCATTAAAAACCATACAAAGGAAAACCCGATGGGAAAAACCTTAGTCAAGGATAAAATTACAATTTAACTTAAATAACATATTTGAAATATTATATCTTGAAAAGACATTTGATTCTTCTAGATCAGGATAATGCCTTGTTAAAACCTTTGTAAGAAAAACCTGGTGGGAAAAATCTTAAATAAGGAAAAAGAGGGCATTATAACTTATTTTCAAATGTTACTAGGAAGTTGATACTCTTAGATCAAGATAATGCCTCATTAAAATCTTCCTAATAAAAAAACCAGTGGGAAAAAACTTAGTTAAGGAAAAAGAGTGCATTATAAAATACTTATAGATGCTCTCCCTGATTTAGAAGTTTCCTCTGAATTCGTATTCGTCTTTCAATAACTCAAATTGATTATAGATACTTCTGGATCCATAAATATGCATCTCACTAATAATACAATTTATTAATAGTTTCCTTCGATACAATCAAAATTTTCAAGATTGTTTCTTCCAAATATAATTTGCATTTTATGCATTTTGTATGCTACTTTTATAATAAACACATCATGTGCTTTCATTTTTGAGCTTCAAATCAGTTTGCATATTGCAACTACATCTTTGATAAATATTAAAAGTTTCATTGCAAAAATACTAAAAAGCAGAAAGTAATCTACTCATCTTGAAGCACATTAAGATTTTCATTACAATATTACTTATTAGAAAGTTGTAGTCTACAATTCATATTCTCTGCATTCTTTATAATCATCAAAGTTATTTACATTATTTTATGAACTTATATATTTTAATCAGTTTTGCATATCGCAACAAACACTTTGATGGGTATTAAGAGTTTCATTACAATAATACTTAAAAATAAAAAGTAACATACTCATCATGAGTTATATCAAGATTTTCATTACAACAATAATTAAAAGTAGGTTGTAATCTACGCTCCTAGTTTTTTGCATTCTTTACAACCACAAAAGTTATTTATATTCTTCAGGAATTTATATACTTTCATCATTTAATATGATTAAACCATATGTATACCTTCGAAATATATTAAGCGTTTCAAGCATTTTCACTACTTTGCGGACTACATGTCCATATTTCTCTATAAATAAAGAATTCATGATGGCTAGTCATGTTTTACACTAATTCAAGATCTTTAATCTAGTTATAACATAAGCACTTTATTATTTATAAATTTATCATCGATGATTATTTCTTGTCAGTTCTAGATACGATTTATTGTGATCTCTTCAATCATCGTGTTTTAGGTACCTAAACCACTTCTAGGGTAATTTGACAATCATGTCATGGATCTATTTCAGAGCACCCTTAAGCGTTTCTTCAAGAATATTCACCTCATTTATGTGGCATTTTTATTACTTATTCAAAAGATATTCAAACTGACTTCTGTACCACATTTCAGATGTGATTTATACCTTTTGATCCTTCAGGGATTCAAAGCTATATTGGAGAAAGTGTAATAGGGACAATATTGATAATTTATTCAAGTTACTCAATATTTTGCATCATTGTATATTTTAACAAACATTTAACACTGATGATCAAAATGTACTTGTATCCCTTTATCCTCCCCCTCAATGTTGACAAACATTGTCACATTAAATAATAATCCTCTTTGAATTCTCATTTTAATCCATTATCACATTGCGATTAGCAAATACACCATACATATTAATAATAGAAGGATAATTCTTTTATCAGTTGATAAAATGCATTCAATTGATATTTCTTATTAGATTTTGTTCTCATTCATGGATCTATGCATAATCCATAAGATGAGCTCATAACAAACTTCAGGTTATCAGTTGAATATTTACATATATGGATGTATATGTGCATCCACATATTACACATATATTATAAATTTTCTTATTCTTTCTCATTTGAGTTAGTGATTTTTAGAACACAACTATTACAAGGGTCCAAACTATTAATTTTTTGTTTATAGATCAGTGTCAATGTAAATCCTTCAAGACCGCATGATAATGTTCAAACATCTGGTTTAATAACATATTGAACTTTTGGTTCAAATAAATTATATAAACAACTTCAAGTTGTTAAGTTTTATTCCTCGGTTATATCTCAAATATCACTTTTAAACATCAAATAATACATAGTTATAATTACATATAGACATCTCTACACATCTCTTCTGGAGAGTTCAACAAAAAGGGATTTATTTACAAGAATAGTAATAATAATAAAAATAGCTTCTGGTCACTTGGAATTTTATAAAAATAAGAGATATGCACATAACATAGCTCTTAAATTTTTAAAGTTAGAATCAGATCTAAACTAAATCGAAATCTTTCATAATCAAATTTCTATATATTTATTTGGTTTAATAAAATTACCAAATATATATAAACAAATCTCTTCTAGAGATATTTTATCATTTCCAAATGTATAATTATTTTCTAGAGATATTTTACTATCACCACTTCTGGAGCAAACTTATCTCTTCCATAGATATGTATGCAAACTATTAGAATGTCATATCAATATACAATATTTCTTTTACATAAATTACATAATTACTGCTTTTACAGTAGCATAAAATATCTCTTCTGGATATTTTTGTTGTAACTTCTTTTGAAATGTCATATCAAACATTAAATACAATAGCAAAATTAGACGCGCCAAATGAAAGTAAGATGCAAGAGATAAAACCACTACTTCTGAAGTGTGATATTTGGTATACAATACTTTTTTTTAGAGATAATTATTGTTATTACTTCAAAAGTTTATATCATATTGCTCCAGGGAATGCAGTATTTCTTCTTAAAGGATTGCAATTTAACAAAAATAAATTTTCTTAGCCTTTAAAAGAGTTAAAATGCTAAATTAGTTTGTCGCTTGCTAAATAAACTTGTTTTTTTAGCCTTTAAAAGAATAACTGCAATGATCCTCTTTTATAAAGCTAATATCACGTAATTCATGGAAAATATTTCACTTTTAAGTATCTTTGAATTATGTCGCATTGAGGTTTATTTGTTACATAAGTAAACAAATTATATCACATAAGATAAAAGTCCTAATGATAAATAAAAAGTAATCTTGCAGTTGAAACCAATTGTTTTTATACAACAGGGATAAAGAAGTTAGATGTCCGAACCTGTGCCCAGATAAATTCCCTATCTTTTTCACAAAATCAGTTTCACTTTATATTTATGAAAATATCTCAATTTTAATTAACATAACTATTTCCCTTTGTATCTATCACTATATAATATATATGCTAACTTCAAAGATAAAACCATCCGCGTTTAACACTAACAAGGATTTGTTATTTTTAGCTAACAAAGCTATTACCGTTTAACATTTGCGTAAACATGTTATTTTTAAAGGATAAAGTCATAACCATTCAGATTTTGAGAAAAACTGTACTTGCTAAACATTTAGCTAATTTCATGAAAATAGAATTAAATAAATGAAAAAGAGAAAATGGAGTACGTATATTTTATTAAACTAATTACCTATTGCATTGACCTTTTCACTGGAGATTTTTATAAAACTGTACTTAAGTAATGCCCATTTTAGATAAATATTTTATTTATATTCAGTTTTAGAAAAAAATTCAAAATTCAAAATTGTATAAATATTATTAAACTGATGAACGCGTAAACTAGGAACTGAGAACTGTGCTTTACAAATTCCTACACAGAATTACCCTTCACTTACTAGTAGCAACCAAACATGCTATTCATTAAAAGCAGCATCAAAATGTAGATATAACCAACGCAATAGCCTTATAAAAACCTTATGATTCATTTCAATGTTTAGTAAAATATGAACCTAGCCAAAGAACAAAGCAAAACTTAGTATATTGCATTGATGGAGATGTACAAGTTGCACGAGCACCGATTTCCTCCTAATACTTGCACTTTTAAAGCATTCTTCTTTAAATAAAGACTACTGATTGCAAAACTGCCATATAATCAAAAACCATTGAAAAAAATTCTCCGTGCAAATAAAATTAGCTTAAGGTTCTAGCGCATATAAGAGTATTAAAATTGCAAATTTGGAGTTTTACTGCGACATAAGATATGAAAAGAAGAAACCAATACATTTTATGCATGAATAAATAACAGAACTTATAAAGGAAGTGAATAAACAAAGAGCTCGCCAGATACATTTAAAGTTCATGATATTCATCATTGTTGTCAAAAGGTCTGCATGCAGAATTTTGCTTCCGATTCAGAGCATTGTAAAGGACAAATCAGTGTAACTTTTAGTTTTGTATCGAGGAACGTGAGCTCTTTATATCTATGCCATTGGTACAACTATTTAGCTTTACCGATGGTATAGTAATTTCCTTTTACTGATTGATAATCAAAATGAGTTTATTCAGTGGACCAAGTCAAGTGAGCTTCCATCAGTGAAGTGGATGAAATCTGAGAATTGAGACCTGGAGTAGCCGAAATCACCTAAAGGCTCTTGATATTAATTCTGGCACGAATCTAATCTTTTGTTCCAATGCCTCTTTGATATCGCTCCCTAAACCTTGATTTAGTATACCCTTCGAAGCTCTTTGATTGTCGATGTCAATCTGATAATCTTCAAGATTGAAGATGGGCTTTGATTTCGATTTCATTGTTTTGGTCATAATGCCATAATCTTCGATGTGGAACTTTCATTTTTGTTGTAGATCTGAGCTTTATTACAAATCAAGTCGAAACTGATGACATCTGTGCTGCTTGTGATCATAGCCCTCGAGAGATGCTTTTTCATTTCTTTGGAAGCTTTTTTTGTGCTATGATAAGAAGAACACCTCTATTTGGGTTCTGCAAGAATATTAAAAAAAATTCATATACGGTCTTCAATAGCATAATAGTACGGCAGCTACCTAATGGCGTGACTTTGGAATCCATTGTGGTTTAATGGAAATGGATGGATCCGATCTTCTAAATCATTACAATTTTATATGTATAATTTTTGATTGAAGATCGTGCTGATAACGTGTTATAGAATAAGAAGACATTAAAGAAAGAGGAAGAAAATATTTTATTCACTACAGTGATTAATCGTACATTTTCATTACAGTTGCTCTTTTATATAAAGGCTTAGGAGCTTGGGTTAGAACTAATCCCACGACGTGGGACTAAAATACAAAAAGTATATAACATATTAACTATTTATATTAACATATATTATAACATCTATACAATTGTTATTTTAAGACAAATTTTCAAAATATCGGAGAGGCTAAAAAGAAAATCTGACTTTTTGGGTAAAAATATTGTAACAAAAGAAACCTTGGTGACATTTCTAGAAATAAAATTGAAAAAGTCCTACCTTATCTAAAATTATTTGACCATTATAAATGTAGCGTAGTGAAAGAATTGTAGAGTCGTAGTTTTAATCAGTTGGATTATCTTGTTAAATTTGACTTCGGGAAATTTGGAGTGATCTGATAATAGAAATGTTATAACAAACAAATTATTTGAATAATTAATTTAATTTTAAAGTTAAGTTTAATTGTTTAATTATTCAATAAATATTTGATTAACAAAGTGACTGACACCTAGACGATTAATTTAATTAAACTTGATAATTAATAAAGATGCATGAAGAAGAAAAATTAGAACGAAAAAAATTAGATAACTTATTTCAACAATATACATTGACTTTTATTAAGTGGAACGGTGATTATGTTAGTATAACAGGAAACAACGGATTAGGCAAGTGAAAGCCCAATACGCATGATATTAACTCATATTTTTCATATATCACATCTATTTTCTTCGTTGAATTTTCACAGAAGAAAACCAAGTCTAAACCTGCACCATTCCCCCAAGGAGAAAGAGGATGTATAAACAAGTAAATCTTCCAAATCTACAAGGAAGAAAAATGATTAACCAACCTTCTTCATCCGGGTGGGTAATGCTATGACTTTTTCCAATACATACCTTGGTTCGGATTTAATTATTATGGATTTTCTGATAACTTATTCTCATCAAAAATTTCAACAAATCACTTTCATGTTCAAAAATAACAATTTTTTCCCTTTTTAGTAAAACATCTATAAAGTTAAATATTATTCACTTTAAAAATAATAAGTAATTCCATTTTATTAATATCAGCTTCCATTATAATTTAACAATGGGTGTGAGTAGGTCCGTCAAACGTGTTGGGTTGGGTCAAAATGGGTTGGGTCGAGTTTGGCCCAACCCATTTATGACCTATTCTTTTTTATCCATTTATGACCAACCCACTTAATAAACGGGTTACCCATTTAACCCATTTAACCCATTTAAATTTAATTTGACTAATAAAAAACAAAAAAATATAAAATAGTTCTAATTCTAACTTTTATATTTTGCGATCCGATAAAAAATTAAAAGTTTAATTCTAATTTTTATCAAAATTCAAATATGGAGATGTGGTAGCTTATTACTTTCTATGTACAACTGTCAGTCTGCTTGGAGAACTACAGTGTGCGTTCACACGATAAAATATCCATGTGTTCCATACTATCCGTAATTTAGGTGAAAGTTAGTCGATCGAAGTCTCGTTTAATTTTTAGTTAGAACGAAGGAGTTATTGCAATCCAAAAAAAATAGCGGCTTCTGCACTAGGCAAAGTTCAAATATAGGGATGTGGCAGCCTGTCATTTTCTAAGTACAACTATCAGTCCCTTTGGAGAACTACAGCGTGCGCATGATGAAGTATCCGAGTGTTCCATATTATCCGTAATTTAGGTAGGAGTTGATCGGTCGAAGTCTCGCCTGATTCCCAGTTAGAACGAAGAAGTTATTGCAGTCCGAACAAAAAAATAGCGGCTTCTGCACTAGACAGAGTTCAAATATAAGGATGTGGCAGCCTGTCATTTTCTAAGTACAACTGTCAGTCCCCTTGGAGAACTATATTGTACGTTCACATGATGAAGTATTCGAGTGTTCCATATTGTCCGTAATTTAGGTGGGAGTTGATCGCTTGAAGTCTCGCCTGATTCCGAGTTAGAATGAAGAAGTTATTGCAGTCTGAACAAAAAAATAGCGGCTTCTACACTAGGCGAAGTTCAATATGCAGATATGGCAGCCTGTTATTTCTAAGTACAACTATCAGTCCCCTTGGAGAACTACAGTGTGTGTTCACACGATGAAGTATCCGAGTGTTCCATACTGTCCGTAATTTAGGTGGAAGTTAATCGGTCGAAGTCTCGCATAATTCTGAGTTATAACGAAGGAGTTATTGTAGTCCGAACAAAAAAAATAGCGGCTTCGCCACTAGGCGGAGTTCAAATATAGGGATGTGGCAGCCTGTTATTTTCTAAGTACAATTGTCAGTCCTCTTGGAGAACTACAGTGTGCGTTCACACGATGAAGTATCCGAGTGTTCCATACTGTCCGTAATTTAGGTGGGAGTTGACCGATCGAAGTCTCGCCTGATTCCAATTTAGAACAAAGAAGTTATTGCAGTCTGAACAAAAAGATAGCGGCTTCTGCACTAGGCAGAGTTCAAATATAGGTATGTGGAAGCCTGTTATTTTCTAAGTACAATTGTCAGTCCCTTTTGAGAACTACAGTGTGCGTTCACACGATGAAGTATCCGAGTGTTTCATACTGTCCGTAATTTAAGTTAGAGTTGATCGGTCGATGTCTCGCCTGATTCCGAATTAGAACAAATAAGTTATTGCATTCTAAACAAAAAAATAGCGGCTTCTGCACTAGATGGTATTCAAATATGGTGATGTTATAGCTTGTTATTTTCTAAGTACAATTGTCAGTCTCCATGAAAAATTGTAATGTATGTTCAAAAAATTTATTTTTAAAATTTATATTAAAATTTAATATTTTTAATAAATGGATAAATGAGTTATCCATTTATAACCCGTTTAAAAATGGGTCAACCCAACCCATAACCCTTTTTATAATATTCATAAATGGGTTAATCCAACCCATTTATAAGTAGGGTAAATGTGTTGGGTTAATGGGTTGGGTCAAATTTTGACAAGTCTAGGTGTGAGTCACTCGGGTTATAAACAACACTTAACCTCTTTTATAGCTGTTCATCATGCCTCACTCTTACTTTATTTATCTTCCATCATCATAAATAAACTTCATTTGAGCGTGAGATAACGACGGTTAACAAACACCTCTTTCACACAAAGCATACAATTATCAATCAAAACTCTCACCAGTTCTATAGTGTAACTCATGTTAGTCCCTGGGAAGATGGTTTTGATGACAACAATCTTAGAATAAGATTATAAAATATAAATACTAACATTATAATTTAGATATGTATGTATAAGCATGATTTCACCATGCAGGTATCAAGAATGAAGACTGTACAGTATAAAGATTCAAGATATCAAGATTGAAGACTCATGAGTATCAAGATTATCAAGAGTTCAAAAATAAGTAATTTAGTTAGGAATTTTGTTAAAACTCCTAAAAAAGCACTGGCATCTTAAAATTCAATTTATTCGTATAATGGAATCCACTTCGAGCCTGTTAAAGGGATGGAACCTTAAGTAGGATGGAACCTACGAAAAATCTAGTAGAACATTGTTTTGTATACACTAACTTTTATTCAAATATTTTTACAAAATTATATCTTGTTTTCAAAATGATTTCAAAATATTCCTTTTAAAAGAATCCAAAAAATCTATCCTGGTTTTAAAATACTTTTAGCTTCAAAATAATCTTTATCTTCAAAATCAAATTATCCTTGGTTTTAAACTATCTTTTAATAATAATATATTTAACTAATAATATTTATACTTAAATTTAAATATAAAATTATAGTAAAACTTTATATATACCAAAATATTATTCTCTACTTTATATATACCAAAATATTATTCTCTATACTTATTTATGTATTTTAACTATAATTAAGTATATTTATAAAGTTTAAAAATAGTTTTAATACAAGATAGAAGTTATTTTCAAAGAAAAACAAATCACCAAAAATACCATAGGCTTGTCGACAACCCCTAGGACTTCTTGTCGACAAGGTGGCAGTTGATTTCAAAATTTTGAATTTCAAAAGAAGTGCCTATTTGTCATATCCTTTCACGAATGGACATGGCTGTTGTTCTACTATAAATAGGGGCAGTTTTAAACGAATTTATACACATATTTTCAATGATTTCACTCTTCTTCTTCCACATTTCTTTATATATATTTTTACTATTACTCTGCCGAAATCACCATTGAATCTAACTAGATCATCTCCGGTTTGATTCTCTATCACTGTCTCAACAAGATCTCAGTGCTATTCAGAGTTATAGGCTTCTTTATAATAAATTGAGCGAGCAAAGGTGTGATTGTAGCCTGTAAAATCAATCAAGCGAGAAAATGTTTGATTGTAACTGTGAAATCAATTGGGTGAACTTGTTGCCCGTAAAATCAAGTATCTCTACCCAGAGGATTGTGAATCTGGAGTGGTGTACCTCGTGGCCTTGAAATCGAGGGTGTAATTCTAAAAATTGCTTTTGAAAAGAAATCTATACTTGTGTGCGGGACTGGATGTAGGGTAACTCCGAACCAGTATAAAATCCGGTGTGTTCTTTCCTTTATTGCTTTTACTTTATTTCTGCATCTGTGTTTGATTCTGTGATCATATCTGTGTCTGAATATTGCATACATTTGAGTTCAAATTAACATAAACTCAAAAAGATTTAGTAATTCCTTAAAACACTATTCACCCTCCCTCTAGTGTTAATTCTAGCTTTAAGATCCGTAATCTGCATCACATTTGGTATCAGAACAAGGTTTTCAAAGTTTCATAAACTGAATTTTGAAAAATTTCAAAATGGCTACCAGCACTGGTACTGTTACCAACACTAGTTATATTATCCCTGTCATTAGTTCATTTGTAGAAGGTCAGTCTACTGTCATACCACCACGTTTTAATGGCAGTATCTATGCTTATTGGGCATGTAGGATGAAAATATATTTACAATCTATAGGACTAGACACTTGGAATATCACATAGACTGAATATTCTGAACCCACAACTGATTTTGCACAGTGGACTGCTGAGCAAAAGACTGTTGCACAAAATTATTCTAAAGCTATGACTATTCTGTTTTGATTCACTTGATAGGAATGAATTTAATAGAGTGTCAGTTTGTAAGTCTGCATATGAAATCTGGAAAATTTTGCAAGTTACTCACGAAGGAACAAACAAAGTTAAACAGATCAAAATTTCCATGCTCACAAATCAGTTTTAGTTATTTAAAATGAATTCTAATGAGTCTATTTCAGATATATATAGTAGATTTTAGAATATTATGCATTCTCTAATATCTTTAGGAAAGGAATTGTCGGAAGAAGATCAAGTCAGAAAAAATCTTAAATTCTCTTACTCTAGAATGGGATCAAAAGACACTTGCGATCGAAGAGGCAAATGACATCGGTACGTAAAGATAGAAGAATTAATTGGAAATCTAATGTCGTTTGAAGTCCGAATGATTGAGAGAAGAGAAAGCAAAGCATCTGAAAAGAAATCAATGGCATTCAATGCTTTGACCGATGGATCAGACTCAAACATTGATAATGATGAAGAGATAGCTCTTATGACCAAGAATTTTTGGAAATTTTTGAAATACAGAATGATGAATAATCTCAAGAGAAACAACTATAAGAACTCTGGAAATCAGAATGTAGTGCCAAACAATATCAAATGTTTCAACTGTGACGAACCAGGCCATACAAAAGAGACTGTCCGTATCCAGATAGGCAAAATCTTCCTATAAACAATAATTTCGCAAAGAAACGAAAACATGCATTTACAACTACTCTAGATAAATCAGACTCGTCTTCAAGTGATGATGATCAGAAGACAGATAATTCAAATATGTGTTGCACGGCAGTACACGACTCCGACGAATTCAGAGAAACGGACTCAGAAAAAGGTACACGTTTACAATACGTAGGTTGAAATTGCATGCTTGATTGATTGATTTTGAATTGGTGTGTTGTTTGAATTTTAAATTTTTATTATTATTTTTTTACTATTGTTTTACTATTTTTTTAATAATATCATAATATTTTATGGAATATACTATAATTCTAGTAATATTCCAGATATATATATATATATATAGACATCAAAAATAATAAATGTATATATATATATATAGGAATACCAAAGAAAAATAATCATGGAAATTCAAAGACACCTGTCGACAAGGTCCCCACCATGTTGTCTACAAGGATACAAAAATTTGAAATTCAAATTTTGAATTCAAAATGTTGAATTTCCCTTCATCTTTTCACTTCATTCAATTCTCTGAAAAGTCACCTTTTTACCAAAGAACATGTCATTTGAGAATCTATTTATTCAGTATCTCTTATCACAACTTTTCACTTTCATTTTCAAATGCAAACTCTTATTCCAAAATATCAAGCTCTCTACTCTCTACTTTAATGGCTTCTTCAAGCAACCGTTCCACAATGGGAATTTTCAGAAAGATAAAAGAGCAATTCTACAATGATCCGAAGGTTATAAAAGCATATATCAACTATGCTAACTATGGAAAAGCCCATCCCGGGAAGTTTGCTTTATTTCAAGATTTCTCTACTTATGAAATCGATTCTCTTTTTGCAAACAACCAAGTTCTTAGTCTTGTTGATGCTTCACAAAATGATTTTGCTTGTTATCCAAATCTTGTTAAAATTTTCTATGCAAATCTCAACCGTGGATTTTATAATGGAAATGACGATGAAATTTGGAGTAGTGTCAAAGGCACTAGAATCATTTTAAATTGTGATCTTTTGGGTACCATTCTCAATTGCAAGAGCACGGGAGTGGATCTTTCAAGTTTTAATATCGATGAAAATGATCGTGAGACATTTCATCACATTTTCGAAGGAAATGATAACTTTGAATTCAAAAATCGAAACTTTCGACCAAAAGCTAGAATTGTTAATCTTCTTTTACAACATACTTTGACCCCTAGATCGGCGAGTTTTAACAATCCAACTTCAAAAGTTTGCAAAGCACTTTTTGTTATTTTAGGAAATTATGATATTAATTAGGTGTAAGTTATTTTGAATGAATTTCGCCCCAAAAATCTTTAAATGGGTGAAAACACTTTGTATCATGGAATCTATCTCACTCGGATTTTTAACTATTTTGGAGTGATTTCAAAGGAGAAGAATTTGTTTCAAAAAAGATTTTTATCACTCAAACATTTCTGTTATGAAAATTCCATTTGTTTTTCAACCATATGAAACTCTTGCCGACAAGGAAGAGCGTTTGGCTCATGAGGAGTTGGAAGAGGAGGAAGAAGAAGAAGAAGAAGGGGAAGAAATGGAAATAGAAGAAGAAGAAGGTGAAACATCTTTGGAAACCATTGACTATCCTCCTAATCCAACCAACAAAACCTTACTCAAAAACCGAAAGACCATTGTCGAGAATCAACGGATTCTTAAACGGTTCGTTAGTAAGAAATTGGATAAAATATCATCCAAGAGAACAAGTTTTTCTCCAAAATCAGCAAGAAGCTTGGATTATCTTCATCTTCTCATCCTCTAACCAGTTCTATATTTTCATGTCATGTTGTATTGGTTTTAGTGTGTTTTGATTTGAATGTTCATGTAGTTCTAAATGTTTAATCATTGTATCATTCTATTATGAAATGAAATTGAATTACTTTTCTGTTATCTAGCTTATCCTATCTCCAGAATAAATGTTAGTATATTATATAAATATATACACACACACACACACAATTATTCATAAAATCAAAATAAGTCATCAAAATTAACTGACCACTGTCGACAACCCTACAAAGATCATGTCGACATGTACTGGTAAGAAATGACTTCTCATTTTAAATTTGAAAATTGAATAACTACCTTGTGTCTATTCATTTCAAACAAATTTCTACACCTATAAATACATATTTCTTACAGAATTCATCACTCAAAATCATTTCTTATCTACTTTATCTACATGTCTTCTCACAAACTCAAATATGCCAATCCAATTCATAGTTTAACCGAGAATCTTGAAGAAACCCTTAATTCGTTCAAGAATATTCTTTCTTTCATTCTTCATAATCAGCGACACTTAGAGTTAAGTCAAATGTAGATGATCAAGGAGCAAGAAAAGCACTTTTATATGATTTGATGGATGATTTCCTCCCTGCACAAGGATGATAATGAAGCACATCCTCCAGTCTCTCTCTCCAATGAAAATGAAAATTGGGGTGCCATTAAAGCAGACCCTATAGTTGGAGAAGAAGGATGGGTGGAAGTTCCTCGTAATGTTTGATTTTCTTTGATTGCTTTGTTTGCTTTTAATTGATTGCTTGGATTGATTTGACTTGATTTGATTTGGTTTGGTGTGGATTGATATTTGGTGTGCAAAACATGTATAAAAACACATTGATATTTATATGATCTTTGATTAGTTATCATGTCTATCAGTATAATTATCTCTTAATCTATTTATTATATACTCCATTGGATATTATATTAATGCAGGTATTTTAGTACAATAATAAAGGGGAGTTATATAGTTTGGAGTTAGTTTTTGTTGATGACAAAGGGGGAGAAGTATAAAATAGGATAGTTAGGCATAGACTAAGGGAGATTTATCAGTTTTAGGGGGAGTTATTAGGATAAAAGTAATATTTTATAAACAAAGGTTGTCATCATCAAAAAGGGGGAGATTGTTAGTCCCTGAGAAGATGGTTTTAATGACAACAGCCTTAGAATAAGATTATAAAATATAAATACTAACATTATAGTTTAGATATATATGATATGCAGGATTTAATCATGCAGGTATCAAGAATGAAGACTGTACAGTATAAAAATTCAAGATATCAAGATTGAAGACTCGTGAGTATCAAGATTATCAAGAGTTCATGAATAAGTAATTTAGTTAGGAATTTTGTTAAAACTCCTAGAAAAGCACTGACATATTAAAATCCAATTTATTCGTGGAATGGAATCCACTTCGAGCCTGTTAAAGGGATGGAACCCTAAGTAGGATGGAACCTACGAAAAATCTAGTGGAACATTGTTTTGTATCCACTAACTTTTATTCAAATGTTTTTACAAAATTATATCTTGTTTTCAAAATGATTTCAAAACCTTACTTTTAAAAGAATCAAAAACATCTATCTTGGTTTTAAAATACTTTTAGCTTCAAAATAATCTTTATCTTCAAAGTCAAATTATCCTTGGTTTTAAACTTCTTTTAACAATAATATATTTAACTTTTAATATTTATACTTAGATTTAAATATAAAATTATAGTAAAACTTTATATATACCAAAATATTATTCTCTATACTTATTTATGTATTTTAACTATAGTTAAGTATATTTATAAAGTTTAAAAATAGTTTTAATACAAGATAGAAGTTATTTTGAAAGAAAAACAAATCACCAAAAATACCATAGGCTTATCGACAACCCTTGGGATCTCTTGTCGACAAGGTGGTAGTTGATTTCAAAAATCTAAATTTCAAAAGAAGTGTCTATTCGTCATATCCTTTCACGAATGGACATGGTTGTTGTTCTACTATAAATATGGGCAGTTTTAAATGAATTTATACACATTTTTCTCTGATTTCACTCCTCTTTTTCTTCCATATTTATTTATATATATTTTTACCATTACTCTGCCGAAATCACCATTGAATCTAACTAGATCATCTCTGGTTTGATTCTCTATCACTATCTCAACAAGATATCTGTGTTGTTCAAAGTTATAGGCTTCTTTGTAATAAATTGAGTGAGAAAAGGTGTGATTGTAGCCTGTGAAATCAATCAAGCGAGAAAAGGTGTGATTGTAGCCTGTGAAATCAATTGGGTGAACTTGTTGCCCGTAAAATCATGTATCTCTACCCAAAGGATTGTGAATCTGGAGTGGTGTACCTCGTGGCCTTGAAATCGAGGGTGTAATTGTGAAAATTGCTTTTGAAAGGAAATCCGTAAAAGTATGCGGGACTGGATGTAGGATAATTCCGAACCAGTATAAAATCCAGTGTGTTCTTTCCTTTATTGCTTTTACTTTATTTCTGCATCTGTGTTTGATTCTGCGATCATATCGGTGTCTTAATATTGCATACATTTGTGTTCAGTTTAACATAAATTCAAAACGATTTAGTAATTCCTGAAAACATTATTCACCGCCCTCCCCTCTAGTGTTAATTCTAGCCTTAAGATCCGTAATCCGCATTTCTCACAACCCAACTTAAGGCGTAAATCATTGCAATTTAATGGCCAAGTTCTGGAATATCTCTGGAGAAGAATTTTCCCTCTTTTAGAAAATATTTGAGTTGAAATCAAAAGGGCGGTGATAGGATATTTGAAGTTAGAATGAATGATTCGTGGTGAAGGATGTCTTCATAGCAGGTGTTGGTAACTGGATTGAAATGGAGATGGTTGAAGACAAGTCAAGTTCTTCGTTCCCATATTGCTATGAATTAGCACAGCATAAAATCAAATTCATGCAAAGCTTCATTTTACGTGTTTCTTTTGTCCTCTAATTCATTGATTGTTCTCATCCTAATTAGAGCATTTCCAGTAGAATCTTATTCAGTCTTTAGATTCAGCTGGGCTCTCCAACAAAAGAAATGAGCTTTAACATTAAATGCAATATTCATGGTCCAATTCAGAATTTTGAATTGATCTGAACATTTATTTAATAAACATCTATTATTTAGTAGACGTCTACTTTTCCAACGTCTATTAAATAGAAGCCCGATCTTAGATGTCTTTTTAATAGACCCTCGAGAATCAGATGTCCATTAAATAGGCGTTCATGGTCAGATGCCTATTTAATAGACACCTGACTATTGGTAAATTTCACTCAAAGTCAGGGATTAATATTCAACCATTGAATATTAAGCCTTGAATCAATTGAAGATGCACTTAGTTATATGTACAATTTTTTTGTTTATCTCGAGAGATATGATTAGATACCACTTGCAAACAATATGAATACATCATTTTTTTCATTATAGAGAGCCAAATTTTAAATTTGCTAGATTATTGTTGGTATTGATGTCATATTGCAACGTGCCACACGTATACATACACATACACGTTTGCGTGTGATAGAGGGATATTTGAGACTGATTTTATACCGTATTCCTATCTCTAAAATTTAGCCTGTAACAATATTTAAGATTGATCCACAGTCTTTAAATTTTAAGACCGAAAATTCTGATTATAGGTTTATTTTCCAACTAAGAATTTAGTGACTGAAATTTTGGTCTTTGACTAGTCTGTAAATCTGAATTAAAGATTGAATTGTCTGATTAAAGATTGAAATTTTCAGTCTTTAATTCAATTTTTTTGTAGTGTACTGATATACCCTATGGATATGATCCATTCCAGACCCTTTTCCCCTTCTTTGTTTTCACCTGCAAACTTACAAACACCATATATACATATGGTAAAAGGGGAAAAATGTTTCAACTATGTTTAGTCTACGCCTAATCTTATACACCATAGTTATAGGCTCGATAGATATTACATAGAAAAATACTGTCTACGCATCCATTTTAAGAGATCAACTCCACGTAATTCAATTTCACGTTCTTCACTTGCATCCAAATACTTGTTAGTACATAACAATCATATTATCCATGAACAATTGCAACCAATACAACCATTGTAAGCAATCCAAGCAGAAAATTTATTCCTACTTATCCATCACAACAAATTGTCATTTTGGGGCGATAATAATAATAAAAGATAGACATCAAACATAAACAACATTTAATGTCAACCCCAATCGTAAAATAAGAAAAAAATTCATAAATATACCATAACAACTAGCCTTTTCGACCTTCGAAAGTCCACATTAATAATCCACGTATTCACGTGCCGGGCATCCGAGTATTGGAAAGACGGTTCGTTTGGAAACAGAAAAGGAAAGAAAGAACATAATCTCACAGCACAATGAATAATCTATACTATAAAATGATCTTTACACAAGAAAAGGTTTTATGCATACAATCACAATAACTAATCTATAGTGAGCCGGGACGGTTATAACAGTCTGTCCTTATAAATGCTGATAAATATAACAAAACAATGTAGTGGAAATAAAAAAATGCGAGAGATGTGTCATGGGCATTCAGCTCGTTTCCTGAGCTCCAAAGCATCCAAAGCTAATATGGAAATATGCTCGGTCTGACCTGAGCATTATAAGAAAATAACGTCCGGATCAATTTGGTAAAACCAACGTGAGAAACACAACCATATGGATTATTAATGTTATGGAAACCTTTGAATATAAAGGTATCTCGTGACCATGCCGCATAAAAACGAACGGGTTTTTACCTTATAATAACCAAACTATTTCTGTAGAAAATCTAATGATATTATAATAATGTCTAGAGTTTAAAGTAAATATTGAATAATAGCCGAAATTGTTACATTAGTTAAATTCCAACATAATAAGTATACAACTAAGTCCGAAAGGGACTTATTGAAGAATGGATTCCATCAGTGACAAGGCTATCGGGGTAATGTCTATCACAGTACATCTCTAGTTAAAATGTATCGAGGGCCTCGCATGGACTCTCTGCAAATCACGACCGCCTACCTCTTACTGGATAGTATCAAATATATCACTAACCTGGTTGTGATCAACAACTCTACCCGGGTTACTAGCATAAAAATTCTGAGAATATCGATCTAGATCGAGTGGTGACTATACCCTAATGGGTGTGACTTACATAGCCCTAAAATATATCCCCTGTTTTAGTCGTTCCCGGTTGATGAGGCTTGAGGCTACGCTTTACCTTTCTTTAGCCCTTGCCACTTATAATTCTGACACTACCTTCTCGGTGATAATGCAATGTTAGCATTCGTCCACACAAGTCGTTCATGATATGAACGAACCGAAGACACTACTTTTACTACATCCATTTTGGATCAACATTAGGATTAGTAGCAAGTAGCCCCTGCACTTCAAAGATCTCCAAATCTTGATCCTCTCATCTTCAAGATGCTTCCAATTGGAACGCTTGAGTTAGTTCAAAGTGGTTTTCGGATAATTCATATTTATCTGATCTTGGACTCTTTGAACTATCATTTGATAGATTTTCGTAAACCAAACTCCGGTTCTTTTGGAAATAAACAGACGGTGCATAAGAGCGGGGGTCATCCCCTAGCCATTCAAGTGGACGGATCTCTTTATCATTCGTCTTAGGAGAATAAACGAGATTTATATGCATAATACCACATCATCGAAGATGACTATGCTATATAACTCCAGTGTTTTCTCCTGGATATTTCCAGAGTTAGAAACTAGCCAAGATTTGATAGTCGATTATTTAACTATCAAATAAACACACATCAATCACCGATTTAATTTCATTGGATCCGCTAAGTCTCATTTAATAACAATCTATTAATTAAATCTCTTTAATTATTTTTCAAAATATTTATATACTTAACTCATCGGTATAAGTATATTCATAAACCATTTATAGGATTTCTTATTTCAAATTCATTTTAAATGGATCAAAACATATGTCTTTGAAAACACAGTCTATTATGAATTCTAAACAATTAATCCTTCAGCGTTAAGTAGGGAAACGCTTCCTACCACCAAAACTAAAAAGGACTGCTTATTTATTTGATTCATAACTTAATTAATATAATTGATCCAATCAAAACTTTATAAATTCAATCTTTTCTTTCCAAAATCCAAAATCTATTTTCCAAAATATAACTCTTTTACTCAGTTCTCTTTACTAAGCAAGACCCTTTTTATAAAATAAACATACTAGCTTTAAAACCCTTTTACAAAACAATATTATTATTTAAAAGAAATTTCTTAAGTTAATTAAATTAACTCAATCACGATAAATAAATAATTAGTTAACTCAAAACACTATCATTAGATTAATTAATCAACTTGAAACACTAATTAATATAAGTTTAAACCTCATTATTAAATAATTAATCAACTTTTATTACCTTTAATAAAGAAATTAATTAATCTAAAACCTTGTTATTAAAATCATTAATTAACCTTAAATATCTTTATAAAATTTAATTAACCTGTAAACTCACAAATTAAAAGATTTATTACTTAAGACAAATCATTAATTAAATGATAATTAGCTTAATCATTATTAACTAAAGTAATACTTAACTTAAACCATTATTAATTTAAATAATAATAATAATTAACCTCTAGAACATTTTCAATTAAATAATAATTAACCTCCCATTATTAATTTAAAAACTAATTATCCTAAAAAATTATCCATTTAAATTAGTTTCAGATCATTAATGAAATTAACAATTAAACATTCTAAATAAATTCAATAGTTTACTTAAATTGTTATAAAACTTAAAATTGATTTCAATTCAAAATCTATCAAATTTGCAAAGAGGCTTAGCAAATCTCAATGGTACTTAAACAAGCTACCAATATTTTTCATAATAACATTCAAGTCAAAATACAGATATTTACATACACAAAAGACATGTAAATAAAATCCATACTATCAACTAATAGATAAATGTCAATATAATTCAATTGGCATATAAATAAATGTCCAAACAAACATAATAGCAGAGTAGTGATTAATTCTGCTAAAAGATGTCAAAAATAATCTATTCAGTTTAAATATAGTAGAACGGTGTTTTATTCTGCTACAGAATGTCAGCGATTAATTATAATTACTAAACATTATAATTAAACTCGGCTCATATTGATTTGCCATTAAATTATATTATCACATATGGGTTACGTCATGAGTGGGTTCTATAAGTCAATACGAACTCAAAGGCGGAAACCGGTGTCAAATGGATTCCGAACGAAGGAGATATGATTTTTTCAAAGTTTAAAGTTTAAAATCTTTATTTATTTATAACATACACACCACTTAAGGCCCATTAGCCTAAACACCTAAACCCAAATGAAGCCACACATGCTAACCTTCTTCTCCCATGCAACAAAGACTCCATCATCGATCACTTTCAAGTTATAAGACCTGGGACATAAACGTGCGCATATATGGGCATGCGTGCACATGCACCCTCACACCGGCCATCGCCGTGACATCGCCATATGTTCGCTTCCACTTGCTCGACACAGCCGACCCATCGCCATGAACTCCGACCCCCACCATCTCAGAACCCTCAACGGACCGAAACAAGAAAATTGAACTACAAGAAAATGCGACCCAAAACACCCTACACCACCTCCATCGTCAGCTACAGGTCACGCTGCCACCACCAATAACTTCCCCTAGGTCCTGCGCACCTCCAAGCCACCCCAGGCTGAGTTCGGCCTCCCCTAGCATCGCAAAACTCATCGCGTTCGAACCAAGCACCCGAAAAACCCTTAAACCATAGTTCAAGCTACTAACACCTCTACAGGCTACTAGAGTTCTCGCCTCCAACATGGAAAAGGCATGTCTTCACCCAAGCTTCATCTCCGTACCAACGACAAGATCCCTCTACCACTGGTTCGTCGAAAATTGATTTTAACCCAAAAATTACTATTAAAATCGAGCAAACCACAACACCAAAAATCATGAAACCACCACTAAAAATCATGATCTACTACGACGATCATGAATATAAAGGTCGTTCATCGATTCGTGATCGAAGAAAAACCGACAATTTTGATTTTTTGCTATATTGTTCAAATTTCTCAAAATATACTCAATTAAAAATTCAACAACTATTTTTAAGATAAACTATGGATCAACACAAACAACTTTGTAGTTGATGGCATGTTCAAAATCAAGACATTTTGAGAGTTACTGATTTTAGAAGGCAAGAAGTCATTGTATTATTAAACAGTGGAGAACAATTTATATGTTACACTAAACAAATTTGTCCATTTAGATGCAAATCCAACTAAAATTTTGCTGTTTCACATGAATTCCTAACAATATTTCCAATCAAAAAAACTTCAAAACAAACATACAGATATTCATATTTAACAACAATATTCATATATTTTAGCAACTCACCTTTATATTTTTTTTCCATGCTTTAGAAAAGTGTTTGAAAACTTTCTTTAAGCTTTGTTCTTGAGTGAATTTGGATTTTTGAACTAAAGTTGAGATTTTATAATAAAAGTTTAAAAATAGAGAAGATGGAAAATGGAGATGAGAAGAAAGAATGGAGATGGAATAAAATAAAATAGAAAATAAGAATATATGTATGGGATGAAGTAAATAAATAAAATAAGAAAGCAACATCCAAAATTGCCCTTACACCATTATTTTCAACCCTAACATCATCAATAAGCCACCAAAAGGACAAGCCGTAGAAAACATATTGGTTAATAAGGTGTATCATGTACTTAATCTATTTCTATTGGGTATAAGTGTGTTTTATGTACTTAACCCATTTTTACACTTAAGGTATCATTTCCATGTCACATTATCTTATTTTCAATAAAAAAAAATTTACTTAATTACTTATTAATTTCAAAATGAATGTGTTTTACATTTTAAAAGTTGTTTTAAAACA
The DNA here is from genome assembly GCA_030765085.1 of Allium cepa. Taxonomy (NCBI): domain Eukaryota; kingdom Viridiplantae; phylum Streptophyta; class Magnoliopsida; order Asparagales; family Amaryllidaceae; genus Allium; species Allium cepa. The sequence goes on from CM060929.1 coordinate 567,254,177, forward strand.
AAACAAAAAATATTATAACTTTTAACAACTTGTTATTCGATAAAAAGTTGAAAATTCGAAAATTGTGTGTGACGACCCGCCCTTCTACTACCAGAAAGACGTATCATCATTAAGAAAGAAAGGGATGAGAAAATAGAAAAGAAAGAAGAAGAAGGAACAACAACATCAGAATCTCACAGCGGAACGGAACAAAATATAATATATCACTTAAATAATACATAGTTTGTACATATATCAGAGTTATACAATATCAATACTGACAATCATACATGCATCACATACTAGACAGTTATAAACACCTGTCTAGTTAATACAACTCAATACGATACAACTCCAACAATATGACTCAGAGATACCAACACAGCGGAACTATATATATATATATCTACAACGCTGAAGCCTCCTGCTCCATTGCTCCTCCAGAATTCGTCAAAGCTAACCTGAATCCCTTGACTACCCATAAAAAAAATTGGGTACCTGAGAGTTTATGAAAAACAAAAATAAACTCCGGGTCAGACATGGGTCTGGTATGAGAAAACGGGTTAAAGTTGTTTAACTTTGAAAAAACATTTGAAAATAAAGGTATCACGTAAGACTCCCCACAAATAAATACGGGTAAGTTTTTACCTTACGCTAACCAAAACATTTCATAGGAAATCCAGTGATATTATAATAGTGTCTAGGGTTTTCAAGTAAATAGAAAATAGCCGAAATTGTTACATTCATTAAATTCCAGCTACTAGCCACAAAAGTGGGTAATACAAATCAAAACCGTAGGGTCTCGTAGGGAAAATGGATTTCCAACAATGGCAGGGCTACTGGGGTACCGCCCGTCACAGTACGGGGCCTAGATCACCGTACCGAGGATTACTCCCTTCATCCCCTGCAACACAAGGCCGGAACCATTCCTTACTGAACAGTCCCGAACAAGATAAACCCCGCGGTTGTAGCTAGCAACCGCCCACTAAGCCGAAATATAAAAAGGGACTTCTAGACAGGGGAAGTATCTTGTCCTTCTTGGGCATGACCCACCTAACCTTGCTGCATCTCCCCTGTTTTAGCCATTCCTGGTTGATGAGGCTTGAGGCTGCGATTACCTTTATAGGGCATATCTTAGAATGCTCATTGTTCGCCCGACGATGTGCTGAAAGCATTCAATCCATACAAGTTCGTTCCGGGTTCGAACGAAACCGAAGGCATTATCTCGTCACACTCATTTTGGAATCACCCTCAGAGTCAACGACGGTAACCCTTGTATTCTGAAACACCATCTCGATTCACCGTTTGATAAGTCACGACCTATCGTTTAATTTGGATCGATGTGGTTTTCGGAGAATCAAAATTGATTCTTCCGATCCCGGTCTCATCGAATCCAAACGCCATTTTAAGGGCCAAGTTGTCTATTTAACTTAACAGTTTAAATAATTTAAATTCAACAATTGAATTAACATAGCATCTATCATAGATAAACATATACAAGCATCATAGATATAACATAACATATCACAGAACATCACAGAATATCATCAATTTAAACATCACAAATCAGATATTCTACACACACCAAAGTCCAAAGAATTCATCTTTAATTCTTATTTGTAACTAATTTGATTACTTGAGAGTTAAATATTTAACCCTGTTTAATTGATCATCAGTCAAACGTTAATTACTTATCTCCCTTCAAATTATTTAATTAATCATTTCTTAACTAATAATTAAGTCTTATTTACTTAATTATTTTATTCCACTCTATTAACTTAATTACTCCTTAATCAAGTTGTTATTTTAACTTTAATTATCAGTTCCTTTTTATTAATAAACTTAATCACCCAATTATTATCTGCTAATTACTTAATTAATCCACTGATCATTTCATGAATTATCTCAAGTAGTTCATTACACATTTCTTACTCACTTAAACATTTATAAATCTCTAATTGCAATTATACTTAATTACTTAACTACTAATCATTTATTAACTCACTTAAGTACATAATTCCACACTTCAATTAAATTTAAAAAGTCAAACGTTCTTTATTATTTTCTAGAAACGATCAATAAGTGTCGATCTTTTAGCTCACTCAACATTTTAAAGGAGATCTTCTTTAACCTGCCTGCGATCAACTTATTGCTTCTCACTAACTTATATGTTAATAAGATTTGTACCCATCTTATATTAATTAACTAAATTATTAAGAGTTAACACAATTTACAGTTTTAATTTAAAATAGTTTAACCTTGTATCTAAGTTCTTAATCTTAAAACTATAAAATTCTAACAGTGTTACAGTTTGTAAACATTAATACTTAACTTATATAACTATAACTTAATATTACAGTAAGCGATATCTCAGGGATTAGAAACCCGAAGGCAACAACGCACCAAACTCGGGTCGAACTCGTGATTTACCCAGTATCCCCTCGCGTCACCCCTACCTATTCTTCTTCTTCCCCTGTTTCTTACTCTTCTGTTCTTTCTCTTTCTTTTTTTAGGCTTAAGATTTTTAACTGCTGAAACTAATAAAACACTCTTGCGTGCCTGAAAACAACTCGAAGCAACTTCCAGAAATTCTCGAGCGCGACACGATGCAAACGTCATCACCGACACGACACCCATCCAACGCCACCGTGCACGTGCACGCTGGTTCGGCGCACCTCTGGCGGCCCTCGCCAGCGCCCACAAACCACAATACATCCCTAGTATCACAATAGAAACCCAGTTTTTCAATTACAAGATGAAAACAAATTATGACCTGTAGCTCGAGCATGGCAACAACACCCACTGTCACAACCTTCGTGCGGCCACCCCCCCATCACCGTAGGTGATGAAATTCCACCAATACGTCACTCACAGCCCCCTCTAACTCCACCAAAAACCGTGTTCCACTCGGTTGACCCGTGATACCGAAATCAATTTTTAAAGAGCATGAAAAAAACAGGCAATAAACCCTACTTTAATCAAAATCTCCTAATCTATGTATTCGAAAATTGTTTTGACATTTTTCTGGAATCATATAGATTTCAAACTTGCCTCCTATCAATTTACAGGAATTAAAATTAACTCTAACATCCAGAATTGGCAAAAATCACATTTTAGTTCTATTTTGAACTGCTCTTAAAACCCTTGTTTAAAAATCATAATATTTATGTTAAAAATCATAATTAGGTGTATGCAATCCAAATATACTGCTGAATTCACAAATTTAAACATTTCAATTTTGGTTCTTGATTTCTTTTTATCAGTAAGTTGAATACAGTATTTACAACATACTGTTTAAACTTTACAGCATGTTTACAGGCTTTTGTTTAAGCTAAACAAACTTGAATTAGCTCAATACCAAGTTCAACAATGATATGCATAAGTATTATAAATCTCTTGGCTTAACTTGTTCAGATTTCAAAATTCCTGTAGAACACGTCATATGTTACAGTTAACAGGAAGTTCTCAAGTTTAAATAGTTTAGCAGGTATCAAGGCACAAATCTTTGCAAGATAATGTACAAATTTTTAGATTGGGAAAAAGAATAAGTTTACTCACCTAAAAGCAACAGTTGAACAACAAGCAAATGTTGAAGAAGGCACTGCAGACATATCCTGAAACTCTACTTGTTTCTTTTCTTTTTTTCTGTTTTGAATTTTATTTATATTGCAAAGCAATACAATGCTTTTCTCAGGTTTTCTTTAAGTTTAAGCTTGTATGAGTGAACTGATGATATAAAGGTAGATATATATAAAGAAGCTACTAATCGGTAGGTTGTATCTAGGCAGTTCATATTTGTTTGTCATTTTCTCTTTTAATTGGTTAAGATAATATACACTGCAGTGAAATGATATGGGAGATTTCGGCTACATGTACTTGTTAAGCAATATGTTATGCTAATTAATGCTTTGGTTCTTAATTATGACAACAAGTATTAAATGGTGACTGATACTTACTTTGTGTAGTACAAAGATATTTCCTTTATTAATTCGGCTAGCATATCCTATAAGACACACATATTTGGTTTTATGTTGAAGTGAAACTTATGTTTCCTGATGCATATACACAGCACATAAACTTTATATTTATTTCACAGCATTGATTGTACAAAGATATTTATATATTTTCCTTTCTTTCAGGTTTATACAACCTGGTTTTATAAGATACAGGTTTTTGTTTTTATTATATTTAAAGTAAAACTTGTTTTATATTGAAGTGAACTTTGTTTTCTTATGCATAAATGTTTTCCAGCAGCTCTTAAATTTTAGTACTGGTTTACATGCCTAGTTATATATTTTTGTTTCTGGACAAAGCACTTAATTGCTGTACAAATGTGTATTAGGCAATGCATAAAGATTCTTATATTTGACTTTCAATATCTAACTTATTATATTCAATATGATTTACTTACATTTTATACCTATATTATTATTATTATTTCCCATTTGTATTTTAACTATCCATTATTAAGTTATATTAACGTGTTTGACTTATACTTAATATTATGTGTTTGACTTATATTTAATATTTATATTTTTAAATTTATAGAAATTGATTTTATTTAAAACAGTATCATCTGTATATATTTTTATATCGTTAGACTTTGATTTTAGTTTAAACATTATTATCTATTGATAGTTCTATCAAATGATAACAAAACAAAGTATTTTAATTAAATTATATAAGATAGATTTTCATTGGGAATATTATTGAAATACTTATTTCAATTTCCAAATCAATTTCCTTTTAAAAATACAGTTTATATAAATAGAAGGCAATATTTTCAAAATCATATTCATTTAAATATGAACAATTCATATTTTATATTTAATTAAATTAACATTTAGTAAAATAACAGGGGCCAAAATCCAGGGTCGTTACATTGTGTTTCGGTTACATTTCCATTTTTTCGTTGAACTATTTATTTATGTAAACAAAATTTAAAAATAAACTTCATATATCGGTTATAAATTAATAAAAGAGAGTTACTAAATTAATAAAACCATCAATTGAATATTTAAATTAAATTAAATATTCACAAATTAAACCGATAAAATTCTGGGTCGGTACATACACTTACATACGTACCAGTCAGCAACTATAGTAATATTTTATCAATGTAAGGATAAATCATCCAATGTACACTAACTACTCCACAATAGTAATACAGTCATCCATATCAACAAAGGTGTACTAATCTAATCAATATTAGTAACACAACATCCATCATCAACTAACCATAATTAATCACCCATAATCTAGTAGAAATAATGGCCTAATATTAGATGCTCATCGAAACGCGACACCGTCATCAAATAACAAATATATGTGATATTATAATCAATAATTAATGACACATTCAACAATCATCCAAATAATATATTTGCACCCATTATCCTTTTAAATATAAATCATTTTATTATTTTTTGTTTTAAAATCATCTTTATTTATTCATCCCAAAAATAATAATAAGTCATTTTAAATGATAAACTCATTCATTATACTTCATTTCTTCAAGTACACAAAATCATATTTTAACTCAAAGGGTGCTTTATTTTTTCCTCCGTGCTTTATTTTTTCTCTTCAAGCTGTTATGACGTATGTGTCGAACACTTATTTCTTATTCGTTTATATATGTGGACGACCAATAACAAAGTTAGTTTTCCCTGCTAAAAACGCTTTTGGAAAATATTTCTTTACGATTATTATTACCATCCAGAAAATACCTTTTTATTTTTAGACCAAACAATAATGGTAATATTTATTACCGTAACTATCGTAAAATCAATCATTTTTCCACTTTACACAAAACAATATGTGACGACCTAGATTTTCGACCCTTGAAAATCACTCTATCCGTTCTAAAATTTCGAATGAAAACTACCAACTTAATACACAATATTTGATAAATATTCAACATTACTATATGTATAGGATACAATTTCAATTATACATCTTATCAAAGTAATTAGTTAATTTATTCTACAAGGTGTGCTTTAATACATACTAAATACCAATACAAATCAATCTACCGCTGCGCAACTCTGATGAGAGACATCAATAGCCATTCCTGCTAACTCAATAAAATTGTCAAATGCGAAATAAAGTAGTAAGCAGGAAAATTACATCAATACACGATATATGGCAAACAATAAACAAAAAAATGTTATGTTATTATTGGGGCTGCACCACTACCACTTGTGACTGCCTATGTACCCCTATCTAATCATGTACCCCCATCTAATTGGTTACCCAATTAGATAACACGATCAAGCCAATGTCGTTCTCCTACCGTAAATAGGTTTCATGGAGCCTACAGTGCAACAAATGATATACAATTCCCAAAACTACCCAATTAGGCTTAATCTTCAAATTTAGATTTTCAAATCTAATTACCTCTATGGAAATTACCTCTTTGGAGTTTATTCCCAATTCTTATTTCAAAACATTTGATATATATATATATATATATATATATATCTGTTATATTCAAGCTAGTCCTTCACTTCGGGATCTGAAAACAAATCACCTTTTGAAACGATACCTATATACAAGCATATAAAACAATATGCTACCAAATCTCAGGAGGTTTCTAGCCATAACTAAGCCCCTGAACTAGCATTCTGAATTAATAATAGATTAGTGCATCCTTTTATTCCAAGAGCGGACTACACCGAGACTACAGAACATCTGCACCTCTTTTGCCCATGTGTTTTGTAAATTATGGGTTACCTAGATATCTGGTAACATAATAAATCACTTTATATCGCGAAGTGGAAAAATCATTTTTAACTAATAATTACAAATACTTCTAATCTATAATCATTTCCATTCTCAAATCCTTTCAAAAATCATCTTAAAATCATCGGGTTTAGTCCTCGAAATTCTTTCCATTTTATATAACACTTTTACAAAATCATTCTTTTTATAAAATCATTTTAAAATATTAATTCTCAAATATCTCTTTTTTTCTCTTTTAAAGGAAAACATCCCATAACATTTTCACTTGAAAACCAATTTACAAAATAATTCATTAAATTGAAGTGAACCAAATATTACCGCTTAACACCTTGCAGTCAAATCGTAAAATAAATTATAAGGTGTTAGCCTACAATTATTTTCTACCCAACCCATGTATATGGATAATTAATTGCTCATAAACTGGTCGAACAAAGTCAACAATCAATAAATAATAATCACTTCTCATAAATTGGTCAAGCCTAATTCAAACAATCAATCAACGTAATAAACACAACAATAAATGATAATCAATGCTTCATTATATAAAATATTTATAACACTTTTTATTTTATCTTGGGTTAAAATGTTTTGATATTTATTATGGAGCATCCAGCCTTTCCCATCGACATGTTCCATCCCGCGCCCAATTCTCCTTGGATCTCACATATGAAACACGTGTACTAGCTGTTTCTGCATACCTCATTAAGTATTTAACTTCTAAATTTTAATATATTTGATTAACCATCCAAATAGTCAAACAAGGAAATAAAACCATTATTTTAGCAAACAAACTAAACAAGCATTCAACAAGAGTTTTCAAGCAATACTTAACACTTAAAGTTCCTTCAACTTGGCAATAATTTTAATGAACTTAAAGGAAGAAATAACTCACTTGGATTCCACTACGTCGAACATTAAGGCAAGGAACTTAAGATATAAATCATACTTTCTACCAATTTTAATAAGTTCGTCAATACAGATTTTGACTATAGTTTTGCTACTATTTTCCTAAACTTCCTGAAATTCGGCTATAGCTCCGTTATCTTGATTTTGAACTTAAATGGACTATTAACTTCCGATTTCCCAACAGAACTTCGTTATTACTTTAAATTTTTTTAGGTTAGCATGGAAGACATTAAAGCTCTAAGAAAGAAGAAGGAGAAGCTTAGAAAAGAAAGAATAAGAAGAATGGAAAGTGTATGAAATTGTGAAACAAGTGTTAGGTATTTACAGAAAAAAGTTTGGAGTAAAATAATATTAAGTGAAACGACCAAAATACCCTTACTTTAACTTAAAATAAACTTATTTTTTCAAAACTTACCATCACCTTTCACATCTTACTTTATGTCTTAGTCACTTAAGGCTTAAGTAAGGAATATAATAATTATGTTTGTTTGATTTAATGTTTACTTTTTGACTTTTATAATACATTTTTTTCTTTTTATGCTTTCTTTTGTAAATTACATTCTAGAATTTTCTAAGTATGCTTAGTAAAAGTAAACTTGATCAGTGACTTAATTAATACTTATACTATTTTAATATATGTTCATATATAAGAAAATAAATGTGCAACAATATTGAAACAACTTTAAATCGACAAAACATTGATTTTCGACAAAAAAATTACGGCCACATTTTGACATTTTAGTTAAACTGTTTATTTTTGTAAACCAAATTTAAAAACAAATTTGTAAAATATTATTCAAAAATATAAATTAATTAAAATAATTTATTTAACCATTGGGACTTACCTTTCTAATATCAGGATTTTTTCACTTTTGTCGATATAAGCAATTATTTCTCTTCGCAAATTCTATCTAATATTATTTAAATCATAAAATGTTATATACTTTACATTTAAAATCACTTTAAATAGTATATTTTAAAGTGGTCAAATTCTGGGTCGTTACATTCTCCCATGCATAAAAGAATTTCGTCCTCGAAATTCCAAGGACGAGAAAACATAACAGAAAAAACAACAATTATCGAAAGTTAAGCACACCAAAAATAGTAATATCACCCATAACCCCTGTCGGAGGTGTGGTGCCTTATCCTATCCATTTTATTTATCAAATTAAGGTAGTTTCATTTTTAAAATTTTTAGGTTAATTAACAAACTTAGTCAAATTTTTTACTTAGGCACCTAACCTAAGCTCCGATACCAAATGTGACGACCCGGATTTTCGACCCTCGAAAATCACCAAAAAAATTTGTCTGTTCTGAAACTTCGAATGAAAACTACCAACTTAATATACAATATTTGATAAATATTCAACATTACTAAATTTATAGGATACAATTTCAAATATAAAACTTATCAGAGTAATTAATTAATTTATTCTACAAGGAGTGCTTTAATACGTACTAAATACCAATACAAATAAATCTACCATTGTGCAACTCTGATGAGAGAGACAACAATAGCCATTCCTGCTAGCTCGATAAACATTTCAAATGTGGAATAAAATAATAAGCAGGAAATGTACATCAATACACGATATATGGCAAACAATAAACAAAAAATGTTATGTTATTATTGGGGCTGCATCACTACCATTTGTGACTACCTACATACCCGCTATCTGATTGGGTATCCCCAATTAGATAACATGATCAAGCAACGTAGTTCTCCTACCACAAATAGGACTCATGGAGCCTACGCTGCAACAAACAATATGCAATTCCCAAAACTACCCACTTAGGCTTAATCTTCAAATTTAGATTTTCAAATCTAATTACCTGTACGGAAATGATCTCTTTGGACTTTATTCCCAAATTATTTTTTCAAAACTTTTGAAAGAAATATATATATATATATATATATATATATATATATCCTTTATATTCAAACTAGTCCTTTACTTTGGAATTTGAAAACAAATCACCTTTTGAAACGATACCTGTATAAAAGCATACAAAACTATATGCTACCAAATCTCAGGAGGTTTCTTGCCATAACCAGGCCCCTTGGTCTAGCCTTTCGAATAAATAATAGATTAGTGCATCCCTCTATTCCAAGAGCAGACTACGCCGAGGCTACATAACATCTGCACCTTCTTTGCCCATGCGTTTCGTAGATTATGGGTTACCTGGATCTCCGGTAACATAATAAATCACTTTATATCCCGAAGTGGAAAAATCATTTTTAACTAGTAATTACAAATGCTTCAAATTTATAATCATTTCCATTTTCAAATCCTTTCAAAAATCATCTTAAAATCATCGGGTTTAGTCCTCGAAATTCTTTCTGTTTTACAAAACACTTTTACAAAATCATTCTTTATATAAAATCGCTTCAAAATATTTATTCTCAAATATCTCTTTTTTTATCTTTAAAGCAAAACACCTCATAACATTTCCACTTGAAAACCAATTTTCAAAACAATTCATTAAATTGAAGTGATCCAAAGATTATCGCTAAACACCTTATAATCAAATCATAAAATAAATCAGAATGTGTTAGCCTATAATTATTTTCTACCTAGCCTATGCATATGGTTAATTAATTGCTCATAAACTGGTCGAGCAAAGTCAACAATCAATAAATAATAATCACTGCTCATAAAATGGTCGAGCCTAATTCGAACAATCAATCAATGAAATAAACACAATAATAAATGATAATCAATGCTTCATTATATCAAATATTTATAACACTTTTTACTTTATCTTGGGTTAAAATGATTTGATATTTATTATGGAGCATCCGGGCTTTCCCTTCGACATGTTCCATCCCTCGCCTAAGTCTTCTTGGAACTCACAGACGAAACACATGTACTAGTCGTTTCCGCATACCTCATTAAGTATTTAACTTCTAAATTTTAAACTTGATTAACCATCCAAGTAGTCAAACAAGGAAATAAAACCATTGTTTTAGCAAACAAAGTAAACAAACATTCAACAAGGGTTTTCAGGCAACACTTAACACTTAAAGCTCCTTCAACTTGGCAATGATTTTAATGAACTTAAAGGAAGAAATAACTCAATTGGATTCCACTTCGTCGAACTTTAAGGCAAGGAACTTAAGATATAAACCATACTTCCTACCAATTTTACTAAGTTTGTCAATACGGATTTTGACTATAGCTTCGCTAATATTTCCCGAAACTTATTGAAATCCGGCTATAGCTCCGCTATCTTGATTTTGAACTTAAGCGGACTATTAACTTCTGATTTCCCGATAGAACTTCATTATTACTTTAAATTATTTTATGTTAGCATGGAAGCCATTAACGCTCGAAGGAAGAAGAAGGAGAAGTTTAGGAAAGAAAGAAGAAAAAGAATGGAAAGTGTGTGAAATTTGTGAAAGAAGTGGTAGGTATTTATAGAAAAACGTTTGAAATAAAATATCATTAAGTGAAATGACCAAAATACCCCTACTTTAACTTAAAGTAAGCTTACTTTTTCAAAACTTACCATCACTTTTCACATCTTACTTTATGTCTTAGTCACTTAAGGCTTAAGTAAAGAATATACTAATTATGTTTGTCTGATTTACTTTTGACTTTTATAATACTTTTTTTATGCTTACTTTTTGTTAATTACATTCTAGAATTTTTTTTAAGTATGTTTAGTAAAGTAACTTGATTAGTGAATAAGTTAATACTTATCTATTTGAATATGTTCATATACAAAAAAAATAAAGGTGCAACAATTTTGCGACAACTTTAAATAGACAAAACGTTGATTTTTGACGATGTTTTATGGCCACATTTTGACGTTTTAGTTAAACTATTTATTTATGTAAGCCAAATTAAAAAATAAATTTGTATAATGTTTTTTAAAAATATAAACACTCATAAAATAATTAAAATAATTTATTAACCATTGAAACTTACTTTTCTGAAATCAAGATTTTGTCACTTTTGTCGATATAAGCAATTATTCCTATTTTTGTATATATTTCTCTTTGAAAATCCTATCTCATATTATTTAAATCATAAAATGTTATATATTTTACATTTAAAATCACTTTGAATAGTATATTTTAAAGTGATCAAATTCTGGGTCGTTACACAATACCATTTCACTAAATTCACATCATTATTATTTAAAAGTCTCATTCTACTTTATAAATAATAAACTTTCCAAGTATTTATTTAAAATGTAATTTAGTTATTATTAATGAATTTCCCTTCAAATTCAAGAATAACAACCATACTAAATTCCATACTTAATTTCAATAAAGTTTGTTAAATCACTGTTATTTAAAAAAACCATACAAAATCTGAAATAACCTTATTTATTTGTCAAATTTCTCATTATTATCCAATTTATCCCCATTAATTATTTTCCACTCAAAAACAAACATTTATTGTAATTAAACACCAAAAATACTACAATCAACAATAACTATTCAATTAAGCACACAATATCCAAAATATCATTATAACCAACAAGTCATCTATAGAACACAAGATAGTTCAATAAATATGGCTTATCATCAATAATTATTAATTTAATAATTTAAAATTCAATTATAAATTAAATATTTAATACTAATGCACATTTGCTAACAGCCTCCAAACTCAGCAAACCCAGTGCTAAATCGTTTGAAATTCTACACAAGTCAACGAAAGAAGCGTCGCGGGAATCATATTTCGTACGTGAAATTCGGTAAGGTTAGAAGTGTAATGGTATTATCATAATTTAATAAATACAAATATAAAATTAGGCAGACCATATCTTCCTCTATACGCATAATATACCATCGTCGTGAACCCAATCATCGTTCATTTCCTTATTGCCATACGTCGCTTGCTACCGTAGCCTTCGATCGAAAACCACCCATATGACTGTGCCGACTTCTACTCCCACCTTAGACTAGTGCGACACCCCTAAAGCTAGCCGTTGTTGTGAATAAGTGTTACTGTCGAAGGTTGTATTCAACCGAAAAATCACTAATTCCGACCAACTTCTACGCCTTTAGGATGACATATGCAAATAGATCTACTCTACTTGGCATCATCTACACTTCAGTACCTTCCGATCACTCTATAATTGAAGTTTAACCATTGAGCATGAAACCCTATATTCGATGGTCAAGAATAAATCATCAATTTCTGATCGTCTAGTGTCTCGGATGAAAAAATGAATCTCAGACTCCTCTTCGCCTCGTCAAAAGCTTCGAAGCCACATATAATTCGGTAAGGTTTGGAAACTTTGAATTTCTAATCATTTTTTAATAAATTTGCTACACCATTGGAGAAAATTAGGGTGATTTCGGGATTTAAATAGGAAAATGAAGATAGAGATGATGATTCGGGTTTCATAGCCTCATTTATATAGTCGTTAGGCTGGGTTATGGGTTGTATATCCAGTTTGACCCGAAATGACTACGTACGTTATTTAAACACATATCACATCTATTTTGCAAACCGTAGGTCCAAACCCTCAAAAAAAATATCAAACCGATCGGTTTGGAAAAACCTTTTCAATGGTTATAAATATGATACGTAATTAAAATTTAATTAAAAATCCATTTTAAATTAGTTTAATATTAACTGTAACAACCCGGGATTTTGGAGATTACTGTTAATATTAAATTGTAATGAAATTTATGATTTAATATTGTGTTTAAAAATGAATTGGATAATAAAATGAGGGATTATATTATTTATTTTATATAAACAATATCTTGATGAATATAATTTAGGATTTGAAATTTAAATAAGTCATATTATATTTGAAGCCTGTTTCAACGTTTGATTGTTGAAAAAAAAAGTGTAAATGAATGAAATAAAGTTTGAAAAACTTTATTTGTGGATTTGGATTGAAAATAAATAATTGTGATGATTTAATTTTAGTTAATTAGTAATATTGGAAATTTATTCCAATATTAGCCTTCAATTGTGAAATAAAAGGTATAATATGAAGAAAATAAAATTTAGAAGTGTAATTAGGCTTGGAGTGATATATTAATGTTAAAACATTTTAATACACTTCATTAGACTTAAAAATAAATTTTATTTGGTTGAAATGGATGAAAACATTGATTTTTCACTAAAATGGAAATATTGGTAAATATTGTTAAAAAAATTTATATGGGAAAATAATATTTTAATTGGAAAATTAAAATTTTGATGTCACTAACAAGTTTCCTTTATAAAAACATGAACAATTCAACTTATTTCATGTGATTTGAAAATTTTATGCAAAAGTGATATGTGAATTACTAAAACACATATGCATATTTACTCTAAATATTTTCTAAGTGTGAGAATTGAGCTCATAGGGTTATTTTGTGTCCACAAACCCAACTTATAGAATGTTCAAAGAGATATACATTCATTTCTCTCTGACTATTTTTTCATTTAAACACTTTTTCTAAAAACTTCAATATTCTAATCAATGGCCTCCATAAAAAGAGAAAATCAATGGCTTCCTTCTTATAAATCAATTTCACTCAAAATCTCTGCAAATTAAGGAATTAAATCAATCAATAAGGGAGATAAGAGAAAGGTAATATCCAATCTAATCTATCTTAGAATCTATGTAAACCCTAGAATGGTTTTCTATAAATTTTGTTTTGATCAATTGCTTCTTTACATGTACTGTATTTTTCTATTTTCAGATGTTTAGGGCTCCAATTTTGTGTTTAAAGTTCAATCTTGCTTGCAAATCCTCGCTTATTCACTGCAAATCAAAAGGTAAGAGTAAAAGCTTACAAATGCTAGCCAAAATCAAAGTTTTGAGTTGAATTTTCATATTAATAAGGTTATGTTTCGTCTTTATTATTTTCTATCGCCATATTTTTTTGGCCATAACTTTCTTGTTACCTACCGGAATTTAGAAATTTTTGAATTTCTGGAAACCTTATGATTTAGACTATAACTTTGATATTTGGAGTTTTGAGTTTTGAGTAATTTTGATGTTTATATGGTGAAAAATCCATATCATTGTGACTGTCCTGTCATTGACAAAGAGTGTTTATATATTCACCTGGAAAGTAATTTGATCATAACTTTCTTGTTACCTATCGGAATTTAGAAAATTTTGAAGTTATGGAAACCCTATAATTTAGGCTATAACTTTTATGTTCTTCTATTTTTGTAATTTTTAAGTTAGATATGTCAAAATCTAATTTTTCAACTGCTAATCCGAGAGCAAAACCAATATTTGCTCTGCCCGTGAAGCTGAAACGAAATTGGCCATAACTTTTTTGTTACTTAGCCGATTTTGATAATTTTAGATGTTTTGAAAAGAATAAATTATTTGTTACAGCTTTAATGTTTTATATTTTTTGTAATTTTCAGGTCAGCTATGTCAAAATCTAATTTTTCTACGGCTAACACGAGAGCAAAATCAATATTTGCTCTGTGTTTGAAACCGAAACGAATTTGACCATAACTTCTTCGTTTTTTAACCAAATTTGATAATTTTGGATGTATCGGAAAGCTTAGGTCACGTGCTACATGTTTTATTCATTGTATTTTCTATAATTTTGAAGTTTGCTTGGTCATAATTATGTTTGTTTGTTGCTGTCCTGAGAGCAAAATGACAGCAACAACAATCGTTGACCTTGGATTGTATTAGCTCGTTTTTGCTCTCATTCTCTTCGGTTTTGATGATGTTTTTGAGATATTTTGAGAGCTATGATGCCTATCAGTAGGCTAGATATATTTGGAGAATTTGAAATTCAAATTTAAATGGAATTTGAATTGACTTTGGGTTAAATTTGAATTGAATGCGTATTGAATTCAAGTTATTGGTTTTGAGATATCCCTCTTAGTTTTCATTGCTTTCGAGAACGGTTTTCACCAAACTATTTTTGAAATACATGAAAATTTTAAATTATTATTGCATAGTATTTTTTTGAATTATTTTTCTAAATAAAGATAGATCTATTTCCTATAATAAAGGAATTCAAATATTGGTTTTAATAATCGTTTTTGGAAAATCGTTTTAAATTTCTATTTTCTCTAATAAAATTATTTTATAAATAAAATTACTTTTTTTTATGAATTTTGGACATATAAGAAAGACAATTAGACGGTAAAGTATAACATGTGGTATGGGACACATGGATTTGCTTTATCGCTTAATATCGGACTTATACGATCGAAACCCTTTCGATGAACTGTTTGAGATGATTTTAAGATGTTGTTAAATTTTGGGTAGATTATGTGGTCCGAGAACTCCAATTTAGGAGTACATTCGATGAAGGATCATTTTAAGATGTGTTTCTTAATCGCCAATGAAATGAGGTGAATTAAGAGCTAGAAATTCCTAATTGGAATTATGGTTATAAATAAACATCTAGGTGTTATTTTTACTTGCCGATAAGATGAGGTAAGCTTCTTTATGATGATTTTACGATGTTGAGCTGCATTATGATAGTTTTTACTTGTCGATTAGATGAGACAAGTCACGATGCCACTAGTGCTCGTCAATGAGATGAAACGAGTATGGTATTATATTTACTCGCCAATGAGATGAGGTGAGTATTATTTCATGATGTTTATGATGTTTTACTAGTGTGGTACCAACTAACGACTAGTAAACCATTAGGTACGAACGTATGGTATGGGACGTACGTTAACGCCTATTGGGTTCCTATCCGAGAATTTGAGACACATTCATGATGTTTACTAGTACTACAGACCATGAGTACTCGATTGGAGTCATCACGATGTAGTTGCTACTCCGATCATCACGATGTTATTAACTCGGGTCTTTGTGACTGGGAGTCATTATGATGTTATAGACTATAGTCATTCATGATGTTCATGATGTTTTGGCTCCAGTCATCACGATATTTATGGTACCAAATAGTAGTACTAGTCACGATGTTGCGCGCGTAGCATTGCTTCGGCATGCAATCGAGGATTTGGCCAATCCGAGATTTCTTTGAGTTTTGATGTTTTAGACTTCATCGTCTTTAGATGATTATTATGTTGATAGCCTAGTGCTAGATGAGATGTATACATATATGGTGAAATCATTTATGATGTTACTCTTTGATTGAGTTATTTGCATTATGGATTGATGATTTGGTGATTTTATAGACTACTTGATGTTAAGATGGTGTTGAGATGTATTTATAAATTTATACCAATGAGATGAGTAATAAATGATTATGAAGAATCATTTTTGATGAGTTTTAGTGATGGATTTGAGATGTATCTATATTCATACCGATGAGATGAGGTATGAATAAGTATAATGCTTCTTTTATGATTGGGTTTTATATTTCCTTGAATGATCCTTGATATGCTCCAATGAGATGAGGCACATCCATATGCATTTTATTCTATGTATGAAGGATATGTACCTTTGATGTATTGTTATATTGACGACCACTTCTAAGAAAATAGTTGAATCATTTGAAGTCATTATCCATGCTCTTTTATACCCCCGATGATATGAGGCAGAAGCGATATTTGTTGAGTCTTATCTTTAAAATTTTGCTCGTCGATGTTCCATTTGCTTAAGTGTCAGTTATGTTACTTAATTATGAATTTATCACCATTATCTCTTCTATTTGCCAAGAAGACATGTTGTCCTTTCTTATGATGTTGAAACCCTGTTCAGGGCATGACATCCATTAAGAAAAAGGATACCATAGCTTTCACCTACTCATCCTTATCGGTTATTCTATTTAACTGATGATTTTAGCTAACCTAACCCATGTACTTTCACTCGGGTCAGACCGAGTTATTTCAGGTACCATCTATTGGACTTAGCTTGAAGTTGATGTTGGATATCACCTCTTCTTTTGCTTGAGTATTTTATTTCTTCCGCATACTCTAATGTTTTTACATTTGATTTGATGTATATGGTATGGTCATGTACCACCTTTATTGTATTCATATTGTATTGTACTGAACGTGTATTAGTGTATATGTATATATATGATGTTGATTACTGTTTTGTGATGTGCTTTACATTTAGTTATTGTATTTTGTTCTGATAGATCCATTAGCCACCTATAGTTTTGGATTAAGCATTTACTATGTATGTCGATCCATTGAGATAGAAAAGAAAAATCATATTGCATTTATCGACCTATTCAGTAGTTGTTTAAGACAAAATTATAGATGGTCGCTCTTAACCAGCCCTATTCTCCGCTTTAGTAGACGGAATTGCTCGTTAATTCTCTTTACTAAGGTGGTCTCAGGGTGGGGCGTTACATTAACCACGTTAAATTTTTGGGTCGTTATATTGGGTTTGTTGTAGTAATTTAGACGTCTGAATTTCGATTCAAACATCTGCTCCCTTATACAAAATTTTTGTTACAAGCACTCATACCTCGAGTTTCTTATTCAAATGTTTGACTACGATTCCAAACATCTAAATAAGGATTTAGACGTCTGAATCAAGTCGGCTGTTTGTCCTCTGTTTCATAATTTCTGAAATTCAGACGCTTGGATAGAATTTTTGGCATCTAGTTACGAATTTCCAGGTCTAATAATTTTTTATTTTATTTGTTTTTTTCATATTCTTTGGGGATTCGAGTATACTTGCTAGATTCATTTTTAACAAGCGATTAGCTACAATTTTCAATTATTGTTTATAACTCTTCAATGGCTTTTCTACATATTTCTAATCGATTACCTATATGTATTTAAATCAATTATCTCTGTGTATTCAAATTAAAGAATAAAATTAAGGTAAATTCAGAAGAATATATCTGTTCACTTTTTAGATACCAAAATTTATCCAAACTTGTTACACAAAATCAGATCGATATAATTAGGGATATATTTAATCCAATTTACCCTTTCCTTCTAAATTACAGTGATTATTCTACTAATTCATTTCCTAGAGTTTTTTATTCATTTCGATTCACAGGTATTTTGAACAAAAATATTGATTCAAGATTAAAATCATATTTTTAGTTTTAAGAATGTACATAAATAAAATTAACCACTTATGTACATCATAGACATTTCATATATAAATGCACTCACTTTGAAGGGTTGTTCGAAGAAATCTCTTTTCCTAACCTGCTTTGAATTCGTGTTTCTCTTCCTCTATTCCTTGATTTGTTCGTGCTTCTCATTCTCTTTCTCTTTGAATTTGACTCTCTTCCTCTCTCATTTTTAATTTGATTTATCTTCTTTTATTTTTTATTTAGAAATTTAGAGAGGAGAATAAAATGTTGTTTGGATTTGAGAAGTTTAGAGAAGGAAGAAGAATAAAAGAACGTATAAGATTAGAGAGGAGGCGACTAGGGTTTAGAATGAAGAAAAATGAATGTTAGGATGGCCTTATTTATAGTTGAAAACTAGGGTTATTAGGTTAGATTCTAAAATTAATATTTACGAAAATATCACTGGATTCAAATTCCACTAATTTGACCCGTTTATTAATTTTAACAATTTATATATTTTTTAACTGTAAACGACATTTCGGTTGCGATGGAATATGTTCCAATGCTTAATTTCAACTTTTGTGAAAATTTACGATTTTGTTCTTTTATGTAAAATTACACTTTTAACCTTATTAATGGATTAATTTATTATTAGAATTTCTCGGGTGTTACAAGGTCGTTAGCAAGTGGCAAGAGAAACAAGTGCTTAGAAATTTGGCTACCTACCAAATATATAGTTAGAGTCATCAATTGGTATCGGTCGATGCCCTATCGATAGGTAACGACCGACCGCATTTGAAGATTTTGCCTTTTCTTTAGGTGATTTCATCTACGATTGATTTTTGCATTGTTCTACATATGGATTGATGCAGTTATCATTAGGAAAGAAGAATTCTTGTAACAAGAAAATCAAGAAATTTTATCGATTGGGAAGATAAAAATAAATGACTAAGTGGAGTTAAAGTGTTATTTGAAAGATAAGATTCTCCGTGGAAACATTCAAAGTAGCTAAAGCGGCTGACCAATTAATGTTCGGTTGCTTGTCTCTGAAATTAATCTTGCTTTGTCTTTCAAAAGCATAGTTTGGAGGGTTGGTATTCTCCATAGTTTTTCATTCACAGTGATTTGATAATATTGGACTTTAGAATGATGAAGAAATTGATGATCGAGTGCAAGATAATATGAGTGAAAAGTTACAAAAAGGATTAAGTACGTCAATCCCAACCGAACGATGGCATGGATTGGTACTACATAGAATTTCATTCTCAGTGAAATATTGATGCATCCTTTTCTTAGAGCATGGATTAAAGCTAAGGTATGAAGCAATGATGGTTCATTGGATAAATGCAATACAAAGTGAATTAAAGCAAGAAAATATGACAAGTCCATCGATTGGTACTGTTCAATAGGATATCGTCTGTACCGACCAATACAGTCGTTGATATTTTCTTTTTTACTAGACCTAGAAGAGATATTTTTAAAGCCAACATTTTCAGATAGGGGAACTGGATTTTAGCTCATCTCTCTATGCCTATAGGTAAAAAGGGAAATCATCAAAGAAAACGATTGAATCATTTTTTTAGTAAGGAGAGGTTTTGCCCTTTTGCTATACTAAATCAGGCTCAAAGTCTAGATTTTAATTTAATCCTCTTTGAAAAACAATGAAAAACAAGAAGAAATTCATATTAAAGTGGACACATGCAACATTGAAACACTATAAATTTGTGTCATTTTCTCTTGCAACATCTTGATATGAGATTAATAGGTTGAACTCATAAACGACATAAATCCGATATTTAATGCATGATAAAACTATAATCAATGATTACATTTCAAATCGTTGGTTCTTCATAGTCTGTTTGGGATGTTGATCAATTGTTAGATTAACAAAAATAATTAATACATAGAATTTCATAATGCAAAACATGTAGGCATGGTTAAGCAAAATTTAATAGATAGTCAGCTGCTATATTGCTCAAATAGTAATATAGCTCTACTTTTATCCACTATTAGTTTCCCTTGCTAATTATATTTTGCCAAAAAGAACTCCAGTAATATTCTACTTTTAAAGATGCTAATTATGCGCATAAAGATGAAACTATGCATCATTATAGCTCTAGGGATTCCAAACTTATTAAAGAGATTTTTTTTTATTCTTTCCATGCCCTATAAATGAAATGGTGATGTATGTCTGTATTTATCGATCGTTGGTTTCTCTTGCTAATTATATTTTTCCAAATGATATTCAATAGTGATTTTTATGCCAAAAGAAATTCAGTAAGGATTTATGCTAGTAATATTGTTCCTACTTCATTGTATTTTTACTTCATTACATGTTCTTTATTCTTATAATTTATGCTAATGAAACATGTGTGTGTGCGTGTGTGTGTGTATGCACACATACACATACTTTCTCTCATTTTTCAAATAATACTCTGCTTTTAAAGAAGATAATAATGTGCATAAAGATGAAACTGTGAATCTTCATAGCTTAAAAGATTAAAAACATATTGAAAGAGAAAGGTTTTTTATTCTTTCTATGTGCAATAAATGATTCATCCATAGTTATCAGTATCAAACCATCAACTGAACCATGATGCATGGAGTTTTAAAGTTTTGACGGTACACCGATTGGACCGTCGGAACCATGCATTTTTTACATATTGATTTATAAATTTCAAATAAAAGTTATAGCACAATATATGGTAACTCGTGTCATAAAAGGCTTTGCATATCATAAGTCGCAACATAAACTTAAAAACATCGTAATATAATCACTTAGGAAACTATGGTTTTAATTCAATTTTTGATTTCTTCAAAACTCTAATACTCATTATGTTTCTTCGTTAGACTTTAATCTACAATAATTGGTACTGTTACTTCAAAAATTCACTACTTTATAAAATCAAAACTGGTATAAATTATAAAATTATTCGGCACTCATTTTATTGAACCATAAAAGTACCATTACTAATTATATTGAACCAAAATACTAATAACATTACCCATTAAACCATAATGACAAATTATAAAATTCTAATACATTCATTTATTTAATTGTCTGTTAGATAAAATAGGTATCTTTGGGTATTGTTAAAGGCACCCCATTTTGGAATAGGGGAGGCAAAATTTTAGGAGGATTTCATTTAGAAAAAAAACTATTATAGGAACTTCACCCGAATAACATGGTTTACAATTTTATCCCTCTCACAAAACAAAATTTGCCAATCCCCATCGAAAAATGAGAAAAAATCGATAATGGTTCATCAAAAACTATTTTAGCACGGTCTTACCGAAAAAGGTGAAAAACCAGTGACTAATCATCGAAAAAATGAGGGTAGTTACGAGTTTCTTAATTTTTTGTTGGAGGCGGGGGACAAATTTATTTATATACCCAAAGTAATTCTTTGAAAAATGAAAAAAAATCCTATAATATCTTTATCTCAAAATTATCTAATATACCCATTTTGTTCAATCGAGTTCATAGAAATGATAAGAACGTTGAAGTTGTTGCCTTTAGAGGGAAGTGCAATAGAATGCTTGGTTGTGTGTTTGGCGGTAGTTCGTAAGGACCATTGCTTCTATGAAACTTGCAGTTATTTCATGAATTAGGGCTTTTGAATTATTTTGAAGGAACCATGGTAATAAGATCGATAATGGGAGAGAAAAATTTCTAAGTATGGAAACTATATCTTATTGTTCCACCAGTTGCGGATCAGTCGCCAATTTAGGGTTCCACTTGCAATTGGTGCAGAACACCAGCTCAATTCATCTTCGGACCATCATGGTTAGCACCTTACGGTTTTCGTCGGTCCGACCATGATCCGGTCTAGTCATGCATTTATATAAGACAATGGTTACTATTTTATCTTCAGATCTAGTTTGAATAACGTTATTAAGGTGGTGGAAGAACTCAATTCATTTTCTTATGATACTCAAATCCATTACCCTTCTAGCAAAGATGAAGACCATGTTGAAGGTTGACTGTTCTCGTGCGATTATGATCTATATAACCTGAAAATTACATGATGTGGCGTATGGATTTTGCGATTACAATATTAAGGGCGCGTTCGTGGACAAATTGGATTAGAAGTTAAAAGTTAAATGCTAGAGTATTCGCAGACAACTTTTTGATTAGAGGTAGGTAAGAGGTTGGGTAAGATGTAAAAAATCGTTTGTACTTTTTATGTGAAGATAATTTAATTTATTTTTGTAGTAGTTAGTAATTAATTATTAATAAGTAATAATTAATAAATTATAATTACCAATTAATATTTAATCATTTATCAAATACAAATGATAGATTAAAGTACAACAATACATATAACTTTATCCAAAATACAATAGTCAAACAACATATAGATCAACGTTGTCCTATAGCAGTCAAAACTTCCTTAATTTTATCACGTGTTGCAACAATCCTTTGTGGATTTGATGAAAATGTACACCATGATTGTGTTGAAGATATTCATGCCAATTTTCAGCATAATTCGTCGAACTTCTTCATTTACTATTTCTTCAAAATTAAGATCGGTACCGTTGAATTTTCTAATAAAATTATGGATAGCATAGCTTGTAACGATAAGCTGTGCTTGTTTGGTGACACTATACGTTGGAATATCTCGTAAAATGTTGATTTTTTTCCAAATATTTCCAAATGTTTTTCCATAACCATACACAAACTAGAATGATAAAAATAAAAAATTTCACTATGCGATTTTGAAATATTCTAGTTTTGTTGAAAGTCTGAAACATGGTAGCGTGCATTACGATAATGTGGTAAATAACAATTTATAAATTCGTATCCTGAATCTATAAGAAAATACTTAACGAATGACGGATGTGAAAATGTTTTAACTTCTTTAATAGCATGATTTAACAATCTACTATTATGGACAAAGCCTTTCCAACTAGATATTACGATACTAAATGTTATTTCAAAATTAACAACAAAAATTGTATTTCATACTGTAAAAATTCCTTCTATCTAGGGTTGTTATGGTAATGATAAATTTTCCACTACTATACCACTTTGCAGTTAATGCCCCGCTATAACCCTGCTATATCTCATAACGGATTTCTATTGCTACGATTTTTCCATATAGCCCAAAACATAGCCTTTTTGCTTTAATCCCCGCCATTTCCACTATATGCCGTTATTCCCGCTATATTCCACTATTTCCACTATATCTTCTTTAAAAGAAATGAATTGAAAACTGACATTTGCACTTTATAAAAATTATGAAATTAATTTATTTCATTGAATTTTTAATATAATTTCAGAAATGAATATACTCTAATATTATACTAAATTCAATTATGTTATATAATAGTTTTACGTTTATTTACAGTATATTCGCACATGTTTTTATTTAAAATTATTTATGTATTAATTATAATTTAATCGAATGTTACTTTTTCGTTTAATTACCATTTATATATTTGTAAAAACATTAAGTACGAGTTTGACATGCTATTTTAGAGTCACCTGTTATATCCTGTTATATCCTTGCTGTATCCGTGCTATGACTTTTTGTACCTCCGCCGCATTGAATCTGCCGAGCGCTTTAACTACACAGCTATACCATTACCAGTCAATCAATTATCGTTTTTGAATAAAACCAGTATACTAGTTTAATTGTTATGGTAATGGTGAATTTTCCATTTTCTATAATAAATCATCGATTATATTTTTTCAAAACCAGTGGCAATGGTAAATTTATCGGTCAATTTATAACACATGGATATTCATGTAATATATTTTGTTATAGGCATTTAGAAGCAAACAAATGATTAAATTTAGTTTATTAATTTAGATCAATTAATGCTAACTAAATATATTTTATTTCTTAATGTCTTTTATTATAAATTGCATAATGAAGCATCATTATAATGTAAAAACATGTCAAATTACCGACTTATCTTAGAAAAACGGTAATTTACCATTAGCAATGTAATGGTTACCAGTTTATCGATATACCAGTCTTTGATATACCAACAAATTGATAACGATAATGGTAAGCAATTTTAGCTTACCAGTTAAAATGATACGCTAACGATATTCACAAAATGATAACGGTAATCATTACCATAACAACCATATTTCTACTTATAAATGTCAGTAATTCTTCTATACTAACCACCGTAGGAGTATGTGTTCCCTCTATAGCTTCAATAACATTTTGAAAATAAGGATAGTAGCATGTACCATACATAATTTCATTAGGAATCTCGTTGAAATCTAACGGTTTATTATTATCTTTAGCCAAAAATAAGAAATTGTGCAAAACCTTAGAAACACATAAACTAATGTTGCCGATAAATTAATTTAAAATTTCACCTACCAACCTTTATGATGTTTCATGACTTATCGATTAACAAAACGTTCTAATCATTTCAAAAACATCTATTTTTTAAGTTAAAATTAAGCCATGCCTATTAACTTGAACATCACAAAAGCATCTAAAAGTACCACTTTTCATAAGAAAAAAATCCCGACCTCTGTTTTCATGACCATTAAGAACATCATCAACCCGCATTCAACCATTGTAAGAAGAAATATGATGTTGAGTAGGCATTAATCGAATATTATTTACCATCATTTCAGCAATAGAAGTAAGATCCTAATCATACTCATTTGAATCATCGAAATAAGATACATCGTCGCTATTTGTTGAGTTATCCGATTTTTCTGAATAATATTTTGAATTATTATACGAAAAATCACATTTGGACGTTGTTGGAAATAATTTAAGGAAGAATGAATCAGAATGTTTTGAAATGAGTATGAGATGTTAGGGTTGATATAGGGGATTTTTCAAAGGAAAATTTTATGCCTGACTTAATTGTAGTTACATTAGACGTAAAATTTACGTCCGAGAAATCCTCTTCATTTTGAAGCGGAAAAACTCTCAACGGAGAACCGCTGACGTTATGTCGGATGTAAATATTCATGAACGATGTCCGTCTAGCTAACCTCTTTCCCGCAAATGCATCCTAAGTATAATTTTTTTGCTAAGCATCATTCGACCTTTAAAGTGCAGACAAGAGAATCAAGGTTTCTCAAGTTTTAAAGCACCAACAACTACAATCCTCGTGATTACACACAATTTACAACACCGAGCTTAAATTGGATATTTATGTATAAGGAATAAATCTCATAAAGAAGGAGGATTATCAATAGTTAGACTGTTAAGTTCATCAGATTTATACAGTGCAGTTTATGGATTTTGTGGTATACATTCTACCATTGAACTTTTATACAATTCGATATGCAATGAAGTAAGATTGTGCAAGTTATTGGTATATTTTATGTTCGATTTTTGTTGTACCTCAATCTGAATCTATAGCGGTTTTTTTATTTTTTATTTGCTGAGCCGCGGACTAGGCCGCTCTTTTTAAGGCGATTAGCGGCTTAGCCTCAGAGTGCAAAGCTATCTATCAACCACTCTATCCCTAGGATATAACAATTTTTAAAATTTTGTCAATTTCCTATTTGCATTATAACATATTGTTCTGAATATAGAACTTTCTAATTTAATTGCTTGTAAAGTTTTTTAAAGAGAGAACAATGCAGAGGACAAAGAAGAAAGAAAAGTGGTCTTTTAGTGAGGGAATGTTAATGGATCTGAATTTATTGTCAATTAAAATGAATTTTAATACTATTAACTTTTGCAATGTCTCTATAATAATGGCTCAAAAATATATGACCGTTATACATTTGGAACGACTCAATTTTTATTAATAGTTGGCTTGAAAGGGCAATCTTATGGTATGACCACGAAGTTCCAAAATTTCTTTTATATACAAACTCACAAAAAAATTTAAAAAAAAATAAAATTAAAAGGGTAACCAAAAATAATATTAAAAATGAAACCTTAACACCTAAATTATAGTCCAACCCCCAAATTATGATTGTATAATTTCAGCTCTTAATTTCAGTTTCCGCAATTTATTCAATTTCCCAGTCAAATTTTATTATTCCGCAATTTATTCAGTTTCCCAATCAAATTTTATTATTCCGCAATTTATTCAGTTTCCCAGTCAAATTTTATCGCTGATCGAAGATATCAATTCATCTATTTGCTGGAGATTTAGTAGTTAAATCGGGTATTTTATCCTCTTCCTTATATTACAAAGCGTTCACTTTTTTATTTCGACGATTTATACTCTGTTTTACGTAATTGTATTTGTCCGTAAAGTTTGTTGTATATAGCATTTGGTAAAAGCCATTACAATTTTGACCAAATCTTTGGAGCTAATCTTTATTAACTAAAATAGATCTAATCAATAACTGCTATCCTACGTTTATTTTGATAGTAAAATGCCTTAAATAAAGGATTCTAGAAAATGTTATAACTCCTATAAATATCTTATGAAATTCTATGCCTTAAATATATGCATAGATTTATGTTGGTAATAATAAATTTTATATTATTGAATCAAGTGATAGTAAAATAATTATTAAATAAATATACCTAATCAATAGCGTGCAGTAAAAGCCTTTACAATTTTGATCAAATCATTGGAGCTAATCTTTATTAAATAAGATAGACATAATCAATAGTTGTTGTCCTACATTCATTTTTTTTGGTAAAATGCCTTAAATATAGGATTCTAGAAAATGCTACAACCCCTATAAATATCTTATGAAATTTTCTTTACCTCTTCACCTTTGCCATTCACAATCCGACTTTCTCCACCATTCATCACTTTCGGCATTCTCCACTCTCCACTATTATTCGCCATTATCTACTATTGCTCACCACCAATTACCTCCAAGACCTTTTAAAGCTTCAGGCAAGTCTTGATATATTTTCTTTTAATATTAATTTCCGAAGTCTGGTCTTCTTTGTTGCACATTATTCTTGTTGTGCAAAAATTGCACAAATGCAGAAACACAATAAACATGATCTAGATTAGCCAATTTGAACACCACTTAATCTAGCAACAATTATTTTATTACTCCAAATAAATAGCAAATAACTATAAAGAAAAAAGATGCACAGTATTTATACTAGTTCCACTATCATTAAGACAGTGTAAGTCCAGTCCAAAGGAGAGATATTACTACACATAAGAGAGTTACAAGAGAGTTACAAGAGATTACAAGATATGAGTTTACATACCAAAGTCCTAAATTTGGGTTAACAAGAAAAGACACTCTATTTGGAGATCGCTAGTTGAATACCAGGATGAGTTTACAATAAAGTCTACCCTCAATATATAACCAGTGCAAATCCATAAGAGTCATCGATTAAATTACCAAGATGTGGTAAAAAGATGATGGAGGCCAGTTACAATGTTAATAGATCGCGCAAAAATAGCAAGTAATTCACCCACTCCAAAGATGGAAGAAAATAATCCCAAAGCAATGCATTACGAAGAAAGAAATGATGTGCATATCTTTTTGCATATATATATTATTCCAATATGTGCGCTGTGAGAATTGCGGATTACGGATCTTAAGGCTAGAATTAACACAAAAGAGGGTGAATAGTGTTTTAAGGAAGTACTAAATCTTTTTGAGTTTATGTTAATTTGAACACAAATGTATTCAATATTCAGACACAGATATGATCACAGAATCAAACACAGATGCAGAAATAAAGTAAAAGCAATAAAGGAAAGAGCACACCGGATTTTATACTGATTCGGAGTTACCCTACATCCAGTCCCGCATACAAGTACGAATTCCCTTTTAAAATCAATTGTTACAATTACACCCTCGATTTCAAGGCCATGAGGTACACCACTCCAGATTCACAATCCTCTGGGTTGAGATACTTGATTTTATGGGCAACAAGTTCACCCAATTGATTTCACAGGCTAAAATCACACATTTTCTCGGTTGATTGATTTCACAGGCTACAATCACACCTTTTCTCTTTTAGTTTATTACAAAGAAGCCTATAACTCTGAATAGCACTGAGATCTTGTTGAGATTGTGATAGAGAATCAAACCAGAGATGATCTAGTTAGATTCAATGTTGATTTCGGCGGAGTAATAGTAAAAATATATATAACTTGCGCCTAATTAATATCATAATTTCCTAAAATAACAAAAAGTGCTTTGCAAACTTTTGAAGTTGGATTGTTAAAACTCCCCGATCTTGGGGTCAAAGTATATTGTAAAATAAGATTAACAATTCTAGCTTTTGGTCGAAAGTTTTGATTTTTGAATTCAAAGTTATCATTTCCTTCAAAAATGTGATGAAATGTCTCACAATCGTTTTCATCGATATTAAAACTAGAACGATCCATTCCCGTGCTCCTGCAATCGAGAATGGTACCAAAAAGATCACAATTTAAAATGCTTCTAGTGCCTTTGACACTACTTCAAATTTCATCATCATTTCCATTATAAAATCCACGATTGAGATTTGCATAAAAAAATTTAACAAGATTTGGATAACAAACAAAATCATTTTGTCAAGCATTTGATATGGCCTGGTTCGTCACATTTGAAACATTTGATATTGTTTGGCACTACATTCTGATTTCCAGAGTTTTTATAGTTGTTTCTCTTGAGATTATTCATCTTTCTGTATTTCAAGAATTTTCGAAAATTCTTGGTCATAAGGGCTGTCCCTTCATCATTATCGCTGTTTGAGTCTGATCCATCGGTCAATGCATTGAACGCCATTGATTTCTTTTCAGATGCTTTTCTTTCTCTTCTCTCAATCATTTGGACTTCAAACGACATTAGATTTTCAATTAATTCTTCTATATTTAAGGTACTAATATCATTTGCGTCTTCAATCAAAAGTGTCTTTTGATCCCATTCTGAAGTAAGAGAATTTAAGATTTTCCTGACTTGATCTTCTTCCGAAAATTCCTTTCCCAAGGACATTAGAGAATGCACAATATTCTGAAATCTACTATACATATCTGAAATAGACTCATAAGAATTCATTTTAAATAATTGAAACTGATTTGCGAGCATGGAAATTTTGGTTTGTTTAACTTTGCTTGTTCCTTCATGAGTAACTTGCAAAGTTTTCCAGATTTCGTATGCAGACTTACAAACTAACACTCTATTAAATTCATTCCTATCAAGTGAACAATACAGAATATTCATAGCTTTAGAGTTATTTTGTGCAACGGTCTTTTTCTCAGCAGTCCACTGTGCAAAATCAGTTGTGGGTTCAGAATATTCCTTCTATATGAAATTCCAAATGTCTAGTCCTATAGATTGTAAATATATTTTCATCCTACATGCCCAATATGCATAATTACTACCATTAAAAAGTGGTGGTATGACAGTAGACTGGCCTTCTATAAATGAACTAGTGACAGGGATAATAGGACCAGTGTTGGTAGTATTAACAGTACCAGTGTTGGTAGCCATTTTGAAAAACTTTTAAAATTCAGATTATGAAAACTATGAAAACCTTGCTCTGATACCAAGTGTGAGAAATGCGGATTATGGATCTTAAGGCTAAAATTAACACTAGAGGGGGTGAATAGTGTATTAAGAAATTACTAAATTTTTTTGAGTTTATATTAATTTGAACACAAATGTATGCAATATTCAGATACAGATATGATCATAGAATCAAACACAGATGTAGAAATAAAGTAAAAGCAATAAAGGAAAGAACACACCGGATTTTAAACTGGTTCGAAGTTACTCTACATACAGCCCGCACACAAGTATGGATTTTCTTTCAAAATCAATTGTTACAATTACATCCTCGATTTCAATGCCACAAGGTATACCACTCCAGAACAATCCTCTGGGTAGAGATACTTGATTTTACGGGAAACAAGTTCACCCAATTGATTTCACAGGCTACAATCACACCTTTTCTCGCTCTATTGATTTCACAGGCTACAATCACACCTTTTCTCGTTTATTTTATTACAAAGAAGCCTATAACTCTGAATAGCACTGAGATCTTGTTGAGATAGTGATAGAGAATCAAACCAGAGATGATCTAGCTAGATTCAATGTTGATTTCGGCAGAGTAATGGTAAAAATATATATAAAGAAATGTGGAAGAAGAAGAAGAGGATTGAAATCAGAGAAAATATGAATATAAATTCGTTTAAAACTCCCCCTATTTATAGTAGAACAACAGCCATGTCCATTCTTCAAAGGATATGACGAATAGACACTTCTTTTGAAATTCAAATTTTTGAATCAAACTGCCACCTTGTCGACAAGGGTATCATGGGGTTGTCGACAGGCCTAAGCAATTTTTGGTGATTTGTTTTTCTTTGAAAATAGCTACTATCTTTTATTAAAACTATTTTAAACTTTATTAATATACTTAACTATAGTTAAAATACATAAATAAGTACAGAAAATAATATTTTGATATATATAAAATTTTACTATAATTTTATATTTTAATCTAAGATTAAATATTAAAAGTTAAATATATTATTATTTAAAAGATAGTTTAAAACCAAGGATAATTTGATTTTAAAAATAAAGATTATTTTAAGGCTGAAAGTATTTAAAACCAGGATAGATGTTTTTGATTATTTTAAAAGGAAGATTTTGAAATCATTTTGAAAATAATATATAATTTTGTAAAAACATTTGAATAAAAATTAGTGGATACAAAATAATGTTCCACTAGATTTTTCGTAGGTTCCATCCTACTTAGGGTTCCATCCGTTTAACAGGCTCGAAGTGGATCCATTCCAAGAATAAATTGGATTTTAAGATGTCAGTGCTTTTCTAGGAGTTTTGACAAAATTCCTAATTAAATTACTTATTATTGAAATCTTGAACTCTTGATAATCTTGATACTCTTGAGTCTTCAATCTTGATATCTTGAATCTCTATATTGTACAGTCTTCATTCTTGGTACTTGCATGGTTAGATCCTGCATATACATATATATCTAAACTATAATGTTAGTATTTATATTTTATAATCTTATTCTAAGGTTGTTGTCATCAAAACCAAATTCTCAAGGACTAACATGCGCATGCATATATTTCATTGTCATCTCATTCAATCCGATAATTTATTCATTTCCGTAACACATGTGATTACTTTCCTTTTTACAAATTTGTTTCCTTCTATTTGCAATTTTGTATCACCAAAATTTAACCCTCCACCTTGATGCAAATCACAAATCTCCAATACCCCACCTCGACTCAAATTCTCTTTTCAATGTAAAACTCTTAAAAATGAACTCCACCTTCAACCAAAATCTCTTAACGAGATAGACACCAAAAATGAATATTACCCAATGGGTTCCGGTAAGACCAACCTCCATCACACCTTACTAACGAGCTCAGACTATGTCCCTGTCCGCTAACAAAATATTGCAAATGTCCAAAATCAAAAGAAGGTAGATACCAAAATAATCTCAAAGCCACCAAGTTCAAAAAAATTCCTCTCAATCACTAATCAAATCTCTCTCTTTCCACATACCTTATCTGCTAAATAACAGATTTTCCATGAAAATCAACATAAAACTCTTACAGTAGTGTTGAGCCATGAAGCAGATATAGGTTCCCAAATCCAGATGTCACTTCAACATACTAAACTCCTTATCACCAAAGTTCCAAGACCGCAACGCTCTTCTCTCTCAACATAATCTCCTCAGTCTTTATCTTCAATATTGCATAAAATCTCTTTTTCCATCCAAATGAGTAATAGCATAATTACCACCGGATCTACCGCTCTTTCTAGAAGCCATTGATGCACAAATTTAAACAAATTGCCTTGCTTTGATACCAATCTATAGTGCAAAAATTGCAATGCGGAAAAACAATAAACATGATCAAGATTTGCCAATTTGAACTTCACTTAATTTAGCAGCAATTATTCTATTACTCCAAATAAATAGCATATAACTATAAAGAAAAAAAGATGCATAATATTTCTATTGGTTTCAATATCATCAAGATAGTGTACATCCAGTCCAAAGGAGAGAGATTTTGTTACACATAAGAGAGTTAAAAGAGATTACAAAATATGAGTTTACGTACTAAAGCCCTAAATTAGGGTTAACAAGAAGAGACACTCTATTTGAAGATCGCTGGCTGAATGTCAAGATAGGTTTACAATAAAGTCTACCCTCAATATATAGCTAATGCAAATCTGTAAGGACCCATATTTCTCCGATAATTAAATATTGAATTTAATAATATTTTAAGATTTAATATTGTATGAAATTAAAAATTTATGATTTGTTAATAAGAAAATAACCAAAATGAAATATAAAAATGTTAATTTAGGTAATTGATAACTGTTTTAATGTAATTTCAATTAATTGAAATGATTAAAAAGTTATAATTGGTTATATATCGTAAATAAGGAATAAATTAAATGTTATATTAATTGGTGAAATGATATGTAATTAATTGCAATTGGTTAATATAGAATAATTAATCAGTATGTGAATTTAGTAGTTTGTTGTTAGCAAAAAAACATAGGAGTAGGTTTGAAATTGTAAGTATGATAATTTGTTTTATTGCCATTCCATTTATTTATCTGTTGAAATTGATTTGGAAATCAACTGAAATTAATGTAGTTAATTATTGCAGTTAATATAAATTAAAAGATGATAATTGTAGAATATTTACGTAATAAGATGCAAACCAATGTTAACTATGTCCATAAAGTAATGATTGATTGAATAAAAAGATTGAAATCAAATTAAATCAATTTATTGGAATTAAAATACAGTTAATTGGATTTTATTTACAGTTGAAACTGAACCTTGTTATTAGTGTAATATTTAACACTAAATTGATATGTAAGTTTGTATTAAAGTATTGTAAATGTCTAATTGATCAAAAATGATAAAATTTGTCAATTATAAAAATTGAATTGAAAAGTGATTTAATTAATTTAATAATAATTTATTAATAAATGTGAAAATAGCCATTTTGACCACTGTCTCGAATTTCGATGAAACTAGTTTCATTGGATCCATAACGGTGGATTATTGTAAGATTTTAAGTTTCATAGCGATCGAACTTGTCGTTTGATCGTACGGGCTCGAAACGCGTAGAAATCGATTTATTGAAATAAATTTAAAATAAGATGATTTTAAAAGATAACTCCTTTAATGATGAAATTAGGACTTGAAACATGTTCCATTGAGTTTAAAAATATTGAAAACATCTGCTTTGATACATGGGATGACCCATTTTCGTCTCGAAAGCGAAACGGGCTTTACGGGTATTATTATCATTCAAACCAATTCAATATGTTATTCGTTCTTTCTTATCGGCCTTGTCCATATAAATAGTCTTGTTTTTCAAACCCTAGCAGCCTTTCTATTTTTTATTATAGTACGTACAATTCTATCTGACCAACTCCTCCTTCTAATTGGCAGAAACATATTCCGATTTCAAAACCTTATTCCAATTTAAAATTCAATTTCAAAATCAAACTCATCCAAACCTTATCATATTATATACCGATTCGAAGCTCTCGATGAGCATAAGCTAGATTTGCAGTTTGTTTTTTGATCTGAGTCACAGTTTTGCCAGAAATCATCATTTTATTTTCGGCCATTCATGTTGAGTTAACGTTTTTACGGTGGATCCTCCACTATGCGACGATTGGGAAGTACAGATTCGTAGAGACCGCAGAGCTGGTCTTGGTTCATCGTCTGGAGGTATAGAGATCGCCAGAAAAGGGGATTTTGTGGTGCGAAGGCCGTTCATTGTGGTGGAGCCGAAGAAGGTCGGGGGGGAGGGTAGGTGTGACCTGGGTCGCTGATCGCAGAAGCGACGTTCGATCATGGTGAGGATCGACAAATTGGCTGCGTTTTTCAGATGGAGGTTGGCGGCCATGCTCTGTTTGAATAAGGGACTAGGGTTCGTATGCGTGAATGAGCGGAGATGATGGCGTACCGACGTGTGATTTTTATTATTATTATTATTATTATTTGTTTTAATATAAATCGTATAGTCTTCTAATTAACATATCTTTTGCATATGAGGTCATATTTACACGCGGTTTTCTCCACTACGATCGTATCGAAATTCCGAACATTATGGAACATGTTTGGACGAATTCTGAAACTTTTGAATTTTGGGGCTTATATTGGATTTCTAATTGATATAAAATCAAAGGTTTGTGTTTTAACACATTCACAACTAATAAATTGTCTTATGTTGGTTAATTTAAATTTATGACGTGATTAGAAATTGATCGGTTAATGTTTGGTATATCTAAATTATCATTCCAATTAAATATGACTTTTATTGCATTTAACCGTCATTGAATTTAATTGTCAATTGAATACCTATTGATGATAATAAGTTAATTGATGTTATTTATTGGTTGATTGAATGGTTATTGTGTTGTATGTTTGATTGTTTGATTATTTGATATTGGATGACTGAATGTTATATTTGTACATTGTTACAACTCTGTAAGTTCCCCATAGGTTGAAATGATACATACCCGAATGATCTATAGGTTAAGAAAAAATCTTTATGGGTTGAAATGATAGTCTCAAGTGATATTTATGGATTTTGAATTTTATTCGAGATTGCAGGTTGAAATGATATATATCCGTAAATATAAAATATTTGCGGATAGAAATGATAAATTTCGGTATCACTTGACGATAGGGTAGAAAATTATATACGGACACTGGATTGGTTAAATTACTTGATTTTAAATCCTTAAATTTTGAATTTAGTTAAAAGATATTTTGAAGAAAATTTGATTTATATAAACTAAATTATTTTTGAAAATTCGAGTTTTAAATGTTGAAATTGGAATTGGTTTAAATTGAAATTTTAAAGTTAGATTTTAAGTATAAATGAAATTTATCGAAATTGAGTAATTGAAATATTTGAATATTTAAACTTTGAAATCTGCTAAATTTTAAATAGTTTAAATTTATAGTTTGAACACGGGTTTGAAATCGATATTGATTAAATGGTTTTAAAGATGTATAGAAATGAAAGAAATGGTATAATTTGATATTAATTTCAAATTTATTATTTTAATGTAAACTATTTTATAATATATTATTTTTAAATCCTGATTATTAAGATTTTCAAACTATTAAACTAATTTAATCTATTTTATACTATTTTAATCAATTTAAGCTATTTTAACTTATTTTAATCTATTTTATCTATTTAATCCAATTTAATCTACTTCAACCTATTTTAAACTAATTAACCCATTTTAATCTATTTAAATTATTTTAAATTTATTTAATCTATTTTGAATCTATTTAAATTATTTTAAATCTATTTAAATCTATTTAAACTATCTTAAATCCACCTAAACTATATTAATCTATTTTTAAACTATTTTAGAGTATTTTAACTATTTGAAATTTATTTTAAACTATGCTAAACTATTTAAACTATTTATAACTATCTAAACTATTTTCTAAATTTTAGACTATGTAATGAGGAAGTGTTTATATTTAAATCCTTAATTTTAAAGCAATATGATTAAATGATGTTATAACCTAAGTTGAGGTTTGAAATGATATTTTTCAGTGAAATAACATTCTGAGTAAATATGATGATTTTAAATGAGGGTTTAACCTATTTTGGAAAGCATGATTTTGAAAGAAATATGATTTCGAAAGTGATATGGTTTGAATTGAATATGATATGTTGATATCAATTATGAAACAGTTTTAGAAATTTAAAAGAACCATCTGGTGTGAAATAAGCATTTGGTTGTTAAAGAGACCGGGATCGGATATTGTCATACTCTATGCCAATACCGAAAACCACTTTAACAACTGTGTAGTAGTGGAGATTCCAAAATGAAGTAGGATGGTTTGGCGAACGATTCTGTATGAGGTATTAACGTAGCCCCAACTCCCACGAGTCAACTTGATGTGGCTAACACAAGAGCCATGTCGGGCTAAGTGAGGTCGCACATCCTATCGGACACATTTCTTCGATACCATAATATGACTTTGTGATTGCTTTGGTGGCCACCTCACGATTTAATTTTGGGAGTGTGTTTCGAGGTGGCCGGTAGTAGTTGCTATGCGTTACCACCAGTCTGGATC
Source organism: Allium cepa (assembly GCA_030765085.1). Lineage (NCBI taxonomy): Eukaryota > Viridiplantae > Streptophyta > Magnoliopsida > Asparagales > Amaryllidaceae > Allium > Allium cepa. The sequence continues at coordinate 567,290,690 of CM060929.1, forward strand.
CACAAAATGGTAGTATCCTACCTTACGCATTGCCTCGCGTACCTTATCACATGCCTTATTGCACCTTCTATGATTTTGTATTGTACCGTACCTATGGAGTTCCCTCTGGGTAAACCACCGGTTTGGTGGAGCTTACGGTACTGTATAGACTACGAGAATATGTAAAATGTGTCAAGGGGGATATAGGTAACGCCTTAACGCTATTTTAATGGTTTACTTTACTGTAGACAATATTATAGTAGCGTATTGTACTATGTATATAGATAGTTTAATGGATTCTTAAAAGATGTAATCCAGAACATCTCTTAAGTTATTTCACTCACGTTAGATACTGTATAGGAGATGTCAAACCCCGTAAACATCTCTGACGCCGTTACACTCATATTTATTTACAGCTGATTTAACTTATACAAGATCTTTTAGTTCTGACTCGAGTGTTTTGTCTTTTTAATTCGCTTGGGTCAGTCTGAGCTTTTCAGTGTATCGAAGACAGCTTTGGAGGATGAAGACAGAGATGTTTATATTATATTTATTTATTATATTTATCCCATTGCTCATGTTATTCCACTGCATTGCTATTTATTTCTGTTGTATGTAACTCTATGTAAAAGTGTAATCAAATGTTATTTATAAAACAACTTCATGAACTGTTTATTTGATTATTACATTTTTCATTCCGCTGTGAGATTCTGTATTTTGTTTTTTATTTTTCTCTACATTTTCTTATTTACTCATAACAATCCTCCCTTTTGAATGGTTTGAGTTTGACATGTGTGGTTTGTTATCGATTTAAACTGTCCAAAAAGGTAGATCATTACAAAATACATAAGAGCCATCGATTAAATTACCAAGGTGTGGTAATAAGATAATGGAGGCAAGTTAAAATGGTAACAGATCGCGCAAACATAGCAAGTAACTTATTCCAAAGATGGAAGAAAATAATTCCAAAGCAATGCGATTACGAATAAAGAAATAATATGCATATCTTTTTGCATATATATTATTCCATAATGTACGCATGCATATATTTCCTTGCCATCTCATTCAAATGCAATCTAATAATTTATGCATTTTCATAATGAACATACATGATTACTTTCCTTTTTGCATATTTGTTTCCTTCTATTTGTGATTTTCTATCATCAAAATTTAACAATTCTCTCTTTTTTAATATTTTTTGGTTAGTAAAATCCTTATACCCGTGGTCTTCTTTGCAATGCCTTTTTATTTTTATTCATCCCTTTGCTGATATTTGTCAAGTGCAAGTAAGTGATACAAAATTTAGAAAGCTATGAGGAAAAGAATTCCAGAAACACATGGTTGTTATGACCCTTTATAGTATCATCTCTTACTACCTTATGGAAGTTATGGTTGGGACCTTGACATCCATAATGTAAATGGAACTCAAATTACATGCTGTGAGTACTATGCTTATATTTTATAGGTGCCAAGTAGTTTTACATTCATAAAATTAGAAATTTAGAGCTAGCATCATCACATTATAAAAATCGATTAATTATTAGGCATGGACTTAATTACAAATTGTTGACACAATGGATTTTATTCTTTTGATTCAAACAAGAAGTCAAACAAAAATAAAATAGGCATCAAGATCTAGCCGTTTTAATCAACCTAAGTAATTATATATATATATATATATATATATATATATGTTCCATTTGCTATTTCTAATCAACTTAAACTTTAGATTATATAATTTTTACAAATTTTATTTTTAGTTCTTTTTTTAAGTAATACAAGCTTATAGAATAACAATCATCGGCGATGAAATAAATCTCCATTTTATTGATTATTTTATATTTAAAAGTTCACTTTCATGCATGTCATTTTTATGTCAATTTTTACTTGCAAATCAAAAAGAGGAGGGACGTTGAATATAGATAAATTATAAGTAGAGAATTAGGAACTCTGAATGGACTTTTGATTCTATGTTTGGAAGCCTTTTAATTTTTGACTTATAATTTATCTATCCTCACCAATCTCTTTATAAATCCATATCTAAGTAATATGTATTTTCTTGTTCTTCAATTTATCTTTTAAATATTTTCCTATCTATCCTCACCAGTCTCTCTATAGATCTGTATCTAAGTAATATGTATTTTCATGTACTTCAATTTGTCTTTTAAATATTTTCCTATATGTTTCGCCAAATTTTAGAAATGTTCTATTTGTTATGGGTTTTTTAATTTCTTTTGAATTAGTCAATATCACGTTTCTATTTATTGCTTACAATATAGTATAAAACTAGTTCTGGATCATCTGTTAATTCCATTATTTCAGTTGTATATTTATTTTCAAAGATATTTACTATTTCATATCGATGTTTTTCAGATAAGTTTAGTTCTTTCATTATGTAGATCATTTTAGCTATAAATTTTTCCTCTAAAACCTTTATTCTGTCATCATTTATTTTATTTTTATTTGCATAATTTAATTTTTTGTCATTAGGTATGTTTAATACAAAGTGTTTTCCTGCGCACAAAAAGAAATAATAAAAGAAATTCCTATGCAGAATAATATTAATAATACTGATAAACCTATACAAATCTCATTAATTTGCAATACAAACAATCTAAAAGAACTTAGAATATTACCTATGATTAATATAAAAGGACTAGAAATCCAACTTTTGAATTTATTAATACTGGAGCCACTAGCTCTATAATAAATTCAGATTTAATACCTTAATATTTGGTAACAAAGGCCTATAAACCAAAATAAAGTATCCAATTTGATGGAACATCCACAATAATTACAAATATAATTACCAATGCCCAATTAAGATTTCAAAATACCTATAATGAATGGTCCCAACATTATCTCCTAAAACAACTATGGGTTACAAAATTAAATTTAGGAAGTATAAATCCAGTACTTGGACTAAATTTTTTACTTAGCGATAATGGACATTTTTCTTTCAATAAAGATTATTTACAAATATCCTAGAAAACAACCCCAACTCCCATATTGTCAAAGTATACACTTGAGAAGTGTTGTGGACTGTAACAGCCCGCAAACCCGTACCCCTTGAATCGACACTATTCACCATCAATCAACTCAAGACGAACGGAAATACAAACCATTTAGGTTAAAGAAGAAGAGGTAGAAGAAGAAAATAGAAAACAACAACAGAATCTAACCATCGCAGTGGAATAAAATATAATATATAATAACAGATCTTTACACCAAAAAAACTATATCTGTTTTATACATACATTATCAGAATACATCATCAGAGTTCAACAACATCGATAGCATACAACTGAATAGTCATATAAACCTGTCCTCAAAACTGAATATACAGTGGAATAATAATCAAGTACGGAAGTACGTATCGCCATCCAGCTCGTCTCCTAAGCTCCTCAGCATCATATCCTGTATTCTATAATACTCGGTCTGACCCGAGCATTATATTTAAATAACACCCGAGTCAGTCAGGTATACCAGCGTGAGAAATCACACTCAAATTGATTATTAAAGTTTTCAAAATCCTTTGAAAACAAAAGCATCTCGTAAGACCACGCCACAAATAAACATGTCGGGTTTTTACCTTACGATAGCCAAAACATTTATTATAAAATCCTTTGATATTATAATAGGGTCTATATACAAATACTTATTAAAATAGCCGAATTTGTTACATTTATTAAATTCCAGCTACTAGCCACAGTCGTGGGTAATACAAACAAAACCGTAAAAGACACGTAGAGAGAATGGATTTCCAACTAATGACTAGGCACTGGGGTACCACCTGTCACAATACGTGGCCTAGATCACCGTACCGAGGATCACTCCCAAACCCCTACAACACAAGACCGGGACTACCCCTTACAATATAATCCCGAGTAAGATCACCTCACGGTTGGGATCAGCAACCGCACCACTAAGCCGAAATAAAAGGGACATCTAGACAGGGATGACCTCACCCTAGTGGGCTCTACCCACCTAGCCTTGCTGCATAACCCATAATTTTCAGTCATTCCCGGTTGATGAGGCTCAAGGCTAAGCGTTACCTTTTTAGAACATATCCCTTAGAATGCTCATCGCCCACCTGACGATGTTCGAAAAGCATTCATCCATACAAGTCCATCCCGGGTTCGAACGGAACCGAAGGCACTACTCCTACTACATCCATTTTGGAATTATTTTCAGGATTAGTAGCGACTAGCCCTTGCACTTCATTGCTCCATCTTCGAATCCAAACTCTTGTTTTCCACACGAAAACGTTCAAACCGGATCGAAGTGGTTTTCGAGAAATTAATCCTGATCCTGGTCTCTTCGAAACGATCAACGCACTGGGCAATATTGATAGTCGGTTATTTAACTATCAAAAAAATATTCAAAAACAACCATCAAACAATAAATAATCTCCCAATTATTTATTAACCTCAAAATACCTTCGCAAGATATATTTCCATTTCAACCCTTTTTGGAAACGGTTTTCAAATTACATTTTCCTATGGAATAAATTCCCAAATATTTATTTCCACTGAAAACATCAAGCACAAAACTTTAGATTTCTAAAATAATTTAAAACACTTTATTGTAAAATATCCTTTAAAACATTTAAGTTAAAAACTACTTCAATACTTTATTAAAAATATACTATAGGAATATTTGAAAATGAGGTTACTTTATAAAATATAAAACTAGATTCTCTCTTTTAAAAATAGAGTGCCAAGTCACCTTTAAATAATTACTAAGATAATAGGTTTTGATAAATATTTACTTTAGAATTTAAACATTTAGAAATAATTAATTTTCTAAAACATACTTTTCAAAACAACATAACTTACATTTAAAACTTTACTTTGAAAACGTACTTGGCTATTCAGGAACATACGCTTCTCTTTCACATCTTTTAAAAATAAATCACTATTTGGGATACATGCTTCTCTTTCACATCTTTTCAAAATAAATCATTATTTATTTTTAAACAAATTTTCTCATTCCTTTAATAAATTCCCACCGTGAATTTATTCTTCCAAATATCCACTAATATATTGCTTTACTTTTATAAACCCAGTTTATAAATTTCATAGTCACATTCTCCTTTAAATTTCCAATTTCTAACACTTAAATCAATTTCCAAATTGATTTCAAATTTACCCCGTTTTGAAATAAATTCCTTTGCTTACTCATTTATTTCAAAACTTCAAATTTTTTTCTTCTTAATTATGATTTAAAAATCTTTTTAACTGAAATTATCAATTTCAGATTTTTCCTAAATTCCTTCTTTATTTTTTTCAATAATATAAATCTTAAATTTAAAATAAATGCTTTATTCTTTAAAATAATAACGGTTAAGTTTGAAATTCATTATCTTCCTCTTTATTCAAAATCCCCTTTTCATACACGGAATTTAATTATTAAAATTTTATAATCACTTTTATTCTTTCCCAATTCATTCTTTATTTCATTTAAATTCTCTAAAATTATTTCACTTACAAATTCTCTTCTTTTATTTTCTTTTCAAAAATCCAATTCTATATATTTTGATAACTCAGTGTACCGAAATATATTCAAGCAAATCATAGCATTAAATATTCCAATTATCAATAATATTCATCACAGAATATCAAATATTCAAAACACGGAATATTAAACAAATCAAATAATTTTGAGGAATCCAGTTGGATCCCTCCGACATGTTTCCCTACATCCATATATGTTGGCACAATACCAATTCCACTTCGAGGTGGAATATCGCGGTATATGTAATTAAATAATATCATCTTCTATTATGCGGCGCATAGGGTCTCATCCGCTATATAATGCAGGAAATCAATCACTCCAATATATACTATATATATATTACTATATGTAATATAGCACATCAAATCAATTCAATTATTTAACCAATTATTAAATTTAACCATTTAAAATTTAAATCGCAACCAAATGGGTGAGATTAACTCACCTTTATTTAAATTGCAATCAATTCAATTTTAGTTCCATCGCGTAGATTCTGAAGCTACGAATTCCACACGACTGTTTTTATTCATTTTGGACCTCGTATGAATGAATTATGAATTTGTTAACATCAAGATAATTTAATTATTTACATTAAGATTAACTAAAATTTTAAATTGTTTTAAACAAATAAAATTACCTCAATAACAACATAAATCTACCTTCCCAAATCAAATATCACAACCCTCCGACCTGATATGCACTGGCACATCACCGCCGCCTTCCACCAGTTCGCTCGTGCTTGGCCTGACCTTCTCCCATCGTCTGCACAGCCATTGAACTTCACCAGAGATCGCCAGTCTCCGCTCGCCCCTTTCCAAATCTCCACTGTCGACGTCGCTTCCACCTCGATCGACTTCAAGCTTCCCCAAACCCTAGCTCAACACACAAATGCGGTCGCGCCCACTTGAACGGCCCTATATGAAATCCAACGCTGACTTCATCGCACCCTTCTCGTCGCCTTGAACGGTTGTGGTCAAAGCCGACGATCCTCAAAGAAATCGCACGCAACCTCCCCTGTCGATCATCGTGACTTCCCTTTTATTTTAGCTCGTGACCTGAAATGGCGTCGTGCACGCATACCATGCCGCATCTCTACTCCTTTGGTCGTCGCATCACCAGAGACGATGCCTTGATTTTAGTTCGATTCTTGCGTCTATTCGATTTATTCGTTTTTTTAACGAGTTTGATTTCGTTTTATCTTTTTTTTTCCTCTAGCACGTGAATTCGAGTATGAAGGCGAAAGAGGAAAGAAGCTTGCGTTGAAAACTGGAAGGGTGTGGCTTGTTACAGAGGAGGTCAGCTGTGGTGTTCTGAAGTGAAGGGATAAGGTTCTGATTTGAAAGAAAGGCAGCTGATGGGAATATTTGACCAGTTAAACAATATATTACTTTAAATTCGAATTTAAATTTAAATTGTCTTGAATTCTAGTCTTAAAATCTTGACGTCGTGTTGAGGCGTGCCGCTACGCGTTTATAATATTAAACCCCTATTCTGAACGCAATGGAAAATTTTTGAGTCCTGATTCGATCGTATGGAGAAGATAGCTTTTTGGATCAGTTATTATATTGAATCCTCGATATAAAATTTCAACGCGTTTATATATCGTATGCACACATAATTACTCCAATCACTACGAAATTTGAAATCCGATAATAATACAATATTAGGGATCCAATGGAACTAGTTTCGTCGAATTCTGAGACTATGCCTCGGAAGGCTATTTTTAAATTCAATTTAAACGATAAAATTTCAAAACTTAACAAAGCACTTCCAAATTCAATTTTAACACTTCTATTATCCTCAACACTATCAATATAAATTTTACAAGCCTTCAATTTATTTTTAACAGGCTTAAAACTCCAGATTCAACATTTTACCCAACTTCAAATTATTTAATTCAATAATTTAATTATAAAATAAATAGTGATATTTGAATTCAAGTTAAAAATTAACTTCTAAATATTTAAAAATCAATTAAATATTCCAATTTCAAACATCTTAAAATTCCGGGTTGTCACATTCCTCCCCCCTTAAAAGAATTTCGTCCCCGAAATTACTAGTTAAGAAGAATGGTCCAATACCCATTTACTTTTCCCAAAACCAAACAATTCCAAGCAATTCTCAAAACAATCTTTTTTATTAAAGACACACTAACCCTTTTTCTAGTTTTCCAAACTTATCCATAAGTCCCAAACAATATTACTTACTCAACAATTCGAATTATAATTTAAACTCAAATTTTAAATTATCAAAATTTTCTCAAAATTTTTCTAACTTCTTAAATTTCCGAAAAATTTCGCCAGCGTCTCCTTTGCGCGGCTAGCTTGGTACACTACAAAATGCCTCCACGGGCTTCCAAATTCCAAAAGAAAACAAAATGCCAAGTGGCTAGATCAAAAACCAATCAAATTTCATACAGATATTTAAACACATACTTTTTTATCGAGCAATTCAAATTTATCTTCTGAAATCAAAACCAGTTTTCCTTTTCCTTTATAATACCTGTATATCCTACATAGCAATAATATCCAATCACAACATTCAAAATCATTTTATTGACTCTTTATAAAATTTCAATATTTATTCATCCAAGCCCGTACGATGTACCTATATCATTCGTACACAATACCAAATCTGATCGTTTACTCGATCACACAATTTCACTTCCGAACTAGTATCGTCCACTCGACTTCCTAGTGTGGACTCAGATCTGGTTTCTTGATCAGAAACCGTCATTCTCCTTTATTCACATTCATGTTGATTTCTATTCACTTATCCCCAATTATTACTTTTATTAAATCTTCATTCAAATATTAACTTAGAATATATTTCTAATACCCAATTTTACTTAAGAATTCACCCTTCTTTTCTTAAGTTTAATATAAGCATTTTATATGCTTCTTTATTTATTTTCACTTCACCACTTTAGTTTATATCTATTTCTATTCAAATTGGTTCTCCCATTTCCATATGAGTTTAATTTATCTTCAACGCTGAATATTGAATTTTATCTTCCATTTATAACTGATTCATATCATTATTTTAAATTAGTTTCATCCACTAATTTATTTCAATTTCCAACTTGAAATCGTTTTGTCACTAACAAAGATTTTCCCAAAAAATTTCAAAAAAATTTCTAACTCGCAAAATTTCTGAATTTTTTTGGCAGATTCTCCTTTGTACGGAGGAGCTTTTACAATTTGACAAGAGATATAAATATATATACATCGACCCACACGGTCGGAAAAACAAAAACAGTTCATATTTTCTATTTTATATTGCGTAGGCGTACCTCTATTTAGCATTTTTAAGCAAGCGGCTTATTATTTAGCATTTTGCGCTATCAAATCCAGCCAAATGGCTTGCCAGTACCTATACTTACTCAATTCAAACATATAAGTACTAAATATATGCAATTTATTAACATTTCACTTACTTTCAATAGCTAACACATAAATTTCACATATAATGCACGTTATATAATTTCCATAAGCACATATAAGGTTCCGACACTTATTACAATTGCTTACAACCAATTCTCAAACCATTCCATTCAGTTTAAGTGATTTACAACTTGCTTGCTTATATTTAATTCATTCTAAGCAAAACATACTTATATTCATTCCAATTGATTTCAAAATCATCCTATTTCACTTCTAATAACTCATAGAATTTTATCTAATCCCGTTTACATCGAACGACCCATTTTCTTATGCAATTCGATAATATTAATGTGAATAAATAATTACTTAAGCTTTATAACCATTTAAATTGATTCCAACTCAATTTGCACTTGATTCCATCCCATTTTAATTTATTCACAATCTTTTCGTTGCATTTTCTTTCATATTCAAAAAGTTTGATTCCAAACCATTTTATTAAACTCGACAACCAATATATTAAATAACCATCTCACAATTTACTTAAGTTATTTATTTTCTTCAAACTACTCCACCCAATAACTTAAGTTTATTTTATTCAACCAACTTCCATTTAAATCTTTGATTTGATTTTCCTTTGATCAAATCCCAATCATTTTACTAATTTATTCGATTAGTTTATTCTTTTATCCATTTTCAAATTTTAATTCATATTAACAATTCATTATTGAATTTTATTAATAATAAGGCCATTCAATTTATGCTTGAATTGGATTTGTTAACAACTCACACAAATCTATTTTAATCCAATTCAATTTCATTCGTCCACACTTTCAATTTATAATCCCATACTTGATATTTTTTTCATTTATCTTCAAAACCATTTTGTTTAATTTTCTTGAGTTCAATCTTAATTTATATCCCAAGTTTGGATTTTTTTTTATTTCATTTCCAGAATACCAATACTTTTATTCCGGCTTATTTATTCCCTTTTTAAATTTTTATAAGCTACTCACTTATTAATATTCACACTTCTCCATCTATTTACAGTCAATCATATTCACATTTTACTTTTAACTAGGGATTATATGTTTTTTTATTTCCATGCTTTTCAATTATATTATAAGCTTCCGAAGCTTATTTATTCCAATTCAATACTTACTTAGTTTACATTTATTTATTTAAGTAAGAATTTTATTCCATTCAATATTATCTATAACTCAACTGAATTCATTTCAATTCAATTTTATTTAACTTAACTCCAGTTAAATCTAGCTACATATCATTCTTTTGAATTTTGTAAAGCAAGGACTTAATTCCATTTAATATCAGTCCAATATCAAATTTCAGTTTATTTACTTACAATTAAAAATTCATTTATTCATTCACAAATTCATTTTCAACCAATAAATTTTATTTCCAAACATTAATTACTTTTAGTCCATTTAAACTAATTCTGCACTTTATTTTACACAATTTTAAATCAAATATAATCCAATATTCTATTTCATTTCATTTGCATACCATATAAATCAATCAATTACTTACTAATTTTAATCTCAAAACTTTGTTTTATTTAGTCCAACTTGACTAATTTTTCTATTCAAACTTAAGCTCAACATTCAGTTTCAATTCCCTTTTGCTTACACGTTTAAACTCATTACTAAAATTTCAAAATTCAATTTTGAAAACATATTATCTAAATCAAACTACTCCTTTGATGCAAACCAAATTTCACAAACAAACATTAATCCAAAACATCCAGGTAGCAATCCCTCTCTAGGAAACTCAAAAATGAAGACCGATGAATTCGCGATCATCATCGGAATTATTTTCCAACGACCGAAAGGAGCTCAATGCTTTTATTTCTTTAAAATCCCTTCGAATATTTTTAAATCCCAAATCTCACCAGACTTCAAATCCAATTCAAATTTTTTTCCCAAAATTCCAAATTCGAAATCCATCCAAAACATTACTCTGGAACTTTCATCATGATTTATTTTCAAATATTCCTCTGGAATTCTATTTCAAATTATAAATCACATTTACAATTCACATTTCAAATTTCATTTATGAATGGATTTCTTCCTTGACCTTTGGTTATTTTTAATTTTCAGTTAAATTTTCACACAACAATGATAATAATTATCATTCCTAACATCCAAGCAACCAATAATTTTCAAAAACTTTTCTTTTATATCCGAAAATAATTTGGGGTAAAACTATTTCATTTACCCTATTTAAAACAATACTGTGTCGGTTTATATTGTTTAAGGGTTTAGAAATTCCTATCGATAACATGGCGTCCCACACATCGTCCAGAATTCATAAACATTCAATCGATAAATCAACACAATATAAAAACAATTTTTATATTCACTAACAAATACACTCTCATATCTATTAATACACTCAAACTCATTTTAAAGTACTACAAACTCTATTTAATGAGTAATCCCCACCAGAGCCAAGGTTCTCGCTTAACCTTCACTCTGATACCACTGTAATAGCCTGCAAACCCGTACCCCTTGAGTCGACACTATTCTCCATCAATCAAATCAAGACGAATGGAAAACCGAACCATTTGGGTTAAAGAAGAAGAGGTAGAAGAAGAAAATAGAAAACAACAAAAGAATCTAACCATCGCAGGGGAATAAAATATAATAGATAATAACAATCTTTATACAAAGAAAACTATATCTGTTTTATACATACATTATCAGAATACATCGTCAGAGTTCAACAACATCGATAGCATAAAACTGGACAGTCATATAAACTTGTCCTCAAAACTAAATATACAGCGGAATAATAATCAAGTACGTAAGTACGTATCGCCATCCAGCTCGTCTCCTGAGCTCCTCGGCATCATATCTTGTATTCTATAATACTCGGTCTGACTCGAGCATTATAGTTAAATAACACCCGAGTCAGTCTGGAATACCAGCGTGAGAAATCACACTCACGTTGATTATTAAAGTTTTCAAAATCCTTTGAAAACAAAAGCATCTCGTAAGACCACGCCACAAATAAACATGTCGGGTTTTTACCTTACGATAGCCAAAACATTTATTATAAAATCTTTGGCATTATAATAGGGTCTATATACAAATACTTATTAAAATGGCTAAAATTGTTACATTTATTAAATTCCAGCTACTAGCCACAGTCATGGGTAATACAAACAAAACCGTAAAAGTCACGTAAGGAGAATGGATTTCCAACTAATGACTAGGCACAGGGGTACAACCTGTCACAGTACGTGGCCTAGGTCACCGTACCGAGGATCACTCCCGACCCTGTGCAATACAAGACCGGGACTACCCCTTACTGGATAATCCCGAGTAAGATCACCCCACGATTGGAAGCAGCAACCGCACCACTAAGCCAAAATAAAAGGGACATCTAGACAATGATGACCTCACCCTAATGGGCGCTACCCACCTAGTCTTGCTGCATAACCCCTGATTTTCAGTCATTCCCGGTTGATGAGGCTCGAGGCTAAGAGTTTTTAGAACATATCCCTTAGAATGCTCATCGCCCACCTGACGATGTTCTGAAAGCATTCATCCATACAAGTCCGTCTCGGGTTCGAACGGAACAGAAGGCACTACTCCTACTACATCCATTTTGGAATTATCCTCGGGATTAGTGGCGACTAGCCCTTGCACTTCATTGATCCATCTTCGAATACAAACTCTTGTTTTCCACACGAAAACATTCAAACCGGATCGAAGTGGTTTGCGAGAAATTAATCCCGCTTCCCGTCTCTTCGAAATGATCAGTGCATTGGCCATTGGTAGTCGGTTATTTAACTATCAAAAAAATATTCATAAAAAATCATCAAACAATAAATAATCTCTCAATTATTTATTAACCTCAAAATACTTTCGCAAGATATATTTCCATTTCAACCCTTTTTGAAAACGGATTTCAAATTACATTTTCTTATGGAATAAATTCCCAAATATTTATTTCCACTGAAAACATCAAGCCCAAAACTTTAGATTTCTAAAATAATTTAAAACACTTTGTTGTAAAATATCCTTTAAAACATTTAGTTAAAAACTATTTCAATACTTTATTAAAAATATACTATAGGAATATTTGAAAATGAGGTTACTTTATAAAATATAAAATTAGATTCTCTCTTTTAGAAACAGAATGCCAAGTCACCTTTAAATAATTACTACGATGATAGGTTTTGAAAAATATTTAATTTATAATTTAAACATTTAGAAATAATTAATTTTCAAAAACATACTTTTTAAAACAACATAACTTATATTTAAAACTTTACATCGAAAATGTACTTGGCTATTCAGGGACATACGCTTCTCTTTCACACCTTTTAAAAATAAATCACTATTTGGGACATATGCTTCTCTTTCACATCTTTTAAAAATAAATCACTATTTATTTTTAAACAAATTTTCCCATTCCTTTAATAGATTCCCACCGTGAATTTATTCTTCCAAGTATCCATTAATATATTGTTTTGCTTTTATAAACCCAGTTTATAAATTTCATAGTCACATTCTCCTTTAAATTTTCAATTTCTAACACTTAAATCAATTTCCAAATTGATTTCCAATTTACCCCATTTCGAAATAAATTCCTTTGCTTACTCATTTATTTCAAAACTTCAGATTTTTTTTCTTAATTATGATTTAAAAATCTTTTTAAATGAAATTATCAATTTCAGATTTTTCCCAAATTCCTTCTTCATTTTTTTTCTATAATTTAAATCTTAAATTTAAAATAAATGCTTTATTCTTTAAAATAAGAACACTTAAGTTTGAAATTCATTATCTTCCTCTTTATTCAAAATCCCCTTTTCATACACGGAATTTAATTATTAAAATTTTATAATCACTTTTATTCTTTCCCAATTCATTCTTTAATTCATTTAAATTCTCTAAAATTATTTCACTTACAAATTCTCTTCTTTTATTTTATTTTCAAAAATCTAATTCTATATATTTTGATAATTTAGTGTACCAAAATATATTCAAGCAAACCATAGCATTAAATATTCCAATTATCAATAATATTCATCACAGAATATCAAATATTCATAATACAGAATATTAAACAAATCAAATAATTTTGTGGAATCCAGTTGGATCACTCCGACCTGTTTCCCTGCATCCATAGATGTTAGTACAATACTAATTCCACTTCGAGGTGGAATATCACGGCATATGGGATTAAATAATATCATCCGCTATTATGCGACGCATAGGGTCTCATCCGCTATATAATGTGAGAAATCAATCACTCCAATATATACTATATATATACTACTATATATAATATAGCACATCAAATCAATTCAATCATTCAACCAATCATTTAAATTTAACCATTTAAAATTTAAATAACAACCAGATGAGGGAAATTAACTCACCTTTATTTAAATTGCAATCAATTCCAATTTTAGTTCCATCGTGTAGATTCTGCAGCTAAGAATTCCACACGACTGTTTTTATTCATTTTGGACCTCGTATGAATGAACTATGAATTTGTTAACATTAAGATAATTTAATTATTTAAACTAATATTAACTAAAATTTTAAACTGTTTTAAACAAATAAAATTACCTTCAATAACAACATAAATCCACCTTCCCAAATCAAATATCACAACCCTCCAACCTGATATACACTGACACATCACCGCCGCCTTCCACCAGTTCGTTCGTGCTTGGCCTAACCTTCTCCCATCGTCTGTACAGCCATTCAACTTCACCAGAGATCGCCAGTCTCCGCTTGCCCCTTTCCAAAGTTCCGCTGTCGACGTCGCTTCCACCTCGATCGACTTCGGGCTTCCCAAATCCTAGCTTTTCGCGCCCCCTTGAACGGCCGTATATGAAATCGAACGCTGACTTCATCGCACCCTTCTCGTCGCCTTGAACGGTTGTGGTCGAAGCCGTCGATCCTCAAAGAAATCGCACGCAACCTCCCTTGTCGATCATCGCAACTTTCCTTTTATTTTAGCTCGTGGCCTGAAATGGCGTCATGCACGCATACCACGCTGCACCTCTACTCCTTTGGTCGTCGCATCACCAGAGACAATGCCTTGATTTTAGTTCGATTCTCACGTCTATTCGATTTATTTGTTTTTTTAACGAGTTTGATTTCGTTTTATCTTTTTTTTCCTATAGCACGTGAATTCGAGTATGAAGGCGAAAGAGGAAAGAAGCTCGCGTTAAAAACTGGAAGGGTGTGGCTTGTTACAGAGGAGGTTGGCTGTGGTGTTCTGAAGTGAAGGGACAAGGTTCTGATTTGAAAGAAAGGCAGCTGTTGGGAATATTTGACCAGTCAAACAATATATTAATTTAAATTTGAATTTAAATTTAAATTGTCTTGAATTAAAGTCTTGAAATCATGACATCGTATTGAGGCGTTCCGCTAGGCGTTTATAATATTAAACCACTATTCTGAACGATGGAAAAGGTTTCGAGTCCTAATTCGATCGTATGAAGAAGATGGCTTTTTGGATCAGTTATTATATTGAATCCTCGATATAAAATTTCAGCGCGTTTATATATCGTATGCTCACTTAACTACTCCAATCACTACGAAATTTGAAACTCGATAATAATACAATATTACGGATCCAATGGAACCGGTTTCGTTGAATTCCAAGACTGTGCCTCGAAAGGCTATTTTTAAATTCAATTTAAATGCTAAAATTTCAAAACTTAACAAAGCACTTCCGAATTCAATTTTAAAACTTCTATTAGCCTCAGCACTATCAATATAAATTTTACAAGCCTTCAAATTATTTTTAACAGACTTAAAACTCCAGATTCAATATTTTATCCAACTTCAAATTATTTAATTCAACAATTTTATTATAAAATAAATAGTGATATTTGAATTCAAGTTAAAAATTAACTTTTAAATATTTAAAAATCAATTAAATATTCTGATTTCAAACATCCTAAAATTCCAAGACGTCACATAGACATACAGATCCAGATAATGAAATACAAAAAGAATGCACCTGTGAAAAACCATATTCCCGTCAACAAATAAATCAAGACGAAATTGAACAAGAATATTTAGAACAAAAAGAAGAAGAAGATATGGGCACTTACTTTGAACTAATTTATCCAAATGAAATAAGTACTATCTTAATATCTAATGATGACATAGGCTAAATAATTAGCAAACTCGAAAAAAAAGAAATTATAGGAGAAAATCCATTAAAACACTGGGAAAGAAACAATATCTACTGTAAATTAGATATGATAAATCCTGAAATAACAATTTAAACTAGACAACCAAAATATGAAATTGGATGATAAACGAATTTAAAATGCATATAGAAATATTAACCAAGTTTAAAATTATTAAAAAACAGATTCTAGACATAAAACAGCTGCTTTCATAGTACAAAAAGATTCAGAAAGAAAAGGAGGATAATCTAGAATGGTTATGGATTATACTAGACTCAACGATAACACTAATGAAGATGGTTATTGCATACCAGATAAAGATGTCTTAATAAATAAAATACAAAACAAAAAATGGTTCTCAAAATTTGACTTAAAATCAAGATTTTGGCAAGTTAAATGCATCCAGACTCTATACCCTAGACCGCCTTTACCTATAGTAAAGGACAATGTGAATGGTTAGTGATGCCATTCGGACTTAAAAATGCACCCCAAATATTCTAAAGAAAAATGGATAACACATTTAAACACTGCAGTAATTTTATATTTGTTCATATTGATGATATATTAGTTTATTCTAAAACCAAAAATAAAAATATATCTCATTTATATATAGTCCTTAAATTATTTGAAGCCAATGGATTAATAATATCCAAAAAGAAAATAGAATTGCTCAAAAACAAGATAAGTTTTTAGTATGTATGATAGGAAAAGGAAACATAGAATTACAACCACATATTACAAGAAAAATATTAGAATTCTCTTATAAGTTAAAAAAATCTTAAACAATTACAATCCTTTTTAGGATTAATGAATTATACCAGACCATTTGTAAAAAATTTGTCAAAATACATTGACCACTATATAATGAAACTAACCCTTTATTTCAAAAGACATAAAACTAGTACAAGACATAAAAGAATTAGCCAAAAACCTAAATCCATTAACATTACCCTTATCTACTGATTATTTAATCATAAAAACAGATGGATCATCCCCAGGATGGGGAGGAATTTTAGTTAGTAAAAAATACAAAACAGACCCTAAATCTGCTAAAAAAATGCAAATATTCATCAGTGTAACAACCCGATATTTTCAGTCATTTGCATCCACACATGCCGAACTTGAATTGCTCAAAATACCGCATTGTAAATAAATTTGAAGCAAATTAAATACAATCACAGAATCACAGGCACAGAAATATCAGAATAACTCGCAGCAGAAATTAAAATACCATAGTAGTTCATAAAGCTATTATAACAAACTCTCAAAACATAATACATAATATCTACATAATATCAGTCTAAAAACATATACAATAGAAATATCAAATACATAGAAGTTTATAAATACCAGAGCTGAAATAGAACAACTGAAATTGAAAGGGAATAGATAACTAGACAAGCAGAATCTCCAGCGATTCCTAGCTCCAGAAAAAGAAATCCAAAGCTAAGCTGTAAATACTCAGGCTGACCCGAGCGTAAAGTAAACTACAAAACACTCGAGTCGGGACATATATACTTATATAATGTAAACCAACTCAAGTGAACTGCAGTAGTAATGCACTATAACTTAAAGGATGCTTGGGATCACGCATCCTCTAAGGATCAGTTAAACCATAAATTAAATACGTATCGTGGTTAAAATTTCAAAATAATAATTTATACTTTGAAATCAAATATCATTTCACAATTCAATATCATTCAAAAATCCATCTCAAAATATCAAAATAACATATCTTTCAAAGCCACATTCATTTTTATTTAAAATACCATTTCAACACACATTTCAAAATAGTTTATATTTCAAAACAAATTACTTCATTTTAAATCATTAAAATGAAGTTATTATATTTAATAATTAAATTATTAAATTTCCAAAATTTAAATCTTTTAAAGTTCATTTATTCACTTAAATTTATTAAAATAATGAAAATTCAACTTTCGCAGCATTTAAAAAATGCTACGGAAAGTTACATTGAAAACAATTCAATTTAACAAAAGACAGCATTTAAAAAATGCTGTAATAGGGTTACTTTAGTTTATAAAACCTTAGTTAATTTCAGCAACTACAACACTTAGAAAGTGCTATAATAGCCCTTAATTCAATTTAGCCATTTAGTTTATTTCTATCAACTACAGCATTTACAAATGTTGTAATATCCTTTACATTAGAAATAATAACATTTCAAAAGTGCTGTTAATTAAATTCCAAATATTCAATATAATTTCACAAATAATTAAATTTTTATTTAAACCATTTTAAACTTATAAAATCATATATTTTCACTTTTAAAACAATCATTTAAATGCCCTTATATTTATGATTTTATAAAGTTAAATTTTCATTCAAAAATCAATATTTAATAATAATTCACATATTAAATTCACACATTCAATTTCAATTCTTATAATTAAAGTTTTAACTTAACATTTAAGCTTAAATTTTGAAATATAACTTATTTTTCATCTTATTTACTTAACTTAAAATTCACTTTTAAACAAAATTCACAAATTTCCAATTTAAGTTATATTTCAAAATTCAACTTAAATATTCATTTATTTCACCTTTTAATTTATTCAAAAATCATTAATACTTTATAAAAATCATTTTAATTCATTTTAATTTAAATTTAAATCTATTTATTATATTTACTACTTAATTTAAATTCCATTTATAACCAAATCATAATTGCCAAAATAACTTATATTTCAAATTTCTAACTTTACCATTAATTTATTTCACTTGTAAATTTTTAGAAAATCAATAATGCTTTATAAAATCATTTTTAATTAAGTTTAATCAAAATATTATAATATTTACATTTCTAAAATATTTTAAAAAATTTAGAAAAATATATTTTAACCACGGGTCTGTATATCATTTTTTAGCCTAGGTAAAGTGATACGGATAATATATCATTTCAATCCGTAATTTACAAAGAAAACCCGGGTTCTATCATTTCAAACCAGCAATCCCAAGTAAAAAAATGAAATAAATATAAATCGTTCAAGCCTATCATTTCAGTCCATAATGATTTTTCCTCATTCTAAAGTCCATTCGGGTGTGTATCATTTCAACCCATAGTGATTCTAATCTAAAGGGAACTTGCAATGTGATAAACTGATATAAATAAACAGAATAACATTATATAACAGTAACAGATGGTATAACAGGTAAATAAGTATGGGTGAACATCATATGATCATAACATAACAAATATAGCATGGTGATATGTTTTACGGATTCAATTGTGATCAGTTTACTAGTCATATAAGTATAAATTTGTCTGGTGAGAATTACTCACTTGTATAGCTGGAGATGACAATCAAATGCACAAACAAGGAACTTCAAAGGCGCGTTAACACGATAATGATTTGAGAGTGGGAGAGACAAAGCTAATTGCCTTGTTACATATCAAACAAAACAAATACAAACATGAATTTTCAACCAAACTATTTATAAACGATACTAGGAATAAATACACAACTCAAAGCTAACGCTTTTGCATTTGCATTCAACAGCGTATGCTTCAGCCATGGGCTGGAAAAGCACTGTTATGGGATGGATTTGGATCAGGTTTGGCTCAGGTTAAGGTCATATAGGTCGGCCATAAAAATATATGAAGTAGTAGAGAGCTATGTGTGCATGAACACATAAATTCAAGGCAACTACATGGATTTCAATGCAACAATGGCTTCGGCCATAACATGATTGGGCACGGCCAGGTCTGGGAAGATTATCTACAGGTGTTTCAGAGGTCCTAGGCTCAGGTTGTGGCTGGTGGTGGTGGAGTATGGTCGGCCGAAGAGGTGGTTGGAGTGGTGGAGACAAAGGGAGTTCGGCTAGCATGGATAAAGTGGAGTTTGTGTCAAAATTTTGGTGGATCTTCACATAAATGGTCTCAGCCATGGAAGGTCAGTGGAGTGGAGGGGATGGTGGATGGAGTAGGTGGTGGTGGAGGCGGTCAAAGTGCTGGAGATGGAGGGGCCGAACTACATAAGATAAATGCAAGTGCAAAAATCAAATAAATCAAGTACAAAAAGTGGAAAAAAGTAAAAAATTTACCAAACTTTTTTACAGGATGATGGACGAATTTTTTTTTGGGTTTGAGATAAAATTTTCACGTGGGAAACAATGTGGAGTCCGCTGAAAGAAAGGTATATGGCAGCAAAATGAATTAATGCATTGATTGGTGAAAATGTGACTAGTATATGAAAAGACAAAGTACACAAAAGGTCACAAACTTTTCAATTTTCCTTAATTTCTTTTGAAATTTTAAATACATATAAATACAGATAAAAACACAAAAATACGATGAATGCACAAAAATAAATAAATTTTAATTAAATATAATTAAATTGAGAAAATAGAAAAAATTGGAAACTAGGCTTTAAAAATAGAAAATAAATACAATAAATTTTGATATTTTTTTATCATCACTTTAAAAATATTTAAAAATAAAATATATACCTAACATGTCATATAAAACATATTAGAACATTATTTAAAAAATAAAAATATTATTTATATAATTTAAAATAGATAATTTTATTAAATAAATTAATTTACACCCAATATTGTAAAAAGCGGAACTTTCACAATATAAATCGAATTTCAACGAAACGAAAACAAGTATTCTTTAAATTAAATTTATTTTCATAATAAAGGATAAAATTCAAAAATTCAAAATTTAAAATTTAAAAACCAAAGTTTGACCAGATTGACCAAAAATCCATTTTTTTGGAAAATATTCTTTATATTCAGTTTGAAATTATAATTCGCATAAAAATCAAAAAAAATATTTAAAATAAAAAAATTATTCATTTTAATAAATATAATAAAGTTTTCAAATAAAATAATCAAAATAAAAAATTAAAATAAATCATAAAAATTCAGGATTGTTACACTCTCCCCCACTCAAATCTTTTCGTCCTCAAAAAGGACGAACAAGGAAAATAAGGAAAAGCAAGATAGAAAAAGCAAATAGCACCTGAAAAAAAAAACAATACCAGATTCGAAGCATGAATGCTCTCCTCCGTCTCCCAGGTACATTCTTGATCATCAGTACATACACAGTACTTTGACCAGACTAATAGATTTCCTTCTTAGCTGCTTCGTACCTCTGTCGACAACATGAAGTGGCTTGCTCTCGACAGTCAGATTAGGCTAAATATCCAAACTATCAAAAGTTGAAGGCTAGAATAATAAGAGATGAGTTATGAAGATGCTAGAGAAGATGTGAGACATGGAATACATCATGCACTCTAGACAGCTTCTCGGCAAATCCAGACGATGAGCCAAAGAACCAACTCTTTCCATAATACAGAAAGAACCCTCAAAGAAGAAGAAGGTAAGAATGGCTAGAAGGAAAAATAGGTTGGAAGACAAGGATGAACCATATTTTTAAAACCATATAAATTTCATATTTTTTTATAACATTTTAAACACTTTATAATATACATTTTATAATATGATGAATAGCCATTTGATTCAAATTTGATAGTTCGAAGTGAACAATATTTAAAACATTTTAAATTATTTAGAAAAGTAAAATAAATGATCAACATATTCTTTATATAATACTTTATCAAAATATTTTTATAACTCGACGTCTTAACAAGTTTACTTTCGTTCCTGTAGACTTTGGCCATGCGTTGATCAGGCGCAAAGCTAGAATTCACCAGGTGCTTAGTAGACTTGTTTCAACACCTAATGAAAATACTGGAAAACCTTTCAAAATAACAGATATGGAAAGTACAATCCAAACAAATCAATCAAACCAAACATTTGTCTAACCATGGATCGCAGATACACAATAGTTACGCTTGGATCCCCTAGGAAAGATCCGTACGTGTAAGCTATCTCAGCCTGCGAATTATGCCACGATGACTAGTAGACCGCAGATACACAATGGTTACGCCTGGATCCCTCAGGAAACATCTGTACCCTCAAGCTATCTCAGCCAGTGGATTTCGCTACTACTACGACCTACGTAGATCGCGGGATACACAATGGTTACGCCTGGATCCACCAGGAAACGACCGTATCACCAGTCCATCTCAGCCAGGCGAATTACGCTATGCAGTCGCAAACATAAGACCATGGAGATCGCCATGGAATTCGATGGACACTCGAGTATCATATCCGGAAAACCCAAACCAGAGAGAATAATATCGATAGAATGAATCCACAATGTGGCCACAAAGTGGATATCAAGCAGAAGGCACTTTTCGTATCTTTACTTTGAAAATATGTATCATATAGTACCTTTCAAAATCACTTTCAAATATCATACTTATATAAAGTCTATTATATATAAGATTCCATTTCAAATCGAATACTTTCCAAATCAATAGTATATCAAATCATACTTATATAGACTTCGATTTAGTATATCAAATCATACTTATATAGACTTCGATTATATAAGATTTCTCTTTACAAATTGAGTACCCTTTCACATCAACAGTTTCAAATCACTTCATACTTACACAAATCAATTTTATATAAGTTCGATAACTCCCAAATCAAATTATTTAAATAAACAAGGTTCTCAATTTCAAACCATTTCAGTATCAATTCAGTTTCAAAATCATATATAATTTCGCCAAATCATTTCTTCCTAATTACATATATTCAGTTTTAAAGTTTCTTAAAACAATTAGAAATAATCCAAATTTCCAAATCAACAAAATTTATGTCAAACAAATTCATTTCCATGTCAAACATATATTCACTTTCAAAAATCATAAGACTTTCAAAGTTATAAATCTTTCGAAACCAAAATACTTGAAATCATTACACTTTTAAAATCATAACCTTTCGAAATCATACATTTGAAATCATAAAACATTCCTTTAATTCTTTACATTAACAAATTTATTCAATTAAACCCAAATCTAAAATTTCCAATTTTAATTCAATTCAAACCATCAGTTTCAATTCAATTTAGTTTTCCAACAAAACCATTTCAAATATTATCAAATTTCAAATAAAGATTTGATCCATAAAATATACTATTCAATCTCTAATATATTTCAAAGCTTAAATATACCATGTTTCAAAATTAAATTTTATAATTTCATATGTCTCAAATTTTACTTCGTTATTACTTAGTTTTAAAATATTCATTTCATAATCCATCATTTTTAAATAAACTCAAATTACAAGTAAACCAAATATCCTTTCATACAAATATAAACTTCAAATATTCATTTATCAAAATCAATTATCATTTCAAATTCACATTCTTTATCAAAATAAAGATTAAATCATTTCCAAACCATATCAATCATCAAAATATCTAAAATGGTTACAAAGTTTAAAACCATCTTTTTTTTAAAACCTTCAAACTATTTATTTCTGTATGAAAAATCCAATTTACCATTGGAAAGATTATTATTCTATATATATATATATATATACTTTATTCAAAACATTTCAAAACTATATTTCATACAAGTATAATTCAGCATAGTTTTATTTATTTCACTCAACAAACAGTTTCAAACTTATATAAATCATATTACTTTATACATTAATCATACCAAACTAAACTTATATTCTTTATCAAATACCCTATACCTTTCAAAATTACCAAGGTTTGAAAAGTTAACCTTGATTTGGAAGTGCTCGAACCTTTAAATTAGTCGAAGAAATCATATTTTCAATCCAAGAGTTGGAAATCACCAACAAATCAGTAAACCAATTCCAAAAGATAGGGTTATAACAAAATAAATCTGAATCTCGAGGACTGAACAACGACTTACTTTAAATCATTTCAAATACACACACACATATATA
Source organism: Allium cepa (assembly GCA_030765085.1). Classification (NCBI taxonomy): domain Eukaryota; kingdom Viridiplantae; phylum Streptophyta; class Magnoliopsida; order Asparagales; family Amaryllidaceae; genus Allium; species Allium cepa. Next base: position 567,314,555 of record CM060929.1, read on the forward strand.
TCTTTCGAATATCAAGCCATACTTCAAAATCTGAAATCAAAATTTGGTTTCACAAAATCACTCGCATAGCAAAGCTACTAGAGTGGCCTCTCCCCCACTCAGAAACTCGAAAATCAATGTCGATGATGCATGCATTCATCACCGAAATTATTTTCCAGCGACATAAGTGGGTTCTGGACTTTTATTTTCTTGCAACTTCTTTAAAATCACATCGAAATCATTGGGATTAGTTCGAATACATTTGAAACATTTTTATTCAAAGAAATATCTTTAAATCATATTATTATTATATATTTTCCAAAATCCTAAAATCGATTTCAAAACACCGGAGTTCGATTCCTCGAAATTCAAATCCAAAACCCTTCAGTTATAAATCATTTTATATAAATCAAATTCTTATAAATTTTCAAAATTTCAAATCCTTTCGAAATTTCAAATTTTCATTTTTAAAAGATACAAAATCCTTAATGAAAACATTTTACTTTTATATACAAAATAGGGTCATCCTTATCAAAATAATAATTTCGATGTATGCATAAATTCAAAATACAATGAAACAAAAATTTCCAAAGAATGATTTAGGGATGGATTTCAAACAAACAGAGATTCGAATTTAGGGAAACTCTAATCAAATAGAATTTTGGTTCGAAGATAAACTCGAACAAAGATAAGATAATTTTATTACCAAATAGAAGATGGATAAACATATATAAATCGCGGGCTACCACGACCTTTCCACCGAGACTTCAGGAATATAATCAATTCGAAAATCTAAGGAAAATCAACATTCGATCGCCAGAGATAGAATCCAGATATAGAATAAGGTAGATAGCATCATAAACCGAGGATACAAAAATCTTCGATTAATCAATGCCAATTATAAAGGAGTTTCACCCCTTTACAAATCATTCAAAGATTTTTGGAATCACCGATCTTTATAGAGGTCATTCCAAAGTGGAATTATGGAATGCTCCAAAATCAAAAGGATAAATAGGGAAGACAAGACTGGACTTCAGAACAACTGAGAGCGTTCCAAAGTTCAAGGAATCCTACTAGATAAGAATCCTAACCAAGAGATTACTAACAAGGTGGATACAGAAGGAATTAGGTTTAGAAAATCTTGGTTTCAAAATAAGAAATTTTTTATACTAATATAATCTTTGGAAATACTTTAAAAATCATTTGGAAATCATTTTATACTTCGAAAATACGTTCTCTCACAAGGAAATGATTCTGAGATTGATTTCACTCATTCTCTGGTATTTCTACCCTAGCTCTAATGAGTTTTTGCTCCGCAGATTAAGGTTTGCCTAAAAATCAAAGCTCTGATACCAACTGTAACAACCCGATATTTTCAGCCATTCGCATCCACACATGCCGGACTTGAATTGCTCAAAATACCGCATTGTAAATAAATTTGGAGCAAATGAAATACAATCACAGAATCATAGACACAGAAATATCAGAATAACTCACAGCGGAAATTAAAATACCATAGTAGTTCATGAAGCTACTATAACAAACTCTCAAAACATAATACATAATATCTACATAATATCAGTCTGAAAACATATACAATAGAAATCTCAAATACATAGAAGTTTATAAACACCAGAGCTAAAATAGAACAACTGAAATTGAAAGGGAATAGATAACTAGACAAGCAGAATCTCCAGCGATTCCTATCTCCAGAAAAAGAAATCCAAAGCTAAGCTGTAAATACTCAGGCTGACCCGAGCGTAAAGTAAAACACAAAACACTCGAGTCAGGACATATATACTTATATAATGTAAACCAACTCAAGTGAACTGTAGTAGTAACGCACTATAACTTAAAGGATATTTGGGATCGCCCATCCTCTAAGGATCAGTTAAACCATAAATTAAATACGTCCCAGGGTTAAAATTTCAAAATAGTAATTTATACTTCGAAATCAAATATCATTTCAGAATTCAATATCATTCAAAAATCCATTTCAAAATATCAAAATAACATATCTTTCAAAATCACATTCATTTTTATTTAAAATACCATTTCAACACACATTCAAAATAGTTTATATTTCAAAACAAATTACTTCATTTTAAATCATTAAAATGAAGTTATTATATTTAATAATTAAATTACTAGATTTTCAAAATTTAAATCTTTCAAAGTTCATTTATTCACTTAAATTTATTAAAACAATGAAAATTCAACTTTCGCAGCATTTAGAAAATGCTACGGGAAGTTATTTTTAAAACAATTCAATTTAACAAAAGACAGCATTTAAAAAATGCTGTAATAGGGTTACTTTAGTTCAAATAAAACCTTAGTTAATTTTAGCAACTACAGCACTTACAAAGTGCTATAATAGCCCTTAATTTAATTTAGCCATTTAGTTCATTTCTATCAACTACAGCATTTACAAATGCTATAATATCCTTTACATTAGAAATAATAACATTTCAAAAATGCTGTTAATTAAATTCCAAATATTCAATATAATTTCACAAACAATTAAATTTTTATTTAAACTATTTTAAACTTGTAAAATCATATATTTTCACTTTTAAAACAATCATTTAAATCCCTTATATTTATGATCTTATAAAGTTAAATTTTCATTCAAAAATCAATATTTAATAATAATTCACATATTCAATTCACATATTCAATTTCAATTCTTATAATTAAAGTTTAACTTAACATTTAAGTTTAAATTTTCAAATATAACTTATTTTTCATCTTATTACTTAACTTAAAATTCACTTTTAAACAAAATTCACAAATTTCCAATTTAAGTTATATTTCAAAATTCAACTTAAATATTCATTTATTTCACCTTTTAATTTATTCAAAAATCGCTAATACTTTATAAAAATCATTATAATTCATTGTAATTCAAATTTAAATCTATTTATTATATTTCCTACTTAATTTAAATTCCATTTATATCCAAATCATAATTGCCAAAATAACTTATATTTCAAATTTCTAACTTTACCATTAATTTATTTCACTTGTAAATTTTTAGAAAATCAATAATGCTTTATAAAATCATTTTTAATTAAGTTTAAATCAAAATATTATAATATTTACCTTCTAAAATATTTTAAAAATTTTAGAAAAATATATTTTAACCACGGGTCTGTATATCATTTTTTAGCCTAGGTAAAGTGATACGGATAATATATCATTTCAATCCGTAATTTACAAAGAAACCCCAGGTTCTATCATTTCAAACCCGTAATCCCAAGTAAAAATGAAATAAATAAAAATATTTCGGGCCTATCATTTCTGCTCATAATGATTTTTCCCTATTCTAAAGTCCGTTCGGGTATGTATCATTTCAACCCATAATGATTCTAATCTAAAGGGAACTTGCAGTGTGATAAACTGATAAAAATAAACAGAATAACATTATATAACAGTAACAGATGGTATAACAGGTAAATAAGCATAGGTGAACATCATATGATCATAACATAACAAATATAGCATGGTGATATGTTTTACAGATTCAATTGTGATCAGTTTACTAGTCATATAAGTATAAATTTGTCTGGTGAGAATTACTCACTTGTATAGCTGGAGATGACAACCAAATGCACAAATAAGGAACTTCGAAGGCACAATAACACGACAATGATTTGAGAGTGGGAGAGCCAAAGCTAATTGCCTTGTTACATATCAAACAAAACAAATACAAACATGAATTTTCAACCAAACTATTTATAAACAATACTAGGAATAAATACACAACTCAAAGCTAACGCTTTTGCACTTGCATTCAACAACATATGCTTCAGCCATGGGCTGGAAAAGCACTGTTATGGGATGGATTTGGATCAGGTTTGGCTTAGGTTAAGGTCATATAGGTCGGCCATAACAATATATGAAGTAGTAGAGAGCTATGTGTGCATGAACACATAAATTCAAGGCAACTACATGGATTTCAATGCAACAATGGCTTCGGCCATGACATGATTGGGCACGGCCAGGTCTAGGAAGATCATCTACAGGTGTTGCAGAGGTCCTAGGCTCAGGTTGTGACTGGTGGTGGTGGTGTATGGTCAGCCGAAGTGGTGGTTGGAGTGGTGGAGACAAGGGGAGTTCGGCTAGCATGGATAAAGTGGAGTTTGTGTCAAAATTTTGGTGGATCTTCACATAAATGGTCTCAGCCATGGAAGGTCAGTGGAGTAGAGGGGATGGTGGCTGGAGTAGGTGGTGGTGGAGGTGGCCAAAGTGCTGGAGATGGAGGAGCCGAACTACATAAGATGAATGCAAGTGCAAAAATCAAATAAATCAAGTAGAAAAAGTGAAAAAGGTAGAAATTTTACCAAACTTTTGTACAGGATGACGGTCGAATAATTTTTTAGGGTTTGAGATAAAATTTTACGTGAGAAACAATGTGGAGTCGGCTGAAAGAAGGGTATATGGCAACAAAATGAATTGATGCATTGATTGGTGAAAAGGTGACTAGTATATGAAAAGACAAAGTACACAAAAGGCCACAAACTTTCAAATTTCCTTAATTTCTTTTGAAATTCTAAATACATGTAAAATACATATAAATATAGATAAAAACACAAAAATATGATGAATGCACAAAAATAAATAAATAAATTTTAATTAAATATAATTAAATTGAGAAAATAACAAAAATTGGAAACTAGGCTTTAAAAATAGAAAATAAATGCAATAAATTTTGAAATTTTTTTATCATCACTTTAAAAATATTTAAAAATAAAATATATACCTAACATGTCATATAACACATATTAGAACATGATTTAAAAAATTAAAATATTATTTATATAATTTAAAATAGACAATTTTATTAAATAAATCAATTTACACCCAATATTGTAAAAAGCATAACTTTCACAATATAAATCGGATTTCAACAAAACGAAAAGCAGCATTCTTTAAATTAAATTTATTTTTATAATAAAGGAATTCAAAATTTTAAATGTTAAATTTAAAAGTCAAAGTCTGACCAGATTGACCAAAAATCCACTTTTTTGGAAAATATTCTTTATATTCAGGTTTGAAATTTAATTGTCATAAAAATATTTAAAATAACAAAAATTATTCACTTTAATAAATATAGTAAAGTTTTCAAATAAAATAATCAAAATAAACAATTAAAATAAATCACAAAAATTCAGGGTTGTTACAATCAGGAACTTTTAAAAAAAAAGGATATATGACTTCTTTAGATTATGAATTGCATGCTATTATTTATGTTCTTGAATGATTTAAGTTATTTATTATATCACAAAAAGAGATTACCATCAGAACTAACTGTGAAGCAATAGTAAAGTATGCAGATAATAAGAAAGAAAGAGGTATGATAAATAACAGATGGGTAAAATTTAGACATAAAATCCTTAATTGTGGAACCAAGATTATTTGGGAACACGTAAAAGGAAAAACAAATATTATCCCACTCTAGAATACTTCTAGAAGGAGAAAATATCGTCGACATACCACCTAATTTACATACTAATGAACATATGCTTCACATACCCAATAAGATATAGAATTCTCATTCTCTTCATTCTTACATGGACACGTATGGATATAATTATGGATCAAAATCCAAATAATAAATTTTTGAAGACATACGATCCAGCTAAAAAGTTTGTAACCCAAGCTCTACTTACAGATGAGCAACAAAATGTTTTGGATAACATATGGAACTTACCAACTACTGTCCAAAATAACAAACAAAAGCTTAGCATACTGAATACCATTGTAGAACAATTTACTACACTTAATAAAGGTAAACAAGCCTTTACCCATTATCGCTTGTTTAATGGTCCTGATGCAGGGATATATGCATCATGGGAAGAAATATCGGTGAAAATACATTACATAGAGAAGAATCCTAAGTATGATATGCCTTTATTTAAAGGATATTATAGTATGGAAGCTGCCAAGATAGTTATACACAAAAAATTGGGAGAAGATTACATAATTTATGATACATTTAAAAGTTTGCAAAATATTGCTCAAGGCAAATTAATTAAGAAGAAACAAGAATAAATTCTGACATAAGCTTGAAGCCTTTTTCATATTCCAATGCCATAAAAGAAGCTCCAAAGAAGATGGTAAACTTAGGAACTCCTGTTCCACCTCCTCAAAAATTTATCAGACAAGAAACCTATAATCTAACTTTTCTTGACCAACTAAACAGAGAACTCTACTTTCTCCAACATCCTCTTGACCCAAATACTACAGAATATAAAAAGATGTATTCCTTCCTGTCAAACATATCGGAGAAGTAGATAGAAGGACTCCAAATTGATTGAGAAATAATCAGAAACAGGAACGTCCCATGCACTAACCAATATAAGGATTGTTCAGATTTCATGACAGAATGCAGATGCATAATATTAGCATATATTCCACAGATAAGCTTGAAACTTTCCCTTTACAAATAAATAGTTCATGACAATTCTACTTATGATCCTTTAACCTTAATGAATTATGGATTTATAAAAAGAATATACATAGAAGGATGGACACAACAGAACTCCCAGAATCTTTGGAAAACATAGCTGACTATTGCTCCAACATTCTAGATACTGAGGTATGTTTAATAAAAATCATTCCCCCACATTTTGGAAAAACAACCCGTGACCCGTCTAGACACTTAATCGAAATTAAAGTTTACAATTTTGATGTCAACTATCCTTTATGGAATAAAAATTTTGAACCACATAATTGGCCAACAAATTCAATAATAGAACAAAATTACGAAAGATGCAGAGCTTTTTTTCTTGGTACTAATCAAGGTTGGGAAGACAAAGAAGACAAAGAATTTATGTTACATGCAGAAACATCAGTCATGAAGATTTACATAAGTAAGACTATTGAAGAATTTTGCCCCCATTTTAGAATATTTGATGCCTTCCATCCGAAACCTAACATGATTGTCAACTTCAAAAGAATAAACAAATCAAAAGAAGATGATAGAATATCCGTACAGAGCACTGAAGATATGTGAAACAGCTGGAAAAAACTCTCCATTATCTATTGATGTGAAATAAAGAGAGCATCTTCTTTCAGAAAAGCATCCACATAATATAGATGTGACAGAAAGTACATATTCCTTTCCACATAAGTACTATACTTTTGCTAATGCGACTTTTCATTTTAATAAAAATATAATGTAGTCGGAATCTATAACCCACCCGTGTGTTCTCCTTAATGATATGTAGCTTAACCGGTTGAAGCATGTATTTTTTTTTTAATAAAAATATAATGTAGTGGGAATCTATAACGCACCTGTGTGTTCTCCTTAATGATATTTCGATTTAACCGGTTGAAGCATGTAAGCCTATAAATATATGTTTATGGTTCAGTAGTGAATATCGAAAAATCCATTGTAACATTAAAAGTGATAATAAAAGCTTTCTTATTTTTCTAATGGCGTTCATGTTCTTCAGTATGATCTGCAACTAACTTCCTTTAAGCATAAGTCTCCTAAAAAACAGGAAGAAGACTTTCAGGTATGCAACCTTTTCTCTTTAGATTTTACCTACGTACATAAGATGTTGTTGTATGTTATGAAGTTATTTAAGATTATAATTTCCAAAAGACGTATGTCCGTTAATGTTGAAGAAGTACCCGTGTTTAGGTTTGATATCGTATTAGGGGAAAATAGTAGACTAGGACAAAAATGTGAGGATTTAGTAATCTTTAATAACCTAAGTAACAAATGCAATATGACTATGTACTAGGAATGGTAAAAAAGAAAGAAGATGAACAATAACCATACATGAAAATTTCCTGAAGCATTATGTTGGCTTGTGCTTACCCTTCTCATAACAAGAACAACCTTTTTATTTACATACCAAATTTTTTCATAAAATTTGCTTCCCCTTTTCAAAAACAGATATGGAAATATTAGAATAACATTTAGAGGAAAAATTTATAGCTAAAATGATCTACATAATAAAAGAACTAAACTTATCTGAAAAAACATCAATATGAAATAGTAAATATCTTTAAAAATAAATATACAACTGAAATAATATAATTAACAGATAATCCAGAACTAGATTTATACTATATTATAAGCAACATAAATCGAAATATGATATTGACTAATTCAAAGAAATTAAACAAACCCGTAACAAGTAGAACATTTCTAAAATTTGGCGAAACATATAGGCAAATACTTAAGAGACAAATTGAAGAACAAGAAAATACATATTACTTAGATATGGATTTATACAGCGACTGGTAAGGATAGATAAATTATAAGTCAAAAATTAGAAGGCTTCCAAACATAAAATCTAGAATCCATTCAGAGTTCCTAATTCTCTACTTATAATTTATCTATATTCAACGTCAACCCTCCTCATTTTGCTCTATATGTTCTTGTATTTTTGAAACATATGTCGTCTGTACTATTTAAACGCATGGCATAGCGTCCGCAGGTGCAGCGCAGTGGAAAGGAGGCTTGAGTTCTGATAAAAAGACTCAAGTTCGATTCCTACCATGCGCTTGCCTATCCTATATAAATTTATCCGGGGTATGGTGGCTTGTATCAGCGGACATATTTACTGTACCCACCTCAGGAGTTTACTGGCCTACCGGGTTCTCCTGGGTTTTCAAAAAAAAAAAAGCACAGCATAGCGCGTGCCATTAGAACTTAAATATAACAGTTTTGGTGTAACATTTTTTATCACCAGGGTGAATTTTCTCAAACGCGTCTCTATAGATATTATCAAATGTTAATGTGACTTAAAAATAGAATGTAGCAAATATTTTTTTTTTTTTTTTTTTTTTTTACAAATTCAAAACGCTTCTTAGATATATTACCAAACTTAATGCCGTTTAAAAATAGGATCTAAAAATTAAACTTGCTACACATATTCGCTCTTAATTAATCGATAATAGAAATAAAAATTCAACCTAAGAAAAAAATTAAATGTTTCAGCTTATAAACAAAAAATTCAAATTAAATACACATGATTTCAACGTAAAAACATACCTATATATTTGTATAAGTCATTTCTTTTGAATATGTTAGCCACGTATAATTTGTAAAAAAAATCAATTTACTCGCGAAGCGTGTATTATTGTCACAGCGCATGACGTAACACTCGTTATAATAATGACGCATAAATATATATTACCGTTATGCATTTGCAATGAATCAATCTTAATAAAGACTATATAATTCAACAATCAATTTTCGTTGTTTAAGAAACTGATAACCGTTTTTTTTCTCGCGTTGGAAAACAAAAAGATCAAGGTGCACTAGCTAAGGGTATTAATAGATCTACTACAAATCTTTAAGCCCCTGAAAGCAGCTCCTTAAAGGAAGACCATCATGTCCCGTTCACCGTCGCCTGTTAATCGTTCTAACGACAACTAAGTATTAGAACAATCGTACTTTTATTTTCTTGTTCTCCTCTTCGGACTGAAGAGCTCATAAATAAACCATGGCCTCTCCTCAGATAGAATTGGAACCCAACACAAAATCTCACAAAATTCCAACCCAATACATTCAGCCACCTCAACTCCGACCAAATAATCCATACAGTTCTTACTGCAAATCCCCAAAAACGGAAACAATCCCAATTCTCGACCTGTCGAATCCTACCAAATTAAAATCCATTCTGAAAGAATGGGGCGCTTTCCAACTTGTAAACCACGGTGTACCTTTAGACTTGCTAGACGGCATGAAAAACGTTGGGCGACAATTTTTTGAAGATTGCTCAGAGGATTATCAGGAGAAGTATAGATGCGATTCTAGCAAGGCGGCCACAGAAGGGTACGGAAGCAAGATGTTGGAGAAGGGTGACGGTGTTCTTGATTGGCGGCTTTATTTTGATCATCATACTCTTCCGGTATCTAGAAGGAATCCCAATAATTGGCCCGATTTTCCAGATAATTATAGGTTTTTTTTTTGTTTGATTCAACGTTTATTGTTTTGTAATTTTGTACATAGAGTCTCAATGTAGACGTCTTCTGTTTCACCTATGGAATATTGTATTGACTATTGGTTGAAGAATCAGTAAGGCATAGCTTGAAGTTACATTAGATTAATTTAGATTGAGGAGCAATATTCATATTTATAAGAATTTATGGTTAACTTGGACCAACATAAAATAGAGTATCCAGACTCTGCTCATAGGAGCAGCAACTGTGTTGTACAAAAGTGACATATCATCAATTTCACTTTTTAATGCCACGATCCGCTCTATAGGCTACCATTATTGTATGTCATTCAGTTCATTCCTTAACTTCAATTTGAATATCCAATTCGTCGAAGAACGCATTACAACCACTTACATCGCCAGCTCTCCTTTCTTTAGTATTTTTAATAAAATTATTTGTGTTTTAAATTTTTGTTTTGTATTCTATGTTAATTATTAATAGGGACGTTCAGACAATTTTTAGTTGGTATTTAATTATTAATTCATGTTAGGTTTTGGTTAGAATTCGAGTTGATTTTTTTTTATGAACCAGTTTTAGTTTAGTGAAGAAAAACTAGTAGTCAATATTAATTTATGGAGATGAGTTAGGAATGAAGTTAAATGAGTTTCGATAAGTTGGAGATCAGTGAAAACTCAACGTGGTATTAGGAAGTAGGTAATTTTATTATAAAATTTACAGTATTAAGAAGAAGATTTATGGATGTTTTTAGCAACATACATAAACAAATGCAAGGATTAGTTTATCTAATGATAACGAGCTCTACAGGAGGATCCAATATATTCCAACGGGAGGGCAGCTGCCTTTCCCTTTCAAGCGGAGAAGACTAGCGGTTTCACTGAACCTCTTTTGGTGGCTGAAGTTTAAAATGTAAAGTTGGATGAAAGACTGTATCTATCCCAAAAAGAACAAAAAATTAAAAAAATAAAAGAAAAAGTGCATGTTTTCTCTTAGGGATCGTTTGTTTTTTCTTTTTTACTAATTAGCTGTATACCTCTAATTAGAGATAAACTCTAGTTTTCCTATATAATGCTACTGATTGGTGATTTTGAGAATGCGTTTGTTTTTACCACTAATTAGTGATATTATATACTTTTTTGATTGTGTAATCAAACGCTGTTTTATGTTCATACTTGTGTTAAATTAGTTTTTCACCCAAATAGTTTTAGAGCTGTCATTTTCATTTTCTATGTAAACTAAAAAAGGAGGTGCTAAAACGGATGAAAGCAGACGATGCAATGTGGCTGATGACGTCCCATTGAGGTGTGGAGATGCCTTGGAGATGCAGGGATAGTCTAGCTAACTAAGTTGTTCAATAATATTTTCAAATCAAACAAGATGTCAGATGAGTGGAGAAGAAGCATATTAATTTCAATTTTTTAAGAATAAAGGAGATATTCAAAGTTGCACAAACTACAGAGGAATTGAACTTATGAGTCATATAATGAAGCTTTGCGAGAGAGTTATTGAATATCGATTAAGAAGAATAACAAGTGTTTCAAAAAACAATTTTATTTCATGCTTGAAAGGTCGACCACAGAGACGGTTTTCTTGATAAGACAATTTATGAAGAGATTTAGGGAGTAAAAAGAGGATCTACACATGATATTTATCGATTTGAAGAAAGCTTATGATAAAGTATCATGAAAGGTTATGTGGTGGGCTCTAAAAAAAGTCCCAACAAAGTACATCATCCTTAATAGGAATATGTACGATGATGTTATGATTAGTGTCAAAACAGAGTATACGAAGTGCTAGTTCAGCAGTGTCAGGTCAGAGGATTTAGAATTCGAGCGGGATGAGTGAAATGATGACAAGTCTTTGACATTCTCTATGATAGGAAAGTCCCACAGAAACTTAAATGAAAGTTGTACAAAACGACAATCAGGTCTGCGATGTTGTATGATGCAGAATATTGGCCTACTAAAAGCCAACGCGTCTAGAAGATAAGTGTAGCAGAGATGCGTGTGCTGCGATGGAGCTGCCGTCATATAAGAAGAGACTGAAAAATGATGATATACGCGATAAAATTGAAGTAACACCAATTGAGGAGAAGCTAATCCAACATCGTTTAAGATGGTTTGGACATCTCCAATGGAGGCCGTCCAAGGCACCTGTACGCGTTGAAATTATAGGTCGTGTCTAATGCTCAAAGAGAGGTAGAGGTTGACTAAGATTGCTATGGAAGAAAGTAGTAAAAAGGGACATGAAAGATTGAAATATATCTGAAGAGCCGATGACGGACAGAAGCGCGTGGAAGTTAGCAATCCACGTACCAGAACCATGTGCTATGAGTTTTATAAGTTCTAGATTATAAAATTAGGGAACAGAAGCCTAAAACGTAGGGTTTGGTCTTCGATCAATATTACTGTTAGTACCATTATTACCATTAGTATTATTATTATCATTTTTTTCTTTATATATATTTATTTTTATTTTACTTAGTTATTATTATTATTAATTTACTTATTTGATTTTATTTTTTTATTATTGTTATTGTTATTGTTATCATTGAGGTGGGGCATTGTCGCAACGGTTAGGTCGTCCTCATGATGATCTGGACGTTCAGGTTCAAATCCCGAAAACAGCTTCTTCGCGATGCGAGGGAAATGCTGCGTACATTATCGACCTCCCCAGCACCTGCTATCGCACGGTAGCCTCGTGCACTGGGTTCCACCTTATTGTTATTATTATTACTATGACTTTTAAATCGACTTTGTAATTTAGTTTTGGGTTGCATCTCTATCCGACCCAAACTTGTTTGTGAATAATGACACAGTTGTTGTTCAACCTAGTACAAATTATCAAAAGCACATGCATCCATTTTTTTTCAATGTTTAAGATGAATTTTAACTTTTGTTTTAGTATGTTCAATCCTTTACTTTTACTGTTGAAAATGTTAATTCTACAACAACGTGCTAAGATGCATGCCTACCTAATTTGCGGAATAATCAAAGTAATAATTTATTTCGGTAACTGTAGTTTATCAGATTTATATAATATGAAATCTAGTATAAACAGGGGTATAGGTGTCATTTTATCACCAATTAGAGGCCACTTATATAAGAAAATGGTAACTTTCTGCTATCTTTTTCTCAACCTTTAATTAGATGTAAAATCAAACATCATTTTTTCTTCACCAACATCTACTTAGATTGAACTACAGGCTGATGTCTAATTAGATGGAAGAAAAAAAAAATCCCCTTAGTAATGTTAGCCTCACCACCGTTTCTCTACCATTTGAATGGGGCGTTAGTGCGTTGCTGACTAGTGACATGACATAGTGTCTAAATATAAAGCCTTCCATGTTTAAGAGCCCGTTTGGCAATACTTCCTTTGAAAACTGCTTATTTTCTTGTTTTGTTACTTGGATATTGACTTTAAGTAGTTGTGAGTCAATTTTAATGTGTAAAATTGTTTGGATAGGTAAGCCGAAATTTGATAAGACTTGGTTCTAAGATTAAATTAATAATAATAATAAAGTTATAAGGAAGTTACTCATGAGTTGTTAACTTATTCGAGCGTATTCATGACCTTTGAATCATAAATTTAGTGTGTAATTGAGAGTATTAGAGCAGCGGTTCCAGAGGTATTTTAGAGTATGGTTTTTGGCTGCTATAAAGGTTTTTACAGGCATTTTCATAACTTTAACATCATGCTTGGAAGTTGAATTTTCAGGGTTCTGGAATGTTTTAAAATTAATAAAATTGCATACATAGCCGTATGCGTGGACAAGATACATGTTCTTCAAAAAATCCAAATAGACAAAATCAAGGTTTTCAAACTAGGATTTAAATCATAGTTCGAAAATTCAAACTTAAAATCGAAACGGAATTTAAATCTTAAGTCGTAGATTCAAAAGATTTAGATTTTAATGTGTGTACACACTTTGAAATTGATTTTGTTGTTTGAACTTCTACATCTAAATCTAAAACTCAATTTTATCTCTTGTTTCATTTTTATTTTTATTTTTATTTTGAAAACATTAGAACCGAATTCATGAATTCCGTTTAGTATATTAAATAAACTAGTTATGTATTGAATGATGTTTTTTAAATTGCAGTTTAACTAAGTTTGAATCGAAATATAAATCGAATCGTAAAGTGAGAGGTTCTATCTGAAACGGGATTTAAATCGTAAGATTTTATGATTTTTGATAACAATGAGTATAATTATATAAAGAAATGCCATATTTCAAATAATTCAAAATTCAAAATTATAAGTTAGCTTTAGACGATTATATCATAATAAACTACATTTTTGAAAACAATCAAGTTTGAATGAAGCCGATTATCAGCAAATGAAAAATATAAAATTTAAGGGAAAAAACAATGAGTAATGTTTAAAATAATTTTTTTATGTCAATTAACTGTCATGTCTTTAAAATGACTATTTTAACATTTAATTAAAAGTTGAAAGTATAAAATATTTGAAAAAATTCAAAATGGTAAAAGTTGGAAAAACCATTGTAAAATGACACAAAAATAAACACCCCACTGATTTGATGGATTGAAAGATACAACCACTTAAACCACATCGGTTCTGATGGGGTTTTAAAACAATTAGAGTAGGTGCTTTGGAAAACTTGAAAGCGTTTATTTTAATGAACTCTCATAAACAAAACCATCCAAGAACGATCAAAATTAGTGGGAAAAAACTCTCAATTGGAACCTTAAGTTATTTACAAAGATTTAAAGTTCCAAAAGTTATTTATATGTCCTTGACAAATAAGCATTGGTTTTTTCTGAATATAGGCTATTAGTTGGTATCCTATTCTTCAATAATAATAACAATAATAGTAAAAAGTAATGCTTCAGCACATGGATGCTTGTGGAATAAAAAGATGGGTATTTCTATGTTAAAAATTTTAAGGTAAAATTTTAAACACAGGTTCTATATAATGTTTCATGGTAATTTATCTGGTACAACAGTAGATTTTAGGACTGAATAGTTTTTGCATTATGTATAATGTTGTTACATTTTATTTTTGTCCTTAAAACTTTAATATTTTAAAAGGATCAAAGTTTTAAAGAATGTAATCACAAAAGGCGGGTGTCATTTAAAAAATTGGTGGCTCAAATTAAATAACATTCAAAGAGTCATATTGAAACTTTTAAGAGAACCTGAAACTCATCTGCTAGAGGGGAAAAAAAATCAATTTAAGATATATATTGACACATTGCTATATCCTTCTTTTTCAGTTTTAGTTCTTGTCTGTTAGCACATAAAAATTAATCTACTAAATATTTAATACTAGATAAGAATCTGACGCCTCCATATGTGTCAGTTTCTAATTTTGCTGAATAATATCTCTACACTGAGTATGTTTTTTTTTTTTTTGCTTCTAGTTGTTTAGGTTTGCATATGATGCATGGAAGTAAAGGCTTCAGCATACTTTACCATTGATTGAGGAGTATGCACCAGAATGTGTTTATATTCTACTAACGGCTCATAATTTAGTTTTCATTCTTTTATGTTGTCTTTCATCTGTTATCGGATAATGTATTCTAACAAATCAATTTTCTCTTGTTATATATGTTACATTCAGGGAACTTGTGCTAGAGTATAGCAAGAAAATGGAAGTTCTTGCTCAAAAGTTACTGATCATGATTTCTGAAAGCCTTGGTTTACAACCCTCATATATCGAAGAAGCAGTTGGCGAAGTATACCAGAATATAACTATAAGCTATTATCCGCCTTGCCCACAACCAGATTTAGCTCTTGGTTTGCAATCGCATTCAGATATGGGTGCAATCACTCTGCTTGTTCAAGATGATGTTGGTGGTCTTGAAGTATTGAAGAATGGTGAGTGGATTTTGGTGCAACCTATGACTGGTGCCATTGTTGTTATTCTTGCTGATCAAACAGAGGTAATATTTTCATTCATTAAAGTGTTACTCTGTTCCAACTATGCTAATAATAATCGCGTGGATGACTACAGATGTATGGTTTAGGCAATATAACTCGAACACTAAATTGATTCGGTAGCTTTGGTAAAAGATTCTTTGTAGTCACCGAGGAACAAGTAGAAACCTCATGCTTTAATAATGGTCTCTCCTTTTACACACACACACTCACCTCATCTCAATGTCTTTTAAATATATAAATGTTGAATCTCGCATGAGCTTTCAATATGACATGTTTTGATGATATATGCATCCACTTTTCTCATGCTCTGGTTTCCTTAACCAATATTTATGTAGGTCATGGTGAGTTGCATAGTGTGCTCAAGTAGCTACAGGAAACTAGAAATGCAATTACAACCAACACCACATTATTTGACATAACCAAAGCACAAGAAAAAGATAAATGCATAAAGAAAACAAGTCATCTAATATTTCTTCAATCGTTCTTCTCTTTTTCTGTTTGCAAGCCTTCCATCTATCTTCTTTTTCATTGGGGTCATCAGCATAGTTTTTCTTAATCATGTGTTGAAACATCCTCTTTTTTTTCACGTCTCCAAACATCCACTTTATGTGATATTAGACTATAAAATAGATGTGGAACGTCTGATTTGCTGTTGAAACATCTGTTTTTTGTTTCTTTCAAACTAAAATTTTCAATCGAATAAGAAAACCACAATGCTGATTAGCTCTCTTCTCTTACTATATTTTATGTTTATATCGTACTCCAAAAAATTCGGTCTATAGTTCTGGATCTAGGTTTATGTGATGCTTATAATTGAACCAGATATCATAGGTAATTTCACAGTTTGGAAATAGATGGTCATTATTTTCAAAAAAAAAAAAAAAAAAAAAAAGAACATAGAAAATTCACAATTGTTATCTATTTATGCATATAGGCTTAAGCAATTCTACCGAGTTTATTTTGATTCAGAATTAAATCTTAGGCATATGTAAAATATTGATTTCAGGAGGCACTAGCGATATCCATAAAACTCAAGGGGGACTGGAATGAGTGTAAGCACTAAACACTATGCGTTTACTTCACATTGTATATCTTCTTAACTTCTAAGCTCCAAAGTTTTTCTAAAATAAATATATAGAAAAACCTTCTTTGCTGCTCAAGTACAATTAAGAATCAGTGTTCAGTTTTCCATGTCGAATTAAAGTATTTTCATTCAAATAATCTGTTGAAGTTTATGCCTCATATAACTCTGGAATATGATTCTTGTTGCAGTAGGATAATTCTCGAGCTGCAACTACTTCATCTAGCATGAATCTATTTCTGGTGGATGTAGTTTAAGGTTTGCCATTGGAAAATCCATCTTTTTTATAGGCGTTGTTATCAGAAAATGATATTGCATTTTGTTTTGTTCTATTACGATTTGAATGCCAAATTCCGATCCAGACTTCAATTAATGTCGCAATTGGAAAAAAAAAAACATTAATCCTCTTGGAAATAGAAAATTATCATTATCATTATTTGAATCTACAACGTAGGTTCTATTATTTCCTAAACAAATATAAAATTGAGTTTTAACTTTAAATGTAGAAGATGATAGATCTAAATCAATTTTAAATTATTTATTATCGCCATTGTAAGAAGCGTCTGCATTACTTAAATGTCATTTACATACATACATAGAGCAAACTTTCTAGAATATAAGAGCATCTTCAACCTTAGTGTGAATTCATTGTAATTTGGATGCCACATCTTTATTTTGACATTTTCTAAATTGTTGTCTCCAATGCTTATGTTTTTTGTTGATGTAATTAAAAAACTACTTGACATTGTCTTTACCAATGTCTAGTTCTACACATCCACTCCACATGACACATCACTTTTTTTTCTCTCTACTAGTGGGTTTTAACTAAAAATGTATTTCTTCTAATTATGAGAAAATTACATCTAAGAATTTTTTGTATATCTACACTTTTGCATTGGATAAAAAACATAACTCATTAATTTAAGTTTTTTCACATCCTCTTAAAGATTTTGGATGACAATACATCATATATGGATTGAAAATGCTCTAAGTATGCATATACATCATAAAATGAATTCTTTGAATCTAGAAGTCATAGTTTGTATTTTGTTCTGATTTAAAGTTTGAATATACTACATTTCAAAGACGAACTTACAGTTTAAATATTGAATACCATTTTGAAATCCTCGTTTTTTTTAGTCTTTTGGCTAATACTTAAGTGATAATTTTGAGGACCTCTACTATTAATATAGGGGAATGAAGGAAATATTTTACTCGTGCTCCTCATTCCAAACGTCAGTAATGACATGAATATGCTCTCAATATTTATCATTATATCGCATATGAACATTGTAAACGTAATCATTTACTTCAACTAGAAAAAAGTCAAATACCTAGTGTATGAGTGCATGCATCATGTGTTTGATACACTAGTTATTGCTGAAGGTTTATAATGACGTTTCATTTATTTGAACTTTCTATTTACATTTGATCACATATTTTCTACTCTCACAAACTTTATCACCACCTTTTCCAAATAAATGTATAATTATTAAGAAAACACGGGAACCATAAATTTAAATAATAATTGGAAATATGTAAATCAAATTATTTATTTTGTTAGAATCTTTCTGCAGTGGCGGATTCATGAATTTATTCTTGGAGGGGCACAACTTAAAATGAATTCATACATAATCTTTATTTGCTGTCAATCAATAGAACATTAATGTAAATGTTGAGTGTTGACAATGGTGAAATACATAAACCATTATTAATACGTATGAATAAAAGATAAATAATGTATTATATAAGAATTGCATATAAAATACTGTTCAAATATCCTTTTTTTCTGTATTAAATAGCTATATAGTTTTCCATTGAAAATATTTTCTTTTGCTCAAAATGCTTTGTACTACTGGTCATACTTAGTTGATGCTATTGTTTCAATTATTCCATTTACGACATAATGTTTATGTAGAGATTTTGTTTATTTTGGGATAAGGTTCATTACTTAATAATTATTCTTAATATTTCTTGTCGATGATATTAAACTTTATTAGACATATGGGTAATGGGTCCTAGCACACAATTTACCGGAAAAATAAAGTTGGTGACTTCACAACCACAATCAAATAATCTTATTGTGCATCTTCTTTTTTACCTTCTTCCTTTCTTCCCGGTATTAACTTCAATTACAATTTCTTCAATGCATAGATAATAAGCAATGGTGAATACAAGAGTTCAGTGCATCGTGCTCTTGTGAATGCTACAAAAGCCAGGATTTCAGTAGCAACATTTTATGATCCACCGAAAGAAAGAAAAATATATCCTGCTCCTCAACTTGTCACTGAAGGATGTCCCCAAAAATATAGGGAAGTGGTGTATGGCGACTATGTGAAATCATGGTATAGCAAAGGTCCAGATGGCAAGCGCAATATTGACGCCCTCCTCATATAGTCAACGGTTAATGAACTTGAATGCTACTGCAATGCAGAATTTGCCCTCATTACAGTTTCTTTCTAAACCGTTACTCAATTCTAGGTTCGGTTGGAGCTGCATTTGCCTAAATAGTATGTAGTTGATTAATTGTATATATTGTATGATTCTGAATTTATGTTATTGTGACATTTTCACTTATGTTTCATTGTCCGTTTATTCCTTCCCTTTTCATTAATTTGGTTATGTGAGATACAGTAATGGTAATATGATTGCCAACTATGTTATACGACCGTCTCCATTTTAGTTTAGAAGCAGCGTTTACATGGATGACTCCAAACTTCAGCTTGATCTAATTTTTCCTTCTCAATTCACTTGGATTTTTTTATAACAGATGGTGAGTGAGATTTGTCTACTATAGGCTTGCAAAATCGAATAGTATGAACTCAAAAAAGCAAGGAACATTAAATATATTGTATTGAACATGTCTCCTTAAATCTCTTATGATGCAGTTGCGATGTTCTCTTGTTGAATATTTAAAATATTTTCTCAAATGGTATCAACTTTTTTCATAAATTCTATGCTTCCATGCTTAAAAATTTCGAGTTTAAAGTTCAAACATTTAAAATTCAAATATTCAGTTTTAAGATTGTACAATTTTGATTTTAGAATTTAAATTTGCAAACGTGAAAACAAAATCTAAAATTTAAAATTTATGAAAAAATATATATAATTTCAAAATTTTGTATTTAACAGTCTCAAATTCGAAATTCAAAATCTTCAAATTCAGAATTTATACTCGTAAATTCAAATTCAAATTCAAAAATTTTAAAGTGTGGATTTTCATAAATTCAAGTTTTCAAATTTTCAAATTTCAAAATTTGAAAATTAAAATCATCGAAATTTCAAATTCCATATAAAGTTTTTTCTTTATTGAAGACGGTTTGCTAACCGAACTTTTTACTTTTTAAAAAATTCAAATTTTGAAAAGAAAAAAAATAAAATTTCAAATATTGATTTTCAAAAATTTTATCATTTAAAATTCCAAAATGTCATTTCAAACTTCGAATGTTATTATTTTAAATTTTTAAATTTATGTTTTGGGTTTGAGATTTGATTTTCACATTTTGCATTTTAATATTTAAATCTTCAATTTTGAATTTTCCGATTCAAAATTTAGATCTAGAATTCAAAAAATAAAATAAATACCCAAAGTATTAAATTTTTGTGTTTAATCGAAATTAATAAAAAATTGCAACAAATATTCTTTTGCGTAATTATGTAGCCGAATGGTCTGTTTCCCTTTGTGATGACTCGAAATTTCTGGATATTTGAAATTGAAATATTAAAGTGATTTTAAATATTTGAAAGGTTAGCTTAACTTGAATGTCAAATATCACTGTTTATTTGGGTAATTAATTATTGAATTTAATAAATGGAAATTGGGTAAGATATTGAATCTGAAAATTTAAGCTTGTTAAAAACAATTTCAAAGGCTTGGAAAATTTATATTTATAATACTGGAGATAATAGGAGTTTTAAAATTTGAATTTGAAAGTGTTTTGTTAAGTTTTGAAAATATATATTGTTTAAATCGATATTTAAAAATAGCCTTCCGAGGCACAGTTTCGGAATTCGACGATACTAGTTCCATTGAATCTGTAATAGTATATTATTATCGAATTTCAATTTTTATAGCATTTGGAGTTGTCTTGTGATCGCACGGTAGATAAAAGTGCTGAAATCTATATCAAAAATTCAATATAATAACTAGGTTCAAAAAACTATCTTCTCCATACGATCGAATTAGGACTCGAAACCTTTTCCATTGTGTTCGTAATAGGGGTTTAACATTATAAACGCCTAGCGGCACGTCTCGATTGGAGATCGAGAGTGTGAGTTGCGGAAATCGAGACGATTTAAATTTAAAATTTAAATATTTGACTGGCCAAATAATTTAAACACCAGAAATTTATCTTTCCATACCTTAGCCACTTGTCCTCAGGTTCACGCCATCTGTCACCTACACTTACAAATGCCCTCTTCTTCCTTTTTAATTATTGCCGAGCATTTTTTTTAAAACAAATGAAAATCGGCACTTGAAAAAAAATGAAAATAAAAAAAACGAGTTTGCATGTTCTCTCTGTTCGAATTGTATACGCGAGTCCCCATCTTCATCTCCGTTCAAACAAATCATCTTATTTCCTTTTCTTCCAAATCAAACAATGGCCGATTCAAAAAGAAAGAAAAAAAAGGGAATAACGGGAGGCATGGATTCGCGAAGGGAAGGAGCACGCTATTGTGCGATTCGAGTGCGCGCTTGCTTTAGAAGAACGCCAATTCGAGAGGGAAGGGGGGAACGAGATCAGAATCGACTTCGTTCGATTCAAGAAGGAGAAGAGGGATCGCTCATCACGATGGCCAGCACGTGGAGGTGCAAGGGGCTGGGAAGCTAGGAAGGGCGGCGTCGTCATCGATGGTGGTAAGGGTGGTTCGGCGATCTGGTATTGGGATCTTCGCAAGCTCGAGCGGGCTGACGTCGCAGTAGTTTGGTGATGTTAGGGTTCGACTGTGTGGTGAGATGACGACGTTCTGGGTAGCTCGGTATCGACTGAGGCAGTAAGGTGTATGATTACTAGTTTTTTTTCAATTGGATATTAATATACACATACATGTTTTAATATATATAGTTAAATTTGATTTAACACACATCTATATACATAGTTGAAAATATATGTAAAGTTTAAAACAGAAATTTTTTACAGTAAAGTATTGATTTTTTTTCACTTTGTTCTAAAATTTAAAATGTTGGACACTATAAATTATTTTAACCTAAATGGATAAGATTTTAAATTTTAAGTAAGATATAAAAAAACAGTTTATTTTGTTCAATTTAAGATTTGTATATATATAATATACAGTAGAGAAAAGAAAATATAAATGTAAACATATCTATGTAAAAATATACATGCATATTTTCACTTACGAGTTATTTTAAATTTCAGGAGTTATGGTGATTTACTTGTTCAATTAACATATTAATTTATTTTAGTTACTAAAAGATTTTTTAATAGAAAAATATTATTAGTTTGGAAGTAAATCACTGATTAACTAAATTATTGGATTAAATTAAATTATAAGATGGAAATTGATTGTGGGATTTACTTCGAATATTGATAAACCGTATAAATGTTTATACAAGGTTGAAAACCATGAACCAAATCAAGATTGGATCGGACTGCAAAAAGGTGAGTTAATCTCACTTATTTGGATACCATTTAATTTTAATAGTTAAATTTAAATGATTGGATGAATGATTGAAT
Source organism: Allium cepa (assembly GCA_030765085.1). Lineage (NCBI taxonomy): Eukaryota > Viridiplantae > Streptophyta > Magnoliopsida > Asparagales > Amaryllidaceae > Allium > Allium cepa. The sequence continues at coordinate 567,337,145 of CM060929.1, forward strand.
TGACTGGATGTGATATTATATATAATAGTATATAGTATATATTGGAGTGATTGATTTTCCACATTATATAGCGGATGAGAACCTATGCGCCCTTCATAATAGTGGATGACCCCATATATCGCGATATCCTACCTTGAAGTGGGATTGATATTTTTATATTATGCTAACATCTTTGGATGCAGGGAAACATGTTAGAGGGATCCAACTGGATTCCTTAAAATATTTAGATTGTTTTAATATTCATTATATGATTTATTTGATAATCTTAGATAGATTATATTGGTGATTAGAAATATTGAATGTTATGGTTTGATTGAATATATTTGGGTATACTGAGTTATCAAAGATAAAGATTGAATTTTTAAAGGAAAATAAAATAGGGAATTTTTAAGTAAAATAATCATAGAGAATTTGGATAAATTAAAGAATGAATTGGAAAAGGATAAAAGTTGATTTTTAAATTCTAATAAATAAATTCCAAAGTATGGGAAAGGAGATTTTTGATTAAATGGGAATAAATGAATTTTTAAACTTAAGTGATATTATTTAAAGGAATGAAAGATTTATTTTTCAATCCAGGATCTCAATGGTTTAGGAAAAATAAAGGAAGAATTTCGAAATAAATATGAAATTGGTGGTTTCAATTTAAATAAGATTTTTAAATCATAAAGAAGTTAAATCTGAAATTAATGGATTTTGAAATCAAATTGAGTAAGTAAAGGAATTTATTTTAAAATGGAGTAAAATCTGAAAATTGATTTAGAGTTTGAAATTATGTTTTAAAAGAAGATGAGACTATGGAATTTATAAACTGGGTTTATAAAGTGAAATAAGATATTAGTGGATATTTGAAAGTATAAATTCACGATGGGTATTTATAAAGGAATGGGTAATTTATTTTAAATAGTGGTTTATTTTTAAAGGTGTGGAGAGAAGTGTATTTCCCTGAAAAGCCAAGTACGTTTTCAAAGCAGATTTTTAAATATAAGTTAAAAGTTTTAAAGATGTTTAAAGGAATTTTTTAAGAAATTATTATTTAAGTTGTTAAATTTTTAATGGTAAATATTTATTAAATTAGATATAGTGGTAAATATTTTAAAAGGTTAATTGGTATTATGTTTTAAAAAGATAATTATTAATATTTATATTTTATGAAGTAATTTTATTTTAAATATAGTTTGGTTAAAGTTTTATTTAAAAACATGTATAGAATTTCTTAACTCTTATTTTAAAATTAAGTTTGGCTTAACTTTTATTTTTAAGATTAGTTTTATATTTTATAAAGTAGTTTTATTTTAAATATTTTTAAAGTATATATTTTTGAATAAAGTGTTTAAGTAGTTTCAATTTAAATGTTTTAAAGCATATTTTAGAATAAAGCAATTTAAATTATTTTAAAATCTAAAGTATTTGGACTTGGTGATTTTCAGTGGAAATAAACAATATTTGGGAAATTTATTCCGTGAGAGAAAGGTGGTTTGAAACTGTTTTCAAAGGTTGAAGTATGGAAAATAGCTTGCGAAGTTATTTTGAAATAAATAATTTGGAAAATTATTTAAAGTTTGATAGTTGTTTGCGAATGCTATTTGATAGTTAAATAACCGACTATCAATATTGGCCAATGCACTGATCGTTTCGAAGAGTCCGAGATCGGGATTAAATTCTCGAAAACCACTTCGATCCGTTTGAACGTTTTGTGAAGAAGACAAGAGCTAGGAATCGAAGATGGAGCAGTGAAGTGCAAGGGCTAATCGCTATTAGTCCTGAGGGTGATTCCAAAATGGATGTAGTAGGAGTAGTGCTTTCGGTTCCGTTCGAACCCGGAATGGACTTGTATGGATGAATGCTTTCAAAACATCGTCAGGAGGACGATGAGCATTCTAAGTGCATGTGAGCTAAAAAGGTAACGCATATCCTCGAGCCTCATCAACCGAGAATGGCTAAAACAGGGGGGGTGCACACAAGGCTAAGTGGCTAGCAACCAATTAGGGTAAGGTCACCCCTGTCTAAATGTCCCTTTATTTCAGCTATGTGGGCGGTTGCTGATCCCAAATGCAGGGTGAACTTATTCGGACTATCCAGTAAGGGGTAGCTCCGGTCTTGTGATGCAGGGGATTAGGGTGGATCCTCGGTACGGTGATGTAGACCACGTACTATGATGGGCGGTATCCCAATAGCCCTGTCATTGATGGAAATCCATTCTCCCTACGTGCCTTTACGGTTTTGTTTGTATACCTATTAGCTGGAATTTAATAATGTAACAATTTCGGCTATTTGAATAAGTATTTATATATAGACACTACTATAATATCAGAGGATTTTATAAGAAATGTTTTGGTTATCGTAAGGTAAAAACCCGACATGTTTATTTGTGGCATGGTCTTGCAAGATAACTTTGATGTCAAAGGATTTTGAAAACTTTAATAATCCAATTGAGTGTGTTTTCTCACGCTGGTTTTTCAGACTAACTCGGGTGTTATTTAACTATAATACTCGGGTCAGACCAAGTATTATAGATTACAGATTCTAGATGGACTGTTGTGGAGCTCAGGAGACGAGCTGGATGACAAGGCGTATTTTCGTAGATTCATATTTTCGTTGTGCAGTGTAAGCTGTATATTCAGCTTTGAAAGAACGATATATTATAACTGTCATGAATTGTGATGTTGATTATATTGTACTCTGATGATGTAATATATAAAACAAATATAATTCTTTTGTTTTAAAAGATTAGTCGTTTATCTATTATATATCGTTCCGCTGCGTTTGTGAGATTTTGATGTTGTTTTCTATTTCTTCTCATACCTCCTTCTTCTTTAACCCTAATGGTTCGGTTTTCCAGGATTCCATTGTTGGGCATTTGATATGGTGGACTGTATTGATGTCGATTTTCGGACTTCGAAAAATCGGGTCGTTACACCCTCCATTGTGCGGTCGTACTAGTCTACTGTAGACTTGCAAAAACAAAATAGTGTGAAACAAAAAAAAAGAATATGTCTTTAATGTGCCTCCTTAAATCTCTCTAATGTTATTTACTTTTGTGACGCACCATTTCAGTGACCAGATTAACAAAGAGTGTAAACATTGTTCAATAGCCCGGATCAAAGGATTAGAGAGGAGTGATCACTCGTATACACTACTTTGAGTCAACACGGATACATTTTAATACTTGAACATATCTTAAAGGGTACATATCTCATCTCAACACAAGGCAATGTCCACGATTTTGAAGAATTTGTATAGATCACAATCCGTAACAACGTATATAGAGGTTTCATAACACAATGGATAAAAAGATTGATACACACACATACAAAAATACATATCAAAAATTATATATAATGGGTGGACTAATCAAAATACAACATATCTACTACATCATCACTTTTAAAACATTCGATCTTTCAATATGAAATTTATACCCAAAATTTCATTTATCCCATCTCAAAACCCATTTGATTTGTTGTTTTTGTGTATCATGGTTTAACTTGTAGTTTATAACAAAAGAAAATTAAACACGATATTGAATATTAACACTTAGGCTAAATAAAGTAATTGAAATGATGAAATTCGAACTAAATTAACTTATATAATATCAAACACACAAGCATATAATCCCAGAAGTTCATGTTATTAAAATCAAAGTGTTAGGATTTATTCTTTTAATCCTAACTTAAATTCAAAACATAATTAAATAATTCAAATTTAAACCTTCAAAATATGAATTTTATCTCAAATTACTTCAATATGTCTTTAGGGATTTTCAAAAGAATATATTTGAATTTTTATTTATTTTTCCAATCATTTAAAAATATAACCTTTTATTACAAATTTAAATCCATAATAAATTCAAATAGTTTAATCCTTAAAAATATAAATTTTACTCCAAAATATTTCAAATATGCTTTTGTGATTTCTTTAAATCAATAAACTTGAATTTCCTTTAATTTTTCATTTAAAAAGAAATTAGAAGTCACACTTTTTAAATTTAAATTCAAAATGAGCTAAAGTAGTTTGGAATTTTCCAATTGGTTTTTTCAAAATACAATATATATGTCAAAGTTTATTTTGAAACCATTGGAGATTTAAAAATCTAAGATCAGAAATTTTAAATTAATTTTTTAAACTAAGCACTACATTCTTCGAAAATTATTTTCAGTATATATAGTACTTTAAAACACCTCAAAAGTCCTTCCTATGCTTTGTATTCTACCTTAAATGTAATATCAGGTTTATATCAAGTGTCAAAGTAGAAAAAAATATCATCACCATGGATTTAATCATGTAATAGGAAGAAAAGAAATGGAGCAGGGATCAAATGGTGAAGTTATGGAAAATAAAAATCAGTTTACAATAAGCTTTAAACTTCATCAAATATTACTCCAATCTTTAAATTTGATTATACGATGTTTATAAAGCTTAAGAACAAATTTTAGATCACAAATAAATCAATAATTAAGCAAGAAATAAGAAAAGAAGTAAGAAAGAAAAAAAAATTCATTCTTAGGTTCATGGCTTACTGCCCTATGTGACATCATCGGTCGACTACCGATGGTTTGGGTGGTCGACTGGTCATGTCTATGTTCTGAGTAGTAATGCCAAAACCTCATCTTCGATCGCTGCTTGAATGGTGGAAATAGGTGGTCGTCGGGATGACTTCGCTTGAGTTTCTACTTCTCTTCTCTAGCCTAGGTTTACTGATAGGTTGTTCAAAGTTTGATGTGCAAAATGACGAAGTACCATGTTCTGTATTTTTATAGGGGACAATATAAGTAAAGCAAGGAAAAATATACTCACTACTTGGGATTTATTTGATGCAGATGATTATGGTATAGAGAGTATTGACAGTTTAATAATGATTTAAATATAAGAAAAGTGAAGTACACTCACTTTAGTTGCTAGAGAAGGTGAATTAGCTAATGTTTATGAACACAAGAAGAAAAACAATGGCATGAAACTTTTCTAGGCGAAGAGATTGAAAGGTAGCAACGGTTTAAATAGGTTTAAGCAGAGGGTTCCTTTTGGGTTAAGGTTTAGAATAAGTTTTTTTTATAGAGAAATGAGTGATCCTCCATAAGGAGGAGAACTCTCATGTAATTTTATTCTACTCTTAAAAAAGGAGCCATGAAAAAGCATGTCAGGTGACTCTTCCCCATGAACCAATACAATTAAAATGAAAAAAAAACCTACCCAAAATTCTTTAAAAAAACAAAAAACGAGAATAAACTAAAATGCATGAAAAATTAAAAACAGACAGAAATTAGTAGCAACATGAGTTGAAGGCAGCATCAATGATGAGGCCTCGACGAGAGAAAGACCTCGTCAACTGTCACCGAGATCAGAAGAAGCTGCTAAGGGCCCAAAAACATATCAATACTGAGCTCATCCTGTAAATGAGGGTGCATGATTTGAACTACCTACGTCAACACTGAAATAGAAAAATCTCAATAGACAATGTGAGACTTAAAAATATCTATATGTATACAAATCAATTATATACATATAGATAATACATATATATATATATAAAGAACATGAAATAGATATAATAACGAATGTGTAAATCCAGAGCTGATTGAGTCAGAACAGCTGTGTTCATTCTCATCTAGCAAGATCACGCTAGCGGTATTACTATGTCTTTGTTAACAACAATTCTCTCACGTAAGACATCAATACGGGATTTTACCTTTTAAGGAAAAGCTGAAACCGTTAATATTTGATAATTTGAAACAAAATAAAGCAGTTATATACATCAAATTATCCGTTGTAGAATTATTATTATTATTATTGAAAAATCTTTGATTTTAGTCTTAATCTCGACCAATAAGCCTCACAATTAAGAATAATAGAAGTAATATTAAAACCATAAATTCTAAGAATGTGCAGAAGTGTAAAATTAGTAAACCGACAATCATAGTACAAGTGTGCAATTGTTTCTATGTTCATTTAGAAAATATATATTTTTATCAATATGCACGTTCTTCTTTTTTGGAAGTTCAATGATATTAAGATTTCCATGTAAAATTAACCACATATGTAACTTTTATTTTAGGGGGTGCATTCACTTTTCACATTATTGTAAAAAGATTGCATTTAATTCCTAAGAAATTTAGAAATTTGTAAAATGAGTTAGATATAAAGTTGTTAGTCCTATCCAACATTAAATTTTCATATTGTTATTATTGTCTATATTATAAAGTTCTAATTTGGCACAGAGAAGAATGAACTAGTAAAAGATAGTTCCTTCTAGTGCACGGTTAAAGCTAAACTCCCAAGGAACGTTCAAGTTAGGTTTGTAGACTTCCAAAATTAGTGTATATTTAAAATTATAGATTTCATAAAGATCTATAAATGCAACTTTAAGAGGAATAAACGATATCTAGCAATCATACCAGAAAGATGTGTTATTCCTCGATTGGACTATGTTACCAGTACATAGTTTGAAAACATCTAATCCTTTTAAAATAGATTTCCAATAGTATGACAAATTTTTGTGGTTGCTAGATGTTAATTGTTGTAAGTTACGAGAGCCGCCATAAAATTGATTAGAAATTAGTTCTTTCCACGTGAAGTTTCCTTGATTAGTATTAAACTTCCATAATCATTTCCCTAATAAAAAAACAATAAGGTTATGAATATTAATTATCCACATCCCTCACTCATCTTTTGGTTTGCAAACCAAATCCCAATTGATGATACATTTTAAACTAATATTGGGATTATCCCCAGCTCATAAAAAGTCTCTCTTAATCTTATCTATTTTATCGACTATACATTTTGGAAAGAGATAAAACAATATGCAGTAATGGATAGAGCCGATAAAACAAAGTTGATTAAAACAACCATACCCGCCCTAGATAAAAATTTACCGTTCCATCTACATAGTCTTCTGATGATTTTATCAAGAATAGTTAGCCAGCCATCGTGTCTAAGTTTGTTTAGTCTTACTAGGAACCCTAAGTAATCTATGGGAAAGTTTATAGTGTTACAGATTAATGCGGCGAGAACCCGACTCTCTATGTTATCTACGTCATTTAGCACTAAAATCGAGCTTATATCAAAATTATTTTTAGACCAGATAATAACTCGAAGCTATACAGGTATACAAGATAAATTTAAGAGCGATAACATGGCAGAGAAAAGGGGAAGAAAAAAGCATGTGCCGTCTGTGTATTGGAGGATGGAGAAACCACCACTCATAACCTTATTTCCAACCCTACCTAAAATCCCATTACTAGCGGCTAGCATGAAATCCTCAGGAAGATGCCCGCTGCTAAGTTAAATAAAAGTGGCAACAAAGGGTTACCTTGCCACAGGCCCTGCTTTGATTGGATTTTATTACCTAAAATACCTTTTACCATGATACTATAATTTCATGTTTTAAGTAGGGCCATAATCCAACCTACCCATTTTTCACTAAAATCACTAGCCAGTAATAAGCCATCAAGAAAATTCTAATACAACTAATCGAAAGCTTTTGCGAAGTCAAGTTTTAAACCACACAAGTAACGTTATTTTTACAGTGGTAATTAATGAAATCTTGAACAACCGCAACCTCATATGTCGAGTTACTACTCTTAACAAATGTAGTTTGTAAAATATCGATTAAATCATTCACTTTAGAACTAAGTCTATTTGCTAAACTTTTAAGATAATTTTAAAGGAGCGGCTTAGAAGAAAAATAGGTTTAAAGTCTTTTAATTCATTCGCACCAACTTTCTTATGCAATAAGATCACATTAGCAAAATTAAACCTACCCAATGCAGCGTACCATCATAGAATTCATTAGACATTTCAATAAGATCAGATTTAATAAGTTAAAATATAATCATTAAATATGGATAAGTATAAAATGTGGTCGAATAAGATTATTTCAACTTATTTCATTTTATTTTATAATTTCGAACCTTAATCATCTTATTACCCGACCGCTGTTTAATGCTTGTTTAAAATTCCACTTTAGGCGTTTTAATCCAAAATTTATTCTATATTTATAACAAATTTTCTTTTATTAAAATATTTATTTTCAATTTTCAAAAATTATAAATTGATTATTTTTTTCCAAAATAAATTTAAAATCCAACAACTATTATTTATTTTTCTCAAAATAGTTTTCCAAACAACTTTTGGATTTCAAAAAAGTAATTCAAATTACAAATTTTAATTTTAAATTATTACCTTTCAAATAAATTTCGAAATCACTTTTATTGCATTAAATTCAACAAAAATTTCCCATCATTTGTTATTTATTTCAACTTTATATCAAATAAAAATATTTTTAGGATTTAAATCCTATTGAATTTCTTTAGTTTAAAATTTCAAAAAGTCATTTATTTATTAAAATATCAAATAAAAATCCAAATTAGATATTATTCTAATAACTTAAGTAATGGGATGTTATATGCTCTCATTCTTAAAGAAAATTGCATCCTTGCATTTTGCTAGAGAGTACTATAAATATAAATACAACAATAACTGAATCCAAACATGCATGACTCGATAAAATAAATAAATAAATACATAGCTAATGAGCTTTAAATAATTTAGGATTCAATTTCCTAACTTATCGCTCGGTTTCCCAAGTGCTTGTTCCGTAACTGCTTCACCTCGAATCTATAATTTGTGCTAGCTCGACCGTGAATGTCAAATTTGGTTCAACCTTTAGTTCCTCAAGTTGTCTTGGTTCTATAACAACATCAAAATCCTAGACATTTTCTTAACTGGGACATACGGAATATGTTGTGTACTCAAGACAGATACGCAGATATGCTTAGCTTCCAATGTGCTCCATGATCGGATAAGGTCTAATATATGTTTAAGCTAATTTTTCAGCTTTATCAAATCTTACTATCCCTTTCATCAGAGATACCTTTATAAATATATAATCTTCGATAGAAAATTCCAAATCCTTTCTATGCTTGTCAGTATAGCTCTTTTGTATAGAGCAAGCAGCTCTCATACGATCTCTGATAAGCTTTATCTTCTCAATTGTCTCCCCCACTATATCTAGGCCTAGCATTAGTCCATCTTTCGTTTCTAACCAACAAGATGGAGAATGACATAGTCTTTCATATAAAGTTTCAAATGGTGTCATGCCGATATCAGAATGAAAGCTATTATTATAAGAGAATTCGATCAAATGAAGATGTTCCTCCCACGAACCTCTAAACTCTGAAATGCGTATTCCGAGTAAATCTTCTACAAATAGATTTATCCTTTTACTTTTCCCATTTGTTTGAGGATGGTATGTGTGCTCAAATTGAGTTGCAATCCTAAGGTTGATTGTAGGCTATAGGATCAGGATCGCATACTATATTCTTTGAAATTCCATGCAATCGTACAATGTGTTTTAGAAATAGTCCGGCTAAACTCTCCACAATTCTATTTATTTTAACTAGGATGATATATGGTGAGTCGATCGACTATCGCCGATATGCTTTCATTTCCTTGCCTCGATATGGGAAGTCCATTAATAAATTCCATAGAAATTTGTTCCTATTTCCATTTCGGAACTTTAAGGGGCAAATTTATTCCATTGGGTTTCTGATGCTTTCCCTTCACCAATTGGCATGTAATACATAACTTTACATACTCGTCAATTTCCTTCTTCGAGCCTTCCCAATAGTATACCATCTGCGTATCTTTTTACATCATTGTACCTGAGGTGTATAGAAAATAGAGATTGATGACATTCATCAAGGATTTTGTTCCTTAAATTAGCTATGTTGGGAACAGACAGCCTTCCGTTAAACCTTAAATTTCTATTAGAGTCCAACTCGAAATTGCTAAGATCTTATGATGCATTCCCACTTTCAACTTATCGATTCGATCTGCTAAGACCGGATCATCTTCATGTTTAGCTTGAATTTGATAGAGTAAACCCAGTCTAATGACTGGGGCTGCTAACACGGTTATTGTATTTTTTATCCTTCTGGATTAGAGATTACGGGAAGATAACATTTCTATCTCTTTCCATTCCATTAACATCATTGGTACGACCATCTGATGCTTCTTAGTGAGAGCGTTTTCTACCTTATTTACTTTGTCAGGTGTATACTAAACTGCCTGATCATATGTAGTTAGAAATTCAAGCCATCATTGTTATCGCATATTCAAATTTTTCCAAAAGAATAAATAATTTAGCGACTTGTGATTTGTATATAAAACAAACCTTTCTCCTAGCAGATAGTATCGCCAAAGCTTCAAAGCAAATACTACTACCGCTAACTCAAGATCGTGACTTGCATACTCCACTTTATTTGGTCTTACTTGCCTAGATGCATAAGCTAAAACTCTCTCTTTACATCAATACAACACCAAGACCTATCCCACGGTCACCGGTATAAACTATCGGACCCTCGTTTTCTTTGGAAACTATCAGAATTGGAGCATTTGAAAGTAACTCCTTCGATTTCAAATAAGCTTCTTCGCATTTATTTGTCCAAATAGATTCCTTTCCTTTCTTCATTAATTGAGTGAATGGAATAAAAATTTGGGAGAATTCTTTAATAAATCTCTTGTAGTATTTGGTCAATCCTAAGAAACTAAAAATTTCTATCACTATTACATGACGTTTCCATTTCTGAATTGCTTCAACCTTAGTTGATTCGACTGAATACTTTCTCCAAAAATCAAATGTCCTAAAGATTTAACTTCCTTTGGCCTGAAATGGCACTTCGAAAATTAAGCTTTAAGTTGGTGTTCTCTTAAGGTTTCTAAAAAGACACTTTCAAACGAATCACATGCTCTTCTTCTGCCTTTGAGTAGACGAGGATGTCAACAATGAAAACTAAAACAAATTTATCCAAATGACATCTGATTACTCGATTCATTAGATCAACAAAATAAGTGGGAGCCAATTTGTTAATCCAAACTGCATTACTAGCCACCTATATAACTGTAGCAAGTTTGAAATGCGGTACGAGATATACTGTCTTCTGCCACTCTAAGCTAGTGAAAACCAGTTGCTAGATCAAGTTACAAAATACTTTAGCACTGCTTAAACAATCAAACAAATAATCCATTCTTGGCAATGAATATTTATTCTTGATCGTGCGATCTTTTAGCTTTTTGATCATCTATATAGAGTTGCAAAGATCCAACTTCCTTCTTAACAGACATGGCTGATGCACCTCACTGATAACTACTTAGTCTAATAAAACTCTTCTAGTTGAGTTGTTACAACCGAGTTCTTAACTCCTCTATTTTTTAAGGCATATACAGTTAGGTAGTTACTAAATGATTGATCCTTAAGAACTAAATCAATCCTGAATTCAACTGCTCTTTTAGGTGGTAGACTCATAACCGGTTCAAAAATATCAGTAAATTCCTAACTATTGGAATCTTCTCAATCTTGCTTCCTTACACTTCCATAGCATTTAAAAAATACTCTATACCGGGAAATTATAACTCATTCTATGTGATCGGGATGTTGAAGAGTAATCACTTGCTCGATACAGAATAATCAAGCTTGATAACGCTTGAGTCAATTCATCCTAATGGTGTTATCTCGCCTTTTGGCAAGGTCGTGACACCAAGAAATTAACTAAAAACCGAGGACAGTCCGTTCTGAAGATCGATTATACGCAGACTCACTATGGATGTTGGTAAATTTTGTCCAAGTCTAGATCAAGATACAAGTGATATGAAATGATAAGCAAAGCTATGAAAGCCAATGTTCCAAATTTCAAGTCAATCCGAGTTTGTATGCTCAAGATATGATCGATACAAATCAAGGAGACCAACTCGTTCGTATCCATCATTTCGTGTCGACCAGGCCGCAATCCATCTCTTCGCATCGGTCGACTTCGTATCCATCACATAACTGCACTATTCATATCTCTCAAGGAGAGCCCCATTCGAATCCACCAAGCTTCGCTAGTTTGTATCCATCAGGTGACCTTGGTTCATATCAATCATGGAACCGCTATTCGTATCCATCACGACCATACAAAGCCACTATTTATTCATATCCATCACATCATTAGTCGTTCATATCCATTAAGTTGGAACGACTTTGATCGATACGAACGAGACCACACAATCGATACGAACAAATCCACTTCCATCGATACGAACAAAGCCACTTCCATGGATACGAACAAAACCACTTCCATCGATACGAACAAAGCATCGGTCTTCGATACGAATAAGGCAAAAACCTTAGAGTGACTCGGTCAAATCGGCATCGAAGGTGGAGCGATCCAAAAATCAAGTGCCACGTCAACTCATAGGCACGTGCTCGGCATCGAGTCGAAGTGATCGATATGAACAGTATCGATACGAAAGGGACCGTGACCCAAAAAAGCAATCTTGCATCGATCATAACTCGCAATCCACAAGTCCAAATGCTATGAAATTTTCACAGGGGCTTACGTACGGCATAAAGAATATTCATGCCAAGTTTCAACTCGATTGGGTCAAATCTTGATCGATACGAAATTCGTTCGTATCGATCACGAATCGAGTCGAAATCGCATGGGATCAATCGCGTGAGCCCACTCACGTGCCAAAAGAGGTCCCTTGAGATCTGAGCGAGATATTTGCATCCTACGTCTATAAATAGCATCCCAGAACCTACATAAAAAGGATTTTTTTGCTCTTTGACGTCCAGACTCTGCCGAAACCATATTTATACTTCAAGGCTGTTGTTGTACTCAAATTTCATCACTGTAGTCCACTGTAGTCAGTTGTAATCAGCAAGTGAATATCAACAAAATCATCAACTTCATAGTGGACGTAGGCTGTACGCCAAACCACTCTAAATCATTGTGTTTATGCGTGTTTTCGTTATTTGTTTTTGAAGTGTTTATTAGATAATACTCTTTTTACATTTCTATTCTTCATTTTTATATCTTCAAATACTTCCGAAGAGTGTTGTGCCCAATTTTGGTACAAACACTTTGGTGCTTTCGCCAAGAGAACACAGTTTTCTCCTGCTCTTTGGATCTACTATCGATACCGGATTGCACAAATCCAAGAAGAAGATCCAGATCTAAAATTCAGAATCCTTCCAACCTATTCAGATTTGCATCAAATCTAGGAAAGGATTTCATCATCCACCATGGTTAGCACAAGGACCACCTCTACAGCTGCAAATCAAGAAGGACGGGACAGACATAATCCCGTACAACTGCCTCCATCCAACCAGAATGCTGTCGGACCATCAGATCCATCGGGCCCTATCACCAAACAAGATTTTCATATGCTACTTCAAGAGTTGACACAAAGTCGTCAACAACTTACTGAACAACCGTGCGCCGATGCAGAATTGACTAATCAGCTAAACCGCCAAAGGCATAGGAGATCCAGGAGGGATCATGCCTCCTACTCATCCACAGAGAGTTCAGCCTCATCCGACTACCATCATAGATCTACACCCCCACAACTGGACGTAAGCTACACTCAAGCTACTGGACATCAACCTACACTGAACATTGGACAACCAAGAGTTGACCCATTAACTAGCTACCAGACTGGACCTTCCTCCCGAGGAGGTACTATTCCTCATTATGCCGCAAACATCCATGCTACCACCACCACTGTTGTATTAGGGGTTGATGCCCGGAATCAGATAGATCTGAACCATCGTCAGCATGGACATACTCCCGAACCGTAAGTCCCCGAAGACTTGGAGGCGAGACATGGACCATTGACCGCGTCCAGTCCAGCCCCGCATTGTGGAATCCGACCACACCTTAGCTTAACACGCACAAAATGTCCAAATGCCGTATATACCGACGATGATTCATCAAATGATCCATGAGAGTCAAGGTCTCATAAATGACGACTAGGGAATCTCTCGGAGTCATACTCCCTTCACTGATGAAATACTTTATGCTGAACCACCTCGGCAATTCAGGATGCCGACTTTACCACTCTATGAAGGAAGTTTTGATCCCAACCAACACATCCTGAAGTATGAATGGTCGATTAGTGCTGCACGGGTTGACAATGCAGTTAAATGTCGAAGCTTCCCGATCTCTCTAGGGGGCATAGCTACTATGTGGTTCACTTGTTTGCCACCCTGATCTATTTCTTGTTTTGACCAACTGGCAACCAAATTTGTTGAGCAATTTCGAATGCATGTCGCAAGGCGAAAGGATATGAACACTCTGTCTAGTGTCACTCAAGCTCCTGGAGAGACACTTCGATGTTATTTAAAAAGATTCTATGCTGCGTGTGTTGAGATTTGCAACCCAAATGATAACTCCATTCTTACGGCATTGACTAAGCGGGTTGACCTCGATTCTGAATTCGGCAACTGTTTGGCGGAAAACCACCTGCGTCATTGGACCATTTCTATTCCAAAGTAGTCCAGTTCTTGAGAAGGAAGGATGCGAAATAGTCTAGGAAGCAGGATGACGCAGGGCCGAGCATGGAAGGAATCCAATGTAATGTTGCAGTTAAACAATCCGGGAAAAGCTCTGGAAAAGTGCAATTGAATATCCAGAATAAAAAAAACTCAGAAAAAAGGCAATGAGAATCAAAATAGAAAGCAGGATTAGAACCATGGTCCATGACATAGAGCTCCTATGTTCGATAATTACACTCCTCTAAATACGTCGCTGGAGAATGTATATCTACGAACCTGCAATACCATCCAGTACAAGAAGCCTGCTCCGAAGCTATCATCGAAGAGGCAAATCCAAATAGTGAAATTTTGTAGGTTTCACGAGAGTTATGGCCACAATAAAAATGAGTGTCATCATTTACAAGTTCTCATCGAGAAGTTGATTAGAGAGAGGAAGTTGGAACAGTTTGTGCGGGCGCCGTAGTTTGGAGGTGCGGGCCCATCGAATCAAAATAACGTACCTAGTCAGGCAAGACAGGAGGAACCCGCTCGTACCGGTGGGAGGTTGGTGATAAATACAGTAAGTGGTGGTACTCATCCAGCAGATCGAAGCTGGAGGGAAATGGAGTCGTATGCCAGCCCTATTAGACATGCAGACTTTGAATGTTGTAGTAGTTGTGATGATGGATCTTCGGCCAAGCAATAGAAGACGATGACTGATGACATCATGTTTCGAAATAGAGATTCTGATTAGTTCGAAGCCCCCACTATCAATCCACTGGTTATATCAGCTTAGGTAGGTCCTACTTGGATGAAGAGGATCTTGGTTGGCGGTAGAAGCTCTGTGAATATTTTGTTTAAGCGAGCATATGATCAAATGAAAATGGAAGCTAACGGCTTGAAGCCTTGTCAATCTCGCATTCATGGCTTCAATGGAAGTGATACTATACCCACTGGAGTAGTGGAACTACCAGTGGAGTTGGAAGTTGGAGAACGTGGGAGAGTCCGGATATTGCAGTTTGTTGTGTTGGACATAGACTCCACTTACAATACTTTCTTGGTTCGACCGGCCCTTGCTGAATTCAGAGCAGGCATTGGCCCAAGGTGTTTGACTCTAAAGTTTCACACTAATCGTGGATTTGGAGTCATTCAAGGAGATCAGACTGCTGGACGAGCCTATTATGTTATGAGCTGCGTGGGGGCATAGCGAAAGGAGAAAAGAAAGGGCATAAAGGAATCTCTCTGCGTCCATTTTGCTGATAATTGACAATTGGTGCCTGGGCCTAGCCCCGGGCATCCCAACCAATTCCAAAGGGATCTTGACCCAAGAGACACTGAAAGTGAAGATGAAACTAAAGACAGTCAAGCTTCCCCGGCCGAACTGACAATCGATGTCCCGATCGACGATGATGATGATTCAAGGATTGTAAAGATTGGATCTCAGTTAAGCCAATAGACAGAGAAAGAATTGGTTGAATTTCTTCGGGCGAAACTCTACATATTCGTTTGGAAGCATTCTGACATGTGGGGGATCTCGTCGGACATCGTGTGCCACACTTTGAATATTGATCCATGGTATATCCTGATCAAACAGAAAAGGCATGGTATGGATCCAGAGAGATATGTCACCCTTAAAGAAGAGGTCGATAAGTTGAAATCGAATGGGTTTATTCGAGACGCCTTATACCTAGAGTGGGTATCCAATCCTATACTTGTTCGAAAGCCAAAAGGGAAATGGAGGACGTGTGTTGATTACTCAGATCTGAACAAAGCTTGCCCGAAAGACAGTTTTCCACTTCCTCAAATTGATCAGCTCGTAGATTCAACTGCTGCGCATGAATTATCATCTTTTATGGATGCTTATTCCGGTTACAACTAAATACCCATGCACTTACCTGACCAAGAACATACCGGCTTTGTAACTGATCTCGGACTTTACTACTACAAAATGCCCTTCGGACTCAAGAAAGCCAGGGCAACATACCAATGACTAGTCAATCAAATGTTCGCTAACCAGATAGGAAAAACCATGGAAGTGTATGTAAATGACATGCTGGTGAAGTCACGATTCTCCACTGATCATGTTAAAGACCTGGAATCAATTTTTAGTATCCTTCGAGAATACAGGATGAAGCTCAACCCATTGAAATGTCACTTTGGGTCGCATCTGGAAAATACCTTGGGTTTAACGTCAACGCTCGAGGAATCAAAGCAAATCTCGAAAAGATCTAGGCAATCAGAAAGAAAATACCTTGGGTTTAACGTCAACGCTCGAGGAATCAAAGCAAATCCTAAAAAGATCCGAGCAATCAGAAAGCAAATACCTTAGTTTAACGTCAACGTTCGAGGAATCAAAGCAAGTCCAGAGCCTCAAGGGGAAGGTTGCAGCATTGAACAAGTTCATTTCAAAGTCCACCAACAAATGCATTCCTTTCTTTAATTTGATTCAAAAAGGGAAATGGAATTTTGAATGGACCACAGAATGCGAGGGCGCATTCCGAGCACTAATTCAACATCTCTCCACACCGTCAATTCTATCAAAGCCTATCGATCACGAGCAATTGTACCTTTACTTGGTGGTATCAGAAAAAGCAATCGGTGCTGCCTTAGTTCGGGAGGAAGACCGAGTGCTGAAACCGGTCTACTATGTTAGTAAACGACAAACCTGAGCTGAGAGAAATTATCCAAAGCTAGAGAAGTTGGCTTATTGTCTCGTTGTTGCATCAAGGAAGCTCCGTGCGTATTTCCAGATTCATCCTATCACTCTATACACCGATCAGCCCTTACGACAGGCCTTACGTGGCTTTAGACGTCTGGTAGGTTACTCAAATGGAATATTGAACCGATATAGTTTGATGTTACTTACACTCCGAGGCGAGCTATTCAAGGACAAGTCCTAGCAGATTTCATAGCCAAATTTACCATCTCAAAGAACTTGCCCAAAACCAGTGAATCTCCCGAGTATATCTGGAAGCTGCATACTGATAGTGCATCAAACGATCGATGCTCGGGTGCTGGAGTAGTACTTGAAACCCCCAAAGGTCGGTCCATATGTTATGCTCTAAAGTTTGATTTTCGTGCGACCAATAATGAAGCTGAATATGAAGCCTTGCTTACCGGATTGAAACTCGTCCGAGATTTGAGAATTATTGCTGTGGAAATTTATTATGATTCACAACTAGTTATATGTCAAGTTCGGGGTGAATATCAGGCAAAGGATCGAAAACTAGCTGCTTATCTAGCTTGAGTCCAGGAGATACTTAATTAATTTGATTATTATGCCATCTTCTACATACCCCATGAGCGCAATCGAAAAGATGATTCATTGGCAAAGTTGGCAAGTACAGGCGAAACACAGCAAATGGGACTCGTTCCTGTAGAAATGTTATCTTCCCCAAGCATTGATCAGATGGAGATAGACCGGATATTTGAAATCACTCCCTGTAAGGAGTCGTGGATGACTCCATTCCGAAATTACCTCGAGCATGGAACGCTACCTAAGTGCAGGAGTGAGAAGAGAAAGATTCTTCGAAAAGCTTTGCGGTTCATTATTCAGAATGGAGTAATGTATAGAAGAGGGTATTCCGTTACTCTACTCCGATGTATCACCCATGATGAAATTAAGCGAGTGTTACATGATGTACACGAAGGTGAATGTGGCGATCACGCCGGGGGTCAAGCTCTTGCTAAAAGAGTACTCCGATACGATATTAGTGGCCGACTGTAAACCGCGATGTAGTAGATTACGTCAGGAAATGTGATAAATGTTAGAATTTATAGAGCCCTACCTATTGAGATAACCCAAATGGTCAGCCCATGGCCGTTTGCAGTATAAGGCATCGATGTCATTGGCTCTCTACTTCTGGCCAAAGGTGGTGCGAAGTACGCCATCGTCACATTTGATTACTTTACCAAATGGGCCGAAGCTGAACCTCTTGCTACAATCACGACGAAGAAGGTGATCAACTTTGTAGTCTGCAACATTATCTGCCGATATTGTCTCCCACATACCATCATCACTGATAACAGGACCCGGTTCGACAGTGCTGAATTCAAGGATTTCTGCCCACGATTCCATATTCAAAAGAAATTCTCTGCAGTTGCACACACTCAAGCGAATGACCAGGTTAAAGTTGTTAATAAGGTTATCAAGTCTATTCTAAAGAAATGACTGGAAAAGGCCGGGGGCAAGTGGGTTGATGAACTATCTATGGATTTATGGGCTTATCGGACCATCCACAAGTCCATGACCGGCCATACTCCATTTTCTCTCTCCTATGGTTCAGAAGCTGTCATTCCAGTCGAGCTAGAAGTACCTTCTCACCGTGTGACTTATTATGATCCAAAGACAAATGCCATGCTACTCGCTGAATCCTTGGATTTGTTGGATGAGAAGCGCAAAGTGGTTGATTTGAGGGCAGCCGCATACCAAAGTCGAGTCGCCCGAGTGTACAATGCCAAGGTCCTACCCTGAACCTTTGAACTCGGCGATCTCGTCCTCAAAAGAATCTATCCGGTTCCTTTGCACATGAAGCCAACTTGGGAAGGACCATATGTGATTGAACGAAAGCTCGAAGATGGCACATTTTAGTCATCGACGTAGAGGGTCTTACTTTGCCGAGAGCCTGGAACACCGAGAGTCTCCATTGCTACTACACATGACATGCTTTGTTTATTTTTGTTTATTTTTCATCTGCAATTTGTTTCAGCATTTCAAAATTTGAATTTGTAATAAGGAAACTGACTTTGCCGTATTTTCTTATTTCAGTAATAAAATGCCTTCTCTCCAAGCTAGAGCTGTGATTTATTGAATATGACATACACCATCATGACGCACGAAGGGCTAAGTTCCATCATATGGTGGAATTTATTCAAATAGGGAGTGACTATGATACGACCGGCCACTCACTAAGTGAAACCCAAGCTCGGGGGCAAGCCATCAAACTAAAGCCAAAGAAGGATTGACACACGATAATCCTTTAACTGACTCCAGTCTCCCAGAGCACGGGCTGGAGTATAAACTTATAAATGCGATTTCGAAGAGGGTGGACCCGTCCACCTAACGACTTCGACCGTATTCTAACCAAGTTCGAGGAGGATGGACCCGTCCATCTAATGACCTCACTTGTTAACTCGGGGTGGATGTGAATCGACCATCCACGATCCTGATAAATCCATCGTTCCCGTAGTGGGATGAAATCCTAAAAGACTAAACAGATGTGACTGACCATCTATCGGCCAACTCCAAATTCCCAGATTGCGAATTGGAGTATAAATGTCAACTCTAGGTTCCCAGACTGCGAACTAGAGTATAAACACAACTCCAAATTCCCAAAGTGTGAGTCGGAGTATAAACATCGACTCAAAACTCCCTGAGTGTGAGTTGGAGCATAAACATCAACCAACTTCAAGTTCCTGGAGTGCGAACTGGAGTGCAAAGATCGACTATCCCTGGATTCCTAGAGTATGAACCAGGGAATCGACTGCAAATAACTCTATGTCCCTAGAGTGTGGTCACAGTATAAACACAACTCGAGTGTGAATGACCACTCACAAACTAATTTAAGTCCCCAAAGCGTGGACATATACTTAAAACTTAAATAGGCATGATCGACCGCCGACATACAAATATAGATCCCCGGAGTGCAGATGTGATCATTGATAAGTGAACGAGTGTATTTCGACCACTCGACTCTCACTTGTTTTAGCATTGATTCAACGATGTTAAGCTCGATGAAATGTAGGAAAAATGCAATCGATGGCCAATCTTTACAACTCATCCCTGAAACTAGGGGCAGAACTTAAGTGTCAACCATTGACTGAAGCAGTGCAACATTAAAGTTCAACTTAATCCCTGGTCATGACTCGTGTCTGTGATTTCCGGACTTGACAAATAAAAACAAACCTGACTCAAAGGTTGGAATTACGCTAGTGCACTGGACTAGAATTCACATACTAGAACACTTAAGAAAAATAAACAATAATAGAGTTGAAGCCAAATAAGAGTTTCATTTCAACTATCTGTGGAAGAAATTCATGTACAAGTTATTTCCAAAATTTCTACTAGCAGGGGTCGAACCTGCATTTATATACAGCCTACGAAAGCTAAAAGAAAATTCCTATCTACTCAAAAATGTGCCGAAGAGGCCTATCTACTCTTTCTTCTTCCTCGGCTTCTTCTTCGGCGTGTACCTGCTGAAGCAGCTAATGATTTTTCTACTTTGAGCCTTTGCCTTTCGA
Organism: Allium cepa; assembly: GCA_030765085.1. NCBI lineage: Eukaryota > Viridiplantae > Streptophyta > Magnoliopsida > Asparagales > Amaryllidaceae > Allium > Allium cepa. The sequence goes on from CM060929.1 coordinate 567,357,678, forward strand.
CGGCTGGTCCCCAGTAGGTGGCATTATATCTACCTCCTCCTCCAAGCTCAAATGAATAGGAATACTTCCTGCAGGCAAAGTCGAAAGGGTCGGATCCACTATAGGAGGAGGGATAGACACGCTAGTATTGATAAATTTACCACCAGGTGATATCATTTTCAGCAAAGCCAGGCTAGGCACCACCATTCCACATCTAGAACTACCGCCACAAGCCGCTTCCTTTATTTTAGCGTCAGTTTCGGCCAATACCTCTTCTTCGCGAATTTCTTGAGCCTCATTGGGGGCATCGGTGGTCAGCATTGAAGAGCCAGTAGCAGGTATGATTCCACCTATAACGAATGGTAGGTCCACAAAAGGGTCACTGCGGCGACTGAGAAGTTCCTCCAACATCTGCTCGTCAAAGGAGAGTGCGCACCCCTGCGTTCCATCGATCGGTGCAGTCGTTGTTGTTGTAGTCGCCTCAGTAATGATGGCCTCCTGCACTTGATCTGATTCTTGAGTTGCAGGAGGCGCAATCAGTGTAACTCCGACCACTGGATAGAGAAAAAGACATACTGTTAGTAAACGCTTCAAATCAATCCCCTTATTTTGGACACTATGAAGAATGTTCAGAGTACCTTCCTTAGTTAGGCTCATGGACGGGTGAATGGCTTCAGAAGTGTGCTCTCTAGCTGGAGATAACTGCGGTTGTTTCGGATTGTAAGTAGGGACAGATTGGGGATCAACCGCTGGTGCAGATTTAGGTTAGATTAGCGCGGGAGTCTCAAGACTTGCATAGTGATGCTCAACACCTGAACCTTCTCCAACCTCTGAGTGTTAGGCATCGAGCCTCTCCTTTTCATGTGAAATCATCGACTCGTGGAAAATCTTTCTTTCATCTTCAGTGAACATACAATTCTTAAGCTTAAAATTGTCAATTGATTCATCTGGATGCACCGCCTTCTCCTTCTCAACCAGTCGGCCCCAGGCGTTATGAAGATGTACCGAATAATTTTGAGCCAGGCTAGGTTCCTGTGCTTTAACACATTAGCATTATAAGTGATGAGGATATCGTCGATATTAGCCTCTAGCCTGGACTCCACCATTCGGACCCTCTCCTCAACCTCAGTCTCCACCTCATGGACTTTAGTCGTTGCCGCATCTCGTTTACCCTGGAGCACTACGGCCTGCTCACATGCCTCCTGAGCTGTGCAATTTGCATCGTCCCTTTGTTTGATAATTTTGGAAAATTTGGCTTTAATCTCATTAAGTTCTTTGAGAGCCGCATCCTGTTGGGCAGTGACAATGGTATTCTGATGGCCCATCTCCTCCACCAGGGCATAGTGTGTCTGCCTCATCCTCTCCATGGCCAGGTTCGCCTCGTCGACCTTTTGAGTGGCCTCTATTTCTGACTTTCTGGAGGGATCAGCTTCATACTTGAGCACTTCGATGATTCGATCCTTCTGAGCGAGCCCGTTTTCTAATTGCTCTATGGTGGTTGCCCGCTCAAAGGCCAGATTCAATGCTTTCTCTACGGCTTTCGACCACTCCTCATACTGAGTGTGGATGTCGTGAATATAATCTTGCATCGTATTCTCCGCTTCCATTGGAATTCTCTTTCAGCGCGGAGCAAAGATGTAGCCATCAAAGCAAATGTTCGGAAAATCTTTCTTCATTTGTACAATTCTAACAGCCCCTTCTTCGGTGGGCACAATAATAGCCTGTTCAACAGCAATAGGAGTTTCTGTCTCATGTCTACGACGGTGAGGATCAGGCCTCTGGGCATGAGAAGGCGGTTTGTGACGTAGAGGCTCTGGGGGACGTGTGACATAAGCAGAAGGTTGTGTGGGGATTCAAGAAGATGGAGAGCATGATCGGGATCGATACGTCTGTTCTAGGTTCCTTTCCCTATTCCTATCTCTATCATAGTATTCCTGACTGGAATAACCATGGTCGTGGTTTCTATCATCTACCCTTCTACGGGACTCATAGTATGAACTCAATGACTGACATGCTGAACAGAGGCTTCCAAGCATAGAATCTCACCTAGTCATTGTACCAGCAAAGTAAAAGAAGAACAGAGTTAGTAATCTCCCAAAGTAAGCAACTTATAGTCAGGAATCGTGTAGTGCCATGAAGTGTATATGTATGTGCAACCCCCCAACCAACCAGAAATGTCGGGCACACTGGTGGGAAGAGACTCGCTTAAGTCTAAAGCATGTTGAAGCTCCTCCAATCTCGCATCATGTCTAAGTGATACATAATCCGAAATTGGAATATCGGTGAGCCCTTCGAAGAGGTTTTCCGCCTGTGAGGGAGGAGCCTCCGAAATTCTAATCCCGGGAACAGGTAAAGACACAACCACGGATTTCCATCTTAAGGATTTAGGGCGTTTGAAAGCAGATGCGTTGCCTTTTATCTTTCCTTTGGAATCCTGAAGGGCGTCAGAAGGCCCGACTGCATGTTCATCGTCTATGGGTGTTCTTTCTGAAGCAAGCCCTTCAGTTATAACAACTCCGGGCATCTTACGTTTCACTCGTTTCTTTGAGGCAGTCGTTAATGTTCCCTCAAGCCTTATACTTTAGCTACGCTCTATTAACCTGACGATTCTCAAATTTCTGTCTGTTAGAACCAAATCGATGTCTCTCATTTCACTGGGAACTTCTTGAAGTATCCGCACTATCTCTTTAGAATGCACACCTTCGGGTCATGGAATTATAGCTATAAATAAAAGGAGATATTATTTTAACATTAGTTATGATCACCTTGTTAACTACCTGAAAAGACTACGGTACTTACGTATGAATAACCATCGGCTAGTGAATCCTGAGGGGGATCGGACATAAAACCACTCCATTTTGAAATAACTCAACCTGGTCTAGGAGCTGATGATAATTTGACAATTCCTAAATGCTTCCAGAAATGTAAAAGAAGGGCTATCTCCCCGGCTCTTGACATTGAATAAGTATCTAATTTCAAGCGGGGTCGGTGGTCGGAAGGGATGCTCTACAAATACAATGAATAGGCTATTCAACAGAGCATATCCGTTCGGGTGTAATTGAGATAGAGCGATTCCAAAGAAAGACAACACTTCCCTAATGTATTGGTTAAATGGAGGAAGTGTTCCAACTATGCATGCATGCTGATTGAAAGCAGTAAACCCCTTCGATAGAAAATGCGGTCTATCATATTATCCTGGTAATAGCACATCGTCCAACGACAATTCATGCTTTCAGCATATCCATCCCAGCATGTCTTTGGAAACATTGGACAGTACAGAATCTGGCAGATTACTGATAAAGGTAGTGCCTGTTAGCTCATCCAGAGCTGGATCTATAACTTCGGCTACGATGGCCAATATCTCGATTGTTAGAGGAAGTGAACTCTGAATTTCCTACGGTTGTGGGCTTGTACATTCCATAACTAACTAGCTTATGAAAAATCATCATTAGATGATAATAAGCCCGTATACCCCCTACTGTGAAGTGTGTGAAGTGCAGTGTTGCATGTTACTTGAATTTTTTTATAAAGTACGAGAAAATATGCGAACAACGAGACATCAAAATTCAACTGGAGTGACCGTCATCGCTGACCTTCACAACCATACCATCCAGGCTTTAGAGACTGATCCGAGTTAAAGTTTATTAAAATTTTGTAAAGTTATAGTTCCATCGACGAGCTTTGAAGGATAGTCAAATATGTCATTCAACGGTCAAGTCCAATTATGCCAAATTGAAGCTCGTCGGAGATGTGTTCAATTATTCAAAGTTTTCGTATCCATCAAGGTCAAGACTTGGATCGATCACCAGAGGCTCATTTCGTATCGATTGTGGAACAAGGGATTTCGTATCGATCACCCGAGGTTCCAGTTCGCATTGATAGACAAGTCTCTCATCTTCGTATCGATCATGGAGCAAGGGATTTCGTATCGATCACTCGAAGTACCAATTCGTATCGATCAACAAAGTCCATTACGTGTCGATGAAGAATCATCTGCCTCGTATCGATTATCGACAACGTCTTTGTATTGATCGCTTTGTATCGGTACGAAAATGTGTTACGTCCAGGATCGATATGAATCATTCCTCTTGAATCAGTACAAAAGTGTTACTCCCTTCCTTCTCCCATCAATACGAAGCCGAGGTCAGTCATTCCTTCATAGGTTCTTCGTATCCATCACCACATCTTCTTCCCCAAACAGCCTGAATGCCATTATTACTCCATTGACCTCGCTCTGACATAACTTCGGCAACGGTGTCACCAGAATCGGCCATGAACTTGGATGACGTGGTTCAAAACTCGAATCTCATTATTGTGATGTGGATTTATGGGTTAATTACCTCATTAGTGAAGTTGGTTCGAGGAATTGACGAATTAAATGGCTCGAAGGCGAAGGCAATTTCTTTCTTCTCTCTTTCCCTGATCGACGCGAAAACAATTCGTGAGAGTGAAAGCAAGTGAAAAATGCTAAGTATGACACTCTTGTATATGGCCCCACGTAATGAAGAAAAATTATTCTTCTCCCGGTAGTTGCAACCGATCCCAACCAGTTCTTCATCGGGTCGATACGAAGTGTGCTATTCGCACCCATCGAACCGCATCTTATCGATATGAACTGCCCTGTTCGTACCCACCATTTTCGACTCCACTCAAAACGCATCGATACGAACTGCGCTATTCGTATCCATCAACACGCAAACCATAAAGACTCATATAGATCGTTACGAATAGTACCCAAAGAGTCGGTTGCTCTCCCTCATGGGTCCATCGATGCGAAGCCACAACTTCATAGCCATGGCTATGGAGTTCACTGAAACTCGTATCCATCGATGCGAGATGTTTATTTCGTATCCATCACTGCAAATTCCATCGATACGAGAGCAATTTTCCGACCTTTTACATCGATCCAGGAGAGGATCGATACGAAGGGACCTTCCAGAACAACCATCAAGCGTTGTTACAACTCAAATTTCACATCGTTTTAGAAGAGGATCGATATGGGATTCGATGCGAAAAAACTAACAACGACCCATGAACGTGCAAACGTTAACAAGAGTCAGCTTAGCATATATGCATGTATGTCGGACTAATTTTCAATTTTCAAAATTCACAGGTCGAATGCCCACTTGATGAACAATTACAATTTTCTACGAAAAGACGTCAATCGTTTAACAAGTCAGACAGAACTGCTCAGAATAAAAGGTACGACTATTCAAAGCACGTCATGTTCTCACAAGACGTACTTTGGGGGGCAAATGTTATCTCACCTTTTCGCAAGGCCATGACACCAAGAACTTAAATGGAAACCGAGGACAATCTGTCCCGAAGATCGGTTATATGTAGATTCATTATGGATGTCAGTAAATTTTGTCCGAGTCCAGATCAAGCTATAATTGATATGACATGACAAGCAAAGCTATGAAAGCCAACGTTTCAAATTTCAAGTCAAACTGAATTTGTATTCTCAAGGTATGATCGACACAAGTCAAGGAGACCAACTCGTTCGTATCCATCATTTCGTGTCGACCAGGCCGCAATCAATCTCTTCACATCGGTCGACTTCGTATCCATCACATAACTGCACTATTCGTATCCCTCAAGGAGACCCCTGTTTGAATCCACTAAGCTTCGCTAGTTCGTATCCATCAGGTGACCTTGATCCATCAAGTAATCATTACTTCGTATCCATCATGGAACCACAGTTCGTATCCATCATGGCCAAACAAAGCCACTATTTATTCGTATCCATCACATCATCAGTCGTTCATATCCATCAAGTTGGAGCGACTTTGATCATATGAATGAGACCGCACAATCAATACGAACAAAGCCACTTTCATCGATACGAACAAAGCCACTTCCATCAATATGAACAAAACCACTTCCATCGATACGAACAAAGCAACAGTCTTCGATATGAACAAGGAAAAAACCTTGGGGTGACTCGATCAACTCGATATCGAAGGTGGAGCGATCCAAAAATCAAGCGCCACGTCAACTTGCAGGCAAGTGCTCAACATCGAGTCGAAGTGATCTATATGAACAGCATCGAAGGTGGAGCGATCCAAAAATCAAGCGCCGCGTCAACTTGCAGGTAAGTGCTCAACATCGAGTCGAAGTGATCGATACGAACAGCATCGATACGAAGAGGACCATGACCGAAAAACACAATCTTGCATCGATCATAACTCACAATCCATAAGTCCAACTGCTATGAAATTTTCTTAGGAGCTTACGTACGACATAAATAATATTCATGCTAAGTTTCGACTCGATTGGGTGAAATCTTGATCGATATGAAATTCGTTCGTATCGATCACGGATCGAGTCGAAATCGCGCGGGATAGATCATGTGGGCCCACTCATGTGCCAGAAGAGGTCCCCCGAGATCTAAGCGATATATTTGCATCCTACGCCTATAAATAGTATCCTAGAGCCTACAGAAAAAGGATCTTTTTTCTCTTTGACATCCAGACTCTGCCAAAACCATTTTTATACTTCAAGGCTGCTATTGTACTCGAATTTCATCACTGTAATCCGCTGTAGTCATTTGTAATCAGCAAGTAAATATCAATGAAATCATCAATTTCATTGTGGACGTAGGCCATATGCCGAACCACTCTAAATCATTGTGTTTCCGCATGTTTTCATTTTTTGTTTTTGAATGTTTGTTAGATAATCCTCTTTTTACATCTCTATTCTTCATTTTTATCTCTTCAAATACTTCCAAAGAGTGTTGTGCCCAATTTTGATACAAACAAAGGGTAATGCCAAAATTTCAGGAATCCATAACAAATAAATTATATAAAAAAGATAACCAAATAAAAAAATAGAGACATCACAACATTTCGTACTTAGAGAACCATAGCCTCCAACTGGATTAGATGCTCAAAGAGAAGTGGTAAGAATGGAAACATCTATTTCTACTTTCTTAACTATTTCCTTTAATATGAAAGAATGAGAAGCATTGGTGTCGAAAAGCATTTCAATAAGAAAATTATGTTAGAATATAGTACCTTGTAAGACTAAGGTTTTTCTCCTTTTGACCGAACTAGATCTATCAATGGTAAAAATCTTGCCTTGGTTTTGTTGCTTGGGGTTCTTGCACTGATTTGCAAATTGTCCAACTTCATCGCAATTATAACAGTTCTTTCCTTGGTCTAACATCCTTTTTCTACACTCGTTTTCATAATCACAATTCTTCTTACAATAGTGACATTTAAATCGGGATTGAACAGGTTGATTCCACTACTCTAGCTGCTATTGAAACGGTTTCTTATTCTTTCTCCAGTTATTCTTACGATAAAATAGCCTTTTCCTTTGTCCAAATTGTTGAGCAAACATGCCACTGGAAGCTAAATCATGATCACACACCATTTCATATCTTGGAGCCAAATCCACTATTTCTTCAAATGGATAACAAAATTGAGTTAAGAGTATATTTCTTAAATCAGCATTAAGTCATATAACAAATTTCTCATTCTTTTCTTCGAGAGTGATAATTAATGCTGGTAGATACTTCAAGAATGTGTTAAACTCATTGATGTACTCGATCATAGATAAATTCTTCTAAGTCAAATCGATAAAATTTTGAAGCAAATCTGCCTTCTCCGCTTTAAGTAAAAAGAGAGATTTGAAAAAATCTTTAAATTCCTGCAAAGAAATTTCTTCTCCTATTGTTGTTGTAGTTATGAATTCATATCAATCTTAGGCACTTGCTTGCAACTGATGGGATGCTAATTGCCATTATCTTGATTTGACAAATTCAAATCCCTAAGAATTCTTTCACACGTCCTTAACTAGGGATGTACTTTCATTATATCCTTATTTCCTAGGAATGGTTTTCCTCCTAGACTTGAAATGTTATTGCAAAGTTCGGTAAACTTTAATATGGATTTGGGTTATTGTTTATGGGTATGTCCATGTCCTAGACACATTTCATTATGTCAACCCATTGATCCATGGTTACCAACGCATTTGGATTTCTCGATTGATCATTCAATGATTTGACCAAAAATCCTCTCCTTGATTTATCCAGTCCTACCATTATTTTGATAAACAACATTTATCACTTCATTAGATAAATATTATATAATATAATATTTCACCGAAAAATATGCAGATAATTCAACTATGTATTTAAATATGATCATAGTGTTCTCTTGTAATGAACCACAGATTTAACATAGTAATTATTAATTTAAAATATTTAGGAAAAAATAAAATCGACAGTGAAAGGAAAATTTGTGTAGAATTTTCTTTTTGGGGATTTTTATTATACCATTAGTATTAAAGCATATATTTTGATATATAGAATGTTGTACTTTCGTGCAAGTCCGAAATTGGGCTTTTTAGGCCAAATCAGCTACATGGTCCATTAGTCGAAGCAGCAATATAAGTGAGGCTACGAAACCCTAGCCGTCACCTCTACCTGCAGTTTTCTTCCCTAAACTCGAAAACAACCCTAATTCCCTCTAAAGGTGATTAGCAAACTAAATAAAAATGATTAGAACCCAAAGCGTCCAAACCCTATCGAATTATATATGGACTCGAAGCTCTCAATGAGGCAAAAAGACATTTAAGATTCATTTTTCCATCCAGTACTCTGGTTGACCGTTTATTTATGGTCGTCCATTCTAAGACTTAGCGATCGTTGGTGAAATCTCGACTATGGGATGATTAGAAGCTACTAGATTATAGAGAAAGGAAAATGGAGTTCATTTGCGCACTTAAATTGGATCAAAAATGGTTAGGAATGGCCAAAAAATTCAAACACCCAATTAGGTTTGATGGTGGTGCAGGTGGCTAGAAGGTGTTGCGGGTGACTGCACATTGGGGTTAGGTGCATATTTTGATGGTGGCGTTGGTGGTGGGTCGGATTGGTCAATGGCGGTCTGTGGTGTGGTGTAGTAGTGGTAAATATCAATTAAAAATGGGTTTAATGGTGTGCATAAGTGGGAGGAGGAGATATGGCATACAATAGGGATATGTATTTGATTTTTTATTTATTAAATTATAAATAAAATCTTATATCTTTGATTCATGATAACTTTTGCATATGAACTCTAATATGGGCATAGTTTCTTTTATTGGACTCGTGGCTAAATTCTAGATGATTTTACACTAGGTATATTGATTTGGGAGACTGTTAGCAAAAGTGCATCGGTATGAACTATTTAATTTAATTAATTGAATATTAAATTATAAAATCCACAACTATTGATGAAAATTCATATTTGTTGATGTATATTTTGTTAATAGATGATTGTTTAATTATTACTATATTTTGAATGTATTATGCCTTGGGTTAGTTGTTTATTGTTGATTGTTGTATTATTTATTTTTGATTGTAATTGACTATAGATTAAAAATATGAATATAATTAATTAAAGTAGAATGATTGAAATTATGTAATAAGAGGAAAACAAGATAAATAAATGAAAGATGTGATTAGTTATAGTTTTTGTGTGATGTTTGTAAAAAACAGCGGTTGAATGAAATTATTAATTTAAGAAATTTAATAAGGTTATTATTTATGGGTTTCTGGGGAAATTCATAATTAATAATGGAAAATATATTTCAAACTAAATTTTAAATGTTTATCACTATTATTTAGTGAGATTTTGTTAATAATAAAATGGCTTTTGGGAAAATTATGATATTGTGAGTAAATGACAAAAAGATTTATTTTATGGTATTTATAGTATGAGATATTATTATAATCAATTGAACAATAAAAGATGTCATTAATCAATAATAAAAGGAGTAATAAATAAACATTTTTCAAAAGTGTTTTTGGGTAAAATAATTACTAGCTTGAGATAAATGGTAATTATTGGTTTATGAGCTATTATAGTGGCTTTAAAATATATTATCATCATAATGATGTTAAATAATGATATTACTACTTTGAAAAGTAATTTGATGTAAATCGCTATTTTGGATATAAAATTATGTTGTTTTGAAGTATATTACTATTTTGGAAGAATTATCATTGTTTTTAGATGAATAAATAAGAGCGACTTTATGATAAACAATAATAAAATGATTCTATACTTAGGAGGATAATATATTATTTGGATGGTTGTTGAATGTGTGATTAATTGTTGATCGTAATCATCACATATTTGATGTTTGATGAATGTATTGCATTTTGATGAGTGTGCGATAATTTTCCTTTATTGATACTAAATGATGGGTACTTAATTATGGTTATTTGGTGATGGATGTGGTGTTATTAATATTGATTGGATTAGTATATTTGGTGATGGATGTGGTGTTATTAATATTGATTGGATTAGTATACATTCGATGATACATATGATTGTGTTATTATTATGGAGTGATTAGCAAATATTGGATGATTTATACTTACATTAACGATGTGTTACTATAGTTGATGACTAATACAATGTAAGTATATTAATATGTAAGTATTTTAATGTTGTTTTCTTACTTGATGATTGCAGTTGATAATGTGAGTTGATGATGTTAAATAGCTAAGTATGTTATTGTTATTATTACCCATATCATGATTTGTTGTGATGGATGAATATGAAGGTTATTTTCTACTTTTACTATTTATAATGATTGCATTGGTTGTGATGGTTGTGATGATTGCATGGATGCTATGGTTGTTATGTACTAAAAAGTATTTAGATGCAAGGGAAGAGAAGGAAACATAACTACATGTACTTGATTACCCAAAAGGGGTACGTAGATAGTATTTTCCTATGCAATAGTTTGAGCCTATGGCTGTAGTTTATAGAATTAGGCGCAGTCCAAACATAGTTGACACCTTTCTCCTTTATTCTATGTGTCCATGTATTTGTAAGTTCATAAGTGAAAGTAAATTAAGGAGCAAAGGGACCGGAAGGAGTCACATCAACGGGATAGACATGTATATTTCTTGCATCAAATTTTTTTAGTTATAGTTTAATAATTGATGTTTCAAAAAAACTATAATAATTGATGTCTGGATTTGGTAATATTTAATTATGGATATGAGATTATGTAAGTATGTTGATGTTTAAATTTCGGCGTGAGGATTTTACTTTTATTCATTATTTTAGATTTTTTATTTTATCTACCCATGGTCCACTATTTTTAATATCTAAAATTTGTTGTAAGCATATTTTGACATCATCTATAATTAATTTAGGGTTTAAAAATAGTGGGTCGGCACACTTTGTACTAAAGCTTAGGTTTATAAATTCCCTGAGCCTTGGGTAGGTTTGACCATTAGGTTATAATGATTGACACTTTAGGTTGGGTTAAAATATAAAATGAGAAAGGTTTTGATTAACAGTTGTATGCTTTGTGTGTATTGGTTGTCTGTTAACCGCCGCTACCTCACCCTAAAATGATGTTCATTTGTGATGATGGATGATAAATAAAGTATGAGTCGGTATGAAGAATACTTATAAGTGAGGATATGTATATGTTATAACCCAAGTGACACATACCCAATGTTAAAATATAATTGAAACACGACCTTAAAAAATGGAATCGCTTCATATTTTTAAATCAAAAAATATGTATTTGGAAAATTTATAAAGATACACCTATGATTTTAAAGATATCTTATTAAAAAGGGAAAATAGTTATTTTCGGGCATGAAGGCGATTTAATTAAATTTTTATGAGAAAAAGTATCTAATTTGGAAATAAAATATTTTTATGAAGATATTTTCAAAACGGAAAGTGAATATAGAAAAAATTATTTTATTTAAAAGTACTTTTAGTAAAAAAAGTGTTTTAATTGGATATTGGAAGTTTATTTTAGTCTTTAAAGAGACCTTTTTTTGTAATAAACTTTAATTGGTTTTAAAACGTCCTTTGTAATGTGTTTCTATAATGATATTATGATTTAGATATGCTTTATCAGAAGTGAAAATTTTTATCTAGGAAAAGAGAATTTTACTGATAAATATTTTATTTGAAAATATTTTTATGGAAGGGTGTTTTGTTTAAATTTTTTATTTTGGTAGGAATATTTTAGTTAAATATATGGGAACATCCTAAGGAAAAAAGTGGTATTTTATAACCTCATTATAACTCAAAACACTTTCGAAAAATATTTTATTGAGTCATAATTTAGAAAGAAATATTTCTGTTAAAGAATATTTTAAAATAAATATTGCAAGTCTTGAGGAGCATTTATTTAGTGAGATGTTTTGAAGGAAGAGAAAACTGTTTTGATAATAGTATAGAATTTAAAATATTTTTGTCAAAAGCAATATGTTTGAAGAGTGTTTAGTGTTTAATTTTTAAAAGAATAAATATTTTGTTGAAACATTCTTTACAATAAAAATTACATGATTTGGGGAAGATCTATTACAAGAAAGTTATTTTCAAAAATGGTATTCTATTTCGAAGCAATTATTTTCTCAAAAGAAGTATTTGAAGATAATATGGTAGAAATATTTTTATTTGAGAAATTTATTGGTGGAAATATTCAAAATAGTTTGATGGAAGTATTTTTACTTGAGATATATCTTTTGTGTTAAGAACGCAACAAGGTATTCGTTTGAAAGGAAAAAAGTTATATTTGATTTCAAAAAACATCTTTGTTCGAAAATTAATTTTGTTGAAACGATTTTCACATATTGGGTACACTTTAAAGAATGATGTTTGAAAAGAAAAGCATTTTTGAGTTAAAATTTTAGAGTTGAGAAAAAAGAGACCCGAACTAAAAATTGTTAAGAAATGATATATTATAATGTGACTAGTTTTATAATATTTTGAAGGAAATATTTTACTAAGATGAGGATGATTTGATTTGGAAAGTAAATGATTGAAAAAGTAAAATATTTAATTGAATAACAAATTTTGAAGGTGGTTGTTAAAAGGTTATTTTATTATAAAGGTGTTGTATTTGGAAATTTTAATTGAGAATTATCAAACTAGACTTTATAACATAGAATGTAAGGGGTTGAATGCGTTTTGAGTCTAGCTAACATCCATTATGACAATGTCACATATGACTGTTATGTGCGACTTTCCCTTAGGAGTTGTGCGAATGTCTAGTTATTCCCTTCCATAGAGAAGGTTGGGAAATGATGTAGAGACTACCCAATTCGATGTGTGGGATAGCGGCCTTTTATTTTTGATTTCTTACTTTAGTTGAATCGCTTATATATTTTTTTATGATTAAAAAATGTTACTGCTTATTTGCCTATGTATACATATTACTTCAAGTCATGCTTGTTTGAATTGATTTCTCTTACTTATATTATGTTGATTGTTTTTTTGTTACTATGGTTGATTGAGTTACTTTTTTTATTGGTTTGTCGCTTGTTTGTTTGATTGGTTATTATTTGTTTCGTTATTTACTTGTTCATTTGGTTGTTGTTGATTGCCTGTTTACTATAATTAGTTCATTTGTTTTCTTGTTTCTTACTTTTTTGTTTGTCTTCTATGTATGATAATTATATGATAATGTAGTTAACCAATGTCCTCTTTTAGTAAGAACATTGGGGAAACTGGCAAGAGATTAAGGGAAATATTTGACTTAGTTATAGTTGAACGACATAGTTTCCTAAGCCAAAGAGGCGAATATTGGAATTGACTAAGAGATGTGAAGATGTTCCTTGAAGACGGATAATAGTGATTGGAAGATTTTGATGACTAAAGGCTTTATGGGTACTATTAAGGAATGGCGGGAGACTTATTTTTATACAAACGATTATCGACTTCCATAAATATTTTAAAACAAATAGTTTCTATTTTGAATAAAATTTTATGATTTGATTTCATATAAAACATTTATTTTTCATAATTATTTTGAATCGGTTTAAAATAGTGGAAAATATTTTGAACTTTTTTTTGTAAATTGATGGCGATATTGTTAAACAGAAAAAGATTTATATTTCAAAACGGAGATGGCAGCTTTTATTTGAAAATAGAAATGTTTTGGTAAATGTTTTGCTTTTAAGATGTATTAGAACGCTCCTCGCTAGCATATCCCATTTTGGTATTTAAGGGTGGTTATCCCAGTCGAAGATGGAGAAATCACTATAAAAGGATTGGAATAAGGAGATTCTGTGACATATGAAGGATGTCTAGATGAGTTTCGATGACGACGACTTGACGATGGGAGTCATGATGATGATCCATAAGAAAAATATCAAGGAAGGGAGCTCATAGGCTTGATCATGATGTATTCTACTATTGGAAGTGTACTATGCGATTGAGTATGACCAAAGGCTTTGATGTATGATCGTAATGAAGGGATATGTGGGGACACCCGCATAGGATATGATGGTGTTCAGATCCTTGTGATAGTGGATTACCCTGGACCTTACAAAGGTGGTCTAGTTTCTAGTCGTCGAAGTGGAAATTATTCGGGCATTCCTATAGTCGAGATACTCTTATGAGGATGAGTATTTGTTGATCTTTTAAGGATGGTCATTTATGTCATCATTCTAAAGTAAAAAACCCTTATGATGGTGTGTATTCAGTGACCTTATGATGGTGGTCATTTAAAGGAGACCTTATGGGGATGGTCTGAAGATCGAGGATTAATGCAGTTGAAACAAGAGAAGATCGCCATATTATTCTGAGGTAGTCATGACTAGACATATATTATTCTGAGGATGTAACCATGAGTATGCATATGAATTATTTTGGAATGTGTGATAATAGAATAGTTCACCAATTATTATGAAGATGGACTAATAGGAAGTTCATCGACAGCTTGGGAATACATATATTATGATGGATGTGTAGTCAGCATAGGAATTAAAACACACAAGTTATTAGTGGTTAATAAATTAGTATAATGATGATTTGCATCTGGGTGTGTGCACTTGTAACGACCCAGAATTTCAGTCATTTGAATTTGGAATATTTAATCGATTTTAAATATTGAAAAGTTAATTTTATAAGTTAAAAAGTTTAAAATATTAAATATAAAGGTTATTTGAATAATTGGAATTGTTTAAGTTCTTGAATCTTGAATTTAATGGGAATAAAAATGATTCGAAAGTTGATTAATTCTATTTGAATAAGAATGAAGATTTAGATTTAAAAGTGATTAATTTGGTTTTTATAATAATTCTTTTAACGTGTAAAAATAGCCTTCCGAGGCACTATCTCCGATTTCGACCAAATCAGTTTCATTGGAACCGTAACAGTGAATTATTTTATGCAGTCAAATTTCATGATGATTTGACCTATCAGTTGAGCATACAAGATTGAAACATGTGAAAATTAATTTCAGAAATTTACATAATACAATTAGATTTGAAAAGTCATCTTTTGTATATGATCGAATTAGGCCTTAAGACTGGTTCCGTTACATTCGAAATAGGGGTATAACATATAGAATGACTGGCAGCATGCTTCATTTAGAGTTCGAAAATTTAATGAACGAATAGTGCTTTAAAAAAATTCTATATAAGGACGTTAGCTTTCTCCATTTGCAAACCCTAATTTCTAAAACCCTTAGTCGCTGTTAAAATCAAACCCATCCAACGGCTGCAAATTCTTAGACCAATCCACACATTTCCAGGCTAAACATTCAATATGAAAATTATCGCTCTCATTATCACAAACCCATCCCTATAATCCAATCATCGTGATTCGTCGTGAGGCATCGTGGATTTACGATCAAAGGCAGCAATTCGTGCTCATTTTTTTGGTGATCGGCGAGGTTTTGGGGGCGACTCTGTAGTGTCGTGGAGGCGCGGTGAGGTAGGGCAGGCTGTGGCGTGGGTCGTGCATGATTGACGAGGTGGTGAACGAGGGTTAGGTCACGATTGAAGAAAAAAAAGTAGACGTGATCCTAGAAACATGCACGGGCAAGAGGGAGGGAAGGTAAAATATTTAGTTTTAAATTTAATTAAGTTAATTATAAATTAGTGAAAATAAGGGACACATCCGTAGAATCAAACTTAATTCACAAAACATCATCCCCAAAAAAGATATAAATTACATCCCTTTTTCAAATGCTGCCATTTTCTTCCCTAAAATACCCTCTGCTCCATTGCTGAACGGTTTGCTGATATGGAATACTTGCTGATATTCGAAGAAAAATTGATGGTCATTTCATATAATTATAGCTGAATAATCATAGAAAAATTGGTAGTTATATGAAATAATGGCAGAGAAGTCTACAATTATTACTTATAATTGCATAAAAGTCTGCAAGTATTCCATATAATTGCAAAACGTTTGCAATTATATGGAATAATTGCTGACATTTGAAGAAAAATCGATGATGTTCAAAAATTGCAGAATTCTCTGCCAATATATGGAATAATTGCAGCCTTGCTGCAAATATTATTTTTTAGTATCAACAATGGATCTTATTTTAAAGATCATAAAATTTATAATTTTTTGGTGAAAACGTTATGTTAATCCAAGGTTCCTATAGAAAGTTACACGCGTTTGAAATGCTAAAAATATAAAGGGTATTTGGGTCTTTTGTTGCATATGAATTTGAAAATAGGGACTAGAAATGTAAATTTAGCATGGGGAGGATATTTTCTCTATTTTGAAACTTAACAGAGATGTGAGCCAAACTATCCCTATAAATTAATTATTTCAAAAGTTTGTTAATTCATAATTTACTCATATAACGTACAAACCGAACGCGGCAAGTTACGTTGCGATCGTATCAGCGAATTTTATGCTATGAAGTTGGATTGGATGGATTCGGAGCTAGTAGGAAATTGGGTTAAAATTGGACATTTGTTTAATTCTAATTCAAACTAGAGCATTTTGACGAAAACTGAAATAAATGTGAGTTAAACTCACCTTTTTGGTTAACCGGTTATGTTACATAGTTGATTTAAATTGTTGATTGGATGTTTGGATGATTTACTATTTTATTAGTTGGTTTAGATATATTCCCACCCATGGAGCGGATGAGATACTATTATGTTCTCGTGTAAGAGCGGATGACCCATTGTATACGATCCCGTCTCGAAGCAGTTGATTTATATTATTTGGTTATATACTATATGTGATGCAGGAGTACATGCTAGAGGGATCCAACTGGATTTCTTACACTATTGATTTTACTTTTCATATACATATATATATATATACATACATACATATATATATATATATATATTGCGATATATGACTTGTTGGATGTCATATTTGACGACGTGAATATGATTTTGCTTATTTAGTGATTTAGTAGCATCGAGCCTTATTTTTAGCATTTTAAAATATTATAAACCAATGTTTTGATTTAAAAGGGATTTCAAAGTGATCTTGGAAACTATATATTTTTTATAATTTTTCTTGAATTAATTAAAGAAGAAATTTATTTGAAAATGCGTTCACAAGTATCTATCCAAACTTGCACTTCAATAGCTGATTATGTTCTCAAGAATGGATTCCCTCCAAGAGTTGAATAATCCTTCCAAAGCTTGGTGAAGTTAATCCTAGGCGCTTGCAAAGGAGCACCACCACCTAAATCCATACCAGGAGTAGTTTGGGCTCTCTTCACTAGCGAAGCCACCATTGCATCGAACATGGCTTGAAAATCGGTTGTAGCAGCTCCCCAGCCAGCTTCCTCTTTCACTCCTGAAATGGAGTTATTCCTATCAGCATTCCTTGTGTTCGAATTCATTCTTATATGTAATAAGAATGATTAGCCTCATTCCAAGAAAAGTTGTAATGGTACTCAAGTGCATACTTTACTATATAATATTACTATGTATCATAATATCTTCATTAACAAGTATCTCCCTCCTTTAGCGTATACTCTCTACTTGCTTCGGTTAATTAACCAAAAGTGATGACTACCCATACCACCCACACATTAATGACATAAAAGAGCATTGTAACCGTGCCAGGCTGATACGGAATGATCATCAAGGTTAAATTTTAAAGCAAAAAACCTATTGCATATCTCACAACACATGGGTAAAATATAGTATACAAAATATACAACAAAATATATTGAGCCATAACAAATGATAATAACATATCCAGTAAATCATGAGTTATGGTACAAATGCCATAATATCCCAATACAACATTTCCTCTGCATCCCTCAGAGTACATAGAAACAGATAGTGGAAACTACAAATATAGAGTAATACGCTATAGCTTCTCTAAGCTCATCTTTGTACAACAACTATGACTCCAAACCTGTCATCTAGTCTATTCATTTAAGAGTACCCAAGATGATAAGAGGAAACATAAAACCTTGGGTCAGACAAAAGTCTGGTGTGAGCGGTAAATAACTATCAAAAGCTATACTGGAAAATATGGTACTGGACAGGTACAAAAAAAGATACCTAACCTGTCCCTACAACCAAAGAGTTATCACATAATAATAAGATATAATATGCTACTTAAATAAACAAAAAAAAGATAATCTAACATAACATGATAGAATCTAAGCAGCCTCCTCTATTGACCCTATTCCTAATCCCTTCTCCAGCATTCCTATATATGATAGCATACCCAAGAGAAATAGCAAACACAGCAACGATAGCAACCACATCATCCCTCAACCAACACTAGCTATCACCTTCTAAAGCCTTGAATATATGATAACTCGTATAGCCCCGTCCTCGCTTGCTAGAGTTTAATGGAAATCCTGGTTCTTGATTGTGTTCACACATATTTTTAGGTCTGAAACCCCGCATGGTTGTGTCCTATGGTATCTCTGTACTGTTTGACACTAGACTCACTCGGTGCAGTCTAGGATACACGACTAGCACAACAAGCCCTTTGGTTCCCCCGCATATAGTACCCCTACTAGAACACAATCAGAAAACACCAAGATATCAACAATTCTTTGGCATTCCCAAATCTTCAAAGATTTCACAACTCTAATCCATTTCGGGGCACAAGTCCTGCCATTCAATCCAGTCCATTATACCACAACCTCGATCCATCCCAAGCTGTCTATCAACTCCTTCGATCCTGCTCCTTATCTAAGCCCCCGACCGAAGAGCCAAAACTTCATTATACTATAAATTTCAAACTGTAGAAGCAATTAGCAAGCCATAACTTCTAGCATGATCCACTACAACCCCAAAGTCTCCGTCTAGGATCTCACATCCAATATAGCCAATAATTTGGATCGATACCGATTAATCCATCCATAACCACTTTAGACCTTATTTCTCTTCTAAGCTTCTAGTGCACTCCCTCTAGATTCCATAGACCCCTAGCCACCCCTCTTAGCCTTCAAGTCTTCTCTTCTATTCACCACAACCGATCCAACAAAGATAATCCTTTCTATCTTTAACACTTGGCCTATCCTCCGATCCAACTTAGAGCCACTCTAGAACCCATGATCTATTTCCCTTATAAGTCACTCCTCAACTGGAGCTCAAAATTTGGATCGGTACCGATCTGATCCAATAAGATTTGTGTTGATCCCAAAAACTAGCTCTAATCATGATGCAATTCACAGGACTTCCTCCTAACGTGCTCCAGACCCTATTCTCCAAGTTTCGTGCAATTTCAAAGAACTTTGATCCCGCTATGCCCCGATCACCAATCTCAGTCCTAAAGCTAAACAACACTAGCAAATAAATCAAGCATAGCAAGCAATTCAAACATAACAGCGAATCAAACATAGCAAACCATCTAGTTATATCCAATATGAACATACAAATCATCCAGTTCAATTTACCATCACAATTCTAGTACAGATCTAATCTAACACATTGAATTTCATATCCAAATATACACAAATGACACTAGCTAATGATCTAATCCCAGTTACATGTTTAATTAAGTTAAGCTAGGTTTTCTAAATCTAAAATTACCTACGTCTATCAATTTAATTTGATAATTCTAACCTGTAATCACCTAATTATAACACATAATCCACCATAGACTAGTAAGAGATCATAAGCACTCTTCAAATCTTCCAAACCTATGAAATATGATGAAAATCCGATCCGAACAGTGAGAAATTGAATGAAGATGCAACCAAAGTGATGAGATCAAGCTCCTAGTTGAAGATCTAACCTCTAATATGCAATTAGAGATGATTTGAAATGAAATCCAATGAGATGAATGAATAATTAGAGAGCGGTTAGGGTTTGGGGTTGATTTGAAATGAGATATAACTTTCAAATGGTCTCTCTCGCCTCATATTTATAGCCAAACCTGATTAGACTAATGGGATTGCTAATTTAGCCCATTAATCTCCTTCTAATTTTAGCCAGTAGATTTTAAAACTTAAAACTGCTATAACTTCCTAACCACTTATCCGATTTTCTTATATAACCACTCTAAGGAATGGGATATCACCACCCCGAAGCAATGAAACAGGTTAGAGCATCTACTTCGGCTTCAATCAAAAACTATAGCCGAAATAAAATCACAGGAGACAAAATGGTCGCATAGAAATTCGATAAAAATCATAGATGTGTAAAACTTACCTAAAATCCACATCCCAGAATATTAGAATCATATGACCAAAAATGAATTAAATAAAATTATTTTACGATCCTTCGATATGTAAAATACGGGTCCTTACATTAATCAGCGTAAACTAAACTATCATCAACCTGGACAGTTATAATAACCTGTCCTCCCAAATGCTGATATATACGACACAAGAAATGTAGCAAAAATAAAATATGTGAATGGTTCTTGAAGTACTCTGCTTGTTCCCTAAAGCTCCAAAGCATCCACAGCTAAATCTGGGAATGTACTCGAGTCTGACCCAAGCATTATAAAAAAATAATACCTAGATCAGTCTAGTAAATTTGCATGAGAAACAAATCATATGGATTTTTAATGTTATAAAACCTTTTGAAAAATAAAGGTATCTTGTATAACCATGCCACATATATACATGAATGGGTTTTTTCCTTACGATAACCAAACCATTTTATTAGAAAATCCAGTGGTGTCATAATAATGTCTAGGTTCTAAAATAAATATATAATCATATCACAGTAGTTACATTAATTACATTCAACATCATATTTAGTATACAACTAAGTCCCGTAAGGCACATACTAGAAAATGGATTCCAAAATGACAAAATAAGGTACTACCATTCGTACAATACATCTTTAAAGAAAATATGCCGAGGCTACAAACATTGCACCTCTACTAACACAGAACCAGCATACCCCTTCTTGAATAGTACCGAATATGATCATTATTCCGGCCGACAAATTGTCAAACCATTTCCGTGGACCAAGCATACATAATCCATAAATATCAATCTAGATACAATTGACAATCATACCCTAATGGTAGCAAACTACAAAGCTCTGCCGTGTCTCCACTATTTTAGTCATTTCCAGATGTGAAGCTTGAGGCTGCACTTTACCTTTTAGCAAATCCCTCTTGGAATGCTAACACCGTCCTCCAAGCAACAATGTTATGCCAGCATTCATCCATACAATTTGTTCTACGACTGAATGAACCGAAGGCACTACTTCTATTACATCCTTTTTGGAATCATGCTCAGGATTAGTAGAAAGTAGCCTCTGCACAAAGAGCTGCATCTTCGATTTCCATCATCTTCAAGATATCTGTAATTCAAACGATTATGCATGTTCGAAGTGGTTTATGGATAACTCATGCTTATCCGATCTCGGTCTCTCCGAACCAACAATCGATAGTTTCAAATTGGTTAAGATTCGATAATCGATTATTTAACTATCAAATAAGAAAACAACTAAATAAGAGATTAATTTTCATATGGAAACCAAGCATGATCAAGTACACAAGCAACCATTGTGCCTCTTTAATTACTCCTTTCATTATTAAAATCATTTTGTAAAGACTGGTATTATAATACCTTTACAAAAGATATACGTAAACATTTCTACTCCTTTCAATCCTTGAAAAAGTATACATATACTTATCTCACCGTTATAAATATATTCATAAAATCTTAAGAAAGATTTCATTTCCAAAAACATACTTAATTGGATTAAAATATATCATTTATAACATTGATATATAACAACAAACCCAAAATACTTTTGGTGTAATTAAATGGATCGTATAAAAATTAGACCAGACATACTTATCACCACTTTCCAATTTCAAACTTGTACTATCCCTCGATTAATAATATTGTCGTACAAGTTAACTTGTTATCCTTGCCTCGACATACATTCTTAAACTCTCACAGATAGAGATGAGTTTTCCTACCTCGGAATTTGGTGTTAAGTATGAAAAGAATACTTTCCATACTATCATAAATTATAAAGATCATTTGTAGAAATCAAATTTCGTATTCTTGTCAAATTTTCTATATTTTGACTTACTCTATCCTTCACACAAAAACAAAGTCAGGTAAGTTAGGGCACTGAATTGCTCCTGGCCTTACCTTAGTTAACACACTCTGATTCTAGATCTCATAGACAGAGGATCAATCTACTCATCGGCTTTTAGTGCCAAGTATAATACTATTTAATTTCATAAGTAACCAAATTCATATACTGAAATAATACTTCATATACTTAACACCAATCTTCGATTTCAAATTTAAACTATCCTTCGGTTAACAGTGAAGTCGTTCAAGTTAGGGTATAATTTCCTCTCAAACCTTGACTCGATGACATTCTTATATTTAGAATAGGTAAAAGTTTCCCTACCTCGAAACTTAATGTCAAATATAATACCTCATAAATTATGTATACTATTCTTTGAAAACAAAGTGTTGTAAACCAAACTTCTTTCCACTTTTTCCGGAACCATTTACTATAACAAGAATGTTATAGTCCATGATCTCCTTTATTTTCTCAACAATACTTATTACAACAATATTGTTGTAATCAATGATTTCTTTACTTTAAAAAATATCTTTAAACATAGTTTGAAACTAGTATTTAAAACATCCCTTTAAAGATGGTTGCTTTTAAATAAAATTTAACTTTTGAAAACACATGGATTTCCTTTATAAAATCTAAGCTTCTTGCTTAAATTACACCAATAAATTCTTAAAAATGTATTTAAATCTTCAAATTCCTTTTTAAAATATTTATACAATAAAACAAATTTGAAAAGGATTTTCAAAATATCTAAAATCGATAACCCTTTTATACTATACCAAAATCATATTTTCTAAAGTGCAACCATAGCGACCATCACTATATGGATCATAACTTTTAAAACTTTGTTCGGTGAATCAAATTGCTTTTAAACCATATTTCATTATATATTTTAAAACACTTTAATAACTTTGCAAATAGGTTTGAAAAGGAACAAAACTCAAGTTCGAAAAAAGTTTTCTAAACACCTTTAGAAATTAAATGATAAAGTCGCGTAAAAGTTGATTATAGAAATCTAATGCCGCATTCAAAACATCCTTGAAAATCCTAGTAGCAACAAAAGCATTTCAATGAGAAGTCAAAGTCATACATCACCATAGCATTTTCAAAATTCAAAAAGAGGATTCTGAGCTACATTAGCAATTAAAATGCTACTACTTCCTTTATCACTAAAAAGTTTAACTTTTAATACATATCAATGTTTACATAAGATATAGCCATGCTACCATGGTTTTGGTCTTGGTCAAAAGCAACCAAGTCAAAAGCTCCTTTTCAAAAGCAAGCTTCTGGCTTATAAAACAAACATACTCCAACCTCTTCAGCAACTAAGGTTTCGATCAAGTACCTTTCGACCTTGTCCAATATATTACATACCAAGTAACTTGATACTATATGCACTGGCTTCAAAAGCAATGATGTCGGAAGGTCTAAGTCAAAAGCCTTAATGTCATAAATGGATGAAACATACTAAAAGTATGATTATCTCGTTTTTAACTTAAAAGAGATAACTTTTCAACTAACCTGCCTTTATTTGTTAAACTCTTATTGGTTAATAAATATTTTTCTGAAAAGTGCTGCCAATAATTTTAGAAATAAGCAATGAATTTATTTTATAAAATGCCTCTTCTCCTTAATTAAATATATAAAACATTTAAGTCCCAACCGTAAATAATTTTATATATTCATCAAAACACATAGGAAAAATATGGAATATTCGAAGAAAATCTATTTTAATACGTTTTCCAACATATAAACATTCAAACCCAAATAATTATTTATTTAGCCGTAAATAATTTATGACCTAATAAATCATTTTCTTCACTAGAAAATTAATATAATATCCACATTAATTCAAAAAATTATGAAAATTGAAACCCTCTCTAAAATATCATTTTTGATCTACATTTAAATTTTCAAGGGATTTAGATGTCATTTAATAAAGTTTTCATATCAAATATATTATAAAAAGTAACATGAACATGTATAATTCATCAACAAGCATATGTATAACTTTAATCATTCAAAATATGGCATAAACTTGCAAAAAAATTTGGAATTAACTTAAAACCAAAACTATAAGAAAATGGGTTGCAGTAATCATTCACATTAGCTTTGTGATTAAAAGATGTGAGATTTGATGTTGAATAAGTTGATTAACTTCTTTTCTTTGAATTCTAGCTTTATCTTCTTGTTGAGATTGGAAATGGTGATCGGCCTCGATGTGTTTTAGTTTGACAGAATGAAACAAACTTTTGTTTCATTTTCCTAAGGATTTAGGGTGTAAGGCTCCCCTATTTTTCATTTTCCCCTTCCATCTTTCCTAAAACATTAGCTCATGTTATCTCATTTTAATTTACATATTAACATGGCACGGCTCCCCTTAGTTAAATCAAATCTCAACCTATTACTGTTCACATTATTTTATTTAATTTAACTAATTAAATATCCTAAATAATGTTATAAAAATATGGGATGTTACAAGTCATCCATAGTATTAACTTTTGCTGACCAAATATGGTAATGTTAATGGTATCCATAATATTAGAAGCACATGAATACGAAACAAAAATTTACAGATTTCACAAAACAACTTTCTGATTGCATTTCAAAAAACATGTTTCATATTCTATTACATAACCCCATAATCATTTCCTAGTTGGAGATCGGCTATTATTATTACAAAATACGCCAAGAGCAACATATGAAGATGCTCCCTTGGTTGATCAGAGTACTATATAGACATAAATGTCTTAAATACAACACAGCGGAATCAAACAAAATAAAATAGCAACTCCTAAATAGTTATCCGTCATCCACCTGCTCGTCTTCGGAAGCTTTATTCGTCAATCTACTTACACCTGTAAAACCTCAACCTTTAGCCTACTCAAAATGATTTTGAGCACCTAAGAGTTTAAAGAGAAAAATGTAAACTTTGAGTCAAACATAATGCCTAGAGTGAATAATACTATACATATCTGTTATTTTGATATTAAGTGAGACCACACCGCTTAGCAGAATATGTTTTTCCTCACTAATATCCTTTTAAAACATATCCTTTGCAAACCTTTATCCTATAACAAAAACTAGTTAAAATTGTAAAGCATTATCATGTAAACACATATCATGTAACAAATGGACTATTTTTCTGAACACTACAGTTTTGTTTGGCAAACTACTAACCTTTGGCTGACTTGGTCCTATCGGACAATATAATCAAAATAATCTAACACTATTAGATACTCCTCTTTTGGATGATCTATCCTTAACTATCTATTAAATATTCATCTTCTGGATGGCCTATCTCTAACATAACATCTCCCATGTTCCCATGATCCTAATGGTTTTGCGGGCTCACCAATAACCTATCTATATACAAATATATATTCACTTTTATGTGTAATCATCATTTTAATCTTACCTGTGGTAAAACCCTACACACTGGAATTTCTGACTAAATTAGCTGAGGCTAATAACTAATGTATAGGGCTCGATGCTATACTAGTCCCATCTGGTATTCCAATATCCGAGTCATTTTTCTTAGGGTAATCTTCCCAAAATTTTCCTTGAAAACCTTTTCATCTCAAATTGATTTAAAACCTTTAAAACAAATTTAAAAAAGGAAAATATACACTCTATTCTTTACTCAAATTACCTTTCCATGTTATATATACTTTACTCAAATCTTTGTTGATCAAAACATTTATACCTTTGAAAGTACCCCTTCCAAATCCATTGAAAGTAACCCTTTCGTAACCAAGTAAACCCTTCTTTATAATTTAGGCCGAAAGGCCAAAACATTCCTTTTGAAACCATTCATAATCTTCCTTTTGAAAACATTGAAAAACCATTCCTTCGAAACATCAAAACCTTAGACATCCTATCTTTAAAACCTTTAAACATCGTCTTCCGAATACATTGAAAAACATTTTCTTTCAAACCTTTCGAACTCATTGGGGAGCCACCCCTTCAAAACCATACTTTAAAACCTTTTGAAAGCAATAAAACATCAAATCTTTTGAAAGCCTATGGGTTCAAGTAAAACATACGGAACTTCCTTTCGAAGCCATTAAAAATCATCTCTTTCGAAACCTTTTGGGTTTTATCTTCAACAGAGCAAAAGGGTCATAAATCATTTAAGTCGAAAGCAATTCTTTCGAAAGAAATCCTAAGTAAAGAAGTATTGGTGTCGAAACTAACCTTCCAAAAGCATTGGAGAAGCAACTAAGTATTAAAATAAAGTATACCTTTAGAAACCATTGACATCGAAAGGTAGAAAAATGATAGCTAGGGGCTTCAATCTAGTCGAAAGCATATACTTAAAACAAAGGCGCAACCTCTTAAAACCATTTTAAAACCATTGATCTAGTTGAAACCAAACCAAGTCGAAAGCTATATTGTCGAAAGCAAAGAAGGCGCATTTTCATTTAAAAGCGAAGACACGCTTCGATCCCTTCAGAACCTTTGATCTCTACCTAGCACTTTCCACCTTAGCCTATTTCACTTTGAACCAAGTTATTGATATGATGTGCATTAGTTTCGATGGCATAGAGGTGGCAGTACTTGGTCGGAACCCCTGTGCCGAAAGTGGCGAAACATGCTAAAAGCGTGTAAAATCTGATTTTTACTTTTAAAAAGAATTTCTTTTCAACTAACCTTCCTTGTTTTTCAAAATCTAATTGGTTGTTGATTTTCTTTTCTAAAAGTGCTACTAATATTTTAGAAATAAACAATTTAATTTATTTACAAAGTACCACTTCTTTTATAAATATATAAAACATTTAAGTCTCATACCTTAAATAATTTATATTCATCAAAACACTTGGAAAAAATCAATAAAATTCTAAAAAAAATCATTTTTAATATGTTTTCTAACATATATTAATTCCAGACCCAAAATATTAATTATTCAGCAAATAATTTAAAACCCAAATAATCATCTTAGAGACTAGAATATTAATATAAAATGCACATTAATTCAGAAAATTATGAAAATTGAAATCCATCTATAAAATATCATTTCGAATCTATATCTTAAATCGCAAGGCATTTGGATGTCATTAAATAGGGTTTTCATACTAAAACATATCATAAATTCTATATGAACAAGCATAAATCATCAACAAGCATATATAAACATTTAATCGTTCAAAAACATGGCATAATCATGCAAGGTAAATCGAATTTAACCTTAAAACCAAAAACACTTAAGAAAAATAAGATGTAGTCATTAGTCACCTTAGCTTTGTGATTAAGGATATGAGATTTGATTTTGATTAAGTTGCTTTGATTCTTCCTCTTGAAATCCTAGCATTTATCTTCTCTTGAGCTTACTAACGGTGGCGGCCTTGGCTTATATTTTGGTTTTTGAATATGTGGATGAACTGTGAATTGCATGGCCTAAGGGTTTAGGTATAAGAATAATGTTTTCCTATATTTCCCCTTATCTATTTACCCTAACACTTCCTTTTTATTCTTTAGTTCATTGTTAACATGGCACGACTATCCCCTATTTAATCAAAAATCTCAATTCATTAATCAACTTACATTGTTTTATTTAATTTAGCTAATTAAATATCCTAAATAATGTTACTAAAAATATGGGGTGTTACATACGTCCAGTCCCAAAGCTCCCCTTTGGTATTTCCTTTAAACAAATTACCCTCACTTTGTCCGAAGGAATGGGCTTAATACAAATGCGTCTTTGACAATCTTGTGTTCCAATAACACGGTTTTTGGCTTATAGTAAATATCCCCCTATGATCTCCTTTGAGTATATGAATATGATTGCTTTAAATTACAGGAAGTGATATAACCAAAAGGTTACAATGTATTGGCAGTATCTAATCAGTGTATTTGCAAGAGAGTGCTTTGAAATCATGGGAGTGAAGAATAGATCGAATCAAGTTAAGTAAATTATTTCTACTTCTCAATCAAGATGCTATTTATAGAATCAGAGAAGTGCATATAAAGAGTTGTTACTCTCCGAAGAAATATTTTCGTTTTAATGGCAGCAACTCTTCACAAAAGATGATTTCCTTTAATTTCAAAAGGAAGTATCTCTTCAAATATGACAGTTTTTGCCATGATAGATGTCTATGGTATAATGACAAACGTCTATGAGTAGTTTTAATTTTTAACCCGAGACTTGTCATAGACGTTTGTGAGTATACCTCAGACATCTGTGAGGTGAAAAAGCAGTTTTCCACTAGATTTTGATGTATATAAATTGCGTGTGATCGTGTATGCATATATACTCAAGGAGACCTTAATAATATATTATCTAGGACTCTTTTACAGTAGAATAACCTTAGTATGGTCAATGAATCTTTGTTTCTCTTTGAGTCTCAATATCTTCGATCATGGTGTCTGCTTGTAGTATATACCTGTAGTCTTGATAAAGTCTATATATGTATATGATTGTATAGTTGTTATCATTGAAATATAAGTTAAAGGTTCTAACAATCTCTCCTTTTTTGTTGATGACAACTATATAATCAAAAATCAAATATACGTTCAGATATTTAACCATATAATCAGATATCAACAATAGAATAGAAGCATTATCATATTTGTCTATGTTTTATCTCCCCCTAAGTATATGCTTCTCCCCTTATGTATATGCATAGATTTCTCCCTCTTTGTCATTATCAAAATGGAGGGAAACGGTAAATGATACGGATATAACAAATAACCATAACATGCTATTATCAAATGTTAATGTTCGGCATAAAATGAAAACAAAAGTTGTTAAAATAGGAAGGCAAATAAGCATAACAGTTACAAAATAACAGAAAATAAAATTTAATTATACTGATTGTGCGAATAAGATAATCCTCCGTAATTCTTATAATACTCTCAGTAAGATGATGTATCCTGCATATACGTACCTGGCTACTATGTTTGGTCATTGTACTCCATATCTTTGTGAATAGAAAGGCCTTGAAATTCCATGTATAGTTGTTGAAAATGTGGAGTATCGGACACGTACATTTCATTACAGTCTTCTTCCTCTTACTTAGCTTGTACGTCAATAAGAGTCTTCCCTCAAGCACTTCGATCGTGTGATGTACCTTCGGGAGAGGCTTGCAAGCGATATACTGGTGTTTGAACCCGAGGTGGAGGTGTTGGGAAGGCGAAGATGATGATCATGAGGAAGATTGGCCACGTACCTTGCAGATTACTTTGCCTAAAATGGAGACCACTTTGTCCAATATCTTCTCCATCTTTGTCATTCTAGTGGAGAAAGAATGTTCCAATCCCATCATCTTTCTATTTACAGCTTGCTAATTGGCCATGATTAATCTTTGATTTTTGACGGCCAAATGACAAAGAGATTTGTTCAATGTTGGGTCAAGACGAGCTTCTTGTATTTCGGAGTCGGAATAATATTCGGTATGATGATTAGACAAAGGTGGTTGTTGAGAAGTATGATGAGAGTAGGATTGTTGAGGAGCAATAGTTGGAGGAGGACCATGATGTTCTTGTTCTTGTTCTTGTTGAGTCCATTGGCTACAGAGGATAATATGAGGAGGGCTTTTGGGAAGATGCATTAGTGACGAATATCGTGGACCACTATCTTTTGTCAGAATTTCTTCGTATTATGATACATACGAAGGAACGCCAAGATTTTGCAGGATGCGCATGACATAAGGAGCATAAACAATGGAAAGACGGTGCTGCGAACAAAATCCTTTAATTTGGTCATGAATAAATTTTGGCCAATTAGCCTGTAGATGAGAAAATATGGCATACAAAGCTCTATGATTATTCGGATAAATTTGTTCATGACTAACTAGACGAGGAATAATGATATTAATTAGCATACGATTTAAAAGTTTGGCATGAGGTCGAAGATAGATTGATTTCCATTGTGGCATTCTATCCTCCCATAGTTGATGTGTAACTTTATCCTTAGGTAATACACCGTGATTTGATATATCGGTTAAATCAATCCCCTCATAAGAACATCCTAAAATTCGACTAATCGTATATACATCTATTTTAACAACCCTTCCATACATTCTGAACCATAACCAACCCTCATCATTCTTTGGATTCAAAATCTTTGAACTACATAAATTGGAGTAGAAGAGGTAAATAGCAAGAGGTCAATGATTACCTTATTCGCATCATAGCTAATCAGATTGCAACAGCAGGCATCCACTGTAATTCCAAGAATTTCATATTCCATAATATTGGCAAGGAGATAAAAAGGTCTGAAGTGAATCTTCTTTTTGGTAAGAGCCTCGAATCATCTAATTGATTTGGGATTATTTCGAAGCCATTGGGTAATATGAGATTATGTAACCGGTGCTTGAGCAGAGGAAGACGATTGGCCTTGCTTTTTCTTTTGGAGACTGAAACCTTCTTGGGAGTAATTGATTTGAAAATTTAGAAGTTTGAAATCTAGGGTTTTATAGGGCTGCTGGCTGAGCGGCGACAGACATCTGTGAAGAAGGCACAAACGTTTGTGGCTTCAGTAATTTTAAGCTTGAGAGTTATGACAAACGTCTATGTTGGATCCACAGACGTCTATAGCCAAAAAAGTTTTTAAACAGAGAGTACTCACAGATGTCTGTGATGTATCCATAGACATCTATGGCTACAGGGAAACTTTTCCCGGAAGTGTTGATAGACGTATATGGCTAATTCACATACTTTTGTGATATGCAAATTCTGATATGTAGGGAAAATTTTAATATTAATGAAAAAATATATTAAAATATATTGACAAAATACATATCAACCATTAATAAATAAATATAATGTATATGATATATAACAAAAGTTTGTAGTTCTTGTAGGAAAATTTAAAACTATTGTTTTGTTGGATATCCCATGAATTTGGTTCAAATTTTGTATCATCAAGTAATGGCTTGAGTGGAGACCAACTTGGATGAGCTGGGGTGTCAATCCAAGGTTGATTTGATGGTCCTGGTTTACATAGGTTTCTTAGAGTAATGTTATGTGCTTTTGTAAGAGTTACTCATAATTAAGGAGACTTTTGATGTACGCAATCTTTTGTTGGTGAATGACCACAAATTTGCAAGAATACACTTTTCAAAAAAATTTAAATGGAATCCTTGACGATGTTGCTCGTAATACATTTCACGTTGAACGCCGATTATCTGTTGTTGATAGTGATATATCTCATCGACTTTGTCGGAAAGAGATGATGATTTTACATCAATTGATCATTTAGCTTTCTTTCCTTTCGGAGAAAAGCCAGTATGGTACATTGGTGAAGCGATAATGTTTAGAGGAGGAGATTATGTAGGAGTGGTTTTTGTTGGAGATAAGTAAGTGCTGTTGGACAAGGGGAATTTGTAGTCAATAGCTGAATAGGTGGAGTCATGATCGGAAGACGTTTTTTTATTTTTTTTTGGAAAATTTATCCTTGTCTATTTATTTCTAAGCAGTATATTACTGAATTTATACAATAAAATTTAGTTATGTTTAGAAAAGTAGTTGAGAAAAAATGAGTTAAAACTTAGGATTTTGAATGGTTGTTATTTGATTAATTGTTTCTAAATGATTGTTATTAAAAAAGTTATGTAGTAGTGGTTAATTCAAAGTTATAAAATTAATTTTCTTAGTCGAAATTGCATATAAGCTATGATAGACTTAAGTGAACTAAACATTATTTCTATAACTTTAGTCAATCAAGTCATTGTATGAACAAATTCCTAGATCCCGTCTTAAAGTTTGTTCACTTAACGGTTTTGTAAAAATATCATCTATTTGATTTTCGGTATTAAAAAATTCTAGAGTTATTGTTTCTTTTTCAACATTATCTCTCAGAAAATGGTGATGAATATCTACCTGTTTTGTTCGAGAATGATTAATTGGATTTTTAGATAAATTTATAACACTGGTATTATTGCAATATATTGGAGATTTGTTTATTATTGTTTTTATAGTCTTTAAGAGTTTGTTGCATATATGTTACTTGAAGGCAAGCTAAGGCAGAAGAATCATACTCAGCTTCACATGTTGAAAGAGAAACACAATTTTTCTTTTTACTGAGCTGCGAAACTAACGATTGACTAATAAAGTGACATGTGCCACTTTACTTTTTCTAGCCGATTTACATCCACCAAAATCCGCATCACTGTAAGGTACAAATTCAAACGTACTGCCTTTAGGGTAAAATAGTCCATAATCTTTAGTGTTGGCTAA
This sequence comes from Allium cepa, assembly GCA_030765085.1. Lineage (NCBI taxonomy): Eukaryota > Viridiplantae > Streptophyta > Magnoliopsida > Asparagales > Amaryllidaceae > Allium > Allium cepa. Next base: position 567,390,067 of record CM060929.1, read on the forward strand.
ATATCGTAAAATCCGTTTAACTGCCTGATGATGTGATTCTTTTGGTTGTGCTTGAAATCTTGCACATAAACAAACACTTGTCATAATATCTAGTCTACTAGCGGTTAAGTATAGTAAGGATCCTATCATGCTTCGATATAGTTTTTGAATAAACTTTTTTCCATGTTCATCTTTGTCTAGATGAGTAGAAGTACTCATTGGAGTGGGTTTACTAGATTTATTATTCATTCCAAAACATTTTAGTAGTTCATTACAATATTTTTCCTGATTTATAAAAATTACATTATTTATTTGTTATCCTAAAATGAAATTTAATTCACCCATATGAGACATTTCAAATTCGTTGTCATTATTGTAGAAAATTCATTACATAAATTTTCGTTAGTAGATCCAAATATAATGTCATCAACATAAATTTGAACAATTAATATATCCTTTTATTCTCTTTTAACAAATAATGTTGTATATATTTTTGCCAATTTGAAAACCATAATTAACTAATGTGATTTTAATCGATCATACCAAGCTCGAGGTGCTTGTTTTAAACCGTATAATGCTTTTTTATGTTTAAAAATATGATCTGGATATTTTTCATGAACAAATTAGTGGTGGTTGTTCTACGCACACATTTTCTTTTATAAAACCATTTATGAAAGAATTTTTAATATCCATTTGAAATAGCTTAAATTTATGATGACACGCAAAAGCAAATAATATTCTTATGGGTTCAAGACATGCCACAGGTGCTAACTCTCTTCATAATCAATGCCTTCTTCTTGATTATATCCATATGCCACTAATTTTGCTTTATTATGTATAATATTTTTGTTTTTGTCGTCTTTGCTTTTAAAAACCCATTTTATTTTAATTACTGATTGATTGTCCTTGGTACTAATTCCCAAACATTATTTCATTCAAATTGAGCAAATTCTTCTTGCATTGCTACGATCCAGAAATCATCATTTGATGCTTCCTTATAATTTTTTGGTTTAAAATTAGATATAAACGCTACATTACTCATTTGATTTTTTGGTCTTCTATTCGAAACTTTGTAATCTAGATTTCCAATTGTGTTATCAATAGAATGATCTTTCAAAATGCAGGGTGGTGATTTCAAATCAATGTTATTTCGATTATTATTTTCAGTCATATTATTTTGATTATTATTATTATTTTCAATGATTCTATTTTGGTTAGCATCAAAAATTTCTCCATCGTCTTTACTTATATTTTTGAAGTTTTCATCAAACGAGACATGTAATGGCCTTTTTTCCATACCCTTTGAGTCGAAAATAAACCACACATGTCTGACTCAAATTGCACGAAAAGTTGGATCATTAAGGGTAGAAAGAAAATAAAGACAGAATAGAATCTCACATGAAAGGTATAATATATATTATTTCAATAATAATCTTTAACAATGGAAAATTTTAAAATACAATATCAAAGTCTAACCTAGATTCATCCTGGATAAATATAAACTTCTGTCTTTACAAATGCTGAAAACAACAAAACAAATGCAATAGATGTAGCGGATAATAGAATATGTCTATACGATGATGAAGATCTCCAGATCTCCTTTAGAAACTCCAACCATCTTCAACTCAACCTGAAACTACTCGGATCTGACCCGAGTATTAAAAATACATAGATCAGGCTTGATAAACCAGTGTGAGATACTCGAAATTTAAAATGAAGATCATGACAATGTTATCAAAACCTTTGAAAAGAAGGATATCTGAAAAGACCACACCCACACATAAATACGGATGAGTTTTTACCTTATGATAACCAAAAAACTTTTATACCAAATCATTTGATATTATTTCTAATGACATTCTTTTGGAAAACGTCTTTCAAATGAATTTATTCAAATAAGGTATAAACATCCGGACTATGTCTAAGGTAATATATCCGGATTAGATCAACGGAATATATCAAATGGAATATAAGACACCAGAAGGGGTAGCTAAAATGTTTGCAAGTCATTACATCTATTTGGGACTACAATCAAAACCGTAAATATCGTATTGGGATTGGATTTCCAACATAATAGGAAACTAGTGGCCTTTTCTCCGATCCACGCAAAACAAACATAGTTTCCACGGTGCCTTAGTTGCCTTTCTCAAGCTAGTCACTTGAAGCTGTACTTGCTATACTATCACTGATAACGGTAGCTGTCTGCTTTTCTCAAGCTAACTACTTTATCGAAATGGGGCAATAAATGCCTTAAGGGACTTGTCCCCCAAAGTGCCCAACATATTGGACACCACCATACATACTCGCTTATTCTGAATTTGTGTCTGTCAGACCACATAGTATCCCATATCATCTTCTGGGATGTGAGGCTACTGAGGCTACACTCAATTTCTTCAGAGCCACGCTTTACATACAAAACCACACTTTGATCATAACAGGTTCCACTTTGAATGCCACATTGCCATTCCGTGTCACGCGACTGATTTCTAAAACAGTATAACATCCTGAACTCTTAAGTACTGGGAAAGGGTGTTAAGCTAAAAGAAGTTGCCTTCTCGGCCACCAACTGATATACATTTATAGAAACCACTCAAATGTGATTTAGAATACAATGTCAGACAAACATCCATACAAGTTCGTTCTGGGACTGAACGAAACCGAAGGCACTCTCCTACTTTCACTAGTAGCGAGTAGTCCTTACAATCCGAAATATCTCCACAATAAGGAGACCACTGCTATAAATAACTCTATAACGGGAGCGACCCAGTCCTCATGCTATGAAGATCCTCGGTCTTCAATCATCATCATCTTCAACATGTCTTTACTTTCCAACGAATATATTGGTTCGAAGTGGTCTTCGAATAGGCATTACCCAAATCCGACCCCGGTTCCTTCGAAGCCAATCATCGATAAAAAGACGTTAAGTTCATACGTGGATATTAATCATCAATCAATTACTTCGTCTTTTACTTAAATCAAATATCTTTCTTAAATATATTCTTTTCAATTTATTCCATTTTCTATACAAATATATATGGAATCATTAGGCCTTATTTACCAAATTATTTGGTTTATTTAAACCTTTCTTAAATCCAGGAATAATTCAAAATCATTTTCTATTTTACTTAGGAAAACCTTTCCAAATCATTATTTTAATCTTAATCAAAGATTTCTTATATTCAAGTTATAACTATTAACTTAGGGAAAATATTCCCAAATCATTCATTAAATCTTAATCAAAGATTTTCATAATAGAGTACTACTACTGCCTTAGATATGATAAATTTCACCTCCAGGGACTCATAGAAAGTAATCCTGCATCATGAAGATCTTCGCCTTCAATGATCTTTGTGTTCAATATATTTTATTTCGAAATTTAGTTTGAAGGGGTTTTCGGATAGGAATCACCCAAATCTGATCCCAGTTCTTTGGATAGGAATCACTCAAATCCGATCCCGGTTCCTTTGTATCAATCATTGATAAAAGATCTTAAGTTCATATGGGGTTTCGAAAATTATTTTGAAGTGATTTTCGGATAGGAATCACCCAAATCCAATCCCGGTTCTTCGAAGAGGAATCACCCAAATCCAATCCCGGTTCTTCGAAGAGGAATCACCCAAATCGAATACTGGTTCCTTCGTACCAATCATTGAATAAAAGATGTTAAGTGGTTAATTAACATTTAAATAATTTTGTTTCTCTTCTTTTATCTTGGAAAAACTTAAATGTGATCTTTTAGAGCATCCGGGCTTTCTTTTTGATCCGTTCCACCCCCCGTCTAGAAGATAAAGCGAAGCAAGGTAAGTTCAGGGAACTAGTAGCTCCATCCCTAACCTTAGTTACACACCTTATTTTACCATATAGCTTTCATAGGTGGGACAATATACTAGTCGTTTCTGCATACTTAGTTTGTTATTATATTCAATACTCTCCAATTATTGTTTAAGTGTTATAGACAATTCCTCTTATCCATTTATTAAAACTCTTATTAAAACTTCCAAATCATCTTTATACTACTTAATTTTTTTTAAAAATCATTTACAAAAGATTTAGGAAAGAATTTTCAAGTTTAAACTACATTTCAAAAGTTATTTAAAACTGCTGCGAAAAGTGTTGCAAATAGTGTTTTAAAAGCTATATTCTTCAAAATGACTTTTATATCATTTAGAAATCCATCTTTTCAACCTAAATCTCTTTTAAGACATTTAAAATATCAATTTTAAACTTTTTTCACATTACTACAAAAGAGAAATTTTTCTAGAAAATTATTTTGGACATATTTAAAATATGCAAGATGAAATCATGATTTTCTTCCTTTATTTCTTTAAACATATTTAATTGTTTGTAAAACATTTCTGACTCATTTTAAAACTATTTCCAAAAGGTTTAAGCATTCCATATACACCATAGCATTTTCAAAAGGAAAGTGATTTCCTTTGTACTTATTGACGTGTATTAACGTGACTTGGTAAAACAATTTAACAATCATATCAGACAATAAATACTTGAATAACAAAGAATATATAAGCATCTATAGCAATCATAACACATCATCAAACATGTGTATATATATATATATATTAAATCGAGTATCTCACCATAAATCAAAGCCATAAACTTCCTACCAACATTCTGCTCAACCAACACTTCACTACCTACTTCCTACTCCATTGAACACTAGCAAATCAACACACTCTCCCTTCAAATAGCTTGGCCGAGGCTTGAGATGGAGGTTGGCCGAAAGGATAGAGAAGAAGTGATAGAGCTTGAACTTGAATTCCAAGATTTAGATCCGAAAAATAGGTTATCTTGTAACTAATTTTAGGCCCGCTAAATCTCAAAATTTAGAAAAAATTTTAACTAAAATGTTGTTTAAAAGTATTTTATTTTGAATTTGAAAAAAATAATCATTTGAATCTAGGTTATTTCAGGGGAGATATGATAGAATGAAGAAGAGGTATGTGACAAAAATGAAGCCAAAAATTGCACTTCAAAGAATTGAGATCCAGGTATAGCAAACCCAAAAACTGGAAAAGGTGCTCAACAAAAAAGTTGTAACCACTTGAATTTCATGCGATTTGAATAAAAAAAATTCTTGATTTGGATCTGCTATGATCAAGTTATGATCAAAACAAAATGGGTTATTCTCTATCTTAAAAACTGGGCCAGAGAATGAACTAAAAAAAAGTGGATTTTTGACGTAGTTAATTTAAGAATGAGACAAAGTGGTCAACATGAAAGTTGTAAATAATGGAAATATGCATGATATTAAAAAAAACATTTTTTTTATTTGTGTTCTGTTTTGAAGAAGTTATGGCCGAGAGAAGAAGAGGTAAAATATGGAGAAAAGATGAGTTTGATTTGAAGAGAACGAACATTGAGTTCTTCTGAATATTTTACAATTATTTTGACATTATTTCTTTCCAATTTTTTCCTATGGCTTGGAAGCCATTAAAGAGGAGAGGAATTAGGTGAAGAATCTTGAGAAAAGACAAAGAAGAAATGTGAATGAAGGTGAAGAAGGAGGTGGGTATTTATAGAAAAAGAAGTGGTAATTTACCAAAATAATCTCTTACCAAATTACTAAACTAACCTTACTTCAACCTAAACAAACTCCACTTTTTCAACACTTAAAATCATCCTTTTACTTCTTACTTTATGCCTCAGTCACTTAAAGATTAAGTAAAGAAAAGTAATTATTTTGTTAGATTTTGATGTGATTTGGATTTGATGTTTATTCTTGACTTTTCTTAAACTTACTTACTTTTCCTAATGACATTCTAGAATTTCCTAATATTATTTAGTAAAAGTGAACATGATTAGTGAATTAATTAATACTTACACTATTTGAATATATATGTTTCTATATAAGAAAATAAGGGTGCGACAACGTTAGGACAATTTGTAATCGACAAAACGTTGGTTTTCGACGAAATGTTTTACGGTCACATTTTGAAGTTTTTGTTAAACTATTTATTTATGTAAACCAAACTTAAAAATAAATTTGTATAATGTTATTTAAAAATATAAACACTTATAAATAAGCTAAAATAATTTATTTAACCATTGAAACATACTTTTCTAAAATCAGCATTTTGTCACTTTTGTCGATATAGGCAAATGTTACTATTTTGTGCATACTTCTCTTTCAGAACCATATCTAATATTGTTTGAATCATATAACCTTACCTATTTTATATTTAGAATCACTTTAAATAGTATATTTTAAAGTGGTCAAATTCTGGATCGTTACATTCTCCCGTACTAAAAAGAATTTCATCCTTGAAATTACCCAAAATAAAAGTTTGCCCAAAACATTTATCTTTAAACTTAATTCCAAATAATATACCTTTACAACCTAAGAGTATATACAAATCCCAAATTTTAAATTGGTTTTACTTAAAATTCGTCCGTCTAACAAATTTTAAAACCACCCATATTTAAATCCTCAAACTCTTAAATCTTTTTTTCTTTATAAATTAGATTTACAAATTATCCTTATCTAATTTCATTTACTCAAAGTATTTCACAATCTTTTACCAAAAGTTTTCACAAATTCCTTAACTTCGAGTTTGGTATGATTCGAAAATTTTCGACTCTCCAAAATCGTCAGAAATTCCGCTTTGTTTAATAGTTAGCAATCCCAATTTATTTTTAGTTTAAACACTTTTATAAAGATAACTAATCAATGATTCACATTATTTCTTTTATTTAAGAAAATTATATAGATCGAGTAACTCCAAAACAATCCAAGGAATTGGGTATGACCAATAGTATCATATATCCTCTTGATAAGAAGAGTAATACTTAAGAGAAGTGCTTACCATCCGAACACATCTCTTGCCCATTTTTAGTTTATTTTCAAGCCAATCGAATTAGTTATCATAAAATACCTCTTTTTATTTGAAATAATACCATTTTCAAAATCCTTTAGATATTACTTTGTAGAACCTATTTTATAAATTCATTTTATTTTATATTAATTTAGTTCATTTAAATTACCATTCTTTTACTCAAATTTAAATTCTCATTCCTTTTATATTTATCTTTTTAAACAATTATGTAAATACATTTTTATCTTATGTGTTCATTCCTTAAATAAATCTTATTATCAAACACCTTATAGTCAAATCGTGAAACTTACTTCACAAGGTATTTGTACTTAAACTTTTAAATTAAACAATTGATTAATTTATGATAGTAACTTAACATTTATCATTTCTTAATTTATTAGTGGGAACTAGTATTAAAGATCATAATTAACTTATCAGATTTCTTACTTATTGATTATCTGTATGAAACATCTTATAGTCAAATTGTGAAATTCTAATCACAAAATGTTCATATTTAAATGTCACTAATCTTGATTTCTAACTATACAACTTTTAAAAATATATACTTTGTATTCAAAATATAATCCTAGGTATAATTATTTCATTTACCAAATTTTTCAAAATCAGTGTGTCGGTTCGCCTTGTTCAAGTATTTAGGAACCCCTATCGATTACGTGGAACTCTCATGCATCGACCAGAATCCATATACCACTCAACAGATTGATCAACACAAAACATTTTTATATCTAATAACAAATACGCGCTCGTATATTATACACTCAAACTCATTCTAGGATGTTACTAAACCTATTTCTAATGACTTACTCATCCTAGGTATTACTTACCCTATCTCTAATGAGTCTTTACCCCAACAAAGCCAAGGTTTTCGCTTAACCTTCAGCTCTGATATTAAATGTAATGAACAGGTTTTTCGGACTCACCCCGGTAGATTTTTCAACTATAGGGCCATTCCTGCTTTTCAACATAGGGCCATTCTTGCTTTTCAACATGGAGGTGACTACATGTGGTACCTCAGATCTGCTTTTACGTCAAGCCTCTCGACTATCAATCAAACCTTTCACACTAGAGACATGTAAGGGTAAGAGTCTAAGCTTCATCACTATTCACAAAGCGAGAACCTCCTATCATGCTGAACATAATCAAGCAAATCTGGTACAAGTTCCTTCGTACCAATCATCGAATAAAAGATTAAGTGGTCAATTAACATTCAAAGAATTTTGTTTCTTTTCTTTTATCTTAGAAAAACTTAAATGTGATCTTTTAGAGCATCCGGACTCTCATTTTGATCTGTTCCACCCCTCGTAGATAAAGTGAAGGCCAGGTAAGTTAAGTCACAGGCGGGACAAATGTATTGGATGTTTTCGCATACTTAGTTTTTTATTATATTAAGTATTCTTCAATTATTGTTTAAGTGTTATAACAATTGATCTTAACCATTTATTAAAGCTTCCAAATCATCTTTATATTACTTAATTATTATTTAAAAATCATTTACAAAATATTTAGGAAAAATTGTTAATTTTAAAACTACATTTTAAAAGTTATTTAAATCTACAGTAAAAAGCGTTGCGAAAAGCGTTGCAAATAATAGTGTTTTAAAAGCTATATTCTTCAAACGACTTTAAAATCATTTAGAACTCCATCTTTTCAACTTAAATCTCTTTTAAGACATTTAAAAAGATTTTTAGAAAATATTTCATATTTTTAAAACATTTAAAATATCAATTTTAAACTTTGGTCACTTTACTACAAAAGCGCGATTTTTCTAGAAAATTATTTTGGACATATTTAAAGTATACAAGATGAAATCTTGATTTTCTTTCTTTATTTATTTAAACATATTAAAATGTTTACAAAAAATTTCTAACTCTTTTTAAAACTATTTCCAAAAGGTTTAAGCATTCCATATACACCATTGTATTTTCAAAAGGAAAGTGATTTCGTTTGTGCTGATTGACGTGTATTAACATAATTTGGTAAAATAATTTAACGATCACATCGGACAATAAATACTTGATTATCAAAGCATATATAAGCATCCACAGTAATCATAATACATCATCAAACATATATGTATATAAATATAGATAATAAACAGAGTATGTCCCCATAAACCAAAGCGATAAACTTCCTATCAACATTCTAATCAACCAACACTTCACTAACTACTTCCTACTCCATTGAACACTAGAAAATAAACACATTTTCCCTTCCAATAGCTTGGCCGAGGCTTGATGTGATATCCCGAAATTTCAAGAAATTTAAAATGCGATAATCTCTTAATTAATGATTTAAAATTGGCCAAAGTGTTATTTTCACACAATTTAATAATGAGTTGTTTTTGTTGGATCATAGGTTTTGATTGCTGACAATAAACAACAATTCACGATTCTACGACTACGTAACATCCAGACTCATCGGCTCAATATATGGTTTGTATAGTTATATATTTTAACAAGAGTCGTCAAATATGTATATAGAGTCTAGTTTAGTGCTTTGTTAAAATCTTTCCTCAAGAATCATCATTCACATTCAAATAAACTTGCTTGCATATTTTAATCAAAATCAAGTTTACAAAAAATGCATGAGGCAGGGATCAAACCCAGGTCACTAGTTTGGAAGGCAGATACTCTAACCAAATGAGCTACTACTGTTTTTGTTTAACAACAGGTCGGCTGACCGACCAGGATCTTCGGTCGACCGACCCTGTGTCAAGTGCATAGATACTCTCTGTTTTGTGTACGATTTTAAACTCGGCTGACCAGCCAGTTTTCTCGGTCGACCGACCTGAACATAACGGCTAGTTTTCTGAAGAGTTGCGATTGTTTCATGAAGAGGAATGTCCCTTAATCCAAGAGATACGGACACAACTTTTGATTGAAACTCTTCATGAAAGATTGTAACTATTCTACAACTATATAAACATGTTCAAATCACTTCTACAACAATCGATTCTGTTTTATATTTCTGAAATCTATCCTCTATTTATTTCTGCAAATAAAAGCATTCATTCTCATTCAATATCTCTAGAATCTCTGAATTAATTTATATACTTCGATTCTACGAGATTATCTTCCTTCTAAATCTTCACAAACACTACATATTCTTAAGGATTTGATTATAGAAAATTGTACTATCAAAAGACAATCTGTGTTATTCAGAACACACTCGTCAACAAAGTATTTGTATTAAGTAGAAGTCCTCTTCGGTTGTTGAGGCGGAAAAATTCCTGTTCGGCTGCTCAGGTGTGATATGCCTATTCCTCCGGGTTAAGTGAGGGGTTTAGTCTAAATCCAGAGGATATTCTAGGACTGGACGTAACGGGAAGTTCGAACCAGTATAAAAATTCCTGGTGTGCTTACTTTAATTTTTATTTTACTGCTATTATCGGTTTCCGCATTTATATATTATATTATGCGATCCTTAGTACTGCACGTACACTTTCATTTGGTATCAGAGCCTGGTATCTAGAGATCGTAACAACATCCTAGAATAAATGGCTACAAAGAGATCTAGTCAAGGCAATAAGAAGAGGAAGAGCAATAAAGAAAAATCAAAGGAGCAAACAAACAAATGCTTCATGGCAAAAGATAATGAGGTTAGTGATCTAACTTTTGATGATATGATAGAAATAAATTCAGAACTTCTAGACACTTTAAAAAGTCTCAAAAGAAATATAAGGAAGCTCTAGAAAATCAGAAGAAAGCAGAATTCGAAAGAGATATGCTTAAAGACGAGAAGAAAATATTAGAAGAAGAACTTGAGAAAATTCAAGATTCACTCTTTGACAATTCTCAACTCGCTCTATTAAGTCAAGAAATAGAAGCTCAAAAAGAAAAGAATAATGCTCTAGCTTCTGAGAATCATGAGTTAAAAACAAAAATTAAAATTGTTGAGTTAGATAACACTAGTCTCAAAACTAATCTTGATGACATTACTAAAAATATTTCAATTTTAATAAAGGGAGAGAAAATTTATCCAGGATTATTGAAAATTCTCAACCTGCTTCAAATAAAAAGGGATTAGGTTATGTTAAGAATTCAAAAGCTCACAATGATAAAAGTGGTTTAGGATATAAAAAAATTGATCGTAGAAATAGCACTAGATATGCTTTCATGTATAGTAAAAATGATAGTGCTAATACTAAATTTCGAGTAAATCCTAAATCCAATTTTTATAGAAATTCAAGTACTGCTATGACCTATAATGTTGATAATTTCTCTAGAAGTACAAAATCATTAACAGGAAACATGAATAAAAATTATCTAAGTATTTGGGTTCCTGTTAATTGGAAAAACAGAGAAAAATAATTGATAATTATTTTAATATGATAGTTAATAATGAAAATTATATTTATAATGGTTCAACCACACCCAAATGGGTATGGTTTCCTAAAAATTAGGAAATTATAAGAAGCCTGGGTATCGCATGCTTTAAATGTTAATTTTTTTGATACCTTACATTATAAGTAGTAGTTATTTTGTTTTATATTGTTCTATGTTAACACTTATGTGAAATATAATTTATATCATCATATAAACTCTCCTTTTTGTCGATGACAAAGGGGGAGAAAGATATTTCTCTAACACTATTTGCAGGAATAAATCATGCAAGCACAAATTAAGGGGGAGAAAAGATTAATTATTTACAGGAATATATAGCATAGATTCAAGGGAGAAATCTAAAGCACAATTACAGGAATATATTCGGTGAGGGAGATAAGATCAACAAAGCTTGTCAAAGATTCGTTCATAGCAAATGAAGTTTTCATCATCAAAAAGGGGGAGAATGTTGGATCATAGGTTTTGATTGCTGACAATACACAAGAATTCACGATTCTACGACTACGTAACATCCAGACTCATCGGCTCAATATATGGTTTGTATAGTTATATATTTTAACAAGAGTCATCAAATATGTATATAGAGTCTAGTTTAGTGCTTTGTTAAAATCTTTCCTCAAGAATCATCGTTCACATTCAAATAAACTTGCTTGCATATTTTAATCAAAATCAAGTTTAAAAAAATGCATGGAGCGAGGATCGAACCCGAGTCACTAGTTTGGAAGGCAGGTACTCTAACCAAATGAGCTACTACTGTTTTTGTTTAACAACAGGTCGGCTGACTGACCAGGATCTTCGGTCGACCGACCCTGTGTCAAGTGCACAGATACTCTCCGTTTTGTGTACGATTTTAAACTCAGCTGACCGGCCAGTTTTCTCGGTCGACCGACCTGAACATAACGGCTAGTTTTCTGAAGAGTTGCAATTGTTTCATGAAGAGGAATGTCCCTTATTCCAAGAGATACAGACACAACTTTTGATTGAAACTCTTCATGAAAGATTGTAACTATTCTACAACTATATAAACATGTTCAAATCACTTCTACAACAATCGATTCTGTTTTATATTTCTGAAATCTATTCTCTATTTATTTCTGCAAATAAAAACATTCATTCTCATTCAATACCTCTAGAATCTCTGAATTAATTTATATACTTCGATTCTACGAGATTATCTTCCTTCTAAATCTTCACATACACTACATATTCTTGAGGATTTGATTATAGGAAATTGTACTATCAAAAGACAATCCGTGTTATTCAGAACACACTCGTCAACAAAGTATTTGTATTAAGTTGAAGTCCTCTTCGGTTGTTGAGGCGGAAAAATTCCTGTTCGGTTGCTCAGGTGTGATATACCCATTCCTCCGGGTTAAGTGAGGGGTTTAGTCTAAATCCAGAGGATATTCTGGGACTGGACGTAGAACGGGAAGTTCGAACCAGTATAAAAATTCCTGGTGTGCTTACTTTAATTTTTATTTTACTGCTATTATCGGTTTCGGCATTTATATATTATATTATACGATCCTTAGTACTGCACGTACACTTTCAGTTTTTAAATATAGATATAAATAGATTTTTAAATAGAATAATTATTTAAAAATTTAATTTGTGTTATTTTACAAATTTGATTTTTAAATAGACTTATTATTTTCAAATTTAATAAGTATTGTTTAAATGTGTATATAGTGTATTTAAATTGATTTTAAATAGGATAATTATTTACAATCAATAATGTGTTTGTTTAAAATTGATATCTATATTTATTTGAATTGATTTTAAATTGGATTTTAAATTGAATTTGAAATTTGGATTTAAATTTGAATTTAAAGGATAATTATTTTAAAAATATTTTGGATATAAAATATGGATAAGGTTTTTATTTAAAATAAGATTGTTTTATATAATTTTCTTTAAAGGAAATTTATTTATAAAAATTTAGAAAGTATTTATTTAATAGTAAATAAATAAAAAAGTTTTATATTTACATTTAAAAATGGATTAAATATAGTATATATGATTTTATTTAAAATATAATTGGTTTTTATTTTCTTTTCTTTTAAAAGTTTTATTTATGTAAAATTAGAAAAGCATTTATTAATTTAGAAAGATATTTATTTATTAGGAAATTTATTTCAAAAGTTTTTAAAATCATTTATAAATAATATAAAAAAGTGCATAATTACAAGTGTAATTAAATCAAGAGATAAGTAACATGTGTAAACAAATAAACAATGGTAATCGGCAAGTGTCATCTTTTATTTTATTTTATTTTTAATTGGATTCTAGCTGAGTGGTTCGTACCAATCGTTTGTGAGTCAATGCAAGGAAAGCGTTCAGGAAGGATACGTTGGGAGTCGGCTTTGTGGATTCGAAGCAATGGACTCGAAGAAGAGGGATTCGAAGCAATGGGTTCGAAGAAGAGGGATTCGAAGCATGGGTTCGAACCAGGCAGAGCGCACGAAGCCTTGATCTCGAATCCATCATATCTTCCAGACCGTTGGTCCAAATGCAATGAAATTTTTACAGGAGCTTACATACATGTTGAAGAATGTTCACACCAAATTTCAGCTCAGTTGGATGGTTTCTTGATCGATTCGAACCTTACTTCGAATCGATTCCAAAGTGGGCCCGGATCTCCAGGTTTCGGCCGTGTGGGCCCCCTCACGTGCTAGAAGCGGTCTACCAGATTTTTAGGAGAAATATTATCCTCCTACACCTATAAATAAAGCCCCTGGTCATTCAGAAAAGGGGTCGGAGAATTTGAAGAGAGAAAGCACGCCCGGACGCTGCCAAAATCATTCCATATCATCATTGCTGCTATTTATTTCAAGTTTTGGACTTTGTAACTGCTGTAATCATCTGTAATCATCAAGTATAATCAATAAAAGGATAAAAGACTTTGGAGTGGACGTAGGCCGGAGATAGCCGAACCACTATAAAACTTGTGTCTCTGCTCTTTACTTTTGGATTGCTGTTTAATATTTGCTGAGATCCGAGATTTGTGTTTGAATATTATTGATTTATATTCATACACTGGTGCTTTCACGGTATTCGGGGTTTGTGACCAATTTTGGCGCAAACACTTTGGTGCTTTCACTGAGAAGGACTAGCACCCGCTACATCGGATTTGAAGTTTGGATTTGAAGAAGTTTGAGGAGTTTCGATTTGAAGACAATGACTAGGCAAAACAGTAGAAGGCAAAGGGCTGAGCGAAGCCAACAGGAAGGAAGTCAACAAGCATCCCCCGGAGCTGGGGAAGGACAGGCTTCAATCTACATAACTCGGGATGAAATGGAAGCTATGACGAATTCTTTGCAGGAGAGATTGTTGAAGAGCCAACAGGAAATGATGCAGACTTTCTTCGAGCAAATGAGAGCTGCAGGGATGCAGAACTTAGGAATAGCTACCGCCGCTGTGGATGCAGAACAGGGGACTAGGGTCGTGGAACCCAATGGAGGACGAGATACGGAGCCAGAAGGCAATCAACAAGGGCTTGGGGGCAGGCCCACGGGATCCAACACAGGAGGACCTCTGGAAGGAGTTTAACGAGCTAGAGCTAACGTTGCTGCTAGTGAACCACACGAGGAATATGTACCGGAGTTCCCTCGGGGGCATGGGGGGCAACCCCCAACAGACAATACCGGATTAGTAGAAATCATCAGAAGAACTGTGCGAGGTGGTTTGACCAACGGGGACTTGGAAGGAGTGAATAGGAGTCCGTTTGCTCGGAAATAAGGATGGCTCAGAATCCACCTAAGTTTAAGCTACCTAACGTGGAGGTATATGATGGTAAGGCAGACCCAACTGATCACTTGATGAGGTACACCAGACACATGGAGGTGCTGGGAGCATCGGAGGAAGTGATGGCCCGATGCTTCCCTTTGTATCTGACGGACTTAGCCGCAATGTGGTTTAGGCAGCTGGGAGAAGGATCTATCAGGACTTGGAGAGAATTGGTGGAAAAGTTTTTGGGACAGTTTCGGGTCCACGTCAAGAGGCCGAAGAATGTGATGACATTGACATCGGTGAAGCAAAGGATGGATGAATCGCTTAGAGCTTTTCTGACTCGATTCAGTGCGGCAGTCGCTTCGGTGGATCAGCCTGATCCATCGAAGGTTTTAATGGCAGCAGTATCAGGAGTCAGGGAGGACTCAGATTTCAAGGTATCTCTGATACGAGATCCCCTGCAGGATCTCGACGAATTCTTTCACGAGGCAGAAAGGTTCCTTCGGCAGGAGGATGCGAGTACGGATTTAAAGGTGAAAAGGGTTAATGCAACTCAGGATGTAGGACCATCCAGCAAAGGTTTGGATAAAGACAAAGGGAAAAGGAAGTTGGATGATGATTCTGGAAACGCTAGGAAGCGATGGAAGGATCCAAAGTTTTCCACATACACAGGATTGAACGAGACACTGGAGCGGATATACCTGGGTACTCGGAATCGCCTTCCTTACCGGAAGCCGGCTAGGAGAGAACCATCAGAACGGGAGAGGACATCAGGAAGGCACTGCCTCTTCCATGATTTAGATGGACATGATACCAACAACTGCAGGCACTTTAAGGATATAATCGAGGAGCATGTAAGGAATGGACAATTACGGCAATATGTCAGAACTCGGAATGCAAAGGTGGAGCAGGAGCAACCACCGATTACCTCACACCGTGATGATGTGAGGCCCAGGGATGATGGTCGATTGATCATCCACTAATCAGGATAATATGAAATAAGTAGCGAACTACTGGCAAGCAATCCAGTCATTAACACATGTACGGGGACAGAAATAACCCCTAGGCATGCTCTGAATGATGATAAACTGCGATGCTGTGGTTCGTGAAATTTATCTTTTGCTTTTTGATTGGACACTGCTTTTCTTTCTGGATTTGGTTTTGGAGTTTGGATTGAACTCCTGGTTTTGCTTGGTTTTTGGTTTGAATTTTCCTTTGGTTGATTGTTTTCGGTTTTGGATGCTGGTTTGGATTTCTGATTCTTTGGTATTGATTTGGATTTTTGGGATTTGGATTCTGGATTGGATTTTGATTTGAATTATTATCTGGTTTTTGATAAACGGTCGTCGGGTATGGATTATGCCTGGCAAGGGGTGAGTCACTTTGCCCGAACGTGGTAAATTGGCTCGTTCAGGTCGTCAAGTATGGACTATGCTTGGCAAGGGTCCAGAGTGACCAGGATTCGGCCTAGGACTTAGGCCATGTATTATCAACCGTTATTTTCAGTTCGTTGAGTATGGACTATGCTCAACAAGGGTCCGGAGAGATCAGGATTCTGCTTAAGACTTAAGTCATGGCTTCGCACAGCGTCCAGGGACACTGGACCAAGGTCGCCAAGTGTGGATTACGCCTGGCAAGAACCCGGAGAGGTTAGCTCAACGTCTAGGGACACTGGACCACAGTCATCAAGTATGGATTGCGCTTGGCAAGAGCCCGGAGAGGTTACAAATTTGGATATCGAGCCGGAGAGGTCTTGGATTCGGTTATTGGCTATTGGACAAGGATGGATTAGGACACGGTTGTCGAGTTCGAATGGATATGGAAGTGGCTAAGGCTTTGGTTGTTGGATCTGGAATTGGACGTCGACTCGGAGCAATCAAGGATGATATACTCTGGCAATATGGCTATGGACTTCGGATATTAGATTCGGAACTATTCAAAACACGCCTTGTTATCACAAGGCATGTTTTGGGGGGCAGAGTGTTATCCCATTTTTGGTCAAAACTGGAATATCAACAAATTGGCAAGGAATTATGGGTATCAGGATTGGAGATCGGTTGGAATCGAGGCTACGATCGATATCGTCAAAATTTGGTTGAACTCCGATCGGGACAAAATTAATTGGAAATGATGATAAGGACTGGGAAATGCTATGTTTTAAACTTCAGGTTAATCGGAGTTCGTATGGAGGAGTTATGATCGATTCAGGGTAGGAGAGGTATGCTGTTCGAATCCATCGAGGGGGTCAAGGTGGTGCTCGGTTCGAATCCATCGTATTCGAACCCATCAGGTTCGCATCGATCGAGGGCAAGGCACAGGGATGGTTCGAATCGATACACTTCATATTGATTGGCATGGACGAGACTCGGTTACTTCGTATAGATCAAAAGGAAATATGGAGGTTCTTCGAATCGATTCCCTTCGTATCGATTAGGTTGGAATGGCTTCGAATAGATAGCATTCATATCAATCAATATGGATACGAACTCCGCGTTCGTATCGATCAGGTGGGAAAGGTCGATGGATCATGGCTCGATAGCTGGATTTAAATAGAAAGACGTATGGAGTTTACTACGAATCGATGTACTTCACCTCGATGTAATATGACGGAATGGATGCACGGATGTCCTTCGTATCGATCAGTATTGGATCGATACGAAAGGGAAGTGTTTGGATTCTAGCTGAGTGGTTCGTACCAATCGTTTGTGAGTCAATGCAAGGAAAGCGTTCAGGAAGGATACGTTGGGAGTCGGCTTTGTGGATTCGAAGCAATGGACTCGAAGAAGAGGGATTCGAAGCAATAGACTCGAAGAAGAGGGATTCGAAGCAATGGGTTCGAAGAAGAGGGATTCGAAGCATGGTTCGAACCAGGCAGAGTGCACGAAGCCTTGATCTCGAATCCATCATATCTTCCAGACCGTTGGTCCAAATGCAATGAAATTTTTACAGGAGCTTACATACATGTTGAAGAATGTTCACACCAAATTTCAGCTAAGTTGGATGGTTTCTTGATCGATTCGAACCTTACTTCGAATCGATTCCAAAGTGGGCCCGGATCTCCAGGTTTCGGCCGTGTGGGCCCCCTCACGTGCTAGAAGCGGTCTACCGGATTTTTAAGAGAAATATCAGCCTTCTACACCTATAAATAAAGCCCCTGGTCATTCAGAAAAGGGGTCGGAGAATTTGGAGAGAGAAAGCACGCCCGGACGCTGCCAGAATTATTCCATATCATCATTGCTGCTATTTATTTCAAATTTTGGACTTTGTAACTGCTGTAATCATCAAGTATAATCAATAAAAGGAAAAAAAAAATTTGGAGTGGACGTAGGCCGGAGATAGCCGAACCACTATAAAACTTGTGTCTCTGCTCTTTACTTTTGGATTGCTGTTTAATATTTGCTGAGATCCGAGATTTGTGTTGGAATATTATTGATTTATATTCATACACTGGTGCTTTCACGGTATTCGGGGTTTGTGACCAATTTTGGCGCAAACATCGGGTGTGAACCGAAGTAATGTGCTGTGCAGTTTAAAAAAAGATTTTAACAAGGTTTTTGAAAATTTAAAAAAATAAGTTTAAGACTGTTTTTTTATAAATTACTTTATATATAATAAATGTTTTCTTTAACATTTTGTTAAGAAGTTTGAAATTTTTTTAATTTAAATTTTGTTAAGTAAATCTAAAGTTATTTTAAACTTAAGTTAGAAATGGAATTTTAAAGATTTTTATAAAAGGAAGATATTAAATTTAAATTGAAACTAGATTTAAAAACTATTACTTGATAATGTTTAAACATTTAAGGGTAAGTTATGATTTGTAACTTTAGATTATCAAGTTGAATGAGTATTTCAAAACTTAATTTAATTAAGTAAAGTTATTTATAAAGATAAAATGGTTTAAAAATGTTTAATGATGATTAAGGCATTAATAAGATGATATTTATCTTAAGACAATTAAGGTTTTAATGATTTGGGATTAATTAAGTTAATTAAGAATTTAAGTATAATTAATTTATTTAATTAATTAATGATAAAGAATTAATTAAGTAATTAATTAAGAATAATTAATTAATTTAATTAATTAATGATTAGGATTGATTAATTAATGATAAGAGATTAATTAATTTGTAATTAGACATTACATAATTAAGTAATTAGAGATTAACTAGTTGGTAATTAAAAAGTACTTAATTAAGTTCTATTAATTAATAATTAAGTTTTATTAATTAAGAGATTTTTTATCTATAATTAAAGATTAATTAAGGGTTAATTTATTGTTAATTAAGGATTGATTAACTAGTAATTAAGAAATACTTAATTTGTAATTAAGTTTTATTAATTGATAATTAAGATTTATTAATTAATAATTAAAGAATAATTAATCTATAATTAAAAATTAATTAATTTGTTTAAAGGGTAATTAAGGGATGAATCACCCAGTTGTAATTAGTATAATGAATGTGATTAATTTAAGTTAATCAATTTGTTAATTAATTAAAGATAGTCACTTGGTAATTAATTAAGTATTATTACTTAATGAGATTGATAAGTGTAATTGCCTAGGATAAGAAATTAATGTATAATTACTGGATGTAATTAATTAAAGAGAATTACTTAATGGGAAGCAATTAAAGGATAATTACTTAGTAGAAGTAATTAAGGGTTAATTACTTGGTGTAATTAATTAAAGGATTAATATAATTAATTAAGAAATTATTTAATTAATATAAGTAATTACAGGATGGTAATTACTGTTTACGATTAATTAAGGTTGATTAATGGAAGTGATTTATTAAAGTTTAATTAATTAATGAAATTAATTATGGATTAATGTAATTAATTATAGTTAATGAATTAATGGAAGTAATTAATTAATGATTATTAATTAATGTAATTAATGAGAGTAATTAAGGGTTGATTAATTAAGATTAATTAATCAATAATAAGTGATTGTAAGGTAATTAATTAATTGTAATTAATTAAGGATTAATGTAATTAATTATAGTTAATGAAGTAATTAAAGGTTAATTACTATAATAGTTTGTAGATAATTAATTTGTGTAATTAATTAAGGGTTAATTACTTAATGTAATTAAAGGATGATTAATCAAGGGTGATTAATTAAGATGATGATTAATTAATTGGTTTGTAATTAATTAATGGTTAAGTAAGCAAGATGTTAGAGATGAAAATAATTAATTTAATTTATTTTAAATTAATTAGAGATGAAGTAATTAATTTAATTTAATTTAAATTAATTATAGATGTGTGATTAATAGATCTTTGCTTATGGATGGCTGAATGTTATTGAATTCCTTGATTTGTTTATCTCTGATATGGGATATGTGTTGCTGTGTGATATGAGATGATTTGATTAAATTGTGATGATATGGATTATCTATTTATGGATATGTGAATTATCTATCTGTTTGAATATAGATAATGATTTGAATTGAATTGTTTTAACTTTAAAACAACTTGGACCCAAAAGATGGCGTTTTGGATTTCGATGAGACCAGGATCGGGTTTTCAGATTTGGATATTCGAAAACCACATCGATCCAAATTCAAACGTTAGGTCATGAATCTCAAGTGAAGATGAAGATTCAGAGTGTAAGGGTTATTGTCGTTAACTCTGAGGGTGATTCCAAAATGAGTGTAATGAGATAATGCCTTCGGTTTCGTTCGAACACGGAACGAACTTGTACGGATTGAACGCTTTCAGAACATCGTCAGGTGGATGATAAGCATTCTAAGATAGATGTGCTCTATAAAGGTAATCGTTGCCTCAAGCCTCATCAACCGGGAATGGCTAAAACAGGGGAGGTGCAGCAAGGCTAAGTGGGTAGCACCCAAGTAGGATAAGATTTACCTCTGTGTAGAGTCCCTTTTTATTCGGCTGTGTGGGCGGTTGCTAGCTACAACCATGTGGTTTTCTTATTCAAGACTGTCCAGTAAGGGATGGTTCCGACTTTGTGTTGCAGAGGGTCGGGAGTGATCCTCGGTACGTTGATCTAGGCCACGTACTGTGACGGGCGGTACCCCTGTAGCCCTGCCATTGTATGGAATCCAATCTTCAATAAGTGTCGTACGTTTTAGTTGTGTCCAACTATGTTGGAACGTGAGATGTAAGCATTCCAGCTATTTCTGTATTTTACTTGAAAACCCTAGACCCTGTTATAATATCACTGGATTTCCTATCAAATGTTTTGGTTAGCGTAGGGTAAAAACTTACCCATGTTTATGTGTGGGGAGTCTTACATGATACCTTTTGTTTTCAAAGGTTTCGAAGTTAAGCAACTTAAACCCGTTTGCTCACACCAGACCCATGTTTGATCCAGAGTTTATTTCTATTTTTATTAAACTCTTGGGTACTCAAATTTTTACGAGTAGCCAAGGGATTCAGGTTAGCTTTAACAAATTCTGGAGGAGATATGGAGCAGGAGGCTCCAGCATTGTAGATATATAGTGGTTCCGCTGTGTTGATCTCTGAGTCGTTTGTTTGAGTTGTATCTTGTGTTGTAATAACTAAACGGGTGTTTATAACTATCTAGTATGTGATGTATAAGCTATATAACTCTGATGTATGTTGATACTATGTAATATTTATATGATTAATATAATTTTTTCATTCCGCTATTGAGATTCTGATGTTGTTTCTTTCTTTCTTCTATATCTTTTCTCTACTCTATCCCTTTCTTTCTTAATAATGATGTGCCTTTCTGTGGAGAGTAAGGCGGGTCGTTTCAGTTGGTATCAGAGCATAGATTGAGCGAATACCTAGGCTCTGCAGTGGTGTCTTTCTTGAGAGAGCGTAATTGTAATTTTTATATAAATATAAATATAAATATATTCTACCTGATTTGTTGGGTTACCTGTTTGAGTTTTCCAATATGAGATCTAGAAATAGGAAGGGTAGTGGTGTGTGTAGCACCACTACCAATGGAAGAAGTCTGAGTGTTGAGGTTGGAAGTGTATCTGTCGAGACTGTAGACCTAATACCGTCTCGAGTAAGCTTTGCATCGTGGTGTAAGGATTTCACCAATCTCTGAAGGAAACCTGTTAAGGTTCGGAGTCCATTATTGAAGTGTAAGTTAATTATGCTCGTGTGAGCGGATTTTCGAGAGTTTGGATCGATCGGTTATGCAGAAGCGAGTGATGGTATTTTGGCAACTTCAGGAAGAAGCAACTGCATGGTGAGACGCAGTGACTATGGATGTTTTCGAAGATGTTTTCTTTGGAACAAGTTTAAGGAAGTGTGTTTGCATCAGTGATCAGACAAGTTTCGGTAGGATGTTTGTGTTTGGTTTGAAGCCCAAGTTTCTTGAGGAGATGTCTGCCTATCTCAAGGCTCTGTGTGGGATTTGTTGATATAGTTTTGAGGATCAAGGAGCTTTGGATATAAGTCTTTGGCATTTGAGGCAGTGATGCAGCTGGGTAGTGTTCTATGTGCCAGCAGGAAGATCTTTTGGCTTAGAAGTTTCCTAGAGGTGGAGTTCAGAAGCTGCAGAGTGGATCCATTTCTTCGATGAATTGGTTGGCCAAGCATAAGCTGTTCTAATTTGTGAAGAGAGAACAGTATTTCTGGATACTGATCTAGATAGGATCGCAAAAGTGACCCGTGATAGTTTGAGTGATTATCTTGGATAATTTTAGCTCAGGATCATGGCATCTCTAGAGGATGTAGGAGATAGAGAGTTGTCAGAGATTTTTTCGGATGTCTTCGGGGAAGTCAGAGGTTTGTTTGCATTAGAGATTGAGTTCCGTATCGACTTGGTTCATGGAGCTACCGGTAATTCAGCTAGGTAGAAGGATGTCTCCTAGGAAGAGGTTTTTCGTGAAGCAGTCAATATTTCATAGAACTTCTGAGCTTTCTCTTTGTGGATCTGTTGAACTTTGTTTCTGGGATGTGTCGGTCAAGTTTGTGCTCATGTTCATCGACGACATTCTCATCTGTTCCAAATCAGAGTTGCGCAGCGAAAGCAAGGTGGCAGCTATTCTTGAGTGGAAGCAACCGAAAGTTGCAGTGTTTTGGATTAGAGGGTTTCTACAGGTAATTTCCAGGATCTGAAGGCGAGATTGGCAAATGCTCCTGTTTTGTCTTTTCCTGATAAGGAAGTTAGTAATCTACTGATGATTGTGAAATAGAGTTGATTTGGGTAGATCTTGAGAGGATCATTTTGTTGAGATATTTTTGGCTCAGTTGGTTTCAAGAGGCATCAACGAAGGTTGAGCTGATCAGGAAGGATGTAGGCAGCCTAAGATCGTCAGAAGAGTTTTTTGGTTAAGAGACGGAGGAATTTGGAATTCGAAGTTGAAGATTTGGATTTTGGATGAGGTTTTCTCTAGTAAAGGGAGCAGTAAACATGTGTAATACTGGGAGGCTAGCTCTGGGTATATTGGATATTTTCTATGTTCTGGTAAGGATGAGTGTTTTGGTCTATAGGGTTGAATTGCCAGTTTGGAAGACTGGGATTCAATGTATGTCACATGTCTGTGAAGGAGTACGTGTATGATCCATCTTTGGTTGTGGAACCAGCAGTTTAGGAGGATTTGGATGTTGGGTCGGTCTTGATTGTGGTTAGATCGCTTGTGTAGATGGTAGATCTAGATGTGTAGGAGCTCGGTAGCTTAGTGGTGTAGCTAGTTTGGATTTAGTAGAGCGAGTATCCCTGTGACTGTACCTGGGAAACTCTGGATAATTTTAGGAAGCTTATCCAAATCTGTGTCCGGATAGCTAGAGTTGTTTGATAGAATAAATTGTTTGTTTGGATTATCTTTGTTTTAAATTTCGGGGAAGAAATTCTTTTAAGGGGGGAGGAATGTGATATCCTGGAATTTCAAGAAATTTAAAATGTGATAATCTCTTAATTGATTATTTAAAATTGGAAAAAGGGTTATTTTCAAACAAATAATAATGAGTTGTTTTTAAATATAGATATAAATAGATTTTTAAATGGAATAATTATTTACAAATTTAATTTGTGTTATTTTATAAATTTGATTTTTAAATAGACTTATTATTTTCAAATTTAATAAGTATTGTTTAAATGTGTATATATATGTGTATTTAAATTGATTTTAAATAGGATAATTATTTACAATCAATAATGTGTTTATTTAAAATTGATATCTGTATTTTTTGAATTGATTTTAAATTGGAATTTGAATTGAATTTGAAATTTGGATTTAAATTTGAATTTAAAGGATAATTATTTAAAAATATTTTGGATATAAAATATGGATAAGGTTTTTATTTAAAATAAGATTGTTTTATATTATTTTCTTTAAAGGAAATTTATATAAATTTAGAAAGTATTTATTTAATAGTAAATAAATACAAAAGTTTTATATTTACATTTAAAAATGGATTAAATATATTATATATGATTTTATTTAAAATATAATTGGTTTTTATTTTATTTTCTTTTAAATGTTTTATTTATTTCAAATTATAAAAGCATTTATTAATTTAGAAAGGTATTTATTTATTAGGAAATTTATTTCAAAAGCTTTTTAAATCATTTATAAATAATATAAAAAAGCGCATAATTACAAGTGTAATTAAATCAAGAGATAAATAACATGTGTAAACAAATAAACAATGGTAATAGACAAGTGTCATCTTTTATTTTATTTTCTTTTATTTTAATCTAAAATAACTTATATAAACTTCTATCTTTCCCCTTCATTTCCTTTTTCTATCTTCTTTTCAAAAACTAAAGAAATTCACTTACAAAGAAAATCTCAGATCCTTATGCAAACATTTTCAAATCTGAAACCATTCTCAAAACGAAATCAAAAATCTGTAATCATTTTCAAAAGCTCAAACTCAAGTTCAAAATCTAAATCTATAACCAATCCTCAGTTCAAAACTTATACACTACAAGTATCTTTGAAATCATTAAACCTGTAAAACATTTTTCTAAAGCCTGTAATCTTTTCCCCAAAACAACCTGAAACATTTCCTCTGAAACAAAGCTCAACCAGAAATGAATCAAAGCCTGAAAATTCATTTCCAAACTCATAATCAAACCCTGTAACCATTTTATGCCTCAAGCCTATAAACCTCTTTTATCAATGCCTGGAACATTTTCAAAATTGCAACCTGGGATCAAAGTTGAATCATCATCATGTTCCAGACTAGTTCATTTGACAAAGCAATACAAAGCTTTAAGAATCCAAAACTGTTTCAAAGCTTCAGTTTCAACCCAATTTTCAAACTTTCTGCATTTTATCTAAAAGGTGAGTAAAGAATTTATTTAAAAGCTTAAGTAAATAAATCTGTGCTTATGGATTTTTTGTGATGATGATTGCTCTGCATGTGTATATATAAGTGTATTATCTATGTATATAAATGTGTATGGACTGTGCATGTATATTTTGTTTGCTCTTCTCTGTTTTCAAACTACAATGATTACGAATAAAAGAAAAATTCAAAACTCCTTATCTGATCGTTGTTAGGATTTGATTTTTAAACATGATATGTTTGTTTAAACATGAATTAAAGTTTAAAGTTTATTCAAGCAAAATAGATGTGAGAATTTTCTGGAGTCAAAATAGTACAGTAGAAACTCTAAGTACATGATTAAATCAAATATTATAATTTGTTGTTTCAGGATCGTAACTCGAATCCACTTTGAAAGCTAGGATTTTTAAAACGAAAATCTCAATTTTTAATGAAGTATTGTGTATGCAATTTTATAATGACTGGAAATTGGTTATGGGGCAATTTCTGGCGATCTTTGGGTAACAAGGCCTCGGGGTTTCGTCTAAAGCAAGGCTGGTGATCAGGGATGTTGGGAAAAATGGAGGGAGTGGCGACTGTTCGCCGTGGCGACAGCGGTAGGTCAAACTAGGTTTTAAACCTAGTTTTTGTTGAGGTTAGTTTTGTGATCACTGCGTCGTCTTCAGGTGATCGAGTGGCATGAGACTCGGTGGAAGGCAGCATGGAAGGTTCATGGAGGTGTGGCTGGAGTTTTTGGTGTTTCGGTGAACGACGACGGTTGTTTGAAGCATTTTTAGGTTGGGTGTCTGGTTCCAGTTTTCAACTGGATGGCTCGATTTCGATCTATAGCTTGTGCAAGTGTTCTGATGGTCGGAGCTGGTTGTTATGGCAATAAGTGACATGCCAGAAGGATCATCAGTGGTCAGAGCAGATTCTGGCGATGGTGCATGTGCACGAGGTGGTTCTCGTGTCAGTGTTTTGGTTGTGATATTCGCTCGAAGAAATGATCGAGGGTTTGGGGTTGTAGCTCGAGTTTGTACTCGAGTAGTTGTGTGTGTGTTTAACCTGCATATTTTAAACTTAAAATTAATTTAAGTTTTTCTTGAATGGAAGAGAAAGAGAACTCGGGGTTAGACCCGATTGGTCTTCGGGTGTGACCCGAAGCAATGTGCTGTGCAGTTTAAAAATATATTTTAACAAGGTTTTTGAAAATTTAAAAAAATAAGTTTAAAACTTTTTTTTATAAATTACTTTATATATAATAAACGTTTTCATTAACATTTTGTTAAGAAGTTTAATTATTGTTTAATTTAAATTTTGTTAAGTAAATCTAAAGTTATTTTAAACTTAAGTTAGAAATGGAATTTTAAAGATTTTTATAAAAGGAAGCTTTTAAATTTAAATTGAAACTAGATTTAAAAACTATTACTTAATAATGTTTAAACATTTAAAGGTAACTTATGATTTGTAACTTTAGATTATCAAGTTGAATGAGTATTTCAAAACTTAATTTAATTAAGTAAAGTTATTTATAAAGATAAAATAGTTTAAAAATGTTTAATGATGATTAGGGCATTAATAAGATGATATTTTATCTTAAGATAATTAAGGTTTTAATGATTTGGGATTAATTAAGTTAATTAAGAATTTAAGTATAATTTATTTATTTATTTAATTAATGATAAAGAATTAATTAAGTAATTAATTAAGAATAATTAATTTAGTTAACTAATGATTAGGATTGATTAGTTAATGATAAGGGATTAATTGGTTTGTAATTAGAAATTACTTAATTAAGTAATTAGAGATTAATTAATTGGTAATTAAGAACTACTTAATTAAGTTCTATTAATTAATAATTAATAATTAAGAGATTTTTAATCTATAATTAATGATTAACTAAGCGTTAGTTAATTATTTATTAAGGATTGATTAACTGGTAATTAAGAAATACTTAATTTGTAATTAAGTTTTATTAATCGATAATTAAGATTTATTAATTAACAATCAAAGAATAATTAATCAATAATTAAAGATTAATTAATTTGTTTAAAGGGTAATTAAGGGATGAATTACCCAGTTGTAATTAATATAATGAATGTGATTAATTTAAGTTAATCAATTTGCTAATTAATTAAATATAGTCACTTGGTAAACGATTAAGTATAATTACTTAATGAGATTGATAAGTGTAATTACCTAGGATAAGTAATTAATGTATAATTACTTGATGTAATTAATTAATGGGAATTACTTAATGGGAAGTAATTAAAAGATAATTACTTAGTAGAAGTAATTAAGGGTTAATTACTTGGTGTGATTAATTAAAGATTAATATAATTAATTAAGAAATTAATTAATTAATGTAAGTAATTACATGATGGTAATTACTATTTACGATTAATTAAGGTTGATTAATGGAAGTGATTAATTAAAGTTTAATTAATTAATGTAAATAATGATGGACCAATGTAATTAATTATAGTTAATTACTTAATGGAAGTAATTAATTAAGGATCGTTAATTAATGTAATTAATGAGAGTAATTAAGGGTTGATTAATTAAGATTAATATATCAATAATAAGTTATTATATGGTAATTAATTAATTGTAATTAATTAAGGATTAATGTAATTAATTATAGTTAATGAAGTAATTAAAGGTTAATTACTGTAGTGGTTTGTATATAATTAATTTGTGTTATGAATTAAGGGTTAGTTACTTAATGTAATTAAAGGATAATTAATCAAGGGTGATTAATTAAGATGATGATTACTTAATTGGTTTGTAATTAATTAATGGTTAAGTAATCAAGATGTTAGAGATGAAAATAATTAATTTAATTTATTTTAAATTAATTAGAGATGAAGTAATTAATTTAATTCATTTTAAATTAATTATAGATGTGTGATTAATAGATCTTTGCTTATGGATGGCTAAATGTTATTGAATGCCTTGATTTGTTTATCTCTGATATAGATATGTGTTGCTGTGTGATATGAGATGACTTCGTTGAATTATGATGATTTGGAATATTTATTTGTGGATATGTGAATTGTCTATCTGTGTGAATATAGATAATGATTTGAATTAAATGGTTTTAACTTTAAAACAACTTGGACCTAAATGATGGCGTTTTGGATTTCGGTGAGGCCGGGATCGGGTTTCCAGATTTTGATATCCGAAAACCACATCGATCCAAATTAAACGTTAGGTCATGAATCTCAAGTGAAGATGAAGATTCAAAGTGCAAGAGTTATTGTCGTTAACTCTGAGGGTGATTTCAATATGAGTGTAACGAGATAATGCCTTCGGTTTCGTTCGAACCCGGAATGAACTTATATGGATTGAATGCTTTCAGAACATCGTCAAGTGGACGATGAGCATTCTAAGATAGATGTGTTCTATAAAGGTAATCGTAGCCTCAAGCCTCATCAACCGGGAATGACTAAAACAGGGGAGGTGCAGCAAGACTAAGTGGGTAGCCCCCAAGTAGGATAAGATTTACCCTTATCTAGGGTCACTTTTTATTCGGCTGTGTGGACGGTTGCTAGCTACAACCGTAGGGTTTTCTTATTCGGGACTGTCCAATAAGGGATGGTTACAGCTTGTGTTTCAGGAGGTCGGGAGTGATCCTCGGTACGTTGATCTAGGCCACATACCGTGACAGGCGGTACCCCAGTAGTCCTGCCAATGTATGAAATTCAATCTCCAATAAGTGCCATACGTTTTAGTTGTGCCCAACTATGTTGGAATGTGAGATGTAAACATTCTTGCTATTTTTGTTTTTTACTTGAAAACCCTAGACCCTATTATAATATCACTAGATTTCCTATCAAATGTTTTGGTTAGCGTAAGGTAAAAACTTACCCATGTTTATGTGTGGGGAGTCTTACGTGATACCTTTTGTTTTCAAAGGTTTCGAAGTTAAGCAACTTTAACCCGTTTACTCACACCAGACCCATGTCTGACACAGAGTTTATTTCTGTTTTTCTTATACTGTTGGGTACTCAAATTTTTACGAGTATCCAAGGGATTCATATTAGCTTTGACAAATTCTAGAGCAGGAGGCTTCAGCGTTGTAGATATATAGTGGTTCCGCTGTGTTGATCTCTGAGTCGTTTGTTTAAGTTGTATCTTGTGTTGTAATAATTAGACAGGTATTTATAACTGTCTAGTATGTGATGTGTAAGCTATGTAACTCTGATGTATGTTGATACTGTGTAATATTTATATGATTAATATAATTTATTCGTTCCGCTGTTGAGATTCTGATGTTGTTTCTTTCTTTCTTTCTTCTCTATCTTTTCTCTTCTCAATCCCTTTCTTTCTTAATAATGATGCATCTCTCTGTGGAGAGGAAGGCGAATCTTTACACTTGAGATGGAGGTTGGCCAAAAGGATAGAGAAGAAGTGGTAGAGCTTTGAACTTGAATTCCCAAGATTTAGATAAGAAAAATAGGTTATCTTGTTTCTAATTTTAAGCCCTCTAAATCTCAAAATTAAAAAAAAAAAATTAACTAAAAATTTGTTTAAAATTCTTTTCTATTGAATTTGAGAAAAAAATTAATTTGAATCCAAGTTGTTTTGAGGGAGATATGATAGAATGAAGAAGAGGTATTGTCGGATTGACAAAAATGAAGCGAAAAAATGCACTTCAAAGAATTGAGTTTCAGGTATAGTAAACCTAAAAACTGGAAAAACTTCTCAACTTCAAAGTTGTAACCACTGGAATTAAATAAGATTTTTTATAAAAAAATTCTTAATATGGATCGGCTGTGATCAAGTTATTATAAAAAAAAGGGGCAATTTTCTATCTTAAAAATTGTGCCAGAAAATGCACTTGAAAGAAGTGTATTTTTGTCATGGTTGATTCTAGAATGAGACAAAGTGGTCAACATGATAGTTGTAGCCACTGAAAAAATACATGACACTAAAAAAAGTTTTTTGTATTTTGGTTCAAGTTTTAAGAAGTTATGACCAAGAGAAAAGATGTAAAATATGGAGAAAAGATGAATTTGATTTGAAGAGAACGAACATAGATTTATTTTAAATATTTTGACATTATTTCTTACTATGTTTTCCTATGGATTGGAAGCCATTAAATAGGAGACGATGAAGGTGAAGAAATTTGAGAAAAGAAGAAGAATAAATGCGAATGAAAGTGAAGAAGGAGGTTGATATATATAGAAAAGGAAGTGGTAATTTACCAAAATAACATCTTACCTAATTACCAAACTAACCTTACTTCAAGCTAAATCAAACTTTACCTTTTCAACACTTAACATTATCCTTTTACTTCTTACTTTATGTCTTAGTCACTTAAAGATTAAGGAAAGAAAAGTAATTATTTTGTATGATTTTGATGTGATTTGGATTTGATGTTTACTTTTGACTTTTCTTAACCTTGCTTACTTTTCTTAATGACATTCTAGAATTTTCTAATCTTATTTAGTAAAAGTGAACATGGTTAGTGAATTAATTAATACTTACACTATTTGAATATATGTTTCTATATAAGAAAATAAAGGTGCGACAACGTTGCGACAACTTTTAATCAACAAAACGTTGATTTTCGACAAAATGTTTTACGATCACATTTTGACATTTTAGTTAAACTATGTACTTTTGTAAACCAAATATAAAAATAAATTTGTATACTGTTATTTATATTTAACCATTGAAACATACTTTTCTGAAATCAGAATTTTGTCACTTTTGTCGATATAAGTAAATGTAACTATTTTCTACATACTTCTCTTTCCAAACCATATCTAATATTGTTTGAATCATATAACCTTACCTATTTTATATTTAAATCACTTTAAATAGTACATTTTAAAGTGGTCAAATTCTGGGCCATTACAAGACGTGAAGACTTTCTTCTATAACATTTTCCATTTGTCAAAAATTCTGTAATTTACTTTGATCATAATATCCAACAAAAATTTCTTCATCGACTTTTGAATCGAATTTGTCAAGATTATCTTTTGCATTTAGAATAAAGCATTTTGATCCAAATATTCGAAAATATGATACTTTTGGTTTCTTTTTGAAGAACATTTCATAACATGTATTTTTAGTCATGGGTCTAAGAGTTACTCGAGTTAACACATAACAAGCAGTAGCAATTGCTTCGGCCTAAAAATTCTTTGGTAAGCCACTGCCATTTAGGAGAGTTCAAGCACATTCTTATAAGGTATAATTTTTTCTTTCAACTACTCCGTTTTATTGTGGTGTTTGTGGAAATGAAAAATTATGAGTAATTCTCTTCTTATTACAAAAGTTTGTAAATAATTCGTTTTCAAATTCTCCACCGTGATCGCTTCTTATAATTTTTTTTTTAAAAACCGTTAGAGTTTTAATTCGTTTAGCAAAAATTTTAAATACTTCAAATGTATCACTTTTATGTTTAAAAATAGGGTCCAAGTATACCTTGAAAAATCATGTACAATTACAAAAACATATTCATTATGATTTATTGAACGTATTTGAGTTAGGCCAAATAAGTCCAAATGAAGTAATTCAAGAGGTTGTTTAGTAAAGATTTCGGTTTTAGAATTAAACGAGCTTTTCTTTAATATCCAAGTTGACATGCATCGTATAGATTTTTAACTTTGAAATTTATTTTAGGTAATCCTCTTACCAATTTTTTTAGCTAATTTGTTTATATATTTGAAATTTATATGGCAAAATCTTTTATGCCACATCCATGGATCATCATGATTTGCGGTTAAACATAAATCATTATAATGACTAATATTAATGTTTAGAATATAAATTTTCAATTTCTTGTTCCTTCAAATATTAAATTTTTATCTTGATCAAAGATATTGCGTTTGTCTTTTGCAAAATCAATTCTAAATCCCTTATCACATAATTGGCTTATACTATGTAAATTATGTTTTAAGTTTTTAAATAATAAAACATTTGAAATAATAGGAGAAGTAGATGTACCAAAATTGATGACGTTTCCAATTCCGATAACATATCCTTTGGAATTATCCCCAAAAGTGACCATGCCACCGTCCATGTAAGTGATGTTTTATAGCATGTGTGTATTTCCCATCATATGTTTGGAGCATCCATTGTTGAGTATCCATTTCTCCTTATTTTTGTTTTTGGGTACCTGCACAATAATAAAGAGTTTTAATTGGTACCCACATCTTTTGTTAGGGTCCTATGGGTTAGTAGGAGAAGTTTGTCATATCCATGAGGGTTTGGAACCTTTAGAAATGTAATTTTCATTATGAACTATCTCTTTTAGATATACATCTGTGTGTTTTTATCTAATCAATTTGTTATTTTTTTTTAGGAATCCATACCTTAATCATTTTTGTTCCTTTATTTTCATTTTCAATTTTTTTAAAAATTTGTATATAATGTACTATACTTCTTAAAACTTTGATTGTTACTAAAGACCAGATTATTTTTAGAATTTTTATGATTATTTTTGTTAAATCCTAAACCATTCATATTTCCTGATGGTTTTGAAACCATTGTCAAATTATATAGACTTTGCTTTCCTTTATTAAACTTTGAAACATCGTTAGTAACTTTATCAAATTTATTTCTAAGATCAGAAATTTCTATATTAACTAATTCTAAATTTTGTTTTAATTCATACTTTTCTTTCTCAAGTTTATAATTGTCTATTTTGTTATTCTATATATCATGTTTTAGAGTAGCATTTTGAGATGATAGTTTTTTGAATTCTTTTAATGCTAATTCTAATTCTTCTTCTAAAATACTTTTCTCGTCTTTTAACATTCCAATTTCTAATTCAGCTCTATTTAATTTTCCTATATTTTCTTTATGTAATTTCTTTAATTCTCTATATTTATCATCTAATTCTATATTACTTTCAAGAAGTTCATCATATGTTAATTCAAAACGTACCTCATCTGTGCTAGCCATGAAGCAAACATTTGCTTGTTCTATGTCACTGTCACTATCGGATGAATAGGAAGAGATTGAGTGTAACGACCCGTAAATTTCGACGATTTAATTTATTTAATAGAATTTTGTAATAAAAATTTAGTAGAAATAATAAAAGGTGATAAATATATATTGAACGCTAATTTAACAATGGTAATTTAAGCCTTTGTTTGTAATATGAATAAATTTTTCAATAAAAATTGGTGTAAGTGTTGTACCTGAATATAATGGGAAGATAGAGAATATAGGTAAGGCATTTAATTAGTTAAGTGTAAATTTATGGGTATAATAACAATTCGTATACATTACCTAATTAATCTGTCAATTAATTTGTTAAAAAAATCAAAACCTTTTAATTTGGTAAATAATTTGATGCATATTGATAAGCGTTACTTTAACGATTAATTTTAAAGTGATGGAAAGAAAATAAGTAAAGTTATGCAGTAATAAATAAATAAAAATATCGCAATAAATATGAAACTGACATAACATTTATTTATATGAACGTTACTTATTGATTTGAGAGTAACGGAAGTGTGAACGTAGAATAAAATAAGCGTAGATTTATGTTAGGTAATTATTGAGAATATGGGGAATAAGTAGAAATAATATTAATTAAAAATTTATGCGTAAAACATGTTATGTAAGATATATTGATTCCATTTAATAAATTGAGGATTAATATTATCGAAGAGGATTAAATATGGTCTCAATGTAAATTTAGATAAGTTTTGAAATAAAGACTAATTCCATTCAGAAGATGACAATGGGTGCAATATTTTGATTTGTAAGCAATAGTAATAGGTTACATGTTTAATTGGTTGATAGAATTTGAATTGAAATAAATGTTAATACACTAAATAAAGGTTACATTAATATGATAAGTAATACAATGTCTAGAAGTTTAATATAGAGTGTGTTAAGACGTAGAAATGGAAATTAGGAAGCAGTTGGAATTAAATGAAATTTTAGGTGTATTTATGAGAAATTTACGTACAATTAAAGAGGCGAATGAAATAAATACCAACCAATTTTAGTGAATAACGGGATCTAAACCTAAATAAATAAATTCCTTGAAATTTAAGTTTTGATTTTTGATAAATTGGATTTGTACTTTAATATTGAAAATTTTGGGATTATTCAAAAATAAATTAATGTAGGAAGTTGTTAAAGGATTCTGAATTTACCAAGTGGTCCAAACTGACAAAATTTGCAAATAATTAAAGTTGGATTGTAAATCTGATTCAATTAACCTATTATTAATTTATTTGTTTGGAATATAAAAAGTAATGATAGGGTTAATTGAAATTAAGGGTAGTTTAATTTGTATGTTATTTGGGATTAAGGCAAGATGGGTGGATATTAGGAGTTATACACTTAGATCATTCAATTTATTTGGATAACATTGTAATAAATGTAATTAAATGTACATTTACGTGAAATATAATACCATGCTTAATAGATTGCTAAGTTGTATATATTAAAGGGAATTTTATTAATTGTTTTTAAAAAACCTTAATTAATATGGTTGATAAATCTAATATAAGAAAAACCAATGAAATTCTTGGGAATAATGTAGGTTAATATGAGTTAGTAGTTAGGGTAGTGACTAAAATTGGTAATACATTGCAATTAATGTTAATAGTGTTGACATAAGCTAATAAATTTAAATGTTAATGCAATACCAATTTATGTATTTAAGGTGATTGCGAAATATAAATAAAATATTTTAGTAGGGAATTCAAATGTATATATACATAGAAATGTGGATTTTTATAGTATGAAAACTTAGTCAATTTACAATAGTTAAATCTATTGAGAATGAATAAAAATCTAAGATAATTATTACGGTAATTTAGAAATTTAGTTGAAAATGGAAACTTATCTATGAATTTGGAATTTAATGAAATTGTGAATTTATATTGAAACTTATAAATGAAGCATCTAAATTTACATTTGTAAATACGTTTAAAATTCAATGTAAATGTCTGAGGAAGAAATTAATTTATTTACTAATCCGTAACGTATCCAATTAATATAAAATATTCTGGTGGGCCAACAACCGTTTTGCGCGTTTATGATTCGTGCCCACCTATCCTATTTCACTTTGTCTATTTATAGGCTGTGTAAACCCTAGCCTCCATCTATCTTCATTTCTCTCTATGTGTTCTTTTCTTCAACTTCTTCTCTTCTAATGGCTGCAAAATTTCTAGATCCAATTACAGTCCAAAATAAAAATAAAAAAATAAAAATAAAAATATTTCAAACTCCTCTAAAAATTCCAGAAAAATTATATGTCATAATTCTCGAAGAGCGTAATCTGTTGGTGCTGTCCGTTTTTTTTTATTGGTGCTGTAGCGTGCTCGAATTTGAGAAGAAGGACGTGGCCTGTGACGTGGCATGGTGATGGGGTATATTTGTTTATTTTGTTTTATTTAATTTTTGTTTCAATCGAAATTTTCGAATAACTTTCTCATACGTAGTCCGATTCACGTGAGATTTTTTTTGTTAGGATCGTAATTAAATTCCAGATCTGTTGACGCTGGTTTGGACCAATTCGGAGACCGTCGAATTTTTGAGTTTAAATTGAATTTAAATTCGATTTAAATTCAAAAGGCGAGTGTTTTAACCCACTCACAACTTCTAAAACTTCTTATGTCTGTTAAATTAATTTTAGATATGAGTAGACATTTATTTATGATTGTTTGACATGTTTTATTCATTATCTCTGTTAAATTGCACTTATTTAATTTAATTTATTTTATTTATTGCATAAATTTGACAGTTAAAATTTATTTATTTGCATATTAACTGCCAGGCATAGTTATGTTAAATTTTTATTTCATATTAACTGCCAGTTAAATTTACGTTTATTTTTGCATATAAACTGCCAATTAGCAGTTATTAAATTTTTTTTGAGTATAAACTGATAATTGATACCATTATTTATCACCTGTTATGCATTGATGATTGTTTGAAATTGGATGATGACTGTGATAAATGGATGTATGATTTGATGGATGAATGGATGATTAATTTTATTAATTGCAAGTTACTATGCATTTTTATTTCATTCGGGATTGCGGTTTGAAATGATATACAACCGCATTTTTATTTTAATTGCGGATTGAAATGATAAACATCCGTATCAGTTGACCATAGGGTAGAAAATTTTATATAGGCACCGCGGTATATATATATATTTTGAAATGATTTTCTATGGTTTTGTAAAGTGATATATATATGGTTTATGGGATATTGGTTTGGTTATTGATAAAGGTTATTATATATATAGTAATTTCCGGTTTTTAAGCTTTGTATAAATTTGATTTGAAGTTTAAAATTAAGTTTGATTTCAAGATCAAATACGATTAAGCATTTATTTAAAATTTAATTTTTGGAGTTTCATTGACTTAAATGAGAATAAGGTTGGAAGATGAATATTAAGTTAAATTGGAATTAAATAAAAAGTTAGAATTTTTAAAGGATATGATTTTATAACTTGATTTTTGTGTAGAGTGATCTAAATGGATATCAGGTTGATTTAAATGAATATATAATAAATGGAAAGATTTTCCAGTTATGTGA
This sequence comes from Allium cepa, assembly GCA_030765085.1. Classification (NCBI taxonomy): domain Eukaryota; kingdom Viridiplantae; phylum Streptophyta; class Magnoliopsida; order Asparagales; family Amaryllidaceae; genus Allium; species Allium cepa. The sequence goes on from CM060929.1 coordinate 567,426,725, forward strand.
AGTTAAAGGTTTTTCTTAAATTATATTGAATTCATTAAGTAAATATTTCAAGTCTAAATAATAAGTAATTGAATTTAATATATATGGGATTGTCAAATGAGTTTGTTTTGAAATGGTGGAATATTTAAAGCTTTGAAACATAAGAATTGAAATGGTATTTGGAAGTTTAAATCGATACTTGAAAATTGATTTGTAAAATCTAAAGAAGCTATTGTGTTTTATAAAGTAATTTAATATTTAACCATTTAAGAGATGGAAATTTTGTTTCGAAGTTATGATTTTCAAGGTAGTATGATTTGAAAATATTATATTCAAGAGTTTTGATTTCTGAATATTTTACTTTGAAAACCCTATGATTTTTGAAAAGAATATATATTGGAAAATAAAATGATATCGTATTGATTTGGGGTTTTAAGAATAAATGATATCGTATTTATATGGGTTTTAAATGGATATTTTATTTTGGTTTTAAAAGAATAATTATTTTTAAATGACTGCGGTGTTATAATAACGATTGGTCGGCAAAGAGACCGGGATCGGATATGGACATACTCTCTGTCGATACCCAAAACCACTTTGACTAACCGTGTACGCCGTGGAGATTCCAGAATGAAGTAGGTTGGTGGCGGCGTTTCCTGTAAGGTAAATACGTGGACCCAACTCCCGTGAGTTGGCATAAGGTGGCTAAAACAGGAGCGATTGACGGGTTAATGAGGTAGCACCTCTGATCGGACACTTCCCTTCGATACTATACTCTGACTTTGGATTTTTCGGTGGCCACCTTCACTTTTGATTTCTTTGATGTGGGGAGTTTGTTCGAGGTGGGCGGCAGCTGCGCGCTGTGCGTTTCCATCGGCCCAAAAGCGTAATTGGTATATCTACCCTGGCATTGCCTAGTTGTGCCGTGTCACCTACCCTAGCACGCCTTATACGATTTTGTTTTGTACCATACCTATGGAGTGCCTTCTGACGACGCCCAGTACGGGGGAGATTACGGTACTGTATAGACTATGGGAATATATAAATGTGTTAAGGTGGAAAATGTAAAGCCTTAACGCTATTTAAAAGTAAGTTTATTTTACAATTAGACACTATTATAATAGCGCAATATACTACATAGTAAATAGTTTAACGGATCCTTAGGAGATGTAAATCCCGAGCATCTCTTGAGTTACTGCACTCATATTTATTTCTGTTAATGTAACTCACATAAGATCTTTTAGTTCTGACTCGAGTGTTTTTGTCTTTCCAAATTCGCTCGGGTCAGTCCGAGCGTTTCAGGATTGAAGATTTTATTTCCGGAGGAAGAAGACGAAGATTTTATTATTATTACTATAGATAATATGGTTTCACTACACTCATGTTGTTCCGCTGCATTGTTATATGGTATGTGTACTCTGATATGTATTGTATAAATAAATCAAAGGTTTTTGTAAACAGATTTATGAACTGTATATTTGATTATTATATTTTATCCTTCCGCTGTGAGATTCTGTTTCTTTCTCTGTTTTCTTATTTATCCCATAACAATCCGCCCTTACGTATGGTTTGAATTGGCACGTGTGTCTGTTTAAATCGTGCAAAAAGGTGGGATGTTACATTGAGTCATCCCAAGTTACTAGAAATGCTCTTTTCTTTTTCTTGAAATTTTTGAATTTCTTTTTCTTTTTATCATTGTTGAGTAGTGAACAGTCTTGCTTCACATGGCCAAATTTATCACACCCAAAGCATTTCATTGATGTTTGATTTGAGAAATTAGTATTACTGTTGTTTTGAAATTTCATCATCTTTTCGAACTTCTTAAACTTGTTGTAATTTCTGGCGATGAACACAATCTCATCTTCTTCTAAGTCGGAGTTGTCATTGTTTGCCTGAAATGTGATGTTTTTCCTTTCTTAATTTTGTTCTTTTCTTGCCTGTAAATTTGCTTCATACGACATCGGATTTCCTATTAACCCTTCGACCTTGAGTTGGGAAAGATCGTTGGCTTCTTTGATGGCTAAAACTTTTCTTTTCCGTTCGTTTATAAAAGAGTTCAAAATTCGTGTGATTAAATAAAAATCATGGAATTTAACTCCTAGTGCTATAAGATCGTGTTATATAGTTTGAAATCTAGCATACATGTCAATAATTGACTCATTTGATTTCATTTTAAACAATGAAAGTTGATTTTTTAGAATAGAAATTTTTGTTTGCTTGACTTTATCTGTGCCTTCATGGATAATTTTTAATGTACGCCATATATCATAAGCAGTACTGCACAACATGACTCATGAAAATTCATTTTTATCGAGTAAGCAAAATAAAACATTCATAGCTTTGGCATTATTAGATGCCTCTGCTTTTTGTGCATCAACCATGTGCCTATATCAGTGTTAGGTGCTTCATATTTATTTTGAGTTGCTAACCATATTTCTAAACCATTTGCTTCCATAAATATTCGCATGTGTGTTGACCAATAAGCATAACTAGAGCTAGTGAATAGTGGGGGATGTGCAGTTGATTGACCTTCTTGAAATGTACTTGCCATATTAATAATTTCAATTACGTGTTATTGTAGATTGAAATGACCATGCTCCGAAACCAATTGAAAGCTTAGTGGATTGTATACTATCTAACTTGTGTATAATATGCAAGTATAAAAATCAATGCAACAGTAGACAATAAACCGTAAAATATAAAAACGTGCAAACCATAGTTTTTATACCGGTTCGGACCTTCTGTCCTTCGTCCAATCCCGAAGTTCCTCTTTGATGTTTCCTTTAAATAAATTATCCTCACTTCTCCCAAAGGAATGGGCATAATACAAAAGTGTCATTGATAACCTTGTATTTCAATAACACAATTTTTGACTTATAGTACAAATCTTCCTATGATTACCTTTGAGTATATGAATATGATTGCTTTGAGTGGTAGGAAGTGAAATAACCAAAAGTTTATAATGAATTGAGAGATGTAATTAGTGTATATGCAAGAGAGTGCTTTGGAATCAAGAGAGTAAAGAATAGATCGAATCAAGTTAAGTAAATTGTTTCTACTTCTTAATCAAGATGCTATTTATAGAATCAGAGAGATATAGATGAAGAGTTGCCACTCTTCGAAGAAATCTTTTCGTTTTAGTGGCAGCAACTCTTCAAGAAAGATGATTTCCTTTAGTCTTAAAAAGAAGTATCTTTTCAAATATGATAGTTTTTTCCATGATAGACGTCTGTGGTATAATGATAGACGTCTATGGCTAGTTTTAATTTTTAACCCGAGACTTGTCAAAGATGTTTGTGAGTATATCTCAGACGTTAATGAGGTGAAAAAGCAATTTCCCACTAGATTTTGATGTATATAAAATTATGTGTGATCGTATATGCATATATACTCAAGGAGACCTTAATAATATTTTATCTAGGACTCTTTTACAGTAGATTAACCTTAGTATGGTCAATGAATCTTTCTTTCCCTTTGAGTCTCAATATCTTTGATCATGGTGTCAGCTTGTAGTATATACCTGCAATCTTCATAAAGTCTATATATGTATATGATTGTATAGTTGTTATCATTAAAATAAAAGTTAGAGGTTCTAACAAAAACCCAGTGGAAGGCATGAGGACTTCTCGTCCTAAGCCTTTCTCCCGTAAATTTTCTCTTCAAAATTGGGATTTTAGTAGCACCATGGTTGCTAGATTGGATGATAGGAGATAGTTGCTACATTTCGCCATCACTTTGCACTCCTATAGTAGTTTTATGCATGTTTATGATATTTACATACATATTTGCACAATGTAATCACAAACTCATGCTAGATTTGAGCTTATTTATAGTATGTCTATAGTACATAATCACGTTTCACTTTGGTAAAGTAGACGGTTGTGTAAATAATTTGGTTGTGTAATATGGATATTATTGCATATTACGCTGTTCGCCCCTTGAAAGATTTTGGGATGAAATTTTTTTAAAGGGCAGAGAATGTAACACCTCATAAAATCAACCCTGATTAAATAAGTAAAGAGAGATTCAACTAATTAAGGTAGAGATCAAAGTGAAAATTTTGCAAAATTTTGAATTTGATGACGAAAGTTATTTCTTGAGTTCATGGCGAAATTTTGACCAATCTTCACATATAATATACTGAAAATGGAGCTCAAACGAAGAAGTTATGAGCATTTGAAGTTTTCAGATTTAAATTTGTAGGATCTAGATTAACCCTAGAGGGGGGGTGAATAGGGTTATAGCAAATTTTCTCGATTTAAACGTAAAAACAAACTGCAGAAATAAATATGCTGAAAAGTAAATCACACACAAAATTTACCCAGCTTCGGCAACCCCTGCCTAATGCTGCATTCCCAGATTTCTATTAGAATTAAACAGTATCCCGCTTACAAACACTCTACTAGACTCGCAAACCCTTTTGCTCCCGCTCATAAACACTCTCATAGACTTGCAAACCCAACTCCGCCTATAGAGTTTCGCTTACTCGCAAACTCTGCTCCGCCTATAGAGTTTTGCAAACTCGCACACCCTGCTCACTGAACTAATTCTAACTAGACAATCTGACACTACCTACAACCTAGGTGGTGATTTACAAATTCTTTGACTCGAAAAAGAAAATAATTTAAAGAAATAAAATAAATAACCCTAAACCTTAATTTAGTTAATTAAACCAAAAACCCTTTTAAAGAAATATAACCGGCCCAATTTAATTCTATAACCCGTTCCTTTTTCTTTTGCTTGGCCCGTTCCTTTGCTTGTGAGAATAATGGCGACTTCGTCGTCTTTCTGAAATTAGGGCTTCGGCTCTTTTGCTCCTTGCTTTCAAAATTAGGGTTGTACAAATTGAAGCGCCGGTTGAATTCCTCGATCGAATAATGATTGACTTGCTTCCTTTGTCGATCGATGCTCTCCTTTTTACCACACGGCTTCTCCAATTTGGATCGAGTTCGTCTGCGATTTCGGTATGTACTTTACTCCTTTTGCTTTGGTGGGTGGTTTTGGCTTGCTTGAACTCGATCGATAAATTGCCGATGATGATTGGGCTTTTATATAGATCGAATTTCTATATTTGCGTTCGTATTTCATATACGACTTCGTCTGATAATTTATTTGAAACTGTCAATTGCTTTATCTCGGCCGTATGATTTTGATTGAATGTTGAGATTTATCTCTGACTAATTCATAATCGTATGCCCTTGATTCCTTGGTTGACACGGTAGAGAACTCTGACTTGGTTCGATTTCTTCATTGCCAAGGCTATCACGGCACTGTTTGATTTCGTTCTTGTTGTACTCGGCTTTGACTTGATTTTTAAAAAACTGCTGTTACATTTGTACTTGAGCATACTTGATTTTGTTCCTCGGTTTTGAATCTGTTCATTCACGGCTTTAAGTAAACTCAGGCATGTATTGTGTTGGGCTGCTTCATTATGTACTTGATGCTTGTGTAAATGCTTGTATCATCACTGTAACACATGTTACTGTCTACTTGAGTTTGCTTCTTTGGTTGTATATTTGGTCGTTAGATTATGTGCACTGATATCTGTTGCTTGTAGTTTGGTTCTGGCCATTATTTGTTTCAGTGCAGATTCATGTATAAGTCTGGTCATTGCATTTGTAGATTGCATTGTTCATGTCATGTTGTTCATGTGTAGTTTGCAGTTTGACATCCATGTGCACCTGATATTCACTGGTTCTAGTGGCATTTGATTTTGCACTACTTACATATCCACATAGACTTGCTGTATCACCATATGTACACATGTTCATCAATGCATGCTTTGTACTTCATTTGGGGTTGTAGCCTTGGTCTGTTCTTAACTTTACTTGTGCATCACTGTCTGGTTCATCTTGTAGTATTTGGTATTTATTTTGATCCATGGTTTCTGTATGTCGAACTTGCTTGCTTTCATGTTCGATCACTGAGACTTTGTCATGTTGCATACTCTCTCTGGTATACTTCACATACACAGCTTTTAACTTAAGTTGCATTTCTTGATTCCAGTTGTACTTGTCTTTATTCTGATCATGTTGGCACTGAGTTACTGTCTTGGTTCAGTTTGCAAATAGTTTTGTTCATTTGTGACTTGATTAATACTGGTCTTGTTTATATTGGACTAGTCGACACTTGATTCTTGAGTTTTGGCCATTTGCACCTGTGTTAAATCCAGTTTCACAGCTCGGGTTTGACCTGTTCTCACTTGTCCCTGTAAATCGATCAAGTGTATTTTTCGGTGTGCATGGCCTTGTGGCATATACAGTGATACACTGTGTATGTCACAAGCTGTTCGTGTATGATGAATTCAAATTTAAATGATGACGAACAACCCAAATAACTGAGGCAAATATTATTTTCAAAAATTCATATTTTATTTTATATTGCAAAAATATTTCTTTTTCAATTTCACCGTGTTAGTGAATATTTTTGCAGTTTGCTCAGATGCTGGATTCTAACTGGAATGAAGTTGAAGATTAAAATACGAGTTGAGTGAAATGTAGTGAGGTCAATTGTAAATGTAAAATAGTGATGTAATTAGAAATGTATTATAATTGAAATTGAATTTGTATAGTTATAGTGAGAGCTTGAAATTGTACTATTCAAAATTGTAATAAATATTTGTTTGAATAAAATTTCTGTTTGAATTCAAATTCTTTGTTATTTAATTTTATTCAGCAAATATTTATTTAATCTATGAAAAATAAAATAGTACATTAACAAATACATTTAAACAAATGTATATATGTTTATTATCATCAAACAAAAATCATATAAGCGCATATTTAACAATCTCCCCCTTTTGATGATAATAAACATATATTTAAGATTTTGAATATGTTAAATGTATTTGATCATTGATATGCTCTAATTGCTCCCCCTATTTAAATGCTCCCTCTCTACACAATACTCCCCCTACATATATGCATACAAATGGAAATATGCAAATGAGCCTAGATGCAAATGGAAAATTATTTGACATTTGCTTGATTTTATTCGACAAAATCTTAACTTTTCTTCCCCCTTTTGTTATCAGCAAAAGAATAATAGTGTCAGAGAAAATAGAAATAAGGTGATCGATATTAATTCAACATTGAAACTCAATTGAATATAAATATTAAATTTCAATAAAAAATCAAACAAAAATCATAAATACTTTAATTGACGCATATTCCACTTTAGAATGATATGAATGATTTCATCAAATAAAGCCATATAGTTGTGTCTATTTGTGGTATATTTATTTCAGGAAATTTGAATATCTACTAACCATGCATAACCGCTAGGACTTTTAAATGAGATTAGTAGTATTCACAATTTTTATTTTTATTTAAAAAAAATGAATTCAAGTATCTTCTAACCACGCATAACCGTGAGGACTTTTAAATGGAATTAGAATCAACTTGTCTATTTAATCAATTAATTTTAATATGCGTTCCATACATGCATAACCGTGAGGACTTTTAAATGAGCATGGAAGCACATAACAAATTCCAAGTAATTCACCCATGCATAACCGTGAGGACTTTTAAATGAGAGTGAATACTTTGGTATTTATTATTATTATCTTTTTTATTATCCTTTTTTTTTTAAAATGTGAAAATGAAAAACGAACAATTCTTGTTTAAAGTACCACATATCGACAAAACTATATAGAATTTTGATGAGTGATGGTCGTTAGAAATAAGACAGAAATAGAGATGGTCATGGAATTTTTTACCAACAAAAGTTTTATAACTCTTGTTTAAATTTCTAAAATTTTTTACTAATAATACCGTCTCGAGTCATAATAAATAATAAATATCAACACTCATCTTATTTTCAATCACTATATATCTTTTCAGATAATTAGTAGGGAGTCAGATTAGTCCAAGTGATCATTTAAAATCAAATTCAAAAATAATTATAAATCAAATTTTCTTAAATAACTAATCTGATACAAGGTCAAGAGAGATAGCTTTCTAGAAGGGGTTTTTAAGAAAAATTTCTGCTAAAAATTATTTCAAGTGAAAAATATGTAGATGTTTTCTTTGAAAAACGATGCAGCAAATGAATGTTTCAAAAATTAATCACGTTCCACTAGTAATTTTTCTATCAACTATATTACCAGTGTAATCTGCATCTGAATTTAAATTTCACTCAATATTCACTCGTTGGATGTCAAAGACCAGATTGTGAAATTTCAACAAATTATCTCATAATTGTTTTCAACAATTTTTAAATGAAATTCTCTTGGATTTGAATTGAGACCGTGTTAACAATCAAACAAATATCATAGTGTCAGTTTCACAAACAGTTATATTCATGAGTAATCAACAGTCAATCAACATCATAATTATTTCAAAAACAATTTCTTGAAGTTTCAACAATTTCTTAAAATCCTTTTTAACAGCTTTCACATGAAATTTGAAATCGTGCAAATTTACAAGCAGTGACCAAAATGTCAAAACAAATATATCTACGTGTAGCATGAGTAATCAAAGATCAATAAAATACCATCATTTGACTGAACAAATTTATATGGATTAGTTCAAAGTTGAAAATCTGATTGGTCATCATTTAAGCACAAATCAAGGTCATAAATAAGAACAACTCAAAAAAAATCATATCAATTAAGAATAAGTCAGAATTAAAGACATCATTCATTTCATCATCACATTACTGGCTGATTTAATTAAGATTACGGTGCATATTATCACATTTAATATATCGTTCAAAACAAATTTACCTGTTTTACCTTTACGATAATTTTTCGTTGTTGTCCATTGTGATTCTGTCACCTTTATACTAGACTAAGGAACTTTGCTTTGTTGCCCGTTGTGTTTCTGGAACAGCCAAAATCTAGAGAACACTGTTGTTGTTCCTTAGCCTGCCACCATACCTACATGATGAAAGATTTTTGTGACCTATTTGTTTTTATAGGTCCATGGTCGTTAGTGGCAGAAGCATTGTGAATAAACGATCCCTTTGGAACCCAAACTTGTTTAGTCCTTTTATTCTTGTTCCAATAGACATGAAATTTGTTTGTAGAATCCTTAGGAACCCAAACTTGTATAAATTTTGTGTTCTTGTTCCTATGACTACAATTTTCAAGGCGATGTCCAATTATTTCAGATCGAGCAAAGACACTTTTACCTTTTGCACTATCATCAACTTGTGATTTCCCAAAACCTAGTCCTTTTCTGTTGTTAGCAAAAATTTGATTTCCCAATAACATGTTGAATGATTTTTCTCCTCTTGAAAAGTTATTCAGAGATTTCTCAAGATTTTGGACTTTGGTTTTTAATGTTGTGTTTTCAGTTACAAGTGAGGTGCATCTATTTATAAAATCCTTTTTCCTAGTGTCAATGTTTTCCTCAAGACTCAAGTTTTCTTTTTCAAGATTCTCGAAGCTATTCTTAAGTCTTGATAATTCTGAATCTAAAATTTTACATTTTTTACATTCTAGGTTTTGAATATTTTCAAGTTCAGTTTCTAACCTAAAATTTTCACGAGCAAGTTCTCTCCTATCAGATTTCAGTTTTTCAATTTTAGATTCAAGAGTATCAACTACTTTAGTAGATCAAGACATATAAAAACAAGTTCTTTATAAGAATAGTCACCTCCCTCACTAGATTCCTCTGAGCTTGCTTCTGAATCTGATTTTGCCACAAGGCACAAGATAGCCTCTTCTGAGCGGCTATTCGAAACTTCCTCTCCTTCTTCATCATCCCAAGTCTCTGTAAAAGCCTTCTTCTTCTTTTTCTTTCCTTTGTTGTATTTGAGAAGTGGGCATTCTGGTTTGAAGTGGCCAGGCTTGTTGCAGTTATAACACGTCAGTTCATTATCGGAATTTTCAGAATCTTTTGACCTATTTCCCTTTGTTTTCTTCTTGCGTGGCTTGAATCTTGACCATTTTATAAGATTATTGACAGCCATTGCAAGTTCTTCAATTGGATCTTCTCCTTCTTCATCGCTTTCTTCTTTGCTCTTTAAGGCAATCGTCTTCTTCTTTGGTTCGGAGTTGTTGCGTTCTTCCTTTGCTTTTAGCTCAAGCTCATATGTCATCAAGTTGCCAATCAACTCCTCCATGCTTAGCTTACTCAGATCTTTCGATTCTTGTATTGCCGTGACTTTTGCCTCAAAGTTCATTGGTAAAACTCGTAGCACCTTCCTCACAAGCTCTACCTCAGTGAATACTTTCCCAAGCACTCTAGCGTTGTATACCAAGGTTGAAAAGCGTCCAAACAAGTCCTTTATGATCTCGCCTTTGTCCATCACAAAGTTCTCGTATTCATTACTGAATAGGGCTAGACGAGACTCCTTGACTTGAGAAGTTCCTTCATGTGTCATCTCCAAGGTATGCCAAATTTCATGTACAGTTGTACAATGAGAAATTCTATTAAATTCAGTCTTATCAAGAGCACAGATCAAAGCGTTCATTGCTTTGGCATTTGTAGTTTTTAATTTCTTATCGTTCGCATCCCACCTATCCTTAGGTTTAGGAATCTCAGTACCACCAACAGTTATAGTGGGAGGTTTATAGCCAGTTTCAATAATATCCCAAACATCATAATCAACAGAACTAAGATAAATACCCATCCTAACTTTCCAATAAGCATAATCATTCCCATTAAACATGGGTGGCCTAGTAATAGATTGCCCCTCAGAATAAGCATTATTTGGTAGATTCATGACTCTAGAGTTAAAGAAAAAATACCGGGCTCTGATACCACTTGTACGATCTAGATTAACCCTAGAGGGGGGGTGAATAGGGTTATAGAAAATTTTCTCGATTTAAACGTAAAAACAAAGTGCAGAAATAAATATGCTGAAAAGTAAATCACACACAAAATTTACCCAGCTTCGGCAACCCCCGCCTACTGCTGCATTCCCAGATTTCTATTAGAATTAAACAGTATCCCGCTTACAAACACTCTACTAGACTCGCAAACCCTTTAGCTCCCGCTCACAAACACTCTCATAGACTCACACACCCTGCTCCGCCTATAGAGTTTCGCTTACTCGCAAACTCTGCTCCGCCTATAGAGTTTTGCAAACTCGCACACCCTGCTCACTGAACTAATTCTAACTAGACAATTTGACACTACCTACAACCTAGGTGGTGATTTACAAATTCTTTGACTCGAAAAAGAAAATATAAAAGACAATAATTTAAAGACAACAAAATAAATAACCCTAAACCCTAATTTAGTTAATTAAACCAAAAACCCTTTTAAAGCATTATGATCGGCCCAATTTAATTCTATAACCCGTTCCTTTTTCTTTTGCTTGGCCCGTTCCTTTGCTTGTGAGAATAATGGCGACTTCGTCGTCTTTCTGAAATTAGGGCTTTGACTCTTTTGCTCCTTGCTTTCAAAATTAGGGTTGTACAAATTGAAGCGCCGGTTGAATTCCTCGATCGAATAATGATTGATGTGCTTCTTTGTCGATCGATGCTCTCCTTTTTACCACACGGCTTCTCCAATTTGGATCGAGTTCGTCTGCGATTTCGGTATGTACTTTACTCCTTTTGCTTTGGTGGGTGGTTTTGGCTTGCTTGAACTCGATCGATAAATTGCCGATGATGATTGGGCTTTTATATAGATCGAATTTCTATATTTGCGTTCGTATTTCATATACGACTTCGTATGATAATTTATTTGAAACTGTCAATTGCTTTATCTCGGCCGTATGATTTTGATTGAATGTTGAGATTTATCTCTGACTAATTCATAATCGTATGCCCTTGATTCCTTGGTTGACACGGTAGAGAACTCTGACTTGGTTCGATTTCTTCATTGCCAAGGCTATCACGGCACTGTTTGATTTCGTTCTTGTTGTACTCGGCTTTGACTTGATTTTTAAAAAACTGCTGTTACATTTGTACTTGAGCATACTTGATTTTGTTCCTCGGTTTTGAATCTGTTCATTCACGGCTTTAAGTAAACTCAGGCATGTATTGTGTTAGGCTGCTTCATTATGTACTTGATGCTTGTGTAAATGCTTGTATCATCACTGTAACACATGTTACTGTCTACTTGAGTTTGCTTCTTTGGTTGTATATTTGGTCGTTAGATTATGTGCACTGATATCTGTTGCTTGTAGTTTGGTTCTGGCCATTATTTGTTTCAGTGCAGATTCATGTATAAGTCTGGTCATTGCATTTGTAGATTGCATTGTTCATGTCATGTTGTTCATGTGTAGTTTGCAGTTTGACATCCATGTGCACCTGATATTCACTGGTTCTAGTGGCATTTGATTTTGCACTACTTACATATCCACATAGACTTGCTGTATCACCATATGTACACATGTTCATCAATGCATGCTTTGTACTTCATTTGGGGTTGTAGCCTTGGTCTGTTCTTAACTTTACTTGTGCATCACTGTCTGGTTCATCTTGTAGTATTTGGTATTTATTTTGATCCATGGTTTCTGTATGTCGAACTTGCTTGCTTTCATGTTCGATCACTGAGACTTTGTCATGTTGCATACTCTCTCTGGTATACTTCACATACACAGCTTTTAACTTAAGTTGCATTTCTTGATTCCAGTTGTACTTGTCTTTATTCTGATCATGTTGGCACTGAGTTACTGTCTTGGTTCAGTTTGCAAATAGTTTTGTTCATTTGTGACTTGATTAATACTGGTCTTGTTTATATTGGACTAGTCGACACTTGATTCTTGAGTTTTGGCCATTTGCACCTGTGTTAAATCCAGTTTCACAGCTCAGGTTTGACCTTGTGCTGAAGTTGATATTTTATTTATGTTGCACGTGAGTTGAACCCGGCTTTTCATTTGGGTTTGACCTGTGCTCACTTGTCCCTGTAAATCGATCAAGTGTATATTTTGGTGTGCACGGCCTTGTGGCATATACAGTGATACACTGTGTATGTCACAAGCTGTTCGTGTATGATGAATTCAAATTTAAATGATGATGAACAACCCAAATAACCGAGGCAAATATTATTTTCAAAAATTCATATTTTATTTTATATTGCAAATATATTTCTTTTTCAATTTTACTGCGTTAGTGAATATTTTTGCAGATTGCTCAGATGCTGGATTCTAACTGGAATGAAGTTGAAGATTAAAATACGAGTTGAGTGAAATGTAGTGAGGTCAATTGTAAATGTAAAATAGTGATGTAATTAGAAATGTATTATAACTGAAATTGAATTTGTATAGTTATAGTGAGAGCTTGAAATTGTGCTATTCAAAATTGTAATAAATATTTGTTTGAATAAAATTTCTGTTTGAATTCAAATTCTGTGTTATTTGATTTTATTCAGCAAATATTTATTTAATCTATGAAAAATAAAATAGTACATTAAAAAATACATTTAAACGAATGTATATATGTTTATTATCATCAAACAAAAATCATATAAGCGCATATTCAACAAAATTAGTTTAATTCGAATTTGAATGAGTAATTAAATTTAAAGTTTGAATTTCAAAATTAACTATGATTAAACTTGAGAGTTAAGTAAATGTTAAAGGTAATAATCAATGTTAAAATTTAATTAAGGAATTAAATAAAAAACGGCTGAAAATAATAAACGTTCCCAATATTAGACGGAGAGGTCGACCCATTGATCTATACTTGTCGAACCCTAGCGATCAACCAGAGGTATAGGGGCAGTCGACCGCTCCTATACAGGTGGCGGCTAGGGTTTTTTATTTTAAACGCTTCAGATTTATCCATTTTAACCTAGTTTCATTCAAGGGTTTTGGTGCATTTCAACCACTATAAATAAGACCCTAAACCCCTCACTTTTATGCACAAATATTTTAAGCACATCAGCGAAGCTCTATCAGTTGATCTTTATTTAGATTTAGAAAACTCCATTAGGGTTTAAGATAAGAAATCCTACTATATCTTTGTTTATTATTTAATTTCTAGAGTTTTCAGGAATGCATAATAATACGTAAATTTTACAAATGGCAATTCAATGGTCCCGGACTTTTTCGATTTGAAAATCTTTCTAACGCTAACATATCTTCTCCTCCAATCTTTCTGAATCTAGTGTGTATACATATATACAAACAAAAATTCCTTGTTGTATATATCAAAAGGAAGAGATCTAAAGAAGATTATTATGGACGTTGCAAATCCAAAGAGAAGCAAAGCTAAGGACCAACTGTGAGTGGAAATCTTAGTTTTCCTATTTTAGTAGTCGAATAGCATAGTTTGGTTTGATACATATCTTGGGGAGTTTTAGATTATGAAAACATCATACTAAAAATCCCCAAAATTTCCCCAAAGCGAAATGTCAATTCTTAAGATTGAAATCTTAATTATTTTGTGTTAAAATAATGGAGTTATATGATTTTGCCGTTTATGTATTCTTCCTTCTATTAAACTTATTATTTTTCTTCTCCGAATATAATTAAGGGATTTAATTAATAAATGATGTCGAAAGATCGAATCTTTATTCGTAGTTTACACCGCCTATTTCTCCAAAATTTAATAAATTTCTCTTGTCTAAATTCATGTAAAAGAAGTTGAATAGAGCGTAGAATTGATTAAATTTTAAGTTTCCATTTTAGGTTTATTCTATTATTTTAATATATGAGATAAGTTGGATTTAGATTCTGTATACTAGTCTATTCATTGCAATTTTGAATATGAGTATTGAATCTTTGTTATGGATATTGGAATTTGGACATCACTGGTAAAATAGAAGAAAAAGGAAAGACTTGTATTATTATGATTAAAAAGGAATAACTTTAGTTAGGGTGTAATCTCACACGCATAGAGTAATAAATGTGTATTTATTTATATATTAATTAGCATAATAAACATATAATTACGTAGTTGATTCGGTGTGCCATTAAATCTCCCTTAGGAAAGTAATTAATATATTAACACGTAATAAGGAAGATTCCTTAAAAGGCCTTAATTATGGAATGGTGAGATGAGTATTATATATATGGAGAGTATTTAAATTATGGCTAAGTCATAAGTATGCAAGGTCAGTCAAAAGACACAGAGAAGTCTGCCCAGCTAATCTGGCTACCAAAAGAGTGCCTTTGGAGTTGTTTGTATCTCCTATGATAAATATTTGTAATGACGTGAGGTAAGTCCCAAATTCTATAGGGTAACTCCGCCATGCTAATCTAGCTACCAGTTCCTATGAATAGTCGGACAAATGTGAGATGTCATTATGAGTATGGGTCATAATACGAAGGGCCTGCTTGGGTCTAGAGGTATTTAGTGATTGTTTGAGGGTTCACCACTTTTCCCTAAATGAAGTATTAAATGGCTAAGGGGCTAGTTACTAAGCACGATAGGTGGTATCTCGATAGGGGTCTGCTTTGGGATAAGGTATTAAGTGATTAATCGAGGTCCACCTTTCCATAAGAAGTATCAAGTGGCTCAATAGATTCCATGCGATGTCAACTAAATAGTTACCATTAAGGAGTTCACCTTGGAAATATGTATTAAATGATGGGGTCTACTTCAATTGAAGTTTTAAATGGTCAGAGTCTGCCTTTTTTCCAATAAAAGGTATTAAGTGGCTTGGGTACTATTCCTTGTATTGCTTAACATTTATGAAATTGGTTATGGCTTAAGGATTACGAAATCTACTTGGGGCATGGAAGGTACTAATTAATGTTTTGAAGACCTACCTCCTTTCCTTATATGCAGTATTAAATGGTTTTGTTACATAAGACGTGTTCTTACTTAAATTGTACTGCCCAAGTACTGAAATAGTAAGGCTCAAGTTTCTGTTCGCCATACACTACTTATTCTGACTCCCTCGTCATTACAACATAGATTAGAGAAGGAGTTGATGATGCTTGAAGATGGCGAGAGTGAAGCTTGTGGCAGTTACTATCTATCTTTTTGTATTATTTTATATTGTACACATAAAATGAACTTTTGAACAAAATGGTGTAATGATTAACACTATGTAATGTTTTATGACATTTGAAATGATTTGAAATAAATGGGTACTATTATTGTTATTATATTTTATTCCTTTCGTCGTGAGTTCTGAATGAACCGACGGATAGCTCTATTTTGTTTTTTATTAACCAACAGCCATCTTTAGAAAGGGTCTAAGTTTCAATGGAACTTTTCTTGGTTGGAATTTAGGCCTATTCCAGAATAGGTTGTTACATTTGGTATCAGAGCTTAGGTTGCCCGATTAACGAGGAAAGGTATACTTTTGAGTGGCGTATTTGTTATTTTTGAAATTTATTTTCAAAAATCTTACTTTATATATAGACTTATTTTTTAATTTACATTTAACTCTATAAATTTCGATTATAGAATTAGTTGTTACCATATTCCCAAAGGATGGGCAAAGCAACTATGAGTTAGAAAAATAAATAGAGTTAAATCTATACTTCTTTATTGGACTAAAACTTCCTTATTATTAGGGACTTATAAGCATGTTAAATATTAAGGATATGAATCATAGAAGGAATGGTTGTAACTTCAAAATTTAATAGGTAATGAATGAGAATTAAGAGAGGAGTTACAAAAAAAACTAAACCGTTAAGGTAATTATGGAAGATAAGGAAAAAGTTAAATAGGTAAGGCTGGATAAGCAAACAAATGCCTTTAGGAAACATCCGTTAAGATAATAACCTTCTGATTGGACAAGGTGACATTTATGAAAGTAGTAAATATTTTTGTTAGGTAATAGTTAGATGTTACAAGGCATAGTATTCATAAACATACGAAAGTAAGGGATATAGCAGTGAAACAAGCTTCCATAAGAATGTATACGCTAATCACCACAAGGAGATAGTTAGATTTTTAAGATGATTGGGTATGGAGTTCAAAGGGAAGAGAAATTAAAGCCAATTTTTAAAATCCTATCGCTTGAGAAAGAAAATGTTAAAAAGATTTTTGGAAACTTCATGAAAGTTTTGAATGAGCTTTTTGAAAAGATTATTAAGTGAAATCTTATGTGTTCTAAGTTGAATTTTTTTGATAGAAAGTGTTTTTTTGACAGCTTTGGAAATGTACTACCATTTATAAAAAGTTTATAGAAAAGTAGCGAAACATTTTAAAAATAAAATGGTGGATGATTAATTACTTGAAAAGTTGAAGAAAAAAAAGAAGGTTCTCATTTGTTAACCTCGTAGTTTAAAATTTGTTGAAAAAGTTTTCAACTTTTGGAAGGATTCTTCTATTTTTTTATGAATTCTTCTACTTTATGAATTTCGAAGCTGTTATTTTGAAAAGAGCAAGGAAATTTGGAGATTTATAATTTGTAAATAATTGAGTTAGAAAGTTCTAACTTCAAGGGATTTTGTATTCTTAAAGTTCTTAGTTTAAATATATTGAGCCAAAAGTTTTTGGTCCAAAGATTTTAATAAAAGATTTTCCTTTTGAGAAATGCATTGTTTTTCCTACCTTATAAAATTAGAGGTTCTTTTTCTTAAATTTCTTTTAAAAGGGTGTGCAAATGGAAAAGGTACTTGATTAGCGTAGAATAGAAAGAATGGAAGGTTAAGAATGTCTAATAAGGTAGATAGGAGGAACATTCCCGTATAAGGTAATGCAGAGAATGATACCTGAATATAGGTAGTGATAGAATTGAGAATTTTAATCCAGTAATGAATGAATTAGAAGATGAGTAATAGGAATAAGATAGAATTTATCCTTGTTTGCTTCATTTTTCCATCATTTAAAGTTATAAAAGGAACTTTGATAATTGTAAGGATTTGAATGATGATTAATAAATGAGTTGGATATTTTTGGAAAGGCAATTGTGCAAAGATGAGAATTTTATATATGCATTTTTCCTAATTCAAATTCACAACTTGTTTGAATAAGAATATTGTTAGAACTGATAAGAAAATGATTGCAAGGAATTTTAAGTGTTTTGAACAAAGTTACAAAAGGTTTTTTTAAATAATAGTATATTTTGATTAATAAGACTGTTGATGTTATATAGCTCTCTACATAGAAGGTAATGGTGTTTATGAAAGACACACATACTTAAGCACTTGGAACTCATAGCTATTACCGAGCACCGAAATGGAAGTCGCACACATAACTGGCACCATGCTCATGCTACCTGTTGCTCCACCTGTTGGGTCTTCTTATTACCTATGCTCCAGCATAAGCGCGCCCCTCATCTCACTTTAGGATTATGTAAACACCATGTCCATAGAAAAATAGAGGAAATGCTGTTGGTACTGGACCATCATCCAAACAATATCTAGTTTCACCCCTTGTCCAAATCCCCCGTGATTTGAACTTCTATTTGACCAAATACTACCATTATTAGCATAAGTGTGCCCTCATCTCACTCCAGGCAAATGTGAGACCACCATTTTTTCTAATAGAGAATGCTTTTTGGTACATGTCATACTTTCATCTTTGCTTATTAACTTAGATAAATTATTTAAATAAGCCTTTATTATTATCTTCACTATCTTTGCTTATTAATTTATCCTTAGTCTTAAAAAAAGCCTCATTTCGTTCTTTTTCTTATTATAACATATATGCTATAATCGTGCTTATTACTTAACCCAAGGTCTAAGTGTGAAAATAAGCCTCTTTTATCTTATACTCTTTTAGTTATAATTCTAAATTATAACTGGACCAATTATCTTTAATTAGTCTAGTTCTAACATTAATATCATAATTAGGCTCAATTTCAGTCTTAATTCAATTTTTATTACAGTCTTTACAATTTACATCTTATCATCCGTTATTTCAGTATTCTTATAATTTTAATCCAAATTCGCGTTTAATCTATTCTAATCCATATGAGAAGAAGAGGGAGAAAAAAAAGAAAACTGAAAATAGAAGGAAATCCAAAGCGCAGGAAGAAGATGTAAATAACGCATAGATAATAGTAAATAAACTAAAATACTTTAAATAAATGGAAAAGTTATAATTAACAAAAATAAGCTAAAATTAACTGAAAAGAATGGCTAGGAAAAAAATAGAATGAAAATGATTCTAAAAAAACCGTAAATAAAACTGCTAAAAGGTTATTCCAATAATCGTTGTAAAACTAAAACTATTGGAACCATAATATTTTAAATTACTTAAAGAAATCTAAAATAATTACAATCACTCACCTCTGGTCCTTAGCTATTCCCTTTAGGTCTTACCAGATCCACTTGGGATTGTTAAATATTTTTATTTAAAAGGATTTTCTCCTTGGAAAATTATTCCGTTTAGGGTCCTTCTTAAAAAGGTGAACCCAATTGGAGAAAATTTTAGAATGAGAAAAATGTTAGGTCGAGGGTTCAATTTATAGGTGTAGAAGTCGATCTCGGACCATTGGATTTGAGGATTGAATAGGTTGCAACCATGTCGTAGGCTGAATAGGAGCCATCGGATGCAAGAATGGAAGGACCGGATTGGTTAAAAGAATGCAAATAACGCTTATAACGTTCAAATGAACGAAAGTTCATTCGTTCATTCACAAGGGGAGGCGGGTTGATCGGGCAGTCGACTGCCCATCCTCCTAGTTCGACCGGGTCGGCCGCCCGGTCGACCTAGTGCGTGGTTAGGTCGACCTATCCCAATATATTATTATTATTATTTTCGATTTCTTGTTCGTCTCGTATCTTGCTCATATTAGCTCGGATTCTGACGTTCTATAATATGGAAATTGAGCAGAAGATTACCACGGACACAATGGTGCAACTCCTATAGCTTAATAATTTCGTAAAGTTATTTTATTATTTCATTTGTTAGCCAATTAATTATTATGGGTTAAATTTCGGTTTGTTATATTCTCTCCTCCTTAAGGGATTTCGTCCCCGAAATCTCTAAGGATAAAAGAATGAACTAGATGTCTTCATCTAATATCTATAACCAACTAGTCAATCATCAACCATTCATCTATTATTCTTAAGTTTCTCTAATGCAATTTTATGATACTTATGCAATTAGTTAGTGTCAATGTCCCTGACTAATGCAAAAGAATTGGCGGTCCACTGATTCAGTTGATCTCCTTGTATGCAATCATGTCTATGCCATGTATCTAAATGAATGCAAAAATTCCTAATGATAACTGATAGTTCTATATGTGTGCTATAAACATCATCCACATGCAACAATCATATGAAAATTATCCATATATAGAAATCATGGAAAATAGAATAAAATGCGTGCACATCCATATGCTTATGCTTTAGTGTCCTAGTTAGAATGATCCCTAGAGGAAAAATAATACCTAGTATAACTATATGCGTCCATAGCATCCACTAGCAAACACTTGCAACCACTAGCATACATCATTCATAATATGTTCTATTAAGATGTTTACATCAAATCCTACCATCCATATGTTAAGTCCTAAGTTCTACCCTCCCAAAGGATAATAAAGGAAAGAACCTCTTCAAAACTAAAGATGGAAAATAGGAAATTCCAAAAAATTACTATCGAAAATATGAGGATAGAAAGTACGAATCTTCTCTTCAGCTTCCCAAGTAGCGTCTGCAACATCATCTCCCCATTGCACCTTCACTAATGGAACCTCCTTATTCCTAAGTCGCTTGGGGTCTCTTCCAACAATCTTCGTAGAGATAGGATGAACAAATACTTCCCTTTCTACCTCCACCTCTTCCAACTGACTAGGCTCGATAACTTCCGCTGAGTCATGCAAGCACTTTCGCAAGTGCAAAACATGAAAAACGTCGTGCACTCCTGCGAGCCTCTCTGGTAGCTTCGCTCGGTATGCCATCTTTCCAACTCTCTCCATGATAGGAAATGTTCCTGCAAACTTGGGGGCTAACTTTTTATTAGATCCAAACCTTACCACCTTCCTAAGCGGGGATAATTTAACAAAAACTAAGCCTTCGACTTCAAATTCAAGCTCTCTCCCCTGCTTGTCCGCATAAGACTTCTGCCTGTCTTGAGCTGTCTTCATCTTTCGTCGAATCATATCCGCTCTCTTCGATATCTCCCATGCCATGTCAGGCCGAAGTAGCAACTTCTCCGTAGATTCCACCCAACATGAAGAAGACTTGCTAGGTTCCCATATAAAGCCTCTAATGGTGCCATTTCTATGCTTGTTTGGTAACTGTTATTATACACAAACTCAACCAATGGAAGATGCTCCTCCCAAATTCCTCCAAAGTCCAAAATTCATATTTCACAACAAATCATCAAGCACTCTATTCACTCTCTCTGTTCGGCCATCCGACTATGGGTGATAGGCCGTGCTCAACCTAAGATGCATCCCTAAAGCCTCTTGCAAGCTTCTCCAAAACTCGCTAGTAAAAATAGGGTCTCTATCGTGCACTATGCTAGAGGGGACTCCCGTGTAGTCAGACTATCTCTCGAACATACAAGGATGCCCAATAAGATGTCGTACGCTTTCTCTTAACCAGAATGAAGTGAGCACTCATGGTCAACTGATCAATAATCACTCAAATGCTAGTATTCCTCCAGGCTTCTGCTGCTCCGCCTTAACCCTTTGGCATACAAGACACTTAGCTACGAACTCCGCCACATCCTCTTCATGTCTCTATACATTTTGTCACCATTCGGATGAATAGTCGTATGAGAATGGTGTGCTTCCTCTAAAACCATTCTCAACAAGTCACTAGTGCGGGGAACACAAAGCCTTCCATCCTACCTAAGCAACCCTTTGCCATCAAATGGAATGATGTTGGAGATGTTTAGAGACCTCTCCTCTTCTAACCTATCCATCACATCCATAAGCTCTGCATCTTCCTGCCGCCTCAAACCAATCTGATCCACAAGGGTAGGCCTCACCTCAAACGTAGCTAACAATCCAGGGATAATGTCCATAGAGGGCTTAAAATCAAAAGTGGAAATAAATTCTAAGCTCCTCCACTCTACGAACAAAGAACTAAGAGTTGCTTTCTTCCTACTCAACGCATCTGCAACCACATTACCCTTGCCAGGGGTATAAGCTATCTCAAAATCGTATGACGTCAAAAAATCCATCTACCGTTGTTGCCTCAAGTTTAAATCCTTTTGTGAGAATAAATACTTCAATGACTTATGGTCGGTGAAAATCTCAAACTCTCTCTAAGCAAATAGTGTCTCCAAGACTAGAGTGCAAAAACTATAGCAGCTAACTCTAAATCATGGGTATGGTAGTTCTTCTCATGCATCCTCAACCGCCTACTACCATAACATACCATCCTCCCTTCTTGCATCAACACCACTCCTAGACCCATCCCACATGCATCACTGTATACAGTAAAAAGGCTTAGCTCCATCGGGTAGAACTAACATTGGTGCACTAGTAAGAGCTCTCTTAAGCTTCATGAAGGAATCCTCACAATCCTCATCCCACACGAAATCTTTGTTCTTCTTAGTAAGGCACGTGAGTAGTGCCGAAATCTTAGCAAATTCTCTAATGAACTTCCTATAGTAGCCCGCCAATCCTAAGAAGCTCCTAACTTCGGTGACATTCTTAGGGGCCTTCCAATCTTGTACTGCAATAACCTTAGCGGGGTCAACAACCAAACCTTCCTTTGAGACCACGTGCCCCAAGAAACATACCTCCTCTCTCCAATGGTGACTACGAAGTGTGCGAAGAACCTCCTCTAAATGAACAGCATGCTCCTCCATATTCTTAGAAAATACCAAGATGTCATCCACGAATACCACTACAGACTTATTTAGGACCCTACCAAAGACGCGCCTCATCAAATCAACAAAGTAGGCTGAGGCATTGATTAGCCCAAAAGACATAGCCAACCACTCATAAAGTCCGTCTGGAGTTCTAAACATAGTCTTATCTATGCTGTCATCGGCGACCCTAAGCTGATGAAATCCTGTGGCTAAATCAAGCTGAGAGAATACCGAAAAACCAACTAACTAGTCGAAAAGATCATCAATCCTAGGGAGTGGATATCGGTTCTTCTTTGTAGCTTATTTAATTCCCTATAGTCCATGCAAATTCAAAGAGAACCATCCGCCTTAGTAGAAAAGACGACTGGCGCTCCCCACTCGATATGCTCCTTCTTATGAAACCCTTCTCCAAACGCTCATGGATTTGCTTACTCAATGCTTTCCTCTCCCTAGGTGCCATGTACCTTATGGATAATGCCACTAGCTTAGCATTATCCATCAAGTAAATTCTAAAATTAATCACTCTCTTAGGGGTTAGTCCACTAACCTCCTTAAAGACATCTAGAAAATCTCTGACAACGGGAACCGAATTTAACACCGATGATGATGAATCGAGAGAATAAATGAAGCTCAACATGACTGACCCTTGCGGGTCGCAAGAAACCTCGAGAGTCCTACCGTTGCATGTCTCTAGTCTAACGACTCTTCTCTCGCAATCTAATATAGCTCCATATATGGATAGCCAATCCATTACCAAAATCATCCCATACCCCAAAAATCCGAAAACATAGGCGTCGTAGTCAAATTCTACGCCTAGGATATAAATTTTCAAACCCCTACAAACCATAGATAAATGTGTCGATCCTCCTATAGGGTTTGAAACAACAATGGGTTCTACTACTAATGATATGTCTAAGTGCAAATAATCCATAAGAGAACTAGAGATAAAAGAGTGTGATGTTCCAGAATCGAATAAACTCCGAATGTGAAAATCAGAAATAGAAATCAAACCTTCAACGGTGACTTTCGTACCTCTATCTGGAATGCTGCCCGAAGGTGTCATGTCTAATGCCTGAATCTGCGCTGCTGGTGCACTCGTCCCTTTCCCCCGCTCTTTGGGGACAATTCCTACTCATATGACCAAGCTGTCTGTAAGGATAGCACTTTCCCTTCATCTTATGTTTCTTGCAATCCTTGGCGATATGTCCAACAATTCCACAACTATTACACTTTATAACCTTCTTGATTTGCTTCTGAGGGTCTCCAACTTTCTTCTTCTTTTTATTGTTATTCCATCATTTCTTCTTTGGACCTTCCGTCTTAACAACAACCTTTTTGAACTCTCTTTCCTTGACTATATCAGACATGAGTGCCATCTCTACCAACGACTCATAAGTAGCTCCCATTGGCACATGAGACATGAGTGCCATCCCTTCGCAAACTTCATAGCCTTCTTGTGCGGTGTATTTACCAACTCCATTCAAACTGCGACAATTCGTTAAATTGATTGATGTACTCCTTACAGACCAGTTCTCTTGCTTCAAGCCAATAAACCGTTCCAGCTGAGCACTCTCTTCTGCTTAAGGTAGATACTTCCTCTCAAACCTCTGCCTAAACCCATTCCAACATACTTATCTTCCTTCCAACTCAACAACCTCCCACCAATAAGAAGCCTCATCTTTCAGCTGCCAAGAGGCTAGCTGAACCCGCTGCTGATCATCCAATCCCAATAGTCCGAACATCCTCTCTGTGTTACGTAACCAAGCCCGAGCCTCCATAAATCTCTCCGTACCAGAGCAAGTCTTTCCACCCAAACTTGCAAAATTCTTACGAAGCCTAGAGAAATTAACTACTACAGGTGGGTTGATGGGATTCCCACTCGCTGGTGCTAGGTTGGGCGCTTGGACCTACACCTTTGGAGTCGTGGCTTGTAGATACCTACGAAACAAACCTGGGACTGTAGTGCCCTTGGGAAGATTAGGGGCATCCGCCATTCTACGCAAAAAAAGAGATTTTGGGAAAGAGTTGTAGGAAGTTGAAGTGGAATTTTGAGGGGATTTTTAAGAAAACTATTCTTTGTTACTTGCAAACTATTTCTAAGAGTTTTTCTTCGAAAAATATTTTAAAACAAGTTATTTTGAAAAATACATTTTCTTATAAAACCAAATTTTAGGAATCCTGTAACCTTAGGCTCTGATACCAAGTGAAATACCCCATACCACTTAGTATACCCAAAAGAACATATTAGAAGGCGTGGTGTATTGTAGGTATAAACTAAAACTAGCAGAGACTAAGATTTACAAGACGGAAATAGGTAAAAACAGTGGAAACAATTTAAATAATAACTTATTTAGAACAAAACTTCATAATTACTTTAAAAACCAAATAAGTCACCAAATACATCACGTATCAAAATACCATACATATATGTCTTATGAAATCAAAGAAAGCCATAGTCTCAAAATGAAAGTACACTATTCCCCAACATGTATCGGTACAAATAAGAACAAAAAGCTAAAATAAAGGAAGTGGAAGTACATAGTGGAATCTCCTTCAAAGAAACCTCCAAGCAACTGCAACCTACTGTCCTCTTCCTTGATTGCCTAAGGGGGAAGAAGGGGGAAAATAGAGGAGTGGATCAGACTAAAAGTCCAGTGAATGATAGTAATTAGTAGAATCTTTAAGTAAACTAAAGGTAATAGGCTTTACAACAGTTCTAGTATATAAAAAGAAACAAAAGAAATAGAAGAAGGAATAAGCTGGAAATAAATACGAATTAACTATTAAACATGATTGGTTAACTTTGATTTTCTGCACTTATCCTTAATTGCTGTTTTTATTAGGCTGAATCCCTTATCCTATAATTAGGATGAAATCCTAGTTCTACCCTTTTGATCGGTCTGCTACTCCATAGTATCTACCGCGAACTAGTCGCTATATAACTCCCTACACATAAGATAATGACATCTATGAAAGACGCATAAAGTATAATGGTGTCTACAAAAGACGCACAAAGTATCTACTATGGACTAGACGTTTTATAGCTCCCTACACAGAAGGCAATGATGTCTATGAAAGAGACACATACTTAAGCGCTTGGAACTCATAGCGATTACTGAGCACCGAAATGGAAGTCGCAAGAGTAACTGGCACCATGATCATGCTACATGTTGCTCCACTTATTGGGCCTTCTTATTACCTGTGTTGCAGCATAAGTGTGCCCCTCGTTTCATTCAGGATTATGTGAAACACCGCGTCCATAGAAAAATAGGGGAAATGCTGTTGGTACTGGTCCGTCATCCAAACAATATATAGTTGCTTCCCTTGTCCAAATCCCCGGTGATTTGGACTTCTATTTGACCAATTACTACCATTATTAGCATAAACGTGCCCTCATCTCACTTTAGCCTAATGTGAGACCACCATTTTGTCTAATAGGGAATGTTCTTTGGTACATGTCTTACTTTCATCTTTGCCTATTAACTTAGATAAATTATTTAAAGAAGCTTTTATTATTAACTTCACTATCTTTGCTTACTAATTTATCATAAGTCTTAAAATAAGTCTCATTGCGTTCTTTTTATTATTATAACCTAAGTTATAATCATGCTTATTACTTAACCCAAGGTCTAAGTGTGAAAATAAGCCTCTTTTATTTTATACTATTCTTAGTTGTAATTCTAAGTTATAACTAGACCGATTATCGTTAATTAGTCCAATTCTAACTTAATATCATAATTAGGCTCAATTTCAGTCTTAATTCCATTTTTGTTACAGTCTTTACAATTTACATCTTATCTTCCGTTATTTCAGTATTCTTATAATTTTAATCCATATTCGCGTTTAATCTATTCTAATCCATTCATGAAAAAGAAGGAGAAATAAAAGAAACTGAAAATAGAAAGAAATCCAAAGCATAGGAAGAAGATGTAAATAACACATAATTAACAGTAAATAAATTAAAATACTGCAAATAAACTGTAAATAAATGAAAAAGCTATAATTAACACAATTAAGCTTAAGTTAACTGAAAAGAATAGCTAGGAAGAAATAGATTGAAAATAATTCTAAAAAAAACTGTAAACAAAACTGCTTAAAAGGTTATTTCAAAAATCGTAGTCAAACTACAACTATTGGAAATCCTATTATTTTAAATTACTTAAAAAAATCTAAAATAATTACAATTATCCACCTCTGGTCCTTAGCTCTTCCCTTTAGGTCTTCCCGGATCCACTTGGGGTTTTTAAATATTTTTATTTAAAATGATTTCCTTCTTGAAAAATTATTTCGTTTAGGGTCCTTCCTGAAAAGGTGAACCCAATTGGAGAAAATCTTAGAATGAGAAAAAATGTTAGGTCAATGGTTCTATTTATAGGTGTAGAAGTGGATCTCGGACCGTTGGATTTGAGGATTGAACATGGTGCAACCACGTCATAGGCTAAATAGGAGCCATCAGATGCAAGAATGGAATGACCGGATTAGTCAAAAGAATTCAAATGACACTTATAACAACGTTCGTACGAACGACACAAAGGGAGGCGGGTCGACCGTCCCTCCTCCTAGGTCGACCGGCCGATCGACCTAGGGCATGTTAGGTCGACCTCCCAATATATAAATATGTATGTATGTATGTGTGCGTGTGTGTGTATATATCGATTTCTTGTTCGTCTCGTATCTTGCTCATATTAGCTCGGATTCTGACGTTCTATATATGGAAATTGACCAGAAAATTACCACGGATAGAATGGTGCAATTCTCCTAGCTCAATTCTAATAATTTCACAAAATTATTTTATTACTTCATTAATTAACTAATTAATTATTATGGGTTAAATTTCGGGTTGTTACATTAATGTTAATAAAATTTTCCAAATACCCCCTTAAATTACATCTATTTTTTCGAAAATAAAGACGCGTTTTATAAAAGAAATTAGGAGGGATCTAAAACTTAGGCACCCTTTGGTTAGTTATTTTTATTTTTTTGATTTCCGTCCAAACAAAAAATGAACACGGTGTATACAATTTTGAAAATGAACTTAACATACAAAACAGAAAACAAATTTATTTTGTTTTCCGTATCTTATAAGATAACAAAAGCATAAAGAACAATCAATTCACTCTGTCGTCCCTCTATTTCATCCTCCATCATCCTTCCATTGTCATTACTACTTAAAATTTTAAATACTCTCCTTTGCTTTCTTATGTTTTTTTTTTAAATTTTGTGATGAATATTAAAAACAAAAAACATATGAACACAAAATGAATCAAACGGACCCTTAACTTTTATAGTTATAAGAAGGAGGAATTAATTTAAAGAACAAAAATTTGTATATTTTTAGCCTCAAAGACACGACCTTAATATATTAACCACAAGGACAAACATTCTCTTAAAATTATTCATAAGGACAAACATTCTTGCAAAATTATTCATAAGGACAAACGTTCTTTCAAAACTGCTACCGAACTAAAACTGATAACTAAAAACTGCTACCGATAACTACAAACCAATACTTAAAAACTGCTATCAATAACTAAAAACTGATATATAAAGAAAGTCGTCCTTCAAGCTAAAATGCCGAAGGTCTGTCCTTGAGGCTAAAACGTTAAGAAATTTTGTCTTTGACAATATTTTCATGTTACAAGAATGCGTACCAAAATTTCTCTATCTAATTGTAATACAATGGATAAGCTGAAAACTAACATCTTTGAGTTTAAATCATTCTGCTGTTAGGGTCAATTATATATTTAATAGAATAAAGTAATAAGAAGAAAATTAACTGACCAAAAACAATAAATATCGGAACAGGTGATTATTAGTCGTAAGCTAAGCCCAATCCACAATTTAGTCAGTCGACAGGCCCGGTCTGTTAACTTCATTATACGTTACTGAAGGCACCTAGGAAACAAAACAAATTCCAAAAGCAGAAGAGAGAGAGAGAAAGAGAGAATTCTTTAAATATGGCTACTGCATCTTTCGTACCCCAACCGATTTTAGCATTTCTCCTTATATTAACAATCTCGGCGATGGCTGCTGCTTCTCCTCCTCCTGAAATTAATGACAAATCTGAAGAGAAATCCGTTCACATCGTTTATGTCAATTGTCCTGAAACCGAAGGGGCCGAATCCTTCCATATCCGCACCCTTGCTTCAGTTCTAGGAAGGTGACAATTTTTTTTTCTTTTCAATTTTCTGTTTTCAGTTTTTGGGGTTTGGGATTGGATAGGATTTCAGCTTCGTGATAATTGATGTCATTTTCGTGATTTTGTAGTGAAGAGGCAGCGAACGAGGCGATCGTGTACCATTACACGCAAGCGGCAAGCGGTTTTGCTGCTAGGCTCACCGCGGAGCAGGCTAAGCAGTTAGAGAGTGAGTCTTTCTTCCCTTTTATTTTATTTTACATAGTTTATTTTGCATTTTTGATTTAGTTTTTTGTGAACTGGAAAGTTTGTTGAATTTTTGTGTTGTGAATTGGAGGAGAATGATCGATTACTTATCTTATGAAGTGTTTGGTGTGTTGTTTATGATGTCCAGTCATGTTTATTTTGAAATTTAGAAACTGTGTGGATTTGGTTTAGAGTTTTTCATTTGCAGTCTCTTAGTTCTCTGAAGATCGTAGAAACATGCGTCTAACAGTGATTAAATACAAGAACTAGAATAGTTCTATGTGTGTAATCAATATTGATTCTCAAGAGAAGTAAAAGTAGGGTGCTCCTGTTTGCACACACTCAAACATCTTTCATCACCCACCTCTACCACCCACTCACATTCATTTTTTTGTTGTATTTTATTTTTGAGCATGCGAAACCGATTTCTTTCCCAAATCTTCAAGTTCTCTCTTCCTCAAAAATCATTTTTTATTCTTCTCAAAAAACTTAATCTCAAACTCAGATTTCATTCAAATTCTTTGTGAGTAATTGTTAATTCGTTGGAACATAAGTAGATTCGTTAAACTAAAATGTTATAATAAACTTGAAATTAAAAAAAAAAAACAGTAAACACGAAATAAACAGTTTTACGAAGTACGAACTAGAAGAAATTGCGATGATGGAACCAGCCTGATCTAACAACACAATAATTGCATTGTTCGAAGAAAAAAAACATATCAATTCTTCTATTGTTGTTTCACCTAAAAATATCAGTAAAATCAAAGATGACAAATATCACTAATTACTATTATTTTTCTTTAAAGACATGAGATCATTAGAACAATAATTAACATTCATAGTCTAAATATTAATAAAAATATCTCAAATAATAAAACACCAATATCAAAACAATAAAATATATTGTCGTCGGCTGCTAGTAAATGATACGCTGCTTCATGACCATGCTATCAATACAAGGCCAAACATGCTCATCAAGTTCTAGCAAGATTATTGGATTGATAGAATGCGACTAGTATCATGCAAATATCATGCAAGAACAACAGAGACAAAATCATAGCTTCTTTTATTTTCTATTAAAAAATCAACGTATGAACTGCTACGGAATTTGATACAAATTTGCTATGCTTTTAAAATGTAATGCCACTTTTTGGCATCCCATGCAATCAATTGATTAGGCACCATCTGTATAATGATACGCCACCATGTAACGAAAGCAAGTAATTTCCTATAGCAAATCTTTTCTTTGTCTTCTTGGTCTCTCTTCTCTCTCATTGGCATCTATGACGACTCGTCTTCTTGATCCTTAGAAATCAACATTAATACATCCACGATATTCACGTGCCGTAAATCCAAGTGTCGGAGAGGCAAATTATCGAGGGTGTAAAAGAAAATAAAGGTAAAAGATAACACAATAATAGAATCTCACATCGCATTCAACATTTTAATTATACATAAATGATTAGAGTCAAATATAAATCCAGCGGGATGGTTATAACTGTCTATCCGTGCATAAGCTGGGAAATACATACTACATAACACCGCGGAAAATGGGTAGATATCTACAAAAGGTACTTCAGCTTCATAGCTCCAAAAGACTTCTACAAAATGCTCCCCAACATGCTTCCAAAATGCTCCTAAGGTATCCTGGCTACACGTCTGTCCGAAAAATAGGGCACCCAGAGTTTAAAGGGAAAACAAACTCCAGATCAATCATAAGACTGGTGTGAGAACTCAAAGTATGATGTTTTGAAACAAAAGATATATTATAAGACCACGCCGCACATAAACATAGAACGATTATTTATCTTATGATAATCAAAACTCTTTATTACGTAAAATTTAGGGATATTATTTTTAATGACATCCTTGAAAACGTTTGCAAATAAACTTATTAATCTTAGCCAAATTGTTACCATTATTAAATTGCAGCATACTTGGTTCTACAAATAAAACTGCAAGTTCTTATTGAAGAATGGATTTTCATACAAATGACCAGGTGAATGGACCACCTTTCGATAGGTACACCTCTAGATGGATGTCCCGAGACACAGAACATCTGTCCTCTACCAACACAAGACCGGCTTATCTCTATAACTAGATAGTACCAAATATGTCATCCACCGGTCGTTAGCGACCTTTATCCGAGGGCTCTCTTCGCATACATCCACATTAATTTATATTCTGAACGTCATAGCGGGAAGAAATATATCTAAAAGGGTATGATGATACCCTTATTGGAAATGACCAACTTAGCCTTGCCGCATCTAACCCTGTTTCGATCATTTTCGGTTGATGAGGCTTGAGGCAACGATTATCTTTTCACATAGCACATATCACAACTTTGAATGCCACGTTGCCATTTTCGTTGACTACTAATTGCCTTCAACAAAAAATACGACCCTTAAGCTCGTATGTCTCGAGGAGGGTGTTAAACCAAGAGAAGTTGCGTTCTCCGCTACCATTGATGTACATTTTTAAAAACCAATGAACGTAATATTTAAAAATGCAATGTCAGACAAACTCCATATAAATTGTCCAGGAACAAGACAAACCGAATGTACTTTTCTACTATCACTAGTAGCGTGTAGTCCTTGCAATCCGAAAAATCTCCACCACAAGGAGACCACTACTATAAATAACTCTATAATGGAAGCTACCTAGAGCATGTTCGACAAGCAGTCATCATGCTATGAAGATCCACGGTTTTCATTATCATCATATTCAACATATCTTCACATTCGAACGTATACATTGGTTCGAAGTGTTTTCGAATGGGAATCATCCAAATCCGACTTCGGCTCCTTTGAAATCCAATCATCGATAAAAATGATGTAATTATGTGATTGTTTTTCGATTTATTCATTTTTCTTTACCAAAATATCTTCGAGAGATATATTTTCAAAATATTCTTTAATGCATACAGAATCATTTAGACCTCTTTTTAAATATTTCTCAAATCTTTCTTAAAGAGTATCTTTCGAGAAAATAGAATTATAGAAATCATTCTACTTTTATCCAAAATCAACTTCCGTATTCAACGAGTGCTATGGGCAGAATAACGGTTAGATCGTCTTTTAAATTCCACGAATATGACAAGTTTCCTCTTCGGATTTTAATAATGAGTATAAAAAGATTATTATATAAAATCCGAGTTGAGCATCCGAGCTTTCCTTTCGATATGTTCCACCCCTCGCCTAAAAGAGAAAACCGAGGTCAGGTAAGTTCATGACACTGGTTGCTCCATCCCTGACCTTAGTTACACATTATTTTCACTTTTAGATCTCACATACGGGACAAATGTACTAGTCGTTTTTGCGTACTCATTTTTTCTTTTTAAATCACTTAACTATTTGTTTAACCGTCTTTGAAATAATGTTAAATCGTTCAAATTTCTTTTAAAATGTTTTATTATTTACTCAAAAACATTCACCAAGGATTTGGAAGAATTGTTAAGTTTTAACATTTATTTCAAAAGTTATTGAAAAGCGTTGCGAAAAGCGTTGCAAATAGTGCTACAAAAATTGCTTTTAAAGCTGTATTCTTCAAAACGACTTTTATATCATTTAGAAAACCATCTTTTCAACTTAAATCACTTTTAATTTTTTTTAAAAGATTTTTATAATTTATTTCATATTTTTAAACTGATTGTTTTATCAATTTCCAACTTTGGTCATTTAGTACAAAAACTGGATTTTTCTTGAAAATTGATTTTGTCATATTTCAAAATATACAAGATGAAATCTTGATTTTCATTTTTTATATGAAAGATATGGATATAAGGATTCAGAAAATTCTTACTTCGAAGAATTCCGAACTATATTCCACTTTGTATGTTCATTTGAACTTTTGACGCGAAAACACAAAATACCGTTACACGACGCGTCGAATTTTAGGCGTATTTTAAGATTCATATCCAAATTTTGCCGAGACAAGTTTAAACACTTGGGAATCATTTCTAAAGCATATTCAAACATTTTTCAAAGGTATAAATGATTTCATATCACATTTCATTTCTTTTGGGAAGTGATTTTCATGTAATTATACGTCGTGTAAATGCATGACTGGTTTCAACATATATATTCAATATACAACTGATAAATATCCAAACAATGTTTATAATCATTTTAACATATGCTAACATGTTATATGAACTTGCATATCAATTTGACAACCTTTTTATATTAAAATGTCACATGATTGTCATTTTTGTACATATTTGCTTACTAACTTTTGCAAATGACTTAAATGTGGTTGCTTTCTTTTTCAAACACTTATCAAACATCCTTATTAACATCCAAACAACATTTATAACTTGCAAAACTCTAAGCTTTGGGACCCCAACAATTCTTCGCAATATGGTCTTTCTTCTTACAATTATTATAAGTGATGTCTTTAAAGCGGTTCTCTTGAGATACTCCTTTGAGTTTTCCCTACCACAACTTCTTGCCATTGAACTTCTTCCTTTTCCAGTTATTGTTGTTGCTTTCTTGTACTACGGGTGGATCTATCTTATCCAAAACTTCATATCTGTATCCCATGTCTATTAAGTCTATAAATCGTTCTTTCACATGCCATGTCATTTTGACACGATATTGCTTCTTCATTTCAAAAATAAACCTTTCATTCTTTTTGAGGGGCGTATCTATCAATCCAGGCCCAAAACGAGATAATTCGTTAAATTTATTAGCATACTCCTTAAACGACATCTCCTCTTCCTATTTAAAATCCATAAAATTTCGGTAAAGACG
This sequence comes from Allium cepa, assembly GCA_030765085.1. Taxonomy (NCBI): domain Eukaryota; kingdom Viridiplantae; phylum Streptophyta; class Magnoliopsida; order Asparagales; family Amaryllidaceae; genus Allium; species Allium cepa. Next base: position 567,460,359 of record CM060929.1, read on the forward strand.
GGATTTTCCTGCTTTCGACATATACCGTTCTCCCAGAACTTCTTTGAATTGTTCCCATGAGAAATCATCTTCTGACTCATTCTGCGTAATAGATTCCTACCAAACTAGAGCTTCATCTTGTAGTTGCCAAGAAGATAAGAATCTCTTCTGCTCATCTCCAATATTCAGTCATTTGAAAATTCTTTCACAAGAGCAGATTCAAGCTTGTACTTCAATGATGGTTTCTGTTCCTTTGGAAGGTTTACCACCAAGGCTGGTATAGTTCTTGCATAAAGTTGCAAAGTTAATTTGGGGCTGTATCGAAACTACTACTTCCTCGACTCCTGTAACTGCAGAAGTTTGACCATTTGTGGTATTACTTCCTTCCCTATCTCGGATCAGATTCGAGTAGTTTCAGGTTTAGTTGAAGACGGTTGAAGTTTCCAGAGGAGAGATGGAGATATTCATCCACGTACGGACATATTCTATTATCCGTCGTGGTCTGTTAGTTTTAGTTTGATGTTGTCAGCAATTGTAAGGACAAATATTTATAACTGTCCAAGCTGAATTTAGGTTAGACTCTGATATATGTATTTAAAAATTTTCCGCTGTAAAGATATTGTTCAATATTATATATTATTCCATTTGTGTGAGATTCTGTTCTGTCTTATTTTCTTTTATATCCATGATTAGGCCTGTCAAATGGGTTGAGTTGGGTCAAAATGGGTTGGGTTGAGTTTGACCCAACCCATTTATGACCCACTTTTTTACCCACTTATGACCCTAGCCATATATGACCCAACCCGTTTAATAAGCGGGTTACCCATTTAACCCATTTAAAGATTTAGAGGCCGTTTGGATTACAATAAATAAGTTGTTTTTTGCTTATAAAATGAAAAAAATTAAAAAGTCAGTATGGATAAACAAAATCTACCGACTTTTAAAAGTCATTTTTCAACTTATTGCAAAAGCAATTTTTTTTTGCTTTTCGACTCACATAAGTCGATTTTTGATATGAAAAAATTCTAAAAAAATGTATTTTCAAATTTCAAAATTTCACATTTCAAAATTCAAATTTAAAAATTTCAAATTTCGAAAATTCAAAATTTCACAGTACAAAATTCAAATTTCAAATATCAAATTTTCAAAATTCAAATATCAAATTTTCAAAATTCAATATTTCAAATTTCAAATTTAAAAATTTGAAATTTCAAAATTTTGAACTTTTAAAATTCAAATTCCAATTTTCAAATTAAAATTTCAAATTTCAAAATTTGTTAAAATTTGAAATTTTGAATTTTGAAATTTTGAATTTAAAAATTGAAAATTGAAAATTTTAAATTTTGAAATTCGAAAATTTTAAATTTGAAATTTAAATTTTGAAATTTTTGGAAATTTCGAATTTTGATATTTAAATTTTCAAATTTTTGATTTTGAATTTTGAAATTTCGAATTTTAAATTTTCAATTTTGAATTTAAAAATTGAAAATTTTAAAATTTAAATTTGGAAATTTCGAATTTTGAAAATTTTAATTTTGAAATTTTTGGAAATTTTGAATTTTGAAATTCGAAATTTTTAAATTTGAAATTTAAATTTTGAAATTTTTGGAAATTTCGGATTTTGAAATTTGAAATTTTGATATTTAAATTTTCAAATTTTTGGAAATATCGAATTTAAAATTTGGAATATGAAAATTTGAAATTTGAAATTTAAATTCTTATTTTTCAAATTTATATTAAAATTTAATGTTTTTAATAAATTGGTAAATGTGTTACCCACTTATAATCCTTTTAAAAATGGGTCAACCCAACCCATAACTCATTTAATAAAATTCATAAATGGGTTGACCCAACCCACTTAAAAGTAGGGTAAATGGGTTGGGTCATATTTTGACAGGTCTATCCATGATCATCCATACTTCCGTGCAACTTAGGTCGGACATGTGTGGTTTATTGTCGGCTCAAAGGATAGGTAATTGCCTGATCGTCACAGCTTCTATGCCGAGTCTTTTTTTCTGCAAAATTAAATCCAAGTGTAAAGCTTGTGCTTAACATTCTGATGCTTTTACCTTGTCCTCTCCTCCCTCTTCACTATTCTCACCCTACAACTTTCCACAAATCCTCCTGGTACATTGCTTCAAAACACACAAATCTCTAATGTACACTGCTTTAAAACCAACAAACCCAAATCTCTGACATACAACAAATCCTAATTTCCCGTGGCAATACCCTAGAACAACTCACTAAAACTTCAGCTGATCTAAACGACAAAATTTTACTCCATCCCTCCACAATCCTCACTCACTCCTCGAAATCCCACTCCTCCACTTAACTGAAAACCACCATTATTACCAATGCCAAACCCAACACTGTTAGAAGACGACCCAAACACTCGATTGAATATTTAAAGCCAAACTTTTTTTTGCGTACCATGCAACACACTATGAACAAAGAATAGATCTAGCCAATTTCTACATGTCTGGACAAGAACCTACATGGTTACAATGGATGCATAAAAATCAACTTACCTCATGGCAAGCCCTCACCAAAGCCTTGCAACAACGCTTCAGACTGCTATCCCTTGTCGATCCACATACAACTTTGTTTAAACTCCAACAAACATCCACCATAGAAGAATGCCAATCCCTATTTGAAATCACCAGCAACCGAATCGCTAACTTACCACCCGTTAGACTAAACTGTTTTATCTCCGTTTTAAAACCACAAGTTAAAGATGAGCAGCTCCTCCTCTGACCCACTAACAAACTAGTAGAGAGCAAAGTAGTCAAAAACCGAAGCTTCTTCCCCGTAACAACCCAAATTGTAACCAACCTCCTCCCTTACTTTCGCTACCACCCATCCCACCTCCATCAGCAAACTTGCCCTAAACTACACAATAAAACGCCTTACACCCACAGAAACGCAAGCATGACGAGCACAAGGACTTTGCTTTAACTATAATGAAAAATATCAATCTGGACACACTTGCAAGATTTGACATATAATATCCATGCTTCCAGACAACGTGGACGACCCAAACCCAGTTCCATTCCATGCCGACCCTCCAGACACAAAACAAGGCACCACACCTAAAATCTCTTACCATGTCCTATTTGGATCTTCAATCCCGACGTTTATCAAACTTTCAACGATCATCAACAATCGATCACTATCCATCTAGTCGACGATTCTCAGTCGTTATCGACCATCAGAGCTTACGACAGTTGATGACGCAGACCATTTAAACGTCAGAGCAACAAAAATGGTTGACAAAATTCTTAGGGTTTGATTTTGCAATTGTTATAAACTGGGCGTAGAGAATACTATTGCCGATAGCCTCTCCCCTTGGACGGCTGACGCGTTGATGTGCACAATTTTTACCTCTCAGTTTCACATTACCAATGAGATCCGTCATTACTTGCTCCATGACGATGTGGCTCAACAAATCATAGCCAGAATGGGAACCAATCCACTCAGCACTTTTAGATTTAGCACGACTTATTGTTTACTGTTCCTAGAAAGCAACTGGTAGTCATAAATAATATGGAGCTACAACATAAAATTATTCAAGCTTATCATTGTTAAAAAACTGGAGGACGTTCCAACATCAAAGGTACAACACCTCGCATCTCATGTAATTTCTATTGGAAAATACGTTTTAATGTTGTGCAAGAGTTTGTATCTCAATGTTCTGGTTGCCTACAAACAAAAACTGAAAACATCCCATCTAAAGACCTTTTACAACTGCTTCCTATCCCACAAATAGGGAGAGACATTTTTATGGATTTCATTACTCATCTTCTTCTGTCCTTTGGAAGAACTTCCACTTGGGTCATCGTCGATCCTCTATCCAAATATGCTCATTTTTGCGCACTACTGACATCTTTTACCGCCACACAACTTGCTACATACTTCATTCAAGAATATGTTTGTTTACGTGGAAATAACCATTGTTTCCAATCGAAATCGGGTATTTATGAGCCATTTTTGGAAGGAATTATTTCGTCTTTACGGAACCAAACTCGGTATGAGTAGTGCTTATCACTCTTAAACCGACGGTTAAACGGAGGTTGGTAATACATGTATTGAAACATATCTATGAGCGGTCGCTGGCGATATCCCTAAGAAATGGACTAAATGCTTACCTTGGGTTGAATGGTGGTATAACACTTAGTAAACATTCGTGCATCAAAATCTCACCCTATCAAACCGTCTAAGGACGAACCCCTCCAGTCATTTCCGATTATCTCTTAGGAAACACTCAAAGAACTAGAAGAACAGGCCATCTCAAGAGATTACATACTAGAAACAATTAAAACAATCTTCTACGAGCTCAAGTTTGCATGAAAAACCAAGTGGATCGCCAAGAAATTTTCCATTAACTCATGGGTCTTTGTCAAACTGCAACCATACCGTCAACACTTTCTTCGCTCATCTTACCACAAACTCTCCAAAAAAAAATATTCTGGACCATTTAGAGTCATAGAACGACTTGCTATAGAATTTGTTACAAATTTGTTACGCTTTTAGAAAGTGATGCCACTTGTCGGCATCCTATGTAATCAAATGATTAGGCACTATCTATATAATGATAGGCCACCATGTAATGAAAGCAAGTAATTTCCTTCGGCAAATCTTCTCTGTCTTCTTGCTCTCTCTTCTTCCTCATTTCTTCTCCCTACCAAGTCTTTTTTTCTACAAAATTAAAACCAATGCTCAATGTATCAATACTTCTATTATCATTTCACCTAAAAATATCACTAAAATCAAAGATGCCAAACATGACTGATTGCTACTATATTTTCCTTAAAGATAATGAGATTACTAGAACAATAATTAACATTCATAGTCTAAATATTAATAGACACATTTTAAATCATAAACCAAAAAATCTCAAAACAACAAATATGCTGTACTTGCGTCGTTCTATCTCCTTTTCGTCTGCTATTAATAAATGATATGTGAAGAGGAAATCATGTATGATAAATGATATGTGAAGAGGTAATCATGTATGATAATTAGTCATGTATGATAATTAGAGTTTTATTTCTTTATTAAGCTTCGTTCGGTTATATGCCTAACCGAGTGAATATTTTTTGTACTCAGTTTTCTGTAACCGTCCAAGGTGAGTTTTTGTAGTAGTTTGATGAATTAATTTTAAATTTTTTTAAGTGGTATTATTGATAGATTTTGTCTATATATAGTACCATCCTAAAAGGAACATGAATATACGAAGTCCTTGTGTGTTAATTCTTTAATTCGTCCTCAATCATTTATTGTTCATCGGAGTTAAATTAAGTAAAAGGAGATGGTATTCAAAATGAAACTGTCTGGTTCATTCAATCCTTTTTAACCAAATAAATGACATTAAACTGCGAGATGTGAGATGTCTATCCTTGAAGACTACGACCTCATCTTACTGCACATCCCTGTCTTCAATCTTCTTCTTTGTATGGTTTGCCACTTGATTATTTTATGTTATTCTATTTTTGTTCCATAGCTAAAGGTGTTATATTTTCCCAGCGTTGCTAATTTCTAGTCATGAGAGGTATATCACATGGTGCACCTTTAAGTAATTCGATGATCATTTTTTCTTTAAGACTCGGTATACCGTGATTCGTTCTTAAATCTAAAAGATGTCCATTCATCCAGAAAAATCAAAAGGTTTATATATCATAAACACGAATTGAACCATGTACTTATCGCTACTTAAATTGAGCAACTCCTAGATTATCCTTTGGCAGCTAAATTATGTTTTCCTCGAATAAAACCATGTTTTTTTTCTCCTCTTTATTAAATTAAATAGCAAAGTTGACTCTTAATATCATTTTTCCACTCCAATTGGTTAATCTCATTAGTTAAGAAGTGTTCAAAGTTTACTAGTAGATAAAATCTTTTGTCCTTAAATCGTCATATCCCTCATCTGTCAAATGAATTGATTAAAATACTAGAGGTAAGGTAAAAGGATATGAGTGATTGGGGACCAACCAGGACAGAGCTTCTGCTCTCGTTTGTTTATCTGTTTGTTTGTCTCTTTATTTATTTTTATTATTTTTAATCTAGCATTTCTTCCATCATCAATTATAAAGGTTTGCCATCCCCAAGTAATAATCAGACCTTTTGTTTCATTTCAGTGCGTACCTGATTCTGATTTGAGTGTGTGTATATATTAGTATTCATGCACGCACGTGTGATGCACATACACATAGAAAAAAACCAACTCATTTTCTCTCTCTTTAAAATAAAGCTATTGGTGAAATTGTTTATACATCATTTTGGCGTCTATATGTTTTAAACCCAAGACCTGTAGAATCCCAGTCTAAGACAATTATTTTGCATGTGTATTTTTTTAATTACAAAAGCTTCAAATGAAGGTTTAGCGGCACCACTCCAGCCCTCTAATTTCTATCAAACATTCCGATTTAAATAATAGTTGTTTCTTTCTTTTACCCATCATGCTATTATTTAAATCGGAATGTGTTGGAAATCATGGATATGAAGGGGTGCTGCAAAATAGGGGTGTTATTGAATGTTTATATATGTGTGTGTAGTTGGCATCTGGAACATTCCATTGCCTGTTCAGTATGGGATGAATTTCACAATAAATAATTAATTTGATTGTCAAATTTTGTGCTTCTAATTAAGGGCAAATTAATCTCATTTTATGATCTATGAACTATGTACTTTCTGCAGAAAAAGCTGAGGTGCTTCAGGTGAGGCCAGATCAAGTTCTTCATCTTCAGTCAGGAGTGAAAAAAGGGACAACTGGGCGCATTGGCACCATGCACGTCTGAAACTTAATCTATCTTTATATAAGAGTGATGAGGGCGTTACTGTCATATCATATGATGCACTTTAATAATGTTTCCCTTTGCTATCAAATTGTTCCTAAATTTGTAAGTCTTAAATTTCATTTCCTTTTCATCTTCTATTGCTGCTTTCTGGGCATCTGATTTGGTGGCTTATTACTTGTGACCATGATCGTTAAAATTTTCAAGTTTACTACGAACTTAAAATACTGGTATACATTGCTTTTCCACAAACTTTTAATACGTAGAGTGAGTATGAGAATGTCATGTTATCCTTTTTTAGTTTGAAACTGAGCTTGAATGGATGTCGCTTTGTATTTTTATTTTGACAGCCCATGAGCACAAGGCTATCAAAATAGGCAACCAAGGGACTCTAAAACTAGATAAAGGATGTTATTTTTTAATTTTTAGAAAATTGCTTTGGGGTTGAATAATTCTTTTTGCCGCCCTTTAACCAAAAAAGAAAAGAAAAAAATATATCCATAATCACCCTCCCTTTTTTTGGTAATCAATTGCCCTTTTTCCATCCTTTTTTCAAGTATGTCTTACCGAAAATGATTTTCGATGATCCATCATCGATTTTACCTTATTTTTTAATGGGTTGTCGAACTTTGCTTTGCACGGAAGGTAAGATTATAAATTGTTTTATTCAGTGTAGTTTTCTTAACGTTTTCTTTTTTTAGGTGGAGTCCCTTTAAAATTAGGTCTCTTCAAGTTAAAAAATGAAGCCTCTTTAATATTGCTCATCAAAATACATCCGTGACGCATTAAGTTCACAATTATAATAATATTGTAAAAGATACCACGTATGCGTCTGTAGAACCAAAGACCAGTAATTTACTTAGCTTTTGGAGGGGAGTGGAAACGCACTACCGTTCGTAGATTTTTTTTACCCAGTTGAACTTGGCGACGTGACTTACGCGTCAAAGGTGGGATCCACACAAATGGTCCGTTCAAATAAACGGTTGGAATTGTGCAACTGGCATCGAACTTGTCCGCCAACAACGTATTTCCTAGGTTAGCCAAAATTGTCAAAAAATTAACCTATGTGACCTACCGTTCTCTCTCCTTCTTCGCCAATATCAATCCAAAATTTCGAAAATTAAGCCCAAAAATCTGCAAAAAACAATCAAGTTTTGCGGTAATTTTTGTTACATTCATCTCAATCTCCTTTCTGTTTATTTTCCATATTTTTCATTGATATTTTCTGACTTTTTTCTTTTAAGCTAGAAAAAGGCCAAAATTGGTCTGAAAAACTCCCACCAAAGTCCTGTCCAGAAAAGCTATGACGGAATTCTTAAGTTACGTCGTTGATGCATCACAAGTAGTTGGAAACAACAAAAAAGGCGTTCATAAAAAAATCGCAACGATGCTGAATGAGGCTTGACGACTATTTCGAATGAAACAACAAAAAAGGCTTTGGTGACATCACTGTTAAACATTCAAATGCATTTGACAAAACGGTTTATTTTATTTGCGATTAGTGTTAGATATTTCAAATGCTTTTGACATTAGCGTTAGACGGTTACTCCATTTAACGAATTACAAAACGTTAATGTTAGACATTTCAAATGCATTTGACAAAACGGATAATTTTTTTGGTATTTACAGGGACTCCATTTAAGGAATTACAAAACGTTAGTGTTAGACATTTCAAATGTATTCAGTAATGTTGTATTCGAGCATAGGATTTCCAATGATGCAAGTGAGGTTGTCACGGTGCAAGATTGGAAGGTACTAAATAACGTTGATCGAATGTAACATTTTTGAATCTGAAACCCAAAGATGGTGAAACGATCAGGAATTTCGAACATTTCGTATTCAAATACCTAAATTATCTAAATATTTGAATCTTGGATTTAACGTGATAAAAATGATTTTATAACCTTGTAACCTCTTTTTAATTAATAACTAATGATGGTAAACTTGTTCTTGAAAAATGTTTACAAAATAAATAGTTTGAAGAAATATTGATAATGTGATCAAAATCATTATCGATAAATAGACTTTTTCTCGATAAAAGTTGTTTGAACTTTTTGGGCATGCGTAATATATTAATGTGTAACTAATTAGAAACTAAAAATATTTTATTGTTTGTGGCTAACTAAACGTCAATAGTAAAAGATTAACAAACATACTAAGAAAAGAGATATTTTGATGAATAACTTCTATAACTTTCTCAAATCAATAGCAAATGAACTCCAATCTCTTCCGAACTTTGGCAAATGTCTTAGAATATCCTAGGGGCATGGAAAATCAACTCAAAGTGGAAAGAAGTTGAAAAAATTGGCACCCTCAACCTGGCCATGAGCAATTCTTGAAGGAAGAAGGGTGGCCTAAAGCTTTAATAGACTAAAGGTGGAAGCTTTGGATGTTTGGTGATGGTAGGAAGTGATTCTAGTGTTCTAGTGCTTGTGCTTTGGTGTTAGCTTTGTTATAGGGTAAGTTTACTCACCATTGAAAAACTATATATTATATTATATTATATATGTTGTGTGTTTGAATATAAAGTTATAAGTTAAGTATGAACTAATTAAAGTTATAGCTTTGGACCTCCTTACTTTTGGAAGCAAATGACAACCTAATGTTGTATACTGTCACTTCTATGACTTTCTATAACACCTGGCGTAGCCTTGACATTGTGTATACATGGTCATTTAGATTGTGTGTTGAAATTGGAATGGATATGAAATGGTCCATATAGCGATAGTCGTTATGAAAATACTTTGAATTCCCTTGTGTTCAAACTTGTTCAAATTTTTTGTATGTTAAATTATTGCGATATAATATATATTAGCTATGCTCTATACATATATAAGTGTATGTGACAACAAGGAATTGGTTTGAAAATTTGTAGAACTTGTGAAACAAAGTTATAAAAGTTATAGCGAAAATGGTTGCTATATGAGCACTTTGAAATTGCCTTGTGTTCGGCATTTTTTAAGATGATTTTCAAAGACATCCTTAGGGGTTTCTTTGCTATTCAAATAAGTACTATATGTGTACTTATTACTGTAAAAATATTAACGATTAAATGATTTTAATACCGGCTGAACGGAGTTGCAAAAGTTATAGCGAAAATGGTCGCTATATCGGTACTTTGAAAATACCTTGATTTCAAGAAATTTTTAATATAATTTTAGAAGATATTCTTAGGGTTTTCTTTGCTTGGTTTTTAAGTACTCTAAGTAAAGTACTTACCGTAAAACATTGGATCTTAAATCACTTAATAGCATGTTGGAAACGAATCGAACGTTGAAGGCTTAAAACTAGTTTTGTGGCATAAACATGAATTAGCAACACTTTTTTTTTTTTGAGGGAAATGTATGATCCTCTAAGATAAAGAAGAGAACACATATGAATACACACACACACACACATATGTATATATATCACCAAAAATATAGGGGCTGCCAACATGCCTAGCAGGTAACAAATCATAACTAATAACAATGAAAAGATCAAACAAAAACTCCAGAACATAATGTATACTTCACAAATGAGTTCCAGCAAAGCCTCCACCCATTACACTTCAGTATCAAACTCCAGCAAGGCCATCACCGGTAATGAAGTGTTAGAAGTAACCAAAATAAGCACTCATGCAACCAATTGCACAAGTGAATCTAATAAGCAGCTACACAAGTGAAAGAAACACCGCGTCTCTTGCACGAATGAACTATAGCCCATCTGTGAAAACTCTCATAACAAACAAACTTGTAACAGCTACCCAGCAACCCTAAAATCCTCGATCCTGCATCCCTGCAAGACAAATACCCTGCTGACATCCTCAGTCTAAACCTGTGCCTGTAAAGAAAACTAAACAAAAATGTAAGAATGATACATATATACGTATATAAATAATATATATATATATATATGTATGTAACAATTAAATAAAATCAATTAAACCAAAAATTTATACAATAATGAACCAGCTATCATACAATATATACTAGACTACTAATAAAGCCAATCACATTAAAAAAAAACTCTAAGTTTCTACTATGCAATGAAACAGTGTTCATGAATTAGCAACACTTTGAATCTGAAACACTTTTAAGATGTTTCAGAACTATTGATAGCAGTTCTACAATTGTTTGCTATTTGAAACTTTAAATGGTTTAAAATGACATTTAAACAAAGTATTTTTCTAAAATCTTTTTAGAATTGTTTAATTAGAGTATTTTAAAAGTGGTATCAAGTTTAGATATATTTTTATAATTATTTTTGAATTTTTAAAGTAAATGGTTTTAAATATAAAAACATGCTTTTTTATTGTTTTTGGTAAATTCTAAATTTTTTATTTTAAGTAATATTATATATATATTTAAAACCTATTTATAAGTATTTTTAAAGTATTTATATATATATAAAATTTGAAAAGTAAGTGAAGTAATTTATAAAAGGATAAGTGGTTTGGGGTTATAACATTTTAGTTTTAAAAAATGGTTTTGTGAAGTTATGTGAAAGTATATTATCTTATTAATAAGTATAATTAGATCTTTAAAATGAATGTTTTAAAGATAACGTTAAGTATAAATGGTTTTGGGTTTATAGTGACAATGTGCTAGTAACCTTTTTCTTTAACCCTTTTGATTATGCTTTTGAATATAATTAGATCTTTAAAAAGAATGTTTTAAGGATAATTATAAGTGAAATGGTTTTGGGTTTGTAGTGATAATGTTTAAGTAACATTTGTCTTAAACCTTTTTGAATAAACTTGTGAATGTATAGATCTGTATAAAGGAGATTTTAATGATAATGACAAGTATGGAATGTTTTGGAAAAAGGTTATATATAGTAAAGATTTAACTTATAAGAGAGATGGGGCATATAGGAACAATGCTTAAGTAACATTTGTTTTTAACCTCTTTGATTATATTTTAAAGCAAGAAATCTTGTTAAAGGTTTGTGAATATTCTTATACCATTATATATATATATATATATACACATTTCAAAATATTGAAAAGAGTACAAATGAATAGTGAAATAGTAGAATACGCGTATATATCTTTTATAAAGGTATTTTAAATATATATATACAAGTAGAAAAAGAAAGTAGAGAGAGAGCATCACATAATCATACGGTCTGAGACCCCTCGAGGAGGACTCATTCATTTGAATCGTCTCTTGCTTTTAGAATATATGTATTCAAGATCTCCGGAGGAGGACTCCTATATACCGTTCACTTACTTCTTAAGGAAGTAATTATTTGATTAAATAAGTTTTAAAAGATAAAGGAGTTATTATTTAATAAAAAGGGATTAGAAGTCGCTTGTGTAACATAATCGTGCTTTATGTGACTTAATCATGCTTTGTGCATTTACATGTCTATGGAAAGTATTTAATCATGTACATAGCACTAAAAGTCGACAAAGTAGGCTTGTTCTATCGGTGAGAGTTATGAATGATGATTCGAGTAAGCTTAAAAGCAACAATGCTCCAACCTATAGAGCTTCACTCTTAGCCGAGAGATAGTGTAAGTTGAGAATGTTAGAAACATGATAACTATAATAAGGCTTGATTTACATATGTGATCATTCTCATTGTTATTGAATTTGACCAAAATTAACATCGGAAATATTTAGTTGAAACATGAGACTTATATGGTACGATTATCTTTGGTGGTGCTATAACCTACATATAAACTTATCTTGCTCTTTTAGGACAAAAGATAAGGGAATCTGTCCAGATAGGAGTTGATCTCCACCCCTTATTCATTGTGTGTTTATTTCTAAAAGAAATGGAGTTAAATTAACCGAAAATCTATCTATTGGTTTTGAAGCATCCAATAAGCTAGGGAGTGTACTTATATGAGATGACTCGAAACCGTAACCACTTCAAAATCGATATATGTGTTCTATGTTTTGAAAGTGGTTGTGAAGCGATAAGTTATAAAGTTGCACTATCTATCTTATGGTTAAGTCCAAGGGAGAGGTCAGTGTTAACAGTTCAAACGATGTTATCGTATGGAACTGTCTATCTTAAGGGTGATCCCAAGAGAGAGGTCGCATTAGCATTCATCAGAGAACTTATACTGGAATTCATTGGAGAGATTTGTTAACTGTTCGAGATGGTGGAATCCTCATATAGATTTAAGATTTAATTGGGATGCTGGAATCATTTAGAGATTCGAGATCTGTTCGAGTGATGAAGACTCGTGTGTTGAGATGTTTAACGTGACTTCACCATCGGTAATGATGGATATCAGAGTAGGATGCATAGCCAAAAGGTTTAGCTAACCCAAGTGTATATCAGCTCTATTCTAGAGATGCTTTTGGATTGCCAGCGATAGCGACGATACTTGGTGCCACGTGTTAGGGCATGGACTAGCTATGTTTACCTATGGTATATTTTATCTAGAGATATACGCTGCTTGAAAGGATATTTCCGATCCTTCTCAGGAGGCCGTTCTCGATGTACCAAGGGCACAACAGAAATCCATATGCGAATGAACCATATCGGTTTTGATTATATACATAATATTCTTATGTTGTACATGTAGCACATTACGTTTTGATTTATATTCTATACCCTAGACATTATTTATTATATCGCCATATATACTTATTAGATGGTTTGGCTCTTTTGAGGAGAAAACCATTTCGGTGATTTGGTTGTCTCAAAAGGTGTTTTTATGCGGGCACATGTTTCTTGCGTTTCTCATATTGGACTTTTGTCCGAGTCATGATTTTATTTTTCCCTTAGTTTGTAATGATCCGCTATTTCGAACCATTCAAATTGATAATCATCCACTCAACATCATATCACTTTCGAAATTATATTCACTTCCAAAATCATAACACTTTCGAAATAATATTCACTTTCGAAATCATATCACTTTAGAAATCATATTCACTTCCAAATTCATAACCACAAAATAGTTTAAACCATCATATTAAAATATTCGCATTTAAACCCATTAAATCTAGATAATGACAGTTCCAACTTAAACAGTTTAAATATTGAAATAGTTTATATGTATTGAAAAATTAAAATAGTTTATATTTAAAACAGGTTATAAATTAAAATAGTTTATATAGTAAAAATAGTTTATATATTAAAAGAGTTTATATCGAAATTGGTTTCAAATTAGAATTGTTTCTTCTAATTTTTACAAATCAATTCAAATCAACTTTGAATTTCACAACTCGATTTAAATCAATTTCAGTTCAGCAAATTTCAATTAGAAAGGTTAAAAGTTCAATCCAAATTCTTATTAAAACCATTTCCAATTTATATCAATTTCAAATCCCGGTTTGAACTACAAATTCTAAGCCACTTCCAATTCAATAGGTTTCAAACTTTAAATATTTAAACAATTTACAGTATCCCAATTTGATAATTTCATTTATGTTACACAAATTCAACTTTAATTTTATTTAAATTTGAAAATATTCACTTAAAATTCATTTAACAACATTTGAATAAAATCTCATATTACAAATTTAAATAAAATCAATAATTAAATATCCAACTTCAATTATATTTAATTTGAAATTATTCACTTATTCACCCTTTTATAAGTATTTAAATAAAATCTCAAGTTACAAATTTAAATAAAAATTTAATATTCAGTTACAATTTTATTTAAATTCGGAATATTCATTAAATCACCTTTATCCAAATCAAGTTATTATGTTATAAAATCATTTAAAAATCTCAAAAACAGTAAGTTTCAAATCAATACTTATTAAATTCAATTCTCAACAAATTAAATTACAAATCAATTCTTATTTAAATCCAGTTATTAACAAATTTGAATGTCAAGTCAACTTTAATTTATCTTTCCAACTTATCTTTATTAAAGTTATTACAAAATTTATTTTAAAATATTAATATAAATTTTAAATAAATATTTTAAACATATTATATATATTATTAGTTAAATTAAATTCGTAATAAATTTTATTATTATTAAATTAAATCTTATTATTATTAAATCTATTTTAAATCTTATTTTATATATTTTAAAAATAATAAAGTTATAAGTAAAATTTTATAATTTACATTTTAAAACTTAACTTACAACTTTAAAATTTCCATAACATAAAGTTTTAAAAATCTAAATTCTATACATATATAAAAATAAAAATCTTTATATTATATTTAAAAATCCATATTTATTAATATCACATATTTATCTTTTCAAAATTCTGGAAATCATTAAAAAATAGACCAAATAGTGTCCGTATATAGTTTTCTATCCTATTGTCAAGTGATACAGATATTTATCATTTAAATCCGCAATGATTTAAATTTGCGGGTATATATCATTTCAATCCGCAATCCCAAAATTCAATTCAATAAAATTGCTTGGTTCTATCATTTCAACCCGTAACGATTTTTCCCTAATCTATAATATCGTTCGGCTATGTATCATTTCAACCCATAGGGATTTCTAAACTAATAGGGAACTTGTATAGTGAGAACAATAGAATATTCATATACAATAGCATAACTTATCAATTACAACATGGATCAAAATTAACAATTTAAATATCATATACATACATACATACATACATACATATATATATATATATGTGTGTGTGTGTGTGTGTGTGTACACACAACAATGTTATGATGTCATATATCAATCGTAGGTGAACAATTTAAATAACATATCATATTCAACAACTTAGTTACCAACAAATTAAAATTTAACAACACATTTCTATCGTCATTTCATATGAATTAAATTTTCTAAATATTAGAATGTCAATTGTGAGTGATTGCTCACCTTTCGAGGCTAGAGAAATGACAAAGACAAGATGCAACATTCAAGCACAAATTTCAAAGCATGGCACAATGAACACGAATTCGACGAGCATAGTTGATAGCTTGAAATTTATAAAAACAAATCAAAAATAGTTTGATATAAACTGAAGCAAAAAAAATATATTATATTATTTTTCTAAAATTCAATATTCAATTTTAAAACACATATTTAAAATAAAATCGTTATGTGTATATTCCATATCAATATTTAATTTAAACACATAAAATAAAATCTACATATATATTACAAATCATTACATCGTAATACACATATCAAAATTTAAAATAAACCCTTATTTTATATTTGAAAACCAAAACTCATGTATACTTGTGTATATATATGTATATATATAAACTAATATATACTTTAAAAACACATAGCAAAATAGAAAGCTTGGCATGAACGGCTGCTGACTGGAAGAAGGCTAGGTGCTCGAGTTTGGGTTGGAGCAGGTAAGCAAAGTCGGAGGGCAGGCTAACTGGTTGCGAGGCGAGGTGGAGTCTGGCGAGGTACAGGTGTTGGAGAATGATGGCGGGCTAGGTGCTGTCGTGGGCTAGCTGCTTGCGTACGGGTATTTGCTGTGCATGGGGTGGAATGTTAGGTCGAGGTGGAAGGGAGGTCGACAAATGGCGGATCTTGTTGTGGAAAAAGTGGATGTGGCACTGTCAATGGTGGAGGGGTTTGCAGCTGCGAAGTTTGGTGCTCGGAAAGGAAGTAGGAGCTTCAGCTGCAAATATGGAGCTGCTGCTCTTGGTGTTGTGATGGAGCTAGGCAGGTGCGTGTGTGGTCAGTTGGGAGTTGTTGGGAGGCTCGGTCAGGGAAGGATATGTTGGGAGAGGCAGCTACTTGGTGGCGATGTTTGTGGAGGTTGGCATGAAGGGAAAGCTATGCACGGTTGGCAAAGTTGATGGGCGCATCTGGATATGGTGTGCGTGCTCATGTTGGAGGGAGGTTGAGTTGAAGGGGCGGCAGGTGAAAGGTCGTGGGTGGGCTGTCGGCTGAGGATGTGGTGGTGTGAAGCTGAGCCTGGGTAAAGAGATGGTGTTGAGTGCCTGGAGGAAGTGTCGAACAGGCGTCAGGCAATAGTAAGGGACGAGAAAACTTTATATACGTTAATTTTTTTGAATGAAGTAAAAGAAAAGGACGAAAGGAGAATGAAGAAGAGGATGAGCAATAGAAAACTAATATAAATTTCAACAATAGGAATGACAAAGGCCATATAATGATTTCTAAAAGTATTAAAGGCAAATGGCTGTTCGTTTACACGGTGTATAAACGTTTAGACGGTGTATAACAAAAGGTCATCGAAACCCAAAAGCCCAAGTACAGAACTGACACGGCAAATTGTTTTGTCGATTTTTACCGTCTACCAGACTCCTAAATACACAAATGAATATACTACACTGATCGGCATGACAAGACGAATATAATGGTGCATAGATATCAACAATACGACTATCCTATCAAAACTCGATTTTTGCTGCCAAAATGCTGCTAAAACGCCAAAAATAAGATAAATAGAGATAGAGCAATGCAAATTTGGCGAAACAAAACAAGATGTGCGACTCAAAAAATGTTTTACATTTTTATTGTGTAAAAATATTCAGATTTCGAAAATATTTTATTTTCATCAAAGTAACCAATTTTAAATTGAAATTGAAAATTACACAACAGAACAAACTTATATAATTACCAATGAAAATATTCCATTTGCTATGTTTAAGTAGACACATACCAAATATCAAAATTTCATTGCTAAATTGTATAGTTTAAATTTTAATGAAAATTTAGTTAATTACGATAATTTAAATCGTAAAAATTTCTGGGTCGTTACACTCTCACCCACTCAAAACTTTTCCCCCAAAAAAAAAAAGATAGGAGAATAGAAGCAACAGAAAGGAAAGATAGATTTGAAATTCACACCCAGATACAACAATAAAATTCAAAACCATATAAATTTCATTAGTTTTTAAATTGATTAATATTCATCAAATTTGGTTTCAATCCATTTTATTCAATCGATAAATATTCATTGTATTCACATTTTGTTGATTTCAATTCAAGGTATTTTCATTCAATTTGATTTGCTTTCAATTTATTAACATTTGTTACAAAAAAAATTCACAAAATAAAATTTATTTTATTTAACTCGTTTATTTAATCCATTCGACCTCGCTTAAGTTAATTCCACTTATAATTCAATTTCAACTATTCATAAGTTCATATTTATTTACTTAAATAGCATTCTCTATTATTATTCAATTTATTTCACTTAACATATCTTGCAATATAGATTAAGTGTATAAACATTTATTATAAGCACTCAAATTTTATTTAAAATTTCCTTCGATAAAATTTCATTTTTGGACATTTTATTACTTGCATTTATATTGTATATTATTCAATTACATGTTTTTATTACATTCAAACTTTTTTTCTTCATGTAAGTTTTATTAATGTTTCTGAGTATAATCAAGTACTATACAAATTTACCTTTTATTTACAGCATTTTTATTAAGAAAAATTTAATTTGAACATTTTTATTACTTAATTTCTCTTGTATAACCTTCAATTACATATTTACATTACATTTTAACTTTTAAATATTTCAGGTAAGTTATTTATGTTTTAGAATGCAATTCAGTATTATACAAATAAATATTTTCCTAGTTCAATTGTTTTACGTTTTTTAAATTCCATTTCTCATTTTAGACACTCCAATTATTCAAAAAAATTATTTCATTTTTTTATAATTGAAAACCATCACTTAACATAACTTAAGAGTTAAATTTCTTGTTTCGTTTTAAACCATTTTGTATTAAATATATACATATATATTCTGTACATCAAATCATACTCAAGAAATTCAATCAAATACATTTTCTAAAGCAAAAATTTAGCAAGGCTACTAAATGGCCTCTTCATTTTGAGACTCGAAAATGAATGTCGGCGATGCTGCAGTCACCACCGAAATTGTTTTCCAGCGACAAAGGAGGAGAGCACTGACTTACTTCTTTCAAAATTCTTTTGAAACAATTTCCATTCAAAAATATTTTCAAATAATATATTTTTCGAAACTTTGAAAACCAAATTTTGAAAAGCACCGAAAATTTGATTCTCAAATCGTTAATATGAATTATTTCATTTGTAAATCTGATTTATAAAACAAGTTTTATAAAAGTTCACCTCCTTATAAAATTCAACAATAGTTAATGGTTTAGAAATATTGACAAAACAATAAATGATAATCTAGTACTATTATTTCTAACAACCAACTCATTTAACTATCTAATTTCATAAAATTATACTTTTATATATAAAATATAACCATACAATTTTTTTTATTTCATTTGCCAATTTAAACACAATATTGTGTCAGTTTGCTCTGTTCAAGTGTTTTGGAATTCCTTTCGATAGTCTTGGCCAGATGAATCAATCGAAACCCAAAATCAAACTTAACAACTCAAACAATACAATATGAAACATTTTTATATTAATTATAGATACACTCCCTTACAGTATGATTCAAGAATGGAGTCTAGGACAAGGACAGAGATTCAAATCAAAGAGAATTCTAACCAAGAAGATAGGCTCGAAGGGAAGATAAGATAATTAAATTAGAAAAGTGGAAAGATGGATAGATTTATATTAATTATGGCGACCTTAACCTGGTCAATCGAGACTTAGAATGACAAGAATAACATCAAAGGAAATGGAGACAACTTGTTAAGAACATCATGGAAAATGCGATTCATGAGATCGACGAAGAAGGCATAAGCATTGGTTAATACAAAGGGCATGACTAACCATTCATAGAAACCATTCTCCATTCGAAAAGCTATCTTAGGAATGCTCTCCTCAGCTACACGAAGATGGTGAAAATCGGTAGCAAGATCGAGCTCCAGGAATAAGATCGATGTGGGATTCAGTTTCCCACTTAGGAGGAAGTGAAGTGAATTCACCAAACATAAGGATAATTCCTGACTATCGGGGTGGAGTCCAGATCACTAGGCTGAGAATCAAGAAAAAAGATAAAACTGCCTGCATAATCTTGAGGCAGTCGACATTCGATCACAAGAGAATTTACCCTGGTCATCTACTAGAGAAACGGTTCGGGCTTTGCAAGAGATAACAACATCATAAATGAGGACATAGAAATCTCTGGTGAATCAATGCCTATTTTAAAGGAGTTTCACCCCTTTACAAATCATAGTAAGGTTGGTGGGACCATCGATGGGATTAACCACACATAAGGATGAAATTGCCAATTGAATTTGCAAGATGTGCTCAAATTTATTACAGAGATCGACAAAAATAGAGCTATGTGATGCTCCACTATCAAGAAGAACACGAACAGGAAATGACAAGAATGGATTTTAGAACAAAGGGAAAGTTCCAAAAATTCAAAAGAAATCCTAATCCAGGAGGACCCTAACGAAGAATTTCAAGCTCGAACGAAGATGGTTCTGTAATTAATTTTATTCATTCTAGGGCATTACCCTATCTCTAAGGAGTTTTTACTCCATATTCTAAGTTTTTCCTAAACCAAAGCTTTGATACCAACTGTAATGACCCGCTATTTCGAACCATTCAAATCGATAATCACCCACTCATGTTAGACATGAATTGCTCAAAACAATAGATTATTCATTTATATTTGGGAAAAATCAGCATATATAGTAAATAAATCAATCATAGAATCACAGACACAGAGTGATATAACAATAAGCAGCGGAAAAGATAAATAGTAGTTCATGAAGCTACTATATAAACATCAGAGTTTAAAACAAAATACAACAGAAATCTAAATTACATTACATAAGCAAATAACAAGTCTGAATATAAATAACTAGAGATAATTGGAATAACTGGAATACTAAAAGCTGACTAGATATAAGACAGATCTTCAAGCAAATCTCTAGGCTCCAAAGGTGAGTCGAAATGCTATAACACTCAATCTGACTCCAGTATAAAGCAAAACACAAAACATTCGAATCAGGATTAACATTCTTATACTAGTAAATCAACTCAAGTGAAATGAAAATAACTTAAAGGATGCTTGAGATTTTCATCCTCTAAGGATCTGTTAAACTATCTATATACATAGTACAATACGATATATAGATAATGTCTACAGCAAAGTAAAATATTAAAATAGCACTAAGGCGTTACCCATATCCTCCTTAACACATTTTATACAAATGCTATAGCTGATGCCGTACTATAAACTCCACAAAACCGGTGAACTATCAGGGAGCACTCCATAGGTATGACACAAACCAAACTCGTAGAAGGTATGATAAGGCATGTGACAAGGCATGCAAGGCAATGCCAGGGTAGGATTCTACCGTTTGCACTCCCGGACTGGTGGTAACGCATAACAGCTACTACCGCCCACCTCGAGACACACTCCGAAAACAAGGGTGCATCCAATTAAATCACAAAGTAATAGAATGGTATTGAAGAAGCATGCTCGATCGGAGGTGCGGCCTCACTTGGCCCGGTATAGCTCCTGTTTTAGCCAGATCAAGCTGATTTGCGGGAGTCAGGGCTGCATTAATACCTCATATAGAATCGTCGCTAACAATCCTACTTCGTTCTGTAATCTTCACCACATACACAGTTGTTAAAGTTGTTTTCGGGATTGGCAAAGAGTATGACAATATCCGATCTCGGTCTCTTTGACAACGAAACGCTTATTTCACACCGTGGTCATTTTATATTTCAAATGGTTCATAATTCATATCAAAATATCATATCCATTTCAAAAATCATATCACTTTCGTAATCATATTCACTTCCAAAATCATATCACTTTCAAAATCATATTCACTTCCAAATTTATAACCATAAAATAGTTTAAACCACCATATCAAAATGTTCGCATTTAAACCCATTAAATGTAGATCATAACAGTTCCAACTTAAACAGTTTAAATATTGAAAATAGTTTATATATATATTGAAATAGTTATAAATTAAAATAGCTTATAATTAAAATAGGTTATAGATTAAAATAGTTTATATAGTAAAAATAGTTTATATGTTAAAAGAGTTTATATCGAAATTGGTTTCAAATTAGAATTTTTTTCTTCCAATTTTTACAAATCAATTCGAATCAACTTTGAATTCACAACTCGATTTAAATCAATTGCAGTTCAACAAATTTCATTTAGAAAGTTTAAAAGTTTAATCCAAATTCTTGTTAAAACCATTTCTAATTTATATCAATTCCAAATTCCCGTTTGAACTACAAATTCTAAGCCACTTCCAATTCAATAGGTTTCAAACTTTAAATATATAAACAATTTACGATAACCCAATTTGAAAATTTTCATTTGTATTAAAAAAATTCAACATTAATTTTATTTAAATTTGAAAATATTCACTTAATTCATTTTAACAACATTTATATAAAATCTCACCTTACAAATTTAAATAAAATCAACAACTAAATATCTAACTTCATTATATTTAATTTTAAATTATTCACTTAACCACCCTTTTATAAATATTTAAATAAAATCTCAAATTACAAATTTAAATCAAAATTTAATATTCAGTTACAAATTATTTAAATTTGAAATATTCATTAAATCACCTTTATCCAAATCAAGTTATTTAGTTATAAAATCATATCCTTAAAATCTCAAAATCAATATGTTACAAATCAACACTTATTAAATTCAATTCTCAACAAATTAAATTACAAGTCAATTCTTACTTAAATCGAATTATTAACAAATTTGAATGTCAAGTCAAATTTAATTTATCTTTCCAATCTCTCTTTATTAAAGTTATTACAAAATTTATTTAAAAATATTAGTATTAATTTTAAATAAATATTTTAAACATATTGTATATATTATTAGTTAAATTAAATTCTTAATAAATTTTATTTTCTATTTTAAATCTTATTTTATATATTTTACAAGCAATAAATTTATAAGTAAAATTTTATAATTTACATTTTAAAACTTAACTTATAATTCTAAAATTTCCAAAACATAGAATTTTAAAAATCTAAATTCTACACATATATAAAAATAAAAATCTTTATATTATATTTTAAAATCCATATTTATTAAAATCACATATTTATCTTTTTAAAATTTTGGAAACCATTTAAAAATAGACCAACGGTGTCCATATATAGTTTTCTATCCTATGGTCAAGTGATATGCATATTTATAATTTAAATCCGCAATGATTTAAATTTGCAGGTATATATCGTTTAAACCTGTAATCCCAAAATTCAATTCAATAAAATCTTTTGGGTCTATTATTTCAACCCATAACGATTTTTCCCTAATCTATAATATCGTTTGGCTATGTATAATTTCAACCCATAGGGATTTTTAAACTAACAGGGAACTTATAGAGTGAGAACAACAGAATAATCATGTACAATAGTGTCACGACCCGAATTCCAGCGATTTAAAATCGACATCAAATACCTCACTTGTATTCGACTGCCGGAGATTCAAACGTTGAACTCTAGTTCGGATGGAGCTTATAAAAACATTAGATTAATATAAATAGTGGAAATAAAATGAATATCCTTGAACATAACGCAGATACGACTTCGATGCAATATCCATTACAACATCGATCACTAATATCAGAGTGCTATACATATGATATTACAATAAAACGACAACAGAAACTTCAACAAGTTTCCGACATAGCTCAACTTCAATAAGGTCTTCAAAACTCCAACACTTCAAAAGATTGCCAAGGCCAAAAGCTTCCAGAATCCGACAGCTTCCAAAAGACTTCAAAAATCCAAGCTAGCTCCAAATCACGGATAACCTGCTTCTAGACTGCCTATGTGGAAACTATGGGCACCCAGAGTTTAGAAGGGAACAATAAACTCTGGGTCAATCATGGGACTAGTATGAGTAAACAAAAACAGTTGTTTGAAACAAAAATAGTTGTTTGAAGCAAAAACAGTTTATAAAAGAAACCTGACACGCTTTTGGAAAATGAAACTACCATAAAACCTCCCACCACACACATAATGCAATTGCATAATTGGAGGAGTTTTTTCTTATGATAGTCAAACATGCTTGATACGAGAAAACTCTTTTGATATTATTATTAGTGCATAGTGTAGAAAACATTTTGAAAGTATAATATTAACCTTAGCCAGCATACGTACCATTATAGTATGCCTACTATAGCTACCATAATAGATGGCAGGTTATACAACTAAAACCATACATGGCTCGTATTGAATGATTGGATTTCCAACAATGATCAGGCAAAGGAACTTCCTACACAAAATGGAACGCCTCTGGAGGGACGTCCCCGAGAACCTAACCGGATCTCTGCCAACACAAGACCAGGTTACCTCTGTAACTAGCTAACTACAGACACGAGTATGCCATCTCCCGGTCATTACCGACCTTTATCCGAGGCGCCTCTCAACCAACAACCACAAAGCAATAAGTTTGAAGCAACCACAAAATTAAGTATCTGGGCTCCATACCATGACACCACTCATAATCCAGAAGAAAATGGACATACCCTCAGTGGGCGCTACCCCCAAATAACCTTGCTGCAACGATTCCTGTTTCGACCATAACCGGGTTGTGAGGTTTGACGAAATCTCCTCCACAAAGCTACGCTTTTCACAAAGCCATGCTTCGATCAACAAATGATCAGCAACACTCAGCATGCCACACTACCAAATTGAGAGTATATCACTAATAACCATCAACTACATAACCTCTGAGCTCATACGTCTCAGAGAAGGGTGTTAAGCTAAGAGAATGAATTCTCCGCCACCAACAGAAATGTATTTGAAAGAAATCAGCTTTATATCTCAAAGTGTAATGTCAGATATACAACCATACAAGTCTGTTTCAGGTTCGAACAGAACCGAAGGCACTTCCAAAGAAGCCCTTGCAATCCGGGCATCCACAATCCCGATCGGACTCCCCATCACATATGAAGATCTCTATACCGAAGCAACTCAGTGCAGAGTCATTCGATAGGTTATCCTATCGTTCTCGAAGACACCCGGTCTTTACCACCATCTTAAAATGTTATCCATTTCGTCATATCACTATTCGGAATGGGTTATATGACACAAAGGTCCTCTCCCGGCTAAACCGAATAGTTGGCGCTTAATTTTAAAAACACGTGGATATATCAATCCCAAAGAGTCATCATTAATATTCGAAGTGGGTTTTGAATAACCAACTGGAATCCGACTCCCTATCGCATCGAAGTTCAAATGCCGTTTTACGGGCCAATGGGTTTTCACATTCACACATAAGTATATTCATCACAGATATCATAGCTCAGTACAAAGCAATTCATATTACATAACTTCACAATCACATATCAAAGATATCAATCTAATACACAACATTCAATAATAATCAATCATCTTCAATTAAGATGAATTAATTGTGTGGTTTAAATTAATTAACTACATAATTACTTTAATTAATGATTAATTATTAATTAAATCTTAACACCTTCATTAATTAATTATTCCTTAATTAATTATCTTAATTAATTAATCCTCAATTGTTAATTAATTAAATCTTAATTACTTTTATTAATTAATTATTCCTTAATTAATTATCTTAATTAATTAATCCTTAATTGTTAATTAATTAAATCTTAATTACTTTTATTAATTAATTATTCCTTAAATTAATTAATCCTCAATTGTTAATTAATTAAATCTTTATTACTTTTATTAATTAATTATTCCTTAATTAATTATCTTAATTAATTACAAATTAATTAACCTTAATTATTTATTTAATTAATCTTTAATATTAAGTAATTACTTTTTAAGTAATTATATTAACAAATCATTAATTGTTTTAATAAATCAAAAGAATTTTTTTAATCTTTATTAATTACTTTGATTATCTTTTAAATCTTGTTTAATAAATCATCCTTATTAGTTACTTTAAAAGGTTAAGATAGTATAAATAACATTTTATCTTAATTTTCCGTTTTTTAAATTACATTATTTATTTAATATAAATAACTTTATAAAATAATGTGTTAAATAAATTAAAATTTAATTACTTTAAAAACATCTTACTTAAATCCTTAATCAATTCAAACTTTAATCAAAATCATTATTTGTAAACATGGTTTAAATTTTTTTAAAATTTTGAATTTAATTTAATGTAAAACTGTCTTACATGACAGGCTCGAGACCCGTTTCGAGTCTTACCCGAGAACATTTCTTGTTTGCTTCAAGTTTTACCAAAAATCTACTCGTACATTTTAAATTTTCAAACTTAAATTTTTCTCAAGTATTAACCCTGCGCACCCATAAATTTACTCGAGCCCAACTTCGAGTTATCACATGATCCTCCCGAAGATTGCTTCGAGTACCAACGCTCCTTCCTTCTACCAACCCACAAGCACGGTGCCGTGCACATGCACCGATCAATGCCTGATCTCTGGCCTCGATCACCACCGCCGGCAGATCTCCTTCGATCCATTCTTGCTACTTGAACACTTAGAAGCACAGATAAAACTCAAAAACAAAATTGAGTTGCCTCGATCAAAATAGGCACAACAGCCATCTCCAAAGGATTACCTCGAACACCCCACTCCGTCCACCAGAATGCCTAAAACTCCGGCCACACCTAGCTAGCCTTCCCCACTACCATTTCCCAAACCCCATGCAACTCGATCAATCAGAGACGTGGAGGTGGCAACCATTCCGACCCCAACCCATTTTAGGGCTTAGACCCTTCACCGATCTAATTTCAACACCACGGTGACTGAAAAAATCACCTGTCATTTTTCCTGGCCTCGACAACTCCTCAACCACCTTCAGGCAAAATCCCGACCATCCCAAATGCCTCAATCACCAGTAAAGCCCCAAAACCCGTTTCCTGTTAATTGTCGAATGCTCATTCTATACATAATTTAAAATCTTGATTTTAATTTTAAAAATCAATATTTTCAAAGATGTTTCAATTTATATATTTGAAACCAGAAAGCACGATGATTACATTTTCAATCTATACTTGGGTTTGCCTGTATTTTTATATTTCCAGGAGAAGCTTTGATTCATTTTGCTGAATTTTTTTTAAACTCACTTGTGTTTAAATAAACAACTTTTATTTAGATCCTATAGTTAAATAAAGATCAGAAGAGGAGTGGTTGACTTTTGAACAGGCTTTATGCCTGTAAACCTGGTACAGAGGTGCATGAATTTGTTCTCCAGACATGCACAGCCAAATCATGCATATATTCAAAGATTTATACTCATGCAAATCAATTTTAACTTCACTTTCAGGAATGAATTCAAACAACGCTCAAAAAAATCAGATCTCACAAGGGTTTACTCACCTATGAAGAAGAAAGCAGAGAGGAATGTCTGTGTTTTTGAAGACTGGGAATTGATTAATTGAAAACTGGAAGTTTGCTCCTCTGTTTGATGATGCTTTGATTCGAATCTTTTTTGTTGTATTGCCTTGTTTGATTGCTGATCTTGCTTAGTTGAATTTTTGATGAAGTTTGCTTGGCTTTTGATTTTTTTTATTTGGATTGCTTCACTGATTTAAAATGTTTTTATGGTTTGAGAATTTGATTCTTCTTAGTTTTTTTCTTTCTTTTATTTTCTTTTTGGTTTTACAGCTTTGAAAATGAGATAAAAGAGATGAGAGGGTGGAGAGTAATAATGTTATATAGCTTTAAATTTTTTTTTTAAATTTTTAAAAAATATTGAAAACAAGGAAGATGACACTTGTTCATTTTGTTACAAGATTATTACACTTGTTAAGTTGAATATGTTAAGTATTAACACTTGTAAATTTCTTTGCATGAGAAAATATTTATACATTATTTTTTATTTATATTGTACTTCTTATTTTATAAACACGTTTGTGTATATTATTTTGAATGGCATTTTCTATTTATATAATCATATCCCTTTGTTATATTTGTACAATTTTAAAAGAAAAAAGTTTTAATACTAATATATACGTTAATAAAATTATACACATATGTTAATATTTTGACTCCAATTTTTTTTAACGATATTTTATATTTAAATTTAAATGCGAGTACAAGGTCAAATTCAAATTCAAATTCAAATTTAAAACCCATTCTATATATATACATATACACATACACATATAGATAAACAAACTCAATATTCATATGTGTTTGAAAGTTTAAAATTAATTCAAATTAACTCCAAACTAAATTCCAGAAATTGAAATAAATTACTAATTTTAAATTGATAAAATTTGGGGATGTTACAGATTCCCCCTTACGAAAATTTCTTCCTCGAAATTTGAAAGAGAGAGAAAGACAAACAAAGAATCATATGAAGATATAAAAGATAAAGAAATGGCTTACCAATCAAGATGAAATATCCACTTTACAACTGGGATAGGAATTTTTCATGCTATCCTCTACTTCCCAAGTACAGTCCTTCGGATCACCACTCCATTGCACTTTAACTAGTTTCACAACTTTATTTCTCAGCCGCTTTTCATCACGATCAATGATCTTTATTGGTTCTCTCTTTACTGCCAGACTTGGTGGGATCTCCAAATCTTGTTGAGCAGCTTCTTCAATGATATTACCTGGATTGTGCATATATTTCTGGAGGTTAGAAATGTGAAACACATCATGCACGCTAGATAACCAGCTGGGTAGCTGCACTCGATATGCTAAAGGACCGATCCTCCCCAGAATAGGAAAAGGACCAATATATCACGGTGCCAGCTTACAATCTTCCCAAATCTCAACACATCATGATTGGAGACACTTTTAGGAATATAGAATCTCCAACCTGGAATTCCAAATCTCTTCTACTGCGGTCATAATAACTCTTCTGATGACTTTGGGCTGTTACCAATTTTTTTCGAATAAAATCAACTTTCTCCATGGCTTCTTTAATCATATCTGGTCCAAGGATGAGTCCATCACCTGACTCGATCCAGCATGTAGTGATCGACACGGACGACCATATAAAGCTTCGAAATGAGCCATTTCGATATTGGCTTGATAGCTATTGTTATATGAGAATTCAACCAGATGTAAATGGTCCTCCCAAGAACCACCAAAGTCGAGAATTCAAGCTCGCAAAAGGTCTTCTAAAATTCGATTAATCCTTTTCGTTTGCCCATCAGACTGCAGGTGATAAGCAGTACTGAAATTCAGTTTGGTTCCCAATGCGGCATGGATTGCCTTCCAAAATTTACTAGTGAAGATCGGATCACGATCACTCACTATACTGCTGGGTATACCGTGGAGACGAACAATCTCTTCTATATATAGCTCTGCCAAACTTGCCGCTGTCCGGGTGGATTTCCCTAGGATGAAGTGAGTAGTTTTGGTTAGACGGTCCACTATATCTCAAATTGCTTCATTTCCTTTCTTAGTTCGTGGCAACCTGTCGATGAAATCCATCGATACTTGATCCCATTTCCACTTCGGTACTTCCAAAGGCTGAAGTAAAACCACCATTTTCTTTTGATCACTTTTAATTTGTTGGCAGGTAGCACAACGACTCACATATATAGATATGTCCCTTTTCATTGTTTTCCAAAAAGTTCTTTTGATATCACGATACATTTTATTGACTCCTGGATGGATACAAAATTTAGACTTGTGACACTCATCCAAAACTTCACGTTTCAGATCCGAGATGCCTGGAGCACACATCCTGCCTTTCAATCTTATAACTCCACTATGATTGGTTTCAAAACTGTTATCTTCGCCTCGAAGGATTCTCCCATAAATATCTCGAAGAAACTTGTCTTCTTTTTGCTTGGTAGCGACTTTCTCAAGAAGAGTAGGAGTGACAACGAGGTGAGAAAGAATAGCCCGTTTTCTACTCAAAGCGTCGGCAACTACGTTGGCTTTTCCGGGCGTATACAGGATATCCAGGTCATAGGATGCTAGAAATTCCAACCATTGTTGTTGCCGCAGATTCAAATCTTTCTAGGTGAAAAGATACTTCAAAGATCTGTGGTCGGTGAATAATTCGAATATTTCACCTAAACAAGAAGGATGTATTAAGTATATATTAAGTTAAGTTGAACTTTAAAATTTTCTTTTAGAAAAGCTGAAGAAGATTCTTTTACCCAGAAGATAATGTCGCCAGATTTTTAAGGCGAAAATAACAGCCAAGAGCTCCAAATCATGTGTTGGGTAGTTTCTCTCATGCGGACGTAATTGTCTACTCGCGTAGGCAATTACTCTACCATTTTGCATTAGCACTACACCCACACCATCACCACAAGCATCTGTATAAACAGATAAGCCTTGATTCCCGTTGATAATAGCGAGAACATGAGCGGTAGTCAATCTCTTTTTCCACTCCTGAAAAGCTTCATCACACTTCAGAGTCCAATAGAACTTAGCATTCTTCATTGTTAGCTTAGTCACCGGGCTAGCTATTTTAGAAAAGTTCTGAACAAATTTCCAGTAATATCCTGCTAAACCCTGAAAACTTCGAACTTCTTTCGGAGTTGTGTGTCGCTTCCAGTCAAGAATAGCGGAAACTTTGCTAGGATCAATAGAAATTCCTTCTTCACTAACAATATGGCCGAGAAATCTGACTTCTTTGACCCAAAAGTGGCATTTAGAAAATTTAACGAATAAAATGTCCCTTCTCAATATCTCCAAAACAATTCTGAGATGCTCAGTATGCTCCTCTTCGGTTTTGGGGTAGATTAGGATATCATCAATAAACACAAGAACAAATTTATTCAATACCTCTCAAAACACACGGGTCATTAAATCTACGAAGTATGCGGGAGCATTGGTTAGTCCGAAAGGCATGACTAACCATTCATAGAATATGTCCGGACCCCTAAAAGTAGTCAAATGAACACAATCTTTGGCAATTCGCAGCTGATGGAATCCCTGGTCTAGATCTATCTTAGAATAGAATCGAGCGCCATGAAGTTGATCGCATAGATCATCGATTCTGGGTAAAGGAAACTTGTTTTTGAGAGTTTATATATTGAGATCGCGGTAGTCTACACACAATCTCAAGGATCCGTCAGATTTAGCCACAAACACCATAGTTGAATCCCATTCGAAAACTCTAGGACGTATCAATCCTTTTTCTAGCAAATCATTGGTTTGCATGACTAATTCAATTCTTTCCCTGGGTGCCATCCTGCGACTTGCATGAACGATAGGACAAACATTTGCAATTAAATCAATTCTGAATTCAATTTCTCTGTATGGGGGTAAAGATTTGACCTCTTCAAATACGTCGGGGAAATGCCGGACAATAGGAACGGACTCCAAACTAGATTCAGGATATCCCAACGTGTACATCAACTTATCCCTTTTCGGACTAGTGTCTTCACAAGAAATTTCAATGAAATCTCCAAGTTTTGTTTTTACTAGATTCGTTCAATTGTTATAATCTAATTTGACTTCTTATCTCGTTAACCAATTCATTTCGAATAATATTTCAAACTCGTTAAAGTCAAGAAAATAAAGGTTGATATGAAATTGATGGCCAGAATATGAGATAGGAACTTTCCTACAATATAGACAAAGATTTGCAGGACCACCCATCGGATTCTTCACGCAAATAGGTTCATCGACAAATTTAGGTCGAAGTTTTAATTCATTCACGATTTTTTGGGAGATAAAGCTATGTGAAGCTCCCGTGTCAAACAAAACTCTAACAACCCTATCATCAACAATAAGGTTACCTTCCAAAACTCCTTTTCCTTTATCTGCCTTTGAAGTTGAGTGGTCATCTTTTATCGCGTACATTTTCGCTATTTTTGTTTGTTTCTTTTTCGGGCAATTTTTAACTCCTTGACCTGGCTGGTGGCAGTAATAGCATTCCTCGGATCTTTGACTTGCCTTCACGGGTTGATCTTTCTTTACTTGTTTCTTTGGCTTCTCACAATCGTTTGCATAATGGCCTTTCTCCCGACAGTTGTAACAAGTAATATTTCTAGCCGAGTTTTCCTGATTATTACTCTTCTCCTTGCCTTGATCTAGCTTCTTCCCTTCGAATTTTCTTTTCATCCAATTCGAACTACTTGAACTCCACTTCTTTTCCGGAATTTTCTGCACATCCGGGGTAGCATATCGATAACCCATATCGATCAAGTCTGAAAAGGATTCTTTTACGTGGGCTGTCATCCTCTTGTGATACTTTTTATTCATTCCTTGAATGAATCTTTCATTTTTCTTCAAAGGTGTAGTCACCCACTCCGGAACAAAACGAGACAATTCGTTGAATTTATTCAAGTATTCCTCAAATGATAAACTTTCTCGTTTCAAATCCATGAACTCCTAGTACATTCGGGAGATACCAGCAGATGGCATGTATCGCTGCTCAAACACTTCTTTAAATTGTTTCCAAGTAAACTCATCTTCCAACTCATCCATTGTAACTGTCTCCCGCCAAGCTAGGGCTTCTTCTTGGAGCTGCCAAGAAGCTATCAATTGCTTTTGATCGTCTTCCAATTTCAATCCTTTGAAAATCCTTTCACACAATCTAATCCAGGCTTGGGATTCATTAATAGATTCCTTGCCAGTGAACGGCTTTCCACCAAGTCTCGAGAAATTTTTATATAGATCGGCCAGATTCGGCTGAGGTTGAGTAGGTATAGCTGCTGTTGCAAGGACTTGACCAGTTGTAGTGGTATTTCCCCGTCCCCTACCTTGTCCTCTTCTTCCGCTCATTCTCACTATCTGTAATAGTTAGAAAACTTGATTTAGGCATACAGACAAGATATCTTAGGGAATATCAACAGTTAAAAGGAATAGGCCTAGAAATTTTAGGGTTCCGGTCTCTTGGTTTATACTCATTGTAGGGTATACTTCACCCTATCTCTAATGAGCCACCTAATGTGTTATACTCCATAGCTAAAGTTCTTACTCAACCTTTAGCTCATATACCACTTGTCACGACCCAAAATCCAGCGATTGAAAGTCGACATCAAATGCCTCACTTGTATTCGACTGCCGGAGATTCAAACGTTGAATTCCAGTTTGGATGGAGCTTATAACAACATTAGATGAATATAAACAGCGGAAACAAAATGAATATCATTGAACATAACACAGATACGACTTTGATACAATATCCATTACAATATCGATCACCAACATCAGAGTGCTACACATATGATATTACAATAAAACGACAACAGGTACTTCAACAAGTTTTCGACATACTTCAACTTCAATAAGGTCTTCAAAACTCCAACACGTCAAAAGATTGCCAAGGCCAAAAGCTTCCAGAATCCGACAACTTCCAAAAGACTTCAAAAATCCAAGCTAGCTCCAAAACATGGATAACCTGCTTCTAGGCTGCCCGTGTGGAAATTATGGGCACCTAGAGTTTAGGAAGGGAACAATAAACTCCGGGTCAGTCATGGAACTGGTATGAGTAAACAAAAATAGTTTATAAAAGAAATCTGATACGCTTTTGGAAAATGAAACTACCATAAGACCTCCCACCACACACACACAATGCAATCGCACAATTGGAGGAGATTTCTTCTTATGATTGTCAAACGTGCTTGATACGAGAAAACTCTTTTGATATTATTATTAGTACATAGTGTAGAAAACATTTCGAAAGTATAATATTAATCTTAGCCAGCATACGTACCATTATAGTATG